>OZ010594.1:93234640-93414640 GCA_963932145.1 Acanthosepion lycidas
AATTAAAGCAAAACAAATCTATTACTTATCGTTTTACAGGATCAATAACTGTTACCATGGCCCAACAAAGAATTATACTATTAAATTAGGCAAACCGAAGATAAATCGATATCACTGCATATTACATCTCGTTATATGGATCTCATAAAGAAACAGTCACGGGAATTTCTGATTTCTATATTGTGTGTGTGGTACCATTAATACTATCAAACATATAACAGTTAACGAGGCATTTTAATTATAGTTTATAAACAAACGTACCATGTCACGCTATCAATATATATATATATATATATATATATATATATATATATATATATATATATATATATATATATATATATATATATATGTATTTGAATTTTAAAGTATATAAGAAAATAATTATACAATGATCTTGAATTTGAGACCTTGGTACGATCTAATCGGTAAAAAATACAATAATAACAACGTCCCTGGTAGTCGTTATTTACAAGTGATTAAAGTAATTCTACTGTGAGGAACTGTTCATCAACAAAAAAGAGTAAAATGGAACAAAAAAAAAAGATGAACCATGTGCATGCCAGCAATAACTTTAGACGTTCTGCCATCAACATGAGTTTTTTTTTTCCTTCCTTACGTTGACCCAGATATCAGTTAATGATTCCCTAACAGATTCCGATTAAGAGGATGACCAGAAATACGATTTGAAGCTCGGGAACACTAGAAATGAGCAGACGCAGAATTATAAATATTTGGGTAGAGTCGTGACGGGGAACAGTAAATGCGACACTGAGATCCGTAGACGTATTGGGATGGACAAGGAGATATTTCAAAAGATGGACTGTGCACTGGGAGACAGGAGGATTTCTTTGGTAACAAGGAAAATAATACTGGACTGTTACGTGACACATATCCTTCTTTACGGCAGCTAATGTTGGACTATTTTCTCAAAGATGAAGAAAAGACTCGTAGCAATAGAGATGTGGTTCTACAGAAGGATGCTAAGAATATCTTTGACCCATCATCTGAGCAACCATGAGGTTTGAGAGAGTTTGCAAACAAGGACGAGCCTTATACTTAATATCAGCTGAAGTTTCTGGAACACATAATGACAAATGGAATGCCTGGAGTTACTCAAGGGTCGAATAGAGGGAAAGAGAGTCAAGAAGGAAAAACAGTAAGTGGGGAGAAAGCAGAGGGAAGGAACGTTGAGAACTGCAAGGGAGGTCGAATTGGAAAGCCATGATAGTCTACGCCCTAAAAGGACATGGCACATAAAAAGAAAAAGAATGGATTCAGTACTACTAATACTATTACTATTTCTACTACCACTACTATCACTACTACTACTACTACTACTACTACTAAAAATAATAATAATAATAATAATAATAATAATAATAATAATAATAATAATAATAATAATAATAATAATAACTATTCCAGAAATAAAGTTTGTAAAATTCCTGAACGCATCAACATCTTAGAATTATAAAGGATGTCATTTTTCGGAACTCCACATTTTCTTATGTAAAAATCTCTTTAAACAAGACGTCCGAAAGGCTGATGCATAACTCTCCTAGAGTACAATTTTTTCTCATAGTGCCCGTAATAAAATAAAAGTACGAAGAAGATAAAGAATAAGAGAAAGACATATATGTAAACAAACACCAGCAAAAAAAAGTGTGCGAAACATTAATACGAAACATAATATTTCAAACCAAAATATCAAGATAAATAAATCACATTGTTTTATTTTAATCCACAGAGTTGTATAATAAGAAAAATATACATATTTTTTTTATTCTCATACATTACATTATTTTCATGAAAATAAACTAAATTAACGATAAGTGAAAATTTTCGATTCGTTCACTTAAGAGATAATGCTGTGTATAACACGACACTTTTGTGTATATTTCAAGTTCCCCATCATAATTATTTACATTATTCGACATACCAAATCTACTGACCTCGAGAGATTATCTACATTTGTAAGAATCAACCTGGGCTTCATCAATCATGTAATTCTTGCCATGAGCCATGTTGCGAACGTAATCGAGAACAAAGAAAAGAAAATTGTGGTCATATTGTGCATACACAGAAGATCACAACGTTTCCTTGTTGCATGTATAAGTAACATATATAATATATGTATGCAAATATGTATGTACAATTTGAAGACATATGTGGAAGTAGGGATTTCATATAGATTTGATTCGAATAAGTATATCCTTAAACCAAAAAATATAAGAGTAGCGACCGGAATTCATATAGAGTATGCAATGTCATGACAGATGTAAATATAAATTTGCCAATATTACAGAAGACTGAATACGAAATGCTACCAACAATGTTAAAAATTGGCAACATGCGCTATGCAGTGTTGATAACAGTCACAGAAGGGAAGCTAGAGAAATACTTACAAAAGTTATTGAAGAAGAGAGAATAGATGATAAAACATCAATTGTAGAAATATAGAATGCATGGTTGCCAAAAAAAAAAAAAAAAAGAGCAAAACATGTTTTTTAAAATTTGTAGATACCACAACCAAGCAATTATGCTAAGTCTACTATCTAGGACTTGATATAACAATGGTAAAACTTGAAACAACAAAATCTGCAGTCGCATTAGTATAAATGAAGATGCCTTCAAAATTCTATGTAAAGTTTAAAGGAATAAGGAAATGTCTTTAGACATATAAAAAAATAGTAGTAAAATGTTATGCAATATTGATCCAAATATTTGACAGTGAGTGCTGGCCAATCTCATCGCAGATGAAGACGAGACTTAAGATAATAGAATTACTATTCTACAGAAAGATATTGAGGATCACATCAAATTAACATATGAGCAATGATAACATTTATGGGAAAATAAAAACAAGAAGGATATTAAAGCATAACAGCAGAAAGACCAGATGAAATATTTGAACACATAATGGAGAAAGAGTGATTAGTAAATTAGAAGAAGAAGAAGAAGAAGAAGAAGAAGAAGAAGAAGAAGAAGAAGAAGAAGAAGAAGAAGAAATTAAAATTTCCTCAGCGTCGTCATCTAAATTTTTCTAGCTGAACATAGAATATTCATTTCTCTGCCTAAAATGTATACAAAAAATACTGAAATGTATACAAAAAATACTGAAATGTGTTGTAGGTGCATAAAACATAAGTGCATGACTTCTGAACATTTTATTTTATAAACATATATCTTGGGTTTTATTCAATCGATACATTGCTTCTATCTCAATTAGGCACGATGTGTCGAACGTCAATTTATATATAATTAATTGCTAAATATGATGGAACAAAAGCCATTATCTATGTCCGTCTAATAACCTACCATATTCGACAAAGTTAATGCTGTCATATTTGGATTGGGTCTGCTCAGAATTCAATTTCCTGCTTTACTAGACTTCAAACTCTTTTATGAGCGTTGTGGGTGATAGCGTATATTCTGTTCTAAAGAGATTCCTTTCCACCGGCGCAAAACTTGGAATATCTAGCTAATGTATGGTTATTTGCATGGAAAATATTCTATTGAAATACATTCCTGACTATAACCTTTTCCGAATTTACATATTGTACACAGAGTGGCGAATGTTATTCGTTACTTTTGTGTTCCCAAGAAAAACAAATAGGCGGTTCCCTGAACACTACATTCTCCATTTTCTTAATGAATTTCAAATGTCTCCGCTAACTTAAAAATAAACATTCCTATTCATACAATTCATCAACTTAGAAATACAAGTACGTTTTCGGAAAAATGAAGAATTTATATTATCATTGATAAGATATAGGCGATATATATATATATATATATATATATATATATATATATATATATATGTGTGTGTGTGTGTGTGTGTGTGTGTGTGTGTGTGTGTGTGTGTAAGTATGTGTGTGTGAGAGTATTAACATTGATTAATACACGATATGTACATATATACAATGTATAGAGAGGGAATAATTGCATTCATAGGAGTGTCTGTTTTTATACGATTCAGCAAGGTGTTAATGATAAAAATACGCAATGGGGCACTGAAAAGTGTAAAAGATTGAGAAGAATTTAGTGAAGAGAAATAACACTAAAGTAACAAGTTTCAAGAATAGAGAAGATGGCGACTAAAGTTGAAGTTAAGTTATTCAGGTTTATAGATTGCAGGAAAACAAGAAGACGGAAGAAAATTCCTCAAGTCCAGAAAATAAATTGATTTAATGAATTCTACATCTAGTTTTATTCCGGTAAAACAGTTTTTACCTTGTTTCCAATCTAATATATGCAATCAGGGCACGAAACAGAGACCTATTAAAAATAATGACATGAAAGATTTTTCAGAAAACACCCAGGGAAGTGACATCATGGGAGTGATAGATTGAATGAAGTTAAGATGCTAGATCAGGATCTATAATATTACAGCCATTTCTAGATATATAGCCAATGTATCTGACCAGTTATGCCACCTTTATTTAATGAAAGAAGGAAATATATATTTATTAATGTACAATATGGATGTTCGTGAGAAATAATGACTGGCATGAAACAATGAATTTGCCTTCCTAAAGTCAGTCGTTGATTCAATATAAGCTCTCTACTTAAGTTCAGTAGAAATCGCAAGAACAAGAAAGCGTACTGAGTTGCTCTCCTAAAGATTAATATTAGCCATACTGATGAACAGTAAAATGTTTCTAAATGATAGCAATTTCCTTTATGAAATATTAAATTCTGATATGATCTACATGCGGACATTCGGTATAAGACATAATAGGGAAAGAAATGTCAGTTGGGCACATATACAAGAAAAATAGCTGCCCAGAAGAAAAAGAAAAAGTGAAATATCCAGAAGAAACAGGCATAGCAAGGTTATTTTTCAAACGAATATATTTTCAAACAAGATCAATACATAGACTCGTAAAATGACAGCTGATTATGTGCGAATAGTACTGATGAATTCTATTTTATGCAGGACAGGTTTCACACTTCTGTGATGGTTTGGGGGTATGTGATTAAGGAAGGACAAATCATATCAAATTTATTTTAATATATTCTTATTTTGAATTGCACTGACTACTCTGAGGTTCTGAAAATAGTTGTAAATTTCATGATACAAATGATATGCAATGAAAGGCGGTATGTGTTTCCGCTGGACTCTCCAAAGCAGTGGTGAACAAAATTGGATTACGGCCTATATTAATAACGACATTGCACCAAAAATATGTTCACCTAACTTAATTCGGCAGACCTGAATCTCGTTGATTATTACATTTGAAAGTGAGACTAATCAACGCCCTCAATATGACTGATTCCATGAAAGCCGCCATTACCCGAATAATGTCTAATAACAATAGAGATCATATAATGCGCAAATGTCAATAATTCGAGTCTCGCACTCTAGTCATCATGGCGTCTGAACGCGGTTAAATTGAATTCTTAAAAATCACTATATGTTACCAAATTTTGGATGAAAAATAATAGTTTTTAATATGTTTCCATTATACATTCTTCTGTGTATCCTCAAATATTTTCAATAACTTGGTCAGATTTTAAATGTGAATTAACTTTAAGAGTCTAATGATTTTTTTCTTTTTCTTTCAGATTTAATAACTTAAGTCTTTGGCAATTTCAACAATGGAAAGATTAACCAGCAACGTGTTAACGTTATCGGAGCCTATTACGAAAATTGGCTTTCAAACAGAAATGCATTTTTCAACCTAACCGACCAACCGAGAGTGCAGTTTGGAAGAAAAAAATCCTGTTGATAAATTCAAACAAACTGGTTCGGTGGCAGATGTGAAAACACCATTGCGTGCTCGTTTACACCGTTCAGCTGAGAACATTGCTGCAGTGCACGAGAATGTGGCCGAAAATCGAGACTTGAGAAATTGAACCTCTCCAAAATAAATTTACATCGAATTTAAAAAAAAAATATTTCTCTCTACATATTTACAAATTTAAATTGACACAAGATGCAAGACTGGCTGACGATTTGAAGGGCCGTAAATCGGTCTATTTTGTACATGAGCAAAGATAAACCGTTAAAAATCCTTTTTAGTGATGATTGAAAAAATCAGAACAGGAAAAGTAATCAACATTTCAATTTAGAACTAAAGAGATCAATTAGAAATGATGCAAATCAATCTATAAGACGTTTTGTACGTGAGAGAGGGTTTTCAGCTATGGCAGTCCAAAGAGCTGTGAAAAAAAGAATTGTAAATACAATCGTATGTGAAACGCGTGAGGCACCTTGTTATTTCACGAAAGATAGATGATTAATGAGTGCGAAAATCATCTTGAATAAGATGAACCATTATATTTGAATATATATATATATATATATATATATATATATATATATATATATATATATATATATATATATATATATATATAATTTTTCTTTCAAAGATTCATTAGCTTCTGTTACTTAGCTATGATTAATTAATGATGAGTATGTCAGGTTGTTTATGATAGATGTCACCATGATTCAACTTTTAATCTTGGAGAGTAATTATACACTCTTATTCATCAAAGTACAGTTAAATAATGTTATAAAAAAATCGGATAAAATAAGTAATTAACCTTTAATCATTTCATAGACAAAACGCTTCAAAATTTAATCTAACAATTGCACAATTTTGTTTTAGACGATTTGGACACGTTACACATGTATATAAATATATATATATATATATATATATATATATATATATATATATATATATATATCATTGTGCAGGTATGCAGAAAATAGAAAAGAACACGTTGGGTGCATAATCCGGGGTTCCTTAGTATTTTTGTTTTTATTTTTAATAAGACAGTGCTCCATACAGAAGTAGAGCTTATATTATAATAATATTTTTTGTCTAAAAATATGATTCCTTCGCTACATAAGAGTTCTCATGTTTCAAAAACGAGAGCCGAAATCATATATATATATATATATATATATATATATATATATATATTTGCATTTATATGTGTGTGTTTGTGTGTGTGAATTCCAATTAATAATATTCAAACAATTTACCTCATACAGATGAACAGTTCGCCCATAAGAAAAAACATTTTTTCCTGGACTTATCAATGCAAATGCATTTACTAAAACGAAAATTATATTTGCTTTGATAAAGGGAAAATTTCTTTCTCATGGACGAAATTATCATCAACACGGAGTAAATTTGTAGGATCACATTAATTGCAATTCACCTATATGCTTTCTAGTAAAAATTCTCTTGGGTGGTGTTTGTGGATAAGTTTTGATATTTTACATTCAGAAGATCCTCTTACCCACGGATTACACATACGCACACACGCCCGCGCGTGTATATATATATATATATATATATATATATATATATATATATATATATATATATATATATTGGAAAATGCAACTATATAAGCGTGTGTTACTATTGATATGGGTATCATCAATAAGGCTACATAAAAGTGTTTCCAAGTTCGTGTATTGCAAGTGCTTTAACTTTAGCACTAACTTTTTGCTATTTGGTTGTTAGTTTTAGGAATTTTAGGGGCGACGAAATGAAATCTAAACATTGTGCTATTAAACTAACTATTTACATAGCATCCTGATCAAGAGAATAATGTGTGCCAACATCAGCCAGAGAATGCGTTTACATAAGCCCTCTTTCAACTGCCAACGGATACCTTTGTTTCTTTGTACATGAACATATTGAATTAGATTCTATAGAAAGAAAGAATACGCAGAACGGACAAAGGCGTAGCTTTTCATACACAGAGCTTTGTAGATGCCAACACGCAAAATATTCTTCAAATCTGCCTTGTCTACAGAAATACAGCCCAAGTCAGGCTTAAGAAATTGATGGCGAAACCGAATCTTTATACTTACAACTTTTCTTTCACTCAACAAAGACACTATGCTCACACGGTGCTGTGTTTCCAAAATAAAACAAAATCCGAACTCGATTTAGTTTGCTTGACCTCCTATGGTGACTGATGAGAACTTGCATTCTTACAATCGACCACTACCGATCGATCAGGATTTCAAATGCTGATTTCAAGGCTAGTCGTGCCGTACTGGAAAATTGCTTTAACAACATTTTTTTACCCACATTTCTCGATATTCTACATAGAAAATATATAATATTAGATATTTTGTTTATATGTCAAATTATTTATAATGCAGACAGGTATATACATTTTAATAACATTTAATATTCTAACTAATATCGTACAATTAATTAATTTTAATAGAACTTTCCTAACGCAATTTTTTTTATAATTATATTGTTTGTAGAATACAAAAGCTGAAGGAAATAAAAGCTTTCTTGTAAATACCCATATTGATATAATTCTAAATTCAATTATGAGATGATCAACGCTACTTTCAGGGGATTTAGCGGAATTCGTGAAATTGCAATTAACTCCAAATTATAAACTAAATACTCCATATTTGACCCGATATTCAGGGTGCTTCACCACAATAGTGCATATGAATAACTGTCTATTCACACATCCTGTCTGTCCTTCTGCTGATAGTGATATTGACATTTATATCCTGTGTCTGGCACACAATGCCCACGCTACAAATGCCTGGTCGTAATTTTGCATGACGTCTGAGTAATTTTAAGTTTTGATTTGATGCGAAACAATATCATTTCCTCAGGTCAATTCAAAGTGAGAAACTCGAAATCTTCATTTTAATTATATCACCGTTTTTAGAGAAAGTATTATATGAATAAAATATAGTACAGATAACAAAAACCTATTCTTTTTAAGAAAGGTAACTTTAAGCTAAAAGTAAACATTTTCAGACTTTCTGATGTTCAAGAGAACATAAAAATTTTAATTCCTTTACAGCTTTACTTCAATTTTAATTTATTTTCCCAAATCATTTTTTTTAAATCAAGCAAGGAGATAATGTCACTAAAATGAAAGGGGTTATTGGGAATGGAAGATTTTGAAGAAATATTTGTGAGGTGAAAGGAAAATAAAATAAGAGGAGCCAGAGAAACAGAAGGTGGCGATCGACGATGGACTTACAGTTTTGAAGAATCAAGTTTGCAGGGAAACAAAATATCGGACGAGTGTCCTGCATGCGAGAATTGCGATGGAAGACACTATTATAAGAGAATTATTGGTTACATCTAGCGATTTCAAGGGTAATACGATATGCTCTTGTTGCCGATCTAATTCTACGCGTAATTCCTTGTGGTCGAGTTCCACTAAATTATCTAAACAGTAAAAATGTGTATATTAGTCCGACTACAAATAAAGCAAATATTCGTTACTGGCAATGAGAAAACCAATTAATTTTAAACTGCGTCAAAGATGTTTTGAAAATTTCAAAGCAAAAATATCTGCTTAAAACAGACATTATCTTTACAATTCATTTTATTACCATTCAAATATTTTTAGATGAAGCAAATTTGACCATAATATAAACTACAGCGATTTCGAAGATATACTGAAATATACGTACAACGATAATTTATTTCAAATTGCTTGAATGGAATTATTCACACTAAAGTTTGTTCTCCACTCATTACGAACTGAAAGTTAATTCTCTCATCTGGGATATTAACAAGAGGCACCTCCAGAACAGTAGCAAAACCTAAAAGCTAACTTTGAATAGTGTTGTCATTTCATATATGTTCACCACTAGACTTTTTTTAAATAATCTATATAAACGGGTCGGCAGTTAATCAAACCCCTTCAGAGGTATGTTATATCAGAAGCAATGGACCACTTGTAGTGAAAGTGAACGAAGAAAAATATTTGTGAAGAGAAAGCATAATAAAATAACAGATTTCATAAAGACAATATACAGAATGGTGTTGCAATTAATTTTTTGAAGATTGTAGTAGGCATGGAATCGAGAAATCGAAACGTCGTTCTGCAGATTAGAGGTCTGCGAAAAGAAACTCTTAAAAGATATCTTACGGTTTTATCTAGTTATTTCAACATTTGAACCATGAGAACTAATTACAACTCTAACAGTACGGTTAAATTCATGCAGTTAATTTACCTACGAGGGTATCTAATTAAAAAAAAAAGAAAAAAAAACTGCTATGAAAATACTTAAAGAGACACAGGGAAGCCACTTCATGGTAATGGAAAGGCACTATAGTCGAAATGCTAGGTTAGTACATATAAAATTACAGATAAATTTTCTAGATATATAGAAGGGGCACTAGAGCAGATATTTCAGCAATATTCAAGGTACAGACGAGTTTTAGATATGTAAATGTGGAAGATGGATTCTGACTAGAAAGATTGTCTGGACCAGTGAACAAGCTTTTCTAAACGAAATTTCCTGCGATTAACGTCAGTAAAATAAGAATTATAAGGATATAATCATATGTATTTTAGATATTGCTACTTTAGCAAGTCTGAAATGTTCCCGTATATTTCTATATTAATGATTCGCTATTCTGTTTATATACAAACAGCCATAAATAGGTAACGTTATAATACTTAACATCACTATAACATATTTTCACTCAATATCCATCTATGTTAATGTAATCATGAATATTAATGTGTAAATTGCAGCACGTACTGGGCCTTATAGCCTTCAGTGTCAACAGGTCTAGCAGAAGTACAACGCTATATTCAAAGACAAAATCAAGGAAATAATTGTATCCTCAGCAGCATAACAAACAACTGCTGTTAACGAGCAAATGAACTCACTATAGTCAACGTACATTATAGCGCAATTGGCCAAACGTGATGAATAATGTTACATCTCTGAAGACATATACAGTCAATGAGGGTTTTCTTCTAAAGGGACGATTAGGTCCTGTATTTGGGAAATTAATCACAAAAGTCGAGCTTTATCTTCTGAAATATTCAGATTAATTTTCAGCTAGTAACTATGTGTCAGATGACAAACTCAAATGTCCATTCAAATAATCTCGCATTTCTAAGAGCACTATTGGTCGATGGAACACCATGGGTTTACAAGATAATTTTTAAGGCTTGGAAATCATTCTCTACACGGAGACGAACCTAATTTCAACTATTTTTTTCTTCCTCAATATCCAGATTGTAACGGACAAAATATGGCTGCATAAATATTTATCTGACTCGCGAAATTATGCGAATGTTTTCTTGTGTATTTCACAGTTAAATTCACTTCTGCATTGCAATCGATCCCCTTTTTTCATACAATGCTTACATTAAAAAGAACACAAGAATCATCGAATATTTGAATGCATTTAGAAAAATAGCGTTATTCTTAACATCTGAAGACAATGCATACGCTTAATTTGTTTTCAAAGTCGATTGACACATAATATATTTATAAGTCCAGGGAATATTATGTCATTATTCAACGGACTGCTAAATATTCCTACCAGTTATAATTTGTCCAATGAAAAAACATACTTTATTTCTCGCATTCTTGTCGTTCATCATTTTCCTATATATTACGTAAAATTATAAACTTGTGGATTTAGATACATACATATAGTACATAAACGAAGCAAATTACTAGACAAAAAATGATATAGGCCTCTATAGCGACGACGGTCTTATAAACCTAAGAAACTATTACAGACATAAAACCGTAAAATGCTCATTCACGTTTTCAAACATATAGTATTTGACATTGATATAAAAAACTTGAAAGAAGTAGATTTTCTGTCACAAACAACCTAGGAAAAGATACAAATCAACCAAATATATATATATATATATATATATATATATATATATATATATATATATATATATATATATATATATATATATATATACACACTTTAGAGAGAGATTGTTTCCCTGTATTAAAGGTCATCGTAATGGGAACGATTGTAAATACATGCAAAAGTAGTTTTAGTTTTACACATCTGATCTGATTAGATTTAGGTCTTTTTTAATGACAATTTTAGTTTTCTTTATGCTTACAGTTAAACCGAGTGAATTGCAGCGGTAGGAAAGACATTGACGATTGCTTGATCTTCTTCGAAAGGCATAATAGTAGCGACATAACTAAAAGATCACGAATAATGCTTTCTCGAGTCAGCGATTTTGATTTAAAATCTCCATGGTTAAAAAGGGAGCTATTTATGCCGAATTCAAATTTCACACCCATGCCAATAACTGTAGAAGCATGGTGTAGCATGACCGAAAAGAAGATAGCCAAAGGTAAATGTGCAATGACACAATTTTGTTTTGTGCCATTTGTTACAGGGAAGCTTTCTGAAAATTCTCCATTAGATAGAATAGATGCATTCATTCCTTCGTGTAACGAGATGATGACATTTAGCATAACTTCAGGTATGCCAAGCTTTTCAAGTATCTTCCAGTAGGCACTCCTTTTTATAGTGTCAAACGCTTTGGTCAGATCGATAAAGACGTTATAGAGCTCATTGTTCTCCTCCCGAAGTTTCTTAACAAGCTGACGAAGTAAAAATATCATATCAATTGTTCAATGACGTGAACAAAAACATCATTGAGATTCGGGATAGATGACGTCAATGAGATATTTGATTATTCTTTGAGAATAACATGAGCCAGAATTTTGCCAGTGATACTTAGAATTGAAATCCCAAGAGAATTATCGCATACAACATTTTTTTTGCTTTTGTTCTTGAACAGATATTTATGCAAGCATCATTGAAGTCACGTGGAACAGAAGCAACCTTCCATATTACTTTAAATTGCTCAAAGACTTTCTTAACCAGAGTCTTTCTACACCATTTAAATACTTCAGGAAGGAAATATATACATACATACATACACACACACACACATATACATATATATATATATATATATATATATATATATATATATATATATATATATATATATATGTGTGTGAATGTACGTATGTATATAATTTTCGCATTATATTATGCTTTAAATTTATATCGTCACCGATAATTTGTCTCTTACTCTATCAATCTCAATGTCAGCGTAAATGTTTTTCACTGCTCTTGCTACATCACCTCTTTATCTACATGCTGTATTCTACTGATTTACCTACCATATAAACATTATATACGATTGTGTTTATTTAGTTTCAATACATGTATCATTCCCCTATTACATCCGTGTCGTAAATTTATTCGTATATTTTTTGTAACGTAATCACAGTAGATAAAGAAAATAAATGCAAGAATGATAATGAATCAGGAAGATTAGCTACACATTGGTTTCATACAAGTCTAGAATAGTTTGTAAGAATCCAAGTATATAAGTCTCGTTTGGTAAACAATACATTAAAGAAAAATGTTTTATAAGTAGCCATCATCCCCCGCCTTCTCAAATTCAAAGAATTCTGTTAACATCTCTTAATATTTAAAAAACTAAGTATGATATGATAAAGAACAAATAAATGACGTTTGTAAATCTAGCATGTTACACTTTTATTAAGGCTTCACCAGAGAATGAGATATATAGAAAAAACAAATTAATATTTATTTTTTTATGTTGTTTCATTATGCTTGTTTAATCATGTTTCACTTGTATTTGACTTGTAAAAGAAAATATCATATAATTTTTGCCGTTTCCCATCTAACGATTCGTCCCTTTAAATTACCAAGAAATTAACGGATTCTAGGACAAGTATGAGAAAATACTGAAGAGAAAGTAACCTGTAACATCGACTGGAAGTGTGATTAAATTGCCATGAAAAGTATTTAAAATTATTCAGCTCAGTTATTTCGTAATAAACGGTTATGTTGAAAACTTAGCATCTAAGCGACTTTCCCTTCCGATCAAGGGTAATTATGGCTCTTCAAACCTATCATTTGTAGATCCAAACAAATTTAACCAATTACTTTTCCCAAAACCTGTTTGCTAATTGGGTACTTTTTATTCCAACTGTCTCTTTTACCATTGCAACTGAAGATGAACAGCAAATATTCAATACTTTGATCCCAGACGCCTGATGAAAAGTTTAACTCGAGTAGCAGTAGTTGATTGATTAATGAATACCAAATGATTCATTATAAGGAAACAGATAATATTACCATATTTCCCTTGACATCATTTAAGTCAAGACATCCTATAGTTTTCACACACCTCCAAGGTTGATATTATCAAATAGTCACATCCTTAGCTGATCGATTTTGGTTAGATTCGAGCACTGGCCTCGCGGTTGCAACGCAAATCCTCTAACCATTCGAAAATGAGTCAATGCTTTAAAACTGCGTAATTCCATGGACCAGATTTAATAGATACATAAAAAGTAGATCGCATCTTGTCTACATACATATTTTTATAACTAAATATATATTCCGGAAATTTTCACCGCCGATGTTGGCGAAATGTTAACTACTATTTCTTTAAAATATGTAGCCTACCGAATATATGTGTATACATGTCACGAGATAAAGACATGGCGAAAATGGGCAAAAACACAAAGCAAATAACAGGAACCGCCTATTAGCACTTATATAGAATCCTTAAAAAGCGATAACAAATGCTACTTAACCGGCGACGAGGATAGAATTTTGACATTTTTTTTTCTGCACCCGTTTCTTTTACAATTGTCTTAACCTCCTTCTCTAAGGCCATATTTATGATGCCTAATCTTCTCTTTAAGATTATTGTCCAGATGTAAGAGGCGTAAAAATGATTGATATTTCATTGCATTTCACATGACTTTAAGATTTATTCTAATCTTTTCTTTTTCTTAATATCTTACGTAGCTTTTCTTTCTCTATTCATTCTGATTTCTCTGTCATATTCTCCATTGTATGTCATAGCAATTCACAGGTAGTTGTATTTGATTGTTTCCTAAGTTTATAATTCGTAGGAAAAGTCTTGGAATCTCCCTTAGTTTAATGGGTTTTAGCACTACGTTCTATGTTTTACAGGATTAGGACCATTCCATTTGAAGATTTAGAAAGTCAGTTTTCACGAAGCAATATTTCTATATATTTTATAATCGTCAAAAGACGTTAAGATATCCTCGTCAACTTACCAGAGTATACTGTAAACTGATAATGATAGTAATGATATCTGTTATTAGTACTGTAGAAGTTAAATCAGTATTAAAAATAATTTTAGACGAAAAGAAAAGTAATTTGCCAAGTGAATAAATTTAATGTCGATATAGTCGGCGCTTCTTCAAGTAAATTCAGGAGGAGTTGTTAAGAATTGTCGCTATTCCATCTAAAGTTCGTTATTCTAATTGTTTCTTTCAAATCTTATTGCTGTAAAATAGAAAATAATGTCTTTAATAAATAAAACGAACACTTACTGCAAACGTAATCGAAAATTTGAAAACACGATTATTCTGAGTATTTTTCTCGTTAACATTTGTATAAATCCTACATATTTTATATAGTGTACATAATAATATAATCCATTTGCTATTCTTTTTGACTATTCTGTGTTATCTCCTTTTACAGAATTGTCTCATCCTAAGAAAATTGATTTCATAAAATGATTGGTTGTTTACATTTAACCGCAAAGAATAGCGTGTTTGGACATCAGATGAAAACATATCCAGGTATCCAGAAATTCGGTTTCAAGCAATGGTTCCCCTTTTTACATGATTCCGGTTTTTGGTGTTATTCTCTGGCTAAGTAATAAGATCAAATTGCTAAAGACGTCGCAATGTGGATGCCAGTCGGAACCTTTTCATAATTTTATCAACTGCGCCCCAACTTTTTTTTTCAAGAATAATGCACATGTATCTAAAATAACTTTAGCCTTTTCCTCAGAAACACGAAACACAGTGTCTATCCACTGTGAGATAAAATGATTAATATGACCATGGGCATTCGAACAAATATTTTGTACTGTTAGTTTTTTTTCCCCTTTTTATTGTTCTTCGATAGTGTCGCGATAAAGCAATGGTAGCAATTTCTCATTTTTCATTCGAATTTCAGTAGTTTTTTTTTTTTAATTAATGTAGATAAAAATGTTGAAAGAAGCGAGTGTTATTAAAAGCGAAATATACATGACGTAAAATAAATAAAATGATATATTTCATATGAGAAATTATAACTATCGGTGGTTGTTTTCTTTAAGTACAACTTCCTTGAATGATCCGAATTAAAAGTTGTCAATGAATGTAGAAAATCTTCATGAAAAAAGTTACTTGTTAATGATCATGTTGATGTTAGTAAGTTTGACGTCTTAATGTTACTTATTTCTAATCGCAACAGTCTAACGAATTTTATTTATTATTAATAATGTAAAAGGATTGGAAAATAAAAATAAGACGTCAGCAAAAGTAGACTTCAAATCAATTTTTATTTATACTATCTAACTTGTCGGTTATACCAAGGATATGGATACTATCAAATCTAATATATAGTATAAAATAATTTTACTGCTTAAAAAATGGTTTTCTTTGTCCTTGAAATCATGACTAATAACAATGTCCTGTACTTTGGAGCCATTAATATATTTTTTCGTTTTCCTGTCAACCATTTGCCTGATTTTATTATGTTAGGTGCTGGTTTCATCTGTTCGTATTATTCCACGATGTTAGGTGCGAGTATCACATTTTATAAGTCGTCTTTCTTCATTATATAGCCTAGAAACTTCAAATGTTTCTAATGTATAATTGACGCTTTTGTTTACATTATAACTGGAGCTTTACCCTTGCTCCTATGTTCAATCCATAGTATTCTTTACATACTTCTCTAGAACAATATTCCTGTTTTCTCAACAACATACTTATTTGTGAATATATTTTGTAGAATTTACTGTTATAGAGGACAGATTTACGTACCAATTCCATTTCTTTCTAACGAAAATTCCCAATTTCTTAATAGTTAGATTTGGTTTAGAATAAATATGTGGTTTTGTAATTTTCCTTTCTTGAATATTACTAATTATATTAATTTTTACTTTCTTGAATATTACTCTTGTACATTTATCTCATCCGAAATCCGTACCTACATCGTCACTGAATAATTTTCCTTTGTTGAGGTGACCCTTCAACTCATTGTCGTGTTTGGCAAAAATTTGAGATCATTCATGTAGAGTAGATGATTGAATACTTTTTTGTTTAGTTTTAGGCATTGTTGTTTAGTTCATGCGTAAGAGGGATTAAATACAAACAAAACAGAAGGGGTGGTAGGGAGTCAACGTGAAGGATTTCTCGACGGATATTCAGGAAGTTGGAGAGGACATTGCCTCCGGTGTGATTTAGGTACAATGTGGTGTTGCATAATCCCATCCAGTGTTTAATGATATTTACTATCACGGGGGAGACTTTGTAAAATTCCAAAGGGTGTGACACTGTATCAAATGCTTTATGCTATTCTGTCCATGCTGGGCTAAGTTTTCTATGCTGTCTCCTGCAATATTCCAGGATCATTTTGTTCATCAGTAGTTGATCTTTCCAACCATATGAATCCACTTCCTGTGGAAGAATGTTGCTTCGAAAAAAGAGTTAGTCAGGACAGAGGTGATCAATGTATACGTGGACAGATATATTATTGGTATGTAACATTTTGGGTCATCTCTTTCACTCGTTTTTGGCATGAGATATGTAATACTTTCAGAGATACAATATTGGATTTCACTGACATTATTTATAAGCATTGATATAGTTTGTGCAAGGGTTTTATGGATTGATGAGAGATGATAGAGCCAGGAAATGGTTACCTTGTCATGTCCTGGGAATTTCAAGTTTGGGGATTTCGTTAGAACTTGCCTAACATTATTCGTGTTTATAATTTCCCATACTTGTACAATACTTACATTATTCGAACTAATGTCCTCATCTTTTTCGCCATATTTATCACAACGTTTCGGCCGTTGTACGCTCCGGTCTTCTTCAGGTGGTTGGAATGATGACCATAACCCTTTATTTCGCTCGCTGGCGTAGTCTTTTCTACTTCCACGTGCGATATTTAATGGATGTCAGTTATCAGTTATCTCCTGTTAATTAACCTCACCAATTTTTCCACCGCCTTAAACTGGTATTGAACACACATTCTTTGGGTCCTGTCACTTGATCTAACTAACGCATTTATCCACTGTGCCAAGTGTCATTGAAGAAACGTTGTAATAAATTTGTCGAAAAAGATGAGGACAACTGTCCGAAAATTATAAATAGTGTACATAATAGCAAATCCAGAAATATAGACAGATACTTTCCTACGATTGTTGCGCTTTGTCCAGCTTTCTTTTTATTCATGTTGGATCAATTGTGTATTGAGATTATATTCACTTGGGCTGCGTCAAATATTCTCCAAAAATGTATGAAACTTGTCAATTGATAGTGGATTTTTGGCATGTATAACTGCTTTTCCAATTTCCATGTGAAATTTCTTAAGGTCCATTTAGAATATTTTATTTTGGCGATAGACCCTACAACGCTTTTCACATCGTCTAGATCTATGTGCATTTAACTGCAATTCCTCTTTCAGCACTTCCTTAGCGATCTAATTTTATATTTCCGCTTGCTCCTCTTTTTTCGCATGTTGCAGCATTTCAGTTTCTATGATCGCATCTAATATCGAAATCTCAAATCTGATTTAATTTCTTTCTCGCATCATTTTTCCTTCCAAGCTCGATCTTTATGCTTGTTGCTTAATCGTTTCATATACTTGATATCAAAATTTACTGTAGCTCTTAAATCTGTGGCGTATACGGTATTGTTATATTCTGTGATGTTCCCAGTGGTTGGACATTTAGCAGTGTTCCCACTGCAGCGTTGTATATTTGCACAATGTGCTTATTCGACAAAGAATTTTGGGGAGCGGGTCTCTGTATGATATTTTTATGGGTGTTACACAGCTGAGTACTTGGATGATGTGGTTTTTCGCTTCGGTGATTTGACGCCTGCGGTTTTCAAAGAATTCTACCTTAATGTAGTTAGATTAATTTTCAGTAACATCGTCTGGATAACTGCAGGTCATGTCACAGTTAGATTATTCGCTTTTACTTCCTACAGAGATTATTTCCTATCTCATTATATGTTAGTTTTTAACTCATACTCTGTTATATTACTTATTTCTACTCTAATATCTTTATTGTTTGTGTGTGGTTATTGTAAACTGTTTTATACCTCATTTTATCCTAACTATTACTGCATTTGCGGGTCTCTTTTTCGTGCGATGTCAATGCGGATATTGGCAAGCATGTTTGTGTTGAGATAAGGTCTTATTTAACATCCGAACATAGTTCCCCATATTTGGTATGTCTGATCCGTGGTGTTTTTTTCTGAATTTTCGATTGCGGTGAAAATATCAAGAATTCTTGATACTCTTCCCAAAACCATTTCGTTCTTTTTCTTATTTGTTTAGGTATTTAGTCACTTGGTCCAAGGCTGGAAATAGTCCGGCTTTGGGACTAAGTGTCTATTCGCTACTGGAAAATTTGTTTCTGTGCATGATTGTTCGGACAAAGAGTGGTTCATCTATGAGGGGTGCGGCACTTATTAATGGATAATACTCGACGGGTGTGTGGCATCAAATTATGTTCTATCCCCCAGTCAATTTCGCATTAAATTCCTTGCCATTAACCTGGATACGTTAGGCATAAATAAAATTCAAATGATATATTAAAACATAAGTTGACGTGAAGTCATTTTAATAGAACTAAGTATTTCGTAATATCATCAGAACCTGGAGCAATTATACGTGATACGGTCACATTATTCGTTTACCGTTCATTTGGTTTTATGCAGGGATGAGTCTTTCACTACGTTCATTTCAGTTTCCCTTAATTTAGTTCGGCCTGTTTTTGATCCGATGTCTTGGTGCAATATATCTACTAGAATGCTGTTTGTGATACATATACTTCAGGAAATCGTGGAAATAGCCGTCACCTATGAATGATATATTGAAGCGACGGGGATATATGAAACCGCATTATTTAATAACTGTCAGACTGCAGGCAACCATGTTGACAACTATCATTATGCCGCCTAAGTAGCATCCTCCGTAAGCCGGAGACTATAGCAACCATTATTAATTGGACCACGTCCCAACAATATATATATATATATATATATATATATATATATATATATATATATATATATATATATATATATATGAAGGTCAACACTTAAGTCAACACTCAGATATTGAGCATTTTATCCCATAAATATAGCACACCTTAAAACTATATTCATATATATATATATATATATATATATATATATATATATATATATATATATATATATATATATATATATATATATATATATATATATATGTAGTAGCGGCCATAATATAAGGAACGGAAGCAACAATGACATAAATATATATATTACTCAAAGAGCAATGCATGTTTAGCAAGGACATTTTTACCGAATAAAGATTCGGGTGTAATGCATAAATATTATACAAAGTTACAAAAATTTATATAATAGTTTTTTGTTTTTTTTTTTAAATAGAGGAAATTAAACAAAGGAAATAACTACTGGACAAATATTAAGGAAGGATGTTAATACTTTGCATAAACTTTTAATTTGCATTGTTAAAATACTCGATGGAGCTTTTTAACCATAAGTAAATGTTCATTTATCATTAAGATTTGATTTTTAAGCAATATGGCAAATTCTACACGCAAAACTCTCTTTTGAAGAAAAAAAAAAATCATTATCGCTAACTGTCAAGAAAAAAAGTCAATTTCAGAAATTTCTGTTATTGTCCATAGGTCTAAAAGTGTTGTTCATTGTGTAATTAACAGGTATAAAACCGATAAAACGTTAGATGCAAAACCAAAAACCGGCTGACCTCCAAAAACATCGCAAAGAGAAGATCGAAGAATTGTTAGAATATCTACAAAAAACCTTTTTGAAACTGTTATATCAATTGCCCGTAAATTTAATGAAGAGGCAGATAAGATCCCAATGAAAACATTTGCTCGCATGTTAAAAAATTCAAGATTGCATGCCCGTATTCCAGCTTCGAATCCTCTCACTTCAAAGCTAAACCAAAAAGTAGGCATGGATTATTCGAGATAACTTGTTAGGACTGACTCACTATGGGATACATTTCATTTCAGTGACGAGTCCAAGTTTACTATATTTGGTTCTGAGGGCAACATTTACGAACGCCGTAGAACAGGTGAAAGACTGTCTTCTCAATGTGTCAAGAACAGCGTTAAGTTTGTTGGTGACAGTGTGATGGTTTGGGGAATGATTTCACCTGCAGGAGTTGGCCCTTTCATCCGCATACATTGCAATATCAATGCTGAGATTTACAAAAGGCTTCTTCTGCAGCATGTGGTACCAAGATTACACTATAATCTTTATGAATCTCCTATTTTCATGCAGGGCAATGCAACTTGCCACAAGGCTCAGAAGGTTATGGCTTTATTTGAAGAAGAAGGAATCGCTCTAATGACGTGGCCAGCCCAGAGCGCCGAACTGAATCCAATAGAACATGTTTGGAAGATAATTGGAGAAAGGGCTCAGTAAAGAAACCCGGAAAACCAGGATAACTTGTGGGAGTTATTGAAAGACGAATGGGAAGGAATTACTGGTGATTTTTCCAAGAAATTAATTAGATCATGCGGTTGATGATGCAGAGAAGTCATTGAAAATAAGGTGATGTTTGCCAAATATTAAATTTTGTTGATATTTTGTTCACAATCAAGTATTAAAAAGATTGTTCCTTAACTTTTGTCCAGTAGCTTATTTCATTTGTTCCATTTAATCTTTATTTAAAAAAAAAAAACTATTATGTAAATTTTTGTAACTTTGTATAATATTTATGCATTACACCCTAAGCTTTATTCGGTAAAACTTTCATTGCTAATGATGGATTACTTTTTAAGTAATAAACATATTTATGTCATTGTTGTTTTCGTTCCTTATATTATGGCCGCTACTGTATATATATATATATATATATATATATATATATATATATATATATATATATATATATATATCGTTAAATATGAGGGAAGAGAAATATTTTACGGAAGTTTTATATATATATATATATATATATATATATATATATATATATATATATAAAGTTTTATATTTATATATATATATATATATATATATATATATAAATATATAGTTATATATATATATATATATAAATATATAGTTTTATATATAAATATATATTGTTATATATATATATATATATAAAGTTATATATATATATATATATATATATAAATATATAGTTTTATATATAAATATATAGTGTTATATATATATATATATATATAGTTTTATATATATATATATATATATAAGGTTTTATATATATATATATATATATACATATATATATATATATATATATATATATATATATATATATATATATATATATATATATATATATATATATATATATATATAAACCCCAAACGGATTTCTATATGTCTGCGAAGTTTTACTCATTTGTTTTACTAAAATTACTTCCCAATGCACAATCAAAATAAATAACGGGTGCCATTGTTATGGAATAGCCGGACGGTTACAAGTTATTTAAGAAGTCAGGAGGTGAAAAACAATAATAATTTGAAATTATTTATAAACTCACATGTGAAAAATTTCAATTTCTCGGAAAGTCTTAGGAAAATATTAATGCCATATATGCCATGATTTCTTACGCTATAACAACAACTAAAATAATGAGGTGTCACGACAGAGAATCAGAATATATATTTCCCAGTGAATCGAAAATTGGATTCTCCTCTCACTCATTTATCTCAGAGTTAGCGTGTATATTTGGAAACTCGTTGTTACTTTATTCTTCCCGTTCAAAACTTTCTATTACCATAAAATTGTAAGGAATAGAAATGAAGTTACACTTAGTTGCATGTATCTGCCTAAAAAGAGATTGTCACATATTTTTGTTTGTGTTTATTTATTTCCTTTTCTTGGACGTATTCTACTTACGGCCACATCATGCTGAAAACCCGGTTCCCGTATTATTACCGAACAGGTCAGTGCCTTGATGAGTGACCGCTTGTGAATCCCACGTGCTTGCAAGCCCGGATATGCGAGTGGTGTAATGGATAATAGCTCGGAATTGTTAAAAGGAGAGTCGTGTTCCTATTACACCTGGGTCCATTATATTCATTTATATGCAAATACTCTTGGAAACGTATTGAATCTACCACTACGCAACCAGCTGTAGGTCACGTTTTAAGACCTCAATCAGTAAATCATTATTATCTTCACGCCCAAATTCTTACAGTCTAAAATATTTTCTGTCTTTAAATAAATACCAAATATTTGTCTATATCACTGAGACGATTTATTATGATTGCTTGCATTATTAATTTGATTGGAATTTGGAAACAAACCCTTTATTTCGTACGCCAGGGTAGATTGTTCTAGTTCCAATTGCCATGCCACTTAGGTGTGTCTCAGTTATTTCCCTTTAAATAACTAAATAAAACTGACTAATAAAAAATGCAAATAAATTGCAAATAAGGATAAGCTGTAGAAAATGAATCACTGACTAAATTGTTCTTATTCACTCTTTTATTTTCTGTTGATTTTTCTGTGTTTTTTTCTTCGTTTTGTTATATTTACTTTCCTTATATACTTTCTTTTTTATTTTCTCAACTCATATAAAATGAACATATATAACAATTACAGTGGTTAGCTAATGCTGAATTTTCGCATTGCTTTCTGCACGTGTATTTTCCAATAGCATTCGTTACTGTAATTTTTAATACATTTTATTGTATTGATGATGAAGCAACTGGGCGAACCCAAAACCGTTGGCCACTTTAATAATGCAAGTTTGGAGAAAACAATATCATGTACTGCAAATTACTTTTCTCTTGATTTTTGGTGAGAAAAATACACTATGTCGTTCTGCCCTGTTAGTACAACTATATATTCCACCGTCACGGCGGTCCGTTGGTACATTTGGTATGACGTTTGCCTGATAAAGTAACTGTCCGGGTTTCAGTCGGTAGGGAATGTTAATGATTCCCAAATACTTGAGGTTTCTTTTAGACTTGATGAATTACTTAATTATAACTATATATTTATTGATATTATTTTGGAGAGATAAAGTTAGATCATCACAGCCTCAACGATACAAGGCTTCCCTATAATTTATGATGCTAACAATTCCACGTTGTGTTTGCAAAGTATCTGATTTTCGGGTCAGGTTTGAATTAGTTGCAGTTTCTTCAGTCTGATCATCTCCTTGTACAAATGAAACTTACGATTCAAACAAGACATCCATGTTGTTCAAGTCACGAACTTGAATATATATAAACTGGTTTACATACATACATACATACATATATACATATATATATATATATATATATATATATATATATATATATATATATATATATATAGCTGCTTGTGATGAATTAATAAGGACGATATAGTTTTTTTGTGTTTTGAAATTTTCGAAGTTAATTGAGTGATTTATTATTTAATACGTCTTATCAATATTTTGATGTTATGTAAGCCTAAGCAGATTTTTGTGTTTCAAGAAACTTCTTGGGAATTGATACTGATTTTCCGATATGAGAATGACTATTTGACCTATATCAGGGAGGAGAAGATATGAATTCGAACGCGGCACTCCGATTTCTCATTCGAAGCCATTACTTATTACATAACCATATCCCCAGCGTCTGCCATCTAGGTAACCAATGGTTAACATGTGTGATCATACGAGAACTGGTGTTTCGACGTGAGATTACCGTAAGCCTAATTGAGATAAATATCCTACAATAGTTAACTGATGTAAATATCAAGGTACGTCATTTTGAAATGAATAGCTTATAAGTGTACAGAATTTTATGGCGTGATTCTTTCATAATTCCTTTGTGAAATTATCAGACATATGTCAGGATTAAGTAATTGTTACCGCATTAAACACGAACAAACATACGATAACGCGAAAAAGTTACGTTGATGAATTACATCCGGATCACATGTTTATAAGTTTCCTGTTCGTAGTCGTTATGTTGTCTATGACTTCTGATTTTTTCAAAGTGGTTTACTAATAATCCATTAAGCGATTTTATTTTCCGATTTAATCAAAAGTAGTTGTAGGTAGCAGTAATAGTAGAACATGCAAATAACTTTGACATATTTAAGAACAAATAATCGACAATTAAATATTTTCCCATTATATAGGCTGGATTTCATCATTTTTTATATTATATTTGTATCATAATGCGATTCCCATGATATTTTCGTTGGGGTGAAAGTACAAAGTGATCTATAAAACGACATACAATTTGTTTTTAATTTGGGCAAGAAGTATCTTGTCAATGTTTACGCTTCCAAAATGAAACTTCTCTGTATTAATCATCTGTTTTCCATCAGGATCGTTGAAGCTTTCTCCAGTAGACTCACTAGTTCCGCCTTCTTGGTCTAGGCTTATGATCTGATAAGAAGTTAAAAGACAATATTGAATCCATTACGATGTCTACTGCTAAGAATGTTGGATCATTGTGTCGTGCAATGTTTCTCTCCAGAATCTGTCTTGCATATTTATACGTTTATCATTCGTCTATGCTTTGAATAGAACTGATATATCTGTCACGGTGATCCTGCTCTCTATTTAGATATTCTTGATGAACTCCAAAAAAATAATTAGCAACATTATTGGTCCTGACCTGGTATCTCTGCTTCAGTCATTTTTCCAGCGCTGTAATGTAGCTCTTTTATAAATATTTTCATATTTGTTCGGCTGAATTCTTCGCTGTGGTTCCTAGACTTTATGAATTTAATCCAGGTAATTTATCAGCGGAAAGATCTCATCAAGTCAAAGTTGAATTGCCTCGATATAACAATAATTTCAATGATAACATATTCTTTTTTCGCGCTTGTATTTTTTGATAATTTCTTCTGCCTTCATGATTTACAGCCAACTTTGATCGGCAATTTTTTAAATGCACAGTGAATCGCTGTTGCAATGATTAGTATTTTATTGTAGTCGTTTCTAATTGTTTCTCTTTATCCCCCTGTGTCTTACTTTCTTCATTGCCTTGTATGTGGTGATATGATTACAAAATTGTATTTTTAGTGTATCAATATGAATCAAGCTGTGGTTAAATTAAAAGACAGAAGAACCTGTCGTATAACTCGATACAGAAAACTTAATTCGACCGAAGGGCTTCATTAATTGAAGTTAAAATAAATTACAATATCAAGATTCTCTGAGTGAGAGAAAGTTATTTAAGGAACGGTGTGGTCCTTGCAGCATGACATAGAAGACGGCCTCTGAACTGCGCCTCACTCCCTCACTTACGCCTCAAAACTACTTCGCTAGCTGATAGAAATATAAGAACGAATTCTGGTTTATTGCTAGAAATTCTTTCGTTCTTCACTCGTGGGTAACGATTTGGTTGACGTGTAATATTTTTTTCTTAAATGCGTCTAACTATAAGAAGCTGCAGCCTGTTAACGAAACTGGTGTCTGGTCTGATGTGTAACGAAGCATTAATGCCAACGAAACAATTTACCATTTTTCAGTTGGTTTAATTTTTAAAAACGTAAGTTAATGTACTTATTATTAGACGTGTCTATTAATGGAAGTGCGTCTAGTGTTATGCAACTCGAGAAAATTGATTTATATTGCATGATGAATATTTATCCAGGAACGCTGAATAAAAAATCGTATCGCATGTTGAGCGCGAAAGTATGGCCTTTCTATTTATTTCTTTGCTTAATTCGTTATATTCAATTTTGCGAAAATATTTTTTGGAATATTATGAATCTACGGCTTCTCTCTTTCACAGCTATAGCAGAAATATATGGTCATATCTTTAGCATTGATTGATAGTGAAGAAAAACACTGAATACAAAATATGTTTAGCCACAGCAAAACGAAAAATCACGTAGTTTAAAACTTTATATGATGTTTTCCATTAATCAATCAATTAATTAGTAAATAATAGCAACAACGACATTTTACACGATAGATAAAAGTTACATGTTAAATGTAATGTGTTTACCGGAAGATCATCTGATAGTTTAAAAGCTATCGGAACTGAAAATGGATTCAGCGAGCAGCGTTCAAATTTCGGCCTACAGTAGCATTGAACTTTGCATTAATTTGTGTATGGTTTTAATCCATCTCTTATTCTCTGTGTTAAATTGATAAAAAAGCTAGTGTTCTCTAAACTAGGGTAGCAGTCATTCTAGCAAAAATAATAATGTGAAATAAAACACTGAAGAATGCAATAGGAATCAATTTCAGTGTCTTTCCTAAGGCGTCAGAATATCATCAAGGGGACAAAGAAATGGAATCTGCATCAAGGTAGGATCACCTACACACAGAAAGGATATAGTCGTTGCAAACTTTAAATCCAACTCGTGTTATAAATATTTTTATATAGCCATTCATTATTCAATAATTTTGTTTATTATTCAAGAATTTTGTTTAATTTTTAAAAACATTATTTCATATACTTATTAATAGACGTGTCTATTAATACCAGTGCGGTGTAAAGTGACTTGAGAAAATGGAGTTATCTTGCCCGAAGAATATATCCCTGGAACGCTGAATAAAAACAAAATCCTATCACCTGGTGTGCGCGAAAGTATGGCCTTTCTATTTATTTTTTGCTGTATTTCGTTATGTTCAATTTTTCGAAAATATTTTTTGGAATATTATGAATCTACATATTCTGTAATTCACAGCTATAGCAGAAATATAAGGTCAGATCTTTAGCTTTCCCAAATAGAATCTATTTTTCCAATATGTAATACAAATATCCAGTTCAGTTCGCCTTTTAAAAGCTGTCGAAAATATTCTACAGCTGCTCTATCAGTGCATATAATGTTTTCAATTTTGAATTCCTTTAAAAACAGGTGTCTTCCTAAAATGCATAATAGTTTCAAGATTCTAAGAGGTCTAACCTTTTGATATGAATAAAAACTCTTTACACGTGCTATAGGAAAGAAATAATGGCTAATGCCATATCAAAAGAGGTATAATTAAATAGACAAATGTATCCGAGAATATGATTTTAAATTAATTAATGTGAGTCCATTGGTAAAACTGCGTAGAATGGAATCTTTTGGGAGTCAAAGTTAAATTTATTTTAGAGAGAAAGAGAGAGAGAAAGAGAGAGAGAGAGAGAGAGAGAGAGAGAGAGAGAGAGAGAGAGATCACAAATGGATTCATACTATCTTTTGCACGTTTTTCTCAATCAAATCACTGGTTTTCTGGTATATTTCATTTTTTTTTTTTTTTTTTTTTGTGTTTGCTAAAAACTGATGAATAAATCCTTAGTACAGAAACGGTTGTCATATTTTTCTTTCAGAAATTATTCTTTTGGGAAGATTTGTTAACTCAACTAATACAATTTTCCCATTTGTGTATAATACAACCTTAGTATTACTCACTATCCCTTTCTTTCACTCTTTCTCTAGCATTCTCTCTCTCACTCATTCTCTCACGATATTTCTCTTAAAATATATCTTCATGTGTACGAAATGCTATTACTTTACAGCGACACATATGTGCATTGACTGTTCAACGCCAAATTGATCTAAGGTCACACATCAGTATACATATATATTGATATATATTCATTTTTGCGATGTCTGTTCAGAAATGTCGCAAACGTTGCTATAATATAATCTGGGGCAGGCACTGTCACCATAATTGAACACAAGCTACACAATTTAATGTCATACATATTTTTACCTTGCATGAATTAGAATTTACAAAACTGTCACTGATATTCTATTTCGACATACGAATCTGCTGTGGAGTCCAAGGTTTATCAGTGATTTTAACTTTCTGAAATTGAGAACATCACGGTAGATGCAGCCTCATATCTAAGCTAACAAAAGATGTCCGTCAAATAATATCTGATGCATATCCAACGAGATTTTGAGAATTTAATCGTAAAGTTAAATTTTCAATCTCAGGAGGGATGGAAGAAATTAAAATATTTGCTTTTTTGCGAACTAGTGTGAAAAGCTGCATGAGATTTTAAGAATTTCCTAATGAATTCTTTCCTTTCTGTGGAGAAAAACAACTTTCCTTTCTCTTCCCGTTCTCTTAATCTTACATAATACTGCCATCGTAGAATTCAGTACAGAAAAATAAATAAATTTTCAATACGGACAAAAATTATATACGATCCTTACATGCGGACCATTATACTCATCAATGAGTATCTTTGAAGATGTGGACAATACCCAAAATGTAAATAGTGTAAATAAAGATAAGTCATCATCCCAGATATTTAGAAAGGCATAAAAAGGCATGCACTCCAAAATCTGATCATAGTTAAAGAAAATCAAAAGACTGAATTGCAATCTGGAAGTGAGATTCTCTTTCTATATTTAATCTAATTTCATCTTTTAATTTCTATGGAAATTACATCTTTATTTTCTTTATTATCACATATTTTAATTTATTTCTATTCTCACAAATGTTCTTATTATATATATATATATATATATATATATATATATATATATATATATATACATATATATATATGTATGTATGTATATATATGAATATTGTTCTCTCTCTCTCTCTCTCTATATATATATATATATATATATATATATATATATGTGTGTGTGTGTGTGTGTGTGTTGTGTGTGTGCGTGTGTGCGTGTATGAATTTTAAACGGTAAGATTCTCATAAAGATGCCATTTTGATCAAAATATCTGTGCAGACATCAAAGAAACAATTATCGATTTCTGATTTTTTTAACTCTTCGAATAATTACTTGATGGGATTTTTTTTATTGATCATACATTTCTCTTGATTAATGATTTTTCAGACAATTTTGGTACAGTTTTATTCATATATTTTCTCGTAATTAATATACAAATCCAAACACGTATTCGCAATTCGCGATTGATTATCGGAAATCAATCAGCATTAATGTAATTATAGCTATTGATCTAACATTCTTTATTCTCTTTGGCTTTACTTCTCTATTTCGATCGTTGATTTATGACCAAAATACTGGAGCACTTTCTGACCTGAGACTTGTTAACGTCTGCCTCGACATTTTCCAAGAAGAAACAGTAAATATTCCGTTAAACTTAAAGATTCTGAGCCAGATTGATGGAAGTAATATTCAGTATAAACGAAAGTGAACATAGGAATTTTTGTAGTAAATATATATAAATTTGTTTAGTAGATATTAATCCAAAATTATATATTTCAGCCGATGCGTGAATATTTAAAAGCTCAAGCCACCTTAAACGGAAATGACTTACAGAACAATGTAATATATGAAGTAGCTGTAAAATCAGTAGAAAACAAAGAAGTATACATAGGAGTAACTGAAGGACCCTGAAAACATAAAAAAAACAACTACGCACACAAACCAACATATATAAATAGTAAACACCCGAAAAGCACAATGATTCTGAAATGCTAAACATATATGAGAAATTAAAAGAAGTACGAAATAACACCAAAAATATCATGGAAAATAAGGCAAACAGAATGAGTTAATAAGAATAAATCTAAAAACTGTAAACTATGCCTAGATGATAAAATATCTATATTTACCTTCTCAGACGAGAAAAAATTGCTGAATAAACGATCAGAATTTATCCCAAAATGCAGGCACGAAAAGAAACATAAGTATTCCACAAAACCACATTCAGATCCACAATTATTTACGCTCAGAATAATCTAAAATAATTCAAAACAACCGTTACCGCCCATTCCAACAGAATAATTCACTAGAACTATACATAATGATGCATCACTGATCAGCGAATATAAAAATGGTCGGGCCAAAATCCAAAGCACATGCCTTGACGATTAATAAAGCTGTCGGAAAATTACATAATTATGCATCACGTGGTTATATTGAGACTATTTACTTTCAGAACACGTGACCTTAGACAGGAGAAGTTATGACTACAAAATCATGCGGAAAATATACACATTATTTTAAAATAGGCTCAGCATCTTACAGTCGAAATGAATCTATGTCAACAGATTCTTCTCTCATCCGTCTTCCCGCATTCGACATTGTTCTTCAAAAAAATGAAATGGTATGTCAATCTTTATCCTCCTAAATATTATTATTATTGTTCACCCTCCTCAATAAATTTGTCATATTGCCTCACAGTCAATACTCTCCTTACATCTTAGCTGCTTTATTGTCATGCTAGGGTAAAAAATAAACACACACACAAACACACACACACACACACACACACACACACACACACACATATATATATATATATATATATATATATATATATATATATATATATATATATATATATATATATACATACATACATACAAGTTTTGTCTATTTATTTTAAGTAAGTTCTTTTCATATTGTTTGATAAGCTTAATCACATTATCGTTGAAAGATGAAAGAAAAACAACATATTTATACATGTTTAAATCCAATGTAAGCTTTTAGCTTATATAAGCCACTATCAGAGATGACAATTTAAATAAATCAAGCAACACACGGGCGAAACAATAATGACAGTCCGCCTTTTCTGCATGAAAAATTTCAAAGTAACGACAAACATGTAATGAAATATGCATATTAATATATATATATATATATATATATATATATATATATATATATATATATATATATATATATATATATACACACACACACATATATATATAGATAGATATATATACACACACACATATATATATACAAACAGATACGTACACTTTTATATATATATATATATATATATATAAATATATAAATATATATATACATATTTATATATCATACTTATTATAAAACCCAGGTTGTGTGTGTGTCTGTACGTTTATATATTGGATCGGATTTCCTACATTTTTCAACCGATTTAAACAAAATTTCACAGGACTACGTAAAATTACCTTGCAGTTGTTCTGACTGCGCCAAAAATTGGAAAAAAACACAATTATTTATGCACGAAATCAATGTAAAAATACGATAAGGAGGCATCACGAGAATGAAAGGGCTCAACTCATATCGAGTTATACTTATAAAACCCAGGTTGTTTGTGTGTGTGTGTGTGTGTTCGTTTATATATGGGATCGGATTTCCTACATTTTTCAACCGATTTCAACAAACTTCCCTTTTTTTTTTTTAGTTAGTGTTAGTGTTTCTTATTGTCTGGCACACTTTTTCTTTATTTTTACATTCAGAATGCTTTAAAAAATCTATTTACAGGACAATTGTTTATAATAAAATTCTATTCAATCTGTAGATTCATAACGATTGAAAACAATGCTTTTGTTGGAGTTTGGGTTTGACCAATTCGTACCCCCTCAAAAAAAAAACTAATTAAGACATGCGTGTCCGTCAACCTTAAACAATAATCTTTGTCAATTTTATTTTTCAGTCTTTATGATGGTCGATACTTGATCTATCTCTTACTGTTACATCCCCGGGCAACTCCGGGCTCTACTGCTAGAATCTCTCTCTCTCTCTCTCGCTCTCTCTCTCTCTCTCTCTCTCTCTCTCTCTCTATATATATATATATATATATATATATATATATATATATATATATATATGTGTGTGTGTGTGTGTGTGTGTGTAGAGAGAGAGAGATATTAAACCTTGTCCAGATAATCTAAAGTGTGAACTTGCTTGTGCATTCTAATGTAAAATTATTTTTGTCTCATTAGGACGTCGACTGTACTTAAAAGAATGTGATATAAATATTAGGTTGGTGCAGAAATAATGCCGTAATAATATCGTTTTTTGACGTTAAAAATACGACAAAAAACGACATTATTGCGTCATTATTTTTGCACCAACCTAATAAATGGATAGATATCAATGCAAAATTAATTACTAAAATTTGATGACATTATATTCGTTCATGTTACTCAATTATGATGTGTTTAGATAAGTTATATTTCTGCTAAACATGTAATGCAGGGCTTTTTTTAAATTATGAATAATAGATTTACTCTGCGCCAAGCAGCTGGTAAGTAACAATGGGGTTGCTGCAATTTCGCTAACAAAATCTGGTACCAACGGACGCTACGTATGGGGTTTGGAGTATCCCCGCCCAACTCACTTACTACAAATTTATATCACCTAGGAACCTTACCAAAGTTTTGCGAAATTTTCCATTTTTGTCAAGTAATGTCAGCAAAAGAATACCTTTAGGATTTTGGAGGTTTTAGGATTTTGGAATTTCGGATAAATGATACCCAACCTTTAAACCTTGAAAACTGACTTTGTGAATAATTATGATAGCATACCATACTTAATCAGATTCGCTTTATTCAACAGAATTAAACAATTATATTTTCAAGAATTCTGAAACGAAATTTAATGAAGTTGTTTTGTGGAATGTCGGTGAAATTATTTAAGCAATCAGAATATTGTTATTCTATTGAACAATTACATCATTCGAAACGAAGAAACATCATTGAATTTACGAATTAAGATCTAAGGAAATTATTACTGAAGCGACGGCTTCCTGGTATGTTATTTTTAATTCAGATATGTTTGATTCCAAGTTGTACTTAAATAAGTTATTTGCAACTTGAATAGTTAATGTGTGACAGCTCGTGTGCAAAAATATCATTAGCGTGCGGATAACACCCTTAAAGATCGTAGCGGAAACATTCGATGAATTATAGATTTAAGGAAGTAATAACAATATTCATCCGAGTACATAGTACCAGGCGAAAAAAAAAAACATGTTAGTGTGATATAATTATTAATAAATTTTGGTTTAATTATCTTCTCACTATTTTCAATACTGTCTGCCTTCAGCTACTTCAGACTTTTGGCATTAACATCTCTTTACCGCACGTACGATCTTCGAATAATACAATGAAGTGAATAGAAAAAATAAATAAATGAAATAAGCTTAAATTATTATATTATCACACTATTTGGACATCTACGCCTCAAAAAGCGCATCATCATAATTTAAATATTATTACTATTTTATCGTTAATTGTAATTATGTTGAATGTAAACGCCCTGTTCAATTATTTGATTTATTACATGTTATTATAGTTTTTATTCTAATTCTTTATTCTACACTATAATTATCAACACTATGCTATATTAATATTATTTATTCAACTGTTTTATTCAAGTCTTTGTCATAATTCCCAGCCATAAGGCGGATGAACTGTAGTCATGTAAACTAGTGAAAATGGTTAATGACTGTCAAATTATAAAATGTTTCATACCGGAAATTATAATGAAAATTTGTTGGAGACATTTGAATCGTTTCCATGCATTATTCCAAAGAATATGATTGGATGAGTTGGTATTACAATAAAAATAGACATTCAAATATCTTCAGTCATAAAGTATTCTGAAGTAGATAGATTGGTTTTATTGGAATCGTTTCTATATTATTTTCTGACAATGGTTCTACATGAGAAAATAATTTGAGAAACGTCGGAATATTGTCTCCAGAATTTGAGCGTGTTAATTAATTCAGCTCTCATTTAACCAAACCAATTGCAATATTTTAAATCATATTAATTTAATTAATTGCATTAATTTTTATACATAATTCACTTATATTGTAATAGTGGTCACAGATGAGAAGGTCGGATAACAGAGTGGTATAAAATGTGCACTGAAAATGGTTTCGTTCATTTGGCATAAACCAAGACGTATAATTCGGTTTAAAGCATATCAATTACGCATAGTGTCTTTATTTCCATACTTTTATAACATGATTGTTTTCGATATGTTTATCAATAGGCTGAGAAGAATAGAGAAAACTGCGAAAATCGCGGAACTAGGTTTTTGATGATCTCACAGAAACCAAATCAGATACAGTATTTTGAACCAGAGACATTTCTAAAATGATAATTTATGATCAAATGGTTACTTCAGGAATTTACTGCAAATTATTACTATTCTTTAACTTCCATCAGCTTGAATAACTGTTTTAATGAGCAGGCTATGTATGGGTAGAAATTGTTCAACATCAAGTATCAGATGCTATTCTCTGTGTATTAGAATTCTTCGAAATTGCAGGCATTTTCCTGAAACATATTTTTCCTGTTTCTCTTCTTATTTGGTATTGATATTCAAATCAATAAACTAGCCAATCTTTAAATACGAGTACATTTTCATTATTCTGAATCTGAACCACTAGTTAATCACTTTTATAACTGGATTAGCAAACCGAAAAGAATAACTCGCTGTATAATAGGTAGAGTAATTTTAGCTTGTCAGAACGCATTCTAGAAAATATGATAATTAGTTATGTCCATATTTTGATAAAACGCACGATATGAATCATAGATTTATTTCTGAGAAAATCTTACTTCAGTATCTGTCTATATGTCTGAGATGAGGTATTATGTACACTATTTACAATATTCGTACTATTGTCCTCATCTTTGTCGCCATATTTATTACAACCTTTCGACCGTCGTACGGTCCGGGCTCCGTCAGCTGGTTGGAATGTCGAGCTGAACGCTTTATTTCGCTCACTAGCGACACATGGCACAGTGGATGAAAGCGTTTGTTAGATCCATTGACAGGGCATAAAGAGTGTTAGTTCAATACCCGGTTAAGGCAGTGGGGAACTTGCGGAAAGGAATTAACAGAAGATAACAGATAACTGGCATCCATTGAAAATATCGCATGGAACTTGAAAATATAACCCAGTGAGCGAAATAAAGGCTTCAGTTCGACATTCCAACCAACTGAAGAAGGCCGGGGTGTAAAACGACCGAAACCTTGCAATAAATATGGCGAAAAAGATGAGGACAATAGTCCGAATAATGTAAATAGTGTAAATTCTTAATTATTTAGCAGTTTTAAGTTTCTGAAAAATTCTTCGTAGTGTAATGTGTTTAGCCTTAAGAAGAATGCCAATTATATTTTCAGTATTTGCGTATGATACAATGAAATATTGAAATGTGTATAGCAAGAGTTCTAATAAAGTGCACAAGGATATCGGTAGCCTATTGCTAATAAATAAAGAACGCATAAAGTCTCATTTCTTTTTAAAATGAATACGCCTTTCAATAAATAGGAAAGTTTTATGCAACTGGAACTCTTCCTGAAGTCATTATATATGTGGACTTGCTGAGACGAATATTGGATGACCCCTGAATCGTTCCAAATTTATAAAGCACAGACTCTGTCTTGAAATTCCTCTTGGACCAACAGAAAAAAATGTCAGTATCATTTCTTAGATATTGTAACACTAAATGTAGATATAGACTCATTTTTAAGAGAATTATGATTATCAAGATTTACAAATAATATTACGTGGTCCACTGTTGAATTATGCTGTCGAAGATATTTTCCATAGTAGTAAAGAAAATACCATATCAAAGTAAAGGACTTAGTAATTACCTGCGTATGCTTGTATGATACTAGTTATGTAAATAAAATGATTATTTTTATATATGTCATTTTCCTTCTGGACGTGGGCTTGATGAATCTCTAAAATATCTTCTCCTTTATAGATATTCTCAAAGATTACATTTTTATTTTATTTTCCACAATCTGTTTAACGCCGTTTTTCATAAGATCCTTATGTCAGTTTCTGTTCAGTAACTTCACTCCCTCTTGCCAACAATATTTCCCGTGATTAACAGTATCGTATACGCTTTTGTTTTCTTAAATTCTACCGATCTTTGCATGCTCTTCTGATGCTATACACAGTATCCTTCTCTAGTTCACATCATTGTCGCCTAGAGATTCTTTGAAATGTTCAGGTAATTTTTTACTTTTTCTATCGTGTATTTAATATTTAAATCAGTTCTATATAATTGCATTTGTTTCTATCAAACTTTTCCAGGTCTGTGATACTTTGAAATCATTTTGGAAAGCATCATTTTCAATTTCAGTGGTCATTCGGATATTGCTGTCTAATTTTCGATATTCTCTTCCTCGACAGATGAATTTTGAACGTGTTTGATTTTGAGCAGTTCGTAGCTCATATTTTTTACCTGTTTATTGCTATATATTGTGAAATATAATATTCTTACCAATGCTGTCTAGCCATTTCTTTTCTCTTTACTTTACCTGTTGGTATAGGATTTCAACTATTTTTCTCTTTTGTCTTCAATGAACATGGTGACATTTTGATATCGATTATGATTAAAATATTGCAATTGATAATAGATCCTGGAAGCTTCTCTATTTTTCTTAGGATTTCTTATCTGTAATATTTGAACATATCTAGTGGGAAAAAGTGTTCTTGTCTCTAGCTTCTTTCTATTTATTTGTCCTTACGCAATACATTTTATATCCAAGCGGAGGGGGTTTGATCCAAGCATACATTCGGGATTGTAATGAAAACAATCAATTTTTATTACGTAAAAAGATAAAGAAAAAAAAACTCTTAAAATATATTGATTCATGATTTATAAGTGCATATAGGCTATAAGGCTTAAAAACATAGGTGATATATGTTTTTATCTGGATGTGTAGAAATCATAGGAAATTCCAATCATTTACATCTACATAAATCTATATCAAAAGATTTCTGATATAGTCGGAAGAATGAATATTCCAAATGAATATTTGTCGTTCTCGATAAACATATATGTATATAACTGAAATAGATTGGCATCTACCTCTCAGCATTTTACAGTTGAATGGTCCTGATGTATTCATGAGTCCTATGCTAATAGTTTTTGCCTCACACTATTAGCTTGAGGGATTCTCTTCTGGCTTCTTATTTTCCAGATAAAATTGATCTTCAAAAATTTAAATAAAATGTCAATCGTAATCTTCGCCATTTTCAATTCTTTTTTCTGTTCTCTCTATTTAATAAGGTTTCATTTTGTCATATTATCTCACACTCAGTAAAACCTTGTGACATAGGAATTTTATTATGATGATTGTGGGGGAGGGTGAAATGACAAAAAAACAACCTCTCTAATATAGCCCGACAAATAGCGATTCATGATGAATAGCTCACGTTTCTCATATATATATATATATATATATATATATATATATATATATATATATATATATATATATATATATATATGTAAGTATGTATATTTATATATATATATATATATATATATAAAATAAGATACAATTTCTCTAATTTAAAATAAATGAGTGAACTACTTAATGACGTTTAAATTTTCAGTTTTCTACACGTAAGTGTACAATGTAGAGAGATTTATTGTTTTAGATCATTAAGTTAGGTTATATCAACTTTATATAAGTAAGCAACATTGTCAACAAATATACATAATAATGTTCATATGGTCAGCACATAAAAAGGAGTGAACAATGTAAGACTACTCATTTGGAAGAAGGAAAAATTTAAATGTATTTTCAAGGTGACAAACGAATAATAACTTACATTTTCTTTCGCAGTGGGGGATAAAATACTGTTAATTTACACAAAAAAGCAGTGTTAAATTCGTGGTTTTGAAAGATTTACAAATTTGTTGAAAATCGAATATATTTGTTAAAGCATTAAACACAATATTTGGCATGTATTTTGAAATCGAAATAAGGAATTTGAGCTTATTCAAAGTATACCTTCCAAGAAAGAGTGAAAGTAAAGGATTTTGGAATACTAACTTAAACACCATAACCAAAATGATGATGTAGAGTAAACTTCCTGACATTGATCGGACAGATTCCAGTACAAGAATGAGGATGAGCATGTGTGAAATCGGATGACCATTTGAAATATATCCGGACTAAAAGAGTTACTTCTATATTAGCTGCTTCACATCTAAAATACCTCATCGATTTTCTGTATGATCATTCGGGCCAAGAGCATTTGATATTACATCATTCTTACCTTCATTGCACAAGTTTTTTTGAAGGCTTTTGGGTAATATTTTACGAACTGAAATAAATTTGTAATGATTTGGATCAAATTAATTAACATTTAAGTTATTATCCTGTCTCTTCTATTTTTAGTCCTACGTAACAAATTCCCTTACATTATTGTCTATCCTGGCATTTTATAAGACTTCAAATTTAAGGACTCTTTCACTTATTTGTTTAAGTCTTTCGCGGACTAAGAAAATAGATAATGAGGAAGATTCCCATCGTCATCGCTGGGAAGTGTTTGTGCTAATCACGAAATTTTTTGCCAATACATTCATTGTGTTGTCTAATATTATCCGTTCACCATTAAAGCGATATGCTGTTTAATAGTATTTCGAAATATGCGCAAATCTTCTGCCGTATTCTTCACCTCACTTGTCCGTTTCGTTCGTATAATTATAAATATATCTCTGTCATATTTATATCTATTTGGCCTGCATATAATTATATCCCTTCACTTTATATATAACTAATTTTGAGTTGGTAATATATCGCTTTTTCCTATGTTTACAGTCGGTAAAAATCTAATCCCACTCTTGTGATTGCTCCTCTCTTCTCAAACAATATCCACATCAATTTCAGTTTTGTGTTTTTTTAAACTTTTTCCTTCAAGCCCTTCACATTTAATACATTGCTGTTGAATTTTCCAGAAGTCACGTAAGCTAAGCTAATTCGAACATGGCGTGTCGAAGTTTATTTCAAACTAGAAAAGACTATTTTTACATATTTGGAACATCTTAATCGTACTCAGCAGAATCTCATTAGATTTGATATTACTTAACCTATAGACGAAACATGAGGTGCTCTCGTTTGTTTTGAATTTTATCGATTAAATCTAGTCTAGCTATAAATCCAGGAAATATTTATACCTCAGAAAATATGTTATTGCCAATCCTATCATGCCAGATTAGGCGATTGTTATGAAACTCGAAGTTGAAATAAGCTACACCACTCGATGGCACCGGTAATGACTGGACAAAAATAAAAACCCAATGAAGCGAGAGGATTTCTGAAATTTGTCCACAATCTGTTTATTGTCTAAGCAAAGATAAACGAGCTGATCACACTCTAATTGCGACTAATTCAATAAAGCAGGATACAAAATATCAATAAAAAAAAAGTGATAAATAGAAAAAATTTATTGAGAGAATAAATTTATCTTCCCTTGTGCCTCTTGTTAATAATATATCCCTATCGAGGTGTTGAATATTGCGAGTGAATCTAGCTGCTAAAGTTTCAGAGGACTTATTTCCATTATTCAATGTATGCTATAAGTATACGATGATAGCTCTAATTTTGTTATTCTTCTGAAAAGAATATGACGTATGTGAGAGCATTCATGTCATAATATTCAATCTCATTATCAGTGGAGTCGTTCCCGCGTTTGAAGTAATACAATGAAACTGCGAAGTCGATGTTTTAAAGTTTTCTCTTGACTCCTAAAGCTTACAAGTATACTGGTGTTTTCACACGTCAATTCAGATCACAGTAAGCAGAACTCTATACAAGGTATCATTAGTCCATCATGTTTTACAGCCAGTGTTTTGCAGTTATGGAAATTTGTAGGACATTTGATAGATTTTAATACTTGTGGTTGCAGATTTCTTCGAGATCATCAGGATCGCCAAGGCAATATTCACATTTTAATTATGCACTTTTTTCCCATGAGATTAAATAGAGGAAACAATATATGATTTTGTATGTTTACAGCATTTCACTTGGCGGAGATAATATATCCAAAGTTGACTAGTACGTGATGTTTCAAGAGTTGAGTTTACTCGAAGAACAGTAGATTTTGATGGAACTCTTTTGTTAGTAAAGGATGCGGGAAGTCAATAAACAATTACTATTCCTTGAGAGTTCTTTTTACGCTTAGATTTTGTGATGTTAAATAAATAGTAGCAGTTATCGAAACAGTAAATTTAATGATAGTATCATGTCGTGTTAGCTTTTAGAATGTTTGTTTTCTGGTGAAATCAGCGCTGAACAAGTGACATTCAGATCACTAGGTTTCGTCTCAAGATTTTTTTTTTCAAAGTAATGTTTTCTTTCTTTCTTGCCCAAATGTCAATAGTATAGACGTTGATTAAAACTGTGTGTTTCCAAATAATTAACTGTACCTGCCGTAAATCTCGCTTCATATATTACTGTAATCCATCAAATAGAAATAGCCCTACATGATATTGCCAGTAAATGCCACTCCGCATCAAAATACTCTGATTTGTTATCGACATTTTAACCTATTAATTCAACAGAAAGTACGCCATGTGTCTTGCCTAAGATATAATTCTGAGACTTCGAAAAATGTATTGTCATCAGTCCCCGAGATTGACAGAAAAAATACCAAATCTAAAAATGTCCATTTTATTAATCACTATCAAGTCTAAGTCCTAAGGAGCAAGATCAAATATAATGCAAAATCATTTCAACATTTGATGTCTTGTATACCACATTATTAAACAATTTGTACTTGCTCAAATTAATACCAAATGAAATGGTAAAATCTTCTACCAATTTCTGAACAGTAACCATTATAGAATAGCGTTTTCCGAGGCCTTTGCTATATGTTTGGACGCATTCAGCAGTATTAAGAAGTGACTGAATGCCGGGCATTGAAGTAATGATAATCGACCAGATAAACGTCAGGAAAGTCAACCAAAGAAGTTGCAGCATTAGGAAGTAAAGGGTAAGAAAATACCTCTTATTGTCATCGGTAATTCAGTGGGATAAAGCACTTATCTATTATCCATAAAAGTTCTCTATCGAGAAAGTGTCCATCGATCGTCGTAATGACCGGACATCAAAATCAGCCGTAGAAGTGTTTGGCATGGTGCCGAAATATGAGGAACATATATACAATTTCTATAAGCTATAGTAAAACAATAAATAAAAATAAAGTACAAATGCGCCTAAAGATTTGATTATAAATAACTTATCTAATAATATAACAATCAATAATATTGTCTTCTAACAACTATTTTTATTGTTATTGTAAGAATTAAATCTGGACGCACTAGCGGATAAATCATTCCGTAATAATATTTATCTTTAAATCGACAAAGTAATACTTTAAAGAAATAAGAAAAGGAATAACTCGGCTTCATCCCCGTCGAGGTATATCGCTTTATATCTCAATAGAAAATTATCATCCAGAATTATTTCTAACCTATTTACTTTTTTTAGTTCACTCACGCAGACCAGTCATTTATTTTGCTTAAAACATGTTTGCCCCCAAATGGTAGAAAATAGTCAAATTATCACTGTTACAAAATACAATCGCCTAGCTTTCGAAGGCAAACATAGTTTCTTACTATGAAAGAAATGATTTAGAAATTGTTTCCTATTTTAGTGTTTCCTAACTTCCAGCAATCTGCATTCTTGCTAAACAAATATTTGATTCACACTTGACTGTTTCATTTAAATATATGTATATATATGTGAATCATTCTCATGCATATTCTATATGGGTGTTATTTTGTACGTTAAGATTAATGTTATTGAATGGAATATTTTGAGCTATCTCTGTTCAATAATTATGATATTTTAGCTGATGGAGTAATAAGGTTTTCCAATTATGAAGTCTTAAATTAATTATAACTGTTAGTCTTGATTCTGTAGTTTGAATTTTTATATTGTCCAATTAACCTTAATTTAACTCTCAGCACATGCGTCCTTCTGTACACATGACGAGAAGACAAAAAACGGGTTCTTGGTAATATATTACAACTAATTCTGGCTAATATCTGTTAGTTGTTTAATGTTATTTTTATGATATATCTGCCAATAAAGAAAGTTAGTATTAATATACTTGTGATTAATTAGTTAAACATTCATAGTATTGTTGAATAAAAGAATATACATATGTAACTATATCTATCTATCTATCTATCTATCTATCTATCTATCTATATATATATATATATATATATATATATATATATATATATATATTATAAATTAATTGATTTAAAATATGATTTTTCGCTACACAGTTCTAACCATGTTTCAAAAATGGAAGCTAAAAATTTCGAATTTAATTTTTTAATTAAATTAAAGACATTAGTTCCATTTCATTCTCAAGCGAATTTTCGAATAACTAGTTACTGTGCTTTAAAAGCACGGCAAAAATCTTAATTCACGTTACCAAGGATACGCAGAAACACATTCATTTAGACAAGATAATAAAAATAAAAATGAAAATACATACATAATAAAATAATACATACACACCTTGTAAAAAACACAATTCCAATCCTTAATATATACACCTAAATCAAATCTCCCCCATGTATATTTAAACATATACCGTTATCTATCAGCAAAAACGTACAAATTGAGCAAATGATATGATTTTTGATGACCATATTAATTCCTATAATAAAGCTCTAAAAGAGAGTGACTACAAAAACGCAAACTAACTTATATAAAAAATGAAAATGGAAAGCATAGAAAAAACTGATGGAGAAAAATAATTTGGTATACGCTCCCATACAACCAAATGGTAAAGAACAAATTAGGACAAAAATTCCTCTTATTAATAGTCAAGCATTTTCCTAGTGAAAGTAAACTAAGTACTATTTTCAATAAAAAACACACTAAAAGTGAGGTTCAGCTGTACGGAAAACTTAGAAAAAAATATTGAGAAACATAATGCTAATATCTTAATTAAACACGTATTCCAAAACCCCCAAAAATTTAAACAATGGAAAAATAAAAATAAAAACTTATGAGGATAAACAAAAATTATGTAACTGTGGAAACCCTCATAATTACCCTTTACAAAATAAATGTCACATAGAAACATTAGTATATCAATACAATATCTCTTTGATTGAAAATCCTGAAAACATATATATATATATATATATATATATATATATATATATATATATATATATATATATATATATATAGGTTGCACTAGCCATGTGTTCAAAAAAAGATTCAACCAACATCAAAGTTCATTTAGGATAAATAAATATAAAAATCAAACATCTCTCTCGAAGTACTTCTGGTAGCTAAAAGAATCAAATAAAACACCTACAGTAAAATGGAAGTTAATAAGAAAAGGTAGCATATATAGATAATTAAATAACCCATGTCCTTTGTGCATACATGAGAAACTATATATTACTAAGTTTATGAAAAATAAAAAATTACTGAATCAGAGAAATGAAATAGGTATTTTATGCCGTCATATTTTAAAATACTCCTTAAATAATATTTAAAAATAAAAATAAATTTAAAAAGTGCGACCAGGTAATATACATACCTATAATTAATGTGTAAAAATAATTTTATATACTGTAAGTAATTTTATTACATTTACTTGTTTAATATATATATATATATATATATATATATATATATATATATATATATATATATATATATATAGATACACCTAGTGAATCAGACAAACCTACCTAGGTTTCACCTAACCGGATCGTCAGGGAAAGTATGGCTATATATATATATATATATATATATATATATATATATATATATATATATATATATATGGTATATTAAAATGACAGTGAAAATATTTTAAATTTGTATTTTAAATTGTAGTTAAAACAAATTCTAACCTAAACATCTTTTAAAATTGTAGTTAAATAAAACTTATTCTAACCTAAACACCTCTCTCAAAGTACTACCGGCACTTAAATGAATCCAATAAAACACCTACAGTAAAGTGAAATTATGATGAAAAGCTAAGTGTAGGCCATTGAATGACCCATGTCCTTTGTACCTATATGAGAATTATTATATCTATTCTCATGAGTTGACATTTTGCTTAATACATTTCGATGCATTTTAAAAATTTGAATAGAATAAAATTAAATTGCACAGAACCTACGTAATGAAATAGTTGTCGTACCTGAGCTAAACAAGCATTCCAATGTAATGACGAATTTTCTAAAATATCGTAAATAATAATTTAAAACATATGCGTTAATTTCTGCCATTGACCTAGTTAATCGGTAATTATCTCTCTCTCTCTCTCTCTCTCTCTCTCTCTCTCTCTCTCTCTCTCTCTCTCTCTCTCTCTCAGACACACAAGTACACAGTTGTAGCTTTGGCCAAATTTTAAAAAAAATAATGTCACAAATTTGCCTGAATTTTATACATAGAATTTCCAAACGAAGTAGTCAAGGAAATAAACGTGTAGTTCAGCTTCTTAAAATTATAAAATGTATGATAAATGATATAACATAAACTGTTTATGTTGAATAATTAATATCTTGGAACTGTACTTTTTAATAGTACGAAATACTGGTGAGTTATCTGCATAAATGATGTAAGTTTTATTTGAATGAAAGAAAAGTGCATACATTTGAGCGTAATTCCAAAAATCTTATTTATTTAAACAGAAAGTGCAATTATTTATGACATTTTGTTTTTATACATCTACAATTTCGGCATTCAACAACATTTATATAATTTAAATATACAAGTTTACTTTTGTTTAATACCATCTGCAAAAATTAAAATAAAAAGAATGAGAAAAACGTGAATGAGGATTTTAAATGTTTTCTTCTGTAAAGCAATTTTTCTTATCTTTGACATATAAAGAAAATATCCGTTGGAGAAATTGTAATCTTGTCTTTATTCTTTTGCCTTGTTTTCTTCTAATATTGGAATGAATTTAATATGTAGAGACTTTTCTTTAAAATTTTTACTGTTTCATTTGAATACTTTCCCGGATTTTAAGAAAATAAAGACTCACAGAATAAAATATATAATAATAATTCTGAGGAAGAAAATACTTTTGACGGCAATATTCGAATGTTTGAATTGAATTTAATATCAATAAGTTTCAAAATTGAAACGATCACGGTGGAAACTCGGTTCCTACTACTTCTTTACTAAAAGAACCAATACATCGGAAAATAAATATTGTCTGATATACGACTTCATTTACTTATTACGTGATTTTTTTTATAATTATGGTTACGAGATATAATACTTGGAAGTCAAAACGCTTTCATTATTTCACTTTCACTTCATCTCACTCTCCATGACTATCTTCTCTCTCCCCTCTATTTCTCAATAAGAAGAACAAAAACAAGAACAAAAACAATAATCACAGCAACAAAAACAACAAGAAAATCTACGCTTAAATTAAAATAAATTTACATGTTCTCGGGCTAGTTGATCTGTTAAAAAGTGCACACCATGTAACCAGATTAGTCAATAGATTAAGTAAAGTTAAATAACTTGAACGTTTTCTTAAATTGTTGAATACATATATAATAATATCACAATAAGAAATTTACGGCGGCTTATAATCAAACATAATAGACATTCGTTTTACTTAAAAATAAATGTTTGAATTATGATCTGTTGCCTCAACAGACTATATATATATATATATATATATATATATATATATATGTGTGTGTGTGTGTGTATGTGTGTGTGTGTTGACTTAACGAAAGATTTCATATGGTTCACCCAGCTGCTTTCCGGAATATCTTAACAAGGCTTGGCTTCCCTGAAAAGTTCATATACGTTTTCATCACTTTCATGATGAAATGATATCCTGGGTAACCCTTGGGGGTAAACTCTCAAAACCGAAACGCATATAGAATAGTATCAAGCTGGGGGACATTACCAATCCTACGATTTTACCATGTACTTTTCAATGGTGTTTCTGATGTCTTTCAATGATTGCCCTCATGGCATCTACATTATGTATTGCCCATCAGAAAAATTGTTTAATCTGCGGCGTATAGCTGTCAAGTCAAAGGTACAACATTACCTCATTCGAGAATTTCCGTATACTAGCGACTAGTCATGTGCACATTCTGAGATTGATATGCATAATTTGATTGATTGATTCTCCCTATGGATGCACATATTTGGGACTGGCAATAAGGTTGTCGAAGATTGTTGTGCAATTAGGTAGCACTTTGAACATCTCGTGTACTCTTGACGATGAAGTATTCTTGCGAATTGCCAGCCCTAGTGCTTCCTTTATCAAAATGAACGGTTTTTTATCTTTGCAACGTGGCATATCTATAGATAGAAACGTTAAGGTATGTAAACCTGTTTTCTGTCCATCCTACTCTGTGTATGTGAGTTAAGGCTAATATATAGATAACATCTGAAGAAGTCCAGGAATTCGCTGCCAGATGCTTATTAGTGATTAGCAGTAGAGCCCGGGGTTGCCCGGGGATGTAACAGTAAGAGATAGATCGAGTATCAACCATAATAAAGACTCAAAAATAAAATTGAGAAATATTATTGTTTAATGTTGACGGACACGCATGTCTTAATTAGTTTTATTTTTATCTTTATTTTTTTTAACGAATTGGTCTAAACCAAACTCAAACAAAAACATTGTTTTCAATCGTTATGAGTCTACCGATTGAATAGAATTTTATTATAAACAATTGTCTTGTAAATGGAATTTTAAAATCATTCTGAATGTAAAAATAAAGAAAAAAAGTGTGCAAGACAATAAGAAACACCACCTGCCAAAAAAAGTGAAGTTTTGTTGAAATCGGTTGAAAAATGTAGGAAATCCGATCCCATATATAAACGAACACACGCACACAAACAACCAACATGGGTTTTATAATAAGTATAACTCGATATGAGTTGTCCCCCTTTCATTAATGCCTCTTAATCGTGTTTTCAAATTGATTTTGTGAAAAAACAATTGTTTTTTTTCCAATTTTGACGCTCTCAGAACCACCGCAAGGTAATGTTACGTAGTCCTGTGAAGTTTTGTTGAAATCGGTTGAAAAATGTAGGAAATCCGATCCAATATATAAACGTACAGACATACACAATATGCGTTTTATAATAAGTAAGATGTGAAAGTTCTTCATGAGTTCAAGCGCATCAGCATGGAACTCATCATCCTGCAACATCATATGTGGTGCTGTCATGTGTTAAGAATGGAACATCAGCGATTTTCGAAACAGCTTTTATACGGAGAGTTGTCTAAGGGGAAGCGTTCACAACGCAAAATTAAACTATGAATCAATCGGAGACAAATGCACACATTGCACCTGGGGAGTTGGAGAATTGAGCATTGGATTATGGCAACTGTAGGCGTTTTCTGAATCCAACATCAGGTACATATAAAGACCAGAGGAAGAGGCATCTGTAGTTATAAAAGATATCGGAAAAAGGCAAACATATTTGAACTGCCTGCGTAAGTCGGCATTGATTCTGATAACTTCTCTGTGTTAACAAATTCCAATGCAGGCCACAAAAGTCACCGTCCAAGTCACATGAACAGCAAGGATATTAATTACATTGAGGATAGTCTGAAAATATATAAACACTGTGGAAAAGAGTGCGCTTCAATGGGAGGCGAAAAGACATACATAAACAGTCATAACAATAACAAGGAAATATCAGCAAATAACATTGGTCTTTTCACCTGCAACATTTTTGTTAAATAAGTCTAGTCCCTGGCTGGCTTAACGAGTCATATAAGATGACATGCATAGATTGATTAAGCAATTGAGTACAAGATTTCGGTCATGAGACCGTTAGGATATAATGAAATATTCATATGCACTAAATCAACGGATCTCAAGAAACCAGACCCGATATATTATTTATCGATGAATCAATTATAATATATATATATATATATATATATATATATATATATATATATATATATATATATATTTCCGCCACACTTCCAATCTTTAAATTTCAACATACAAATGCGTATGTAAAGACACAACGCCACCCGTATACATACATATGTCGTATCCGGAACTGACCACATATGTTTATATATGTATGAGCCCCGACGGACGACCAAGTATGTATATGTGTCTGCATACATCGATCTTTGCGTCAGTACGATGAAAAAACGACGAAGTTTCCCCCACCACTTCCAAAATAACACCAATACACGCAATCTACACAAAACCAATTTTTTTTAAAAATTAATTAGTTTGTCTGACGATCGCTAAAGCGTGAAACCCAGGGTCACAAGCTCACATCTATCCAAACATATATGTTAACTCTATCACTGATATTGAGCGCTTTCTATTAATTACCGCGCATATATAAATAATTATACATATACATGTATTTATTTATATTTATATACACACACTTTTCACACACACACACACACACACACACACACACACATATATATATATATATATATATATATATATATATATATATAGTAGCGTAAATTTGACGTTCGTGTATGAAGGGGTCTATCGCCACTTGAGTGTTCATTTTAATTTGCACTCTTTATAAACCTGACATTGAGCTATTTTAATAGTAAATAATACATACTCACCTACTCGCAATATTTCTGATTTCATGGAATATAATATGGAATATAATATGGTATATAATATGGAATATAATTTGGTATATACTATGGAATATAATATGGAATATAATATGGTATATAATATGGAATATAATATGGTATATAATATGGTATATAATATGGAATATAATATGTATATAATATGGAATATAATATGGAATATAATATGGTATATAATATGGAATATAATATGGTATATAATATGGAATATAATATGGAATATAATATGGTATATAATATGGAATATAATATGGAATATAATATGGAATATAATATGGTATATAATATGGTATATAATATGGAATATAATATGGAATATAATATGTATATAATATGGAATATAATATGGTATATGATATGGAATATAATATGGAATATAATATGGTATATAATATGGAATATAATATGGTATATAATATGGAATATAATATGGAATATAATATGGAATATATTCTATTATCATTCATTGGGCTCATAACAAAGGTGATAAATACTAAAACCAAAAGTAAAAAGACGCAATAACAAACACAACAATTTAGTTCGACGATTCTACTTTCTCATAGAATTCACTAAAATAATTCACTAATACTATTGTTTTATAACCTGATATATATATATATATATATATATATATATATATATATATATATATATATATATATATATATATATATATATTGAATAATTTTATTATCACGACTTATGAAGTAAAATTTGTATTTCGGACATCAAGTAGTGTAGTGCACATCATTAGAGACGAAAATTAAAAAAAAAAGAACAGGTTATTTCGAATACAAGAGCCAGGACAGAAATCGATTCCAGCAAGTTCAACTGAAAATTATGATAAAACAAAATTGCGACAAATTCCGAACCTTGGACCAGGTCAGTAAATAGAGGATTACGAAGTAACGAAAGACGGCTCTCTATTGAAGGGCAGTGATCCAAAAGATCAGACAGATAAATAATGTGATCGGGCTGTAGATTCAGTGACGTGTAGGATCGGGGCTCTACAGACGAGAATCGAGATCCTCTCTTACTCTTGTAAAAGCATAATTCTACCTTGAATCGAGCAGAAATTCAGTGATCCAAGGATATCGCCAAGGTGATTAAAGAGCAGCTAATCAGTTAGTCATAAGGGGCAGAAAAACAAATACGAAAACAGAGTAACTTTCAACCTGTTAAAATAAACATATGAGAGGCAAACGACTGACTTCAAAGATGTTCAGGTGTAGAGCAGTAATATTTGTTTTGATATGTCCACTCATTTTAGACTCTACAAATATACTGCCATTAATATAAAATGCCTACACGGTAAGATGACCGTCCGATAAAATGAAATTTCGTACAGGTTCATTCATAATCGATACGATCAGCAGCATGCATTAAACCCGACACACACACATACACGCATTCACACACAGTCTATCGCCGTCATAACACGTGCGAGAAATACATACGTGCATTCAAATATACATACAAACACATTCAAGCATACTCTCACCTTTGCGCAAAACCAAAAAATGATTAAAACCGTAAAATCCACTACAGCAAATTTGAAGAAAATTCTAGCTACAACTCTCTGTAACTCCTTGCATGCGAGTGGCTTCCCGATTTCTAGAAGTGAAACGATTAAAATATATAAGTTTAGGGAAAACCTAAAAAATTATATAGGTTGTACAAGCCATGAGTTAAAAAAAAACGTCACAATCAACATCATACTTGATTTAGGATAAATAAATATAGAAATAAAACATCTGTCTCGAAGTAATTCTGGCATATAAGAGAATCCAATAAAAATAATAAAAAAAGTTAACTTCTAGAAAGCGGGAAACAACTAGCACGCAAGGAGTTACAGAAAAATCAAATACCAGTGAAATAGGAAAGGAAGAAGAGAAGGATAGGGGATAGGTGAAGACATCTGGAGACGTCGATTGACATTTGATGAGTTGGAGATTATACCTATCAGGGGAAAAGGAAGCGAGGAGGCTGTTCCACGGGAGAGAGGTTCGCGACATGAAGATATTCGATGACGACATTCAAAAGTTTTATTAACGTTTCATGTTTATTTTTAATCTAGTTATTCTATCGGATGATTCTTATCCATATCTGTTCGAAAATCTTATATATATATATATATATATATATATATATATATATATATATATATATATATATATTCGTAATAATTCATTTCTATTTTGTAGATTTGATTATATACTCAATGATTTGCTATACTGACGTTATTTTGTTAAGTTCTTTCAAGGATTATTTGATCAAATTCGTTTAGTTTAAAAGGAAATTTTTATTTATCGAAATCTTTCGGATAACACGACTTTATAAATAAGATATTTACACTATGACTAATCGTTTGAAGATCATTTCTTATGTACTGTTTGAGTTCCCATTAGTTTTCACTTGGACGAATGAATGAAATTTGCAGAAGTTTTAAAGAAAAGTTTTAAAATTGAAAGTGTTGTGAAAATTTTCACAGAATCCTTTTGACAATGAAAACATTGTGGAAATTTAAATCGATATATTATATTAAGCGTTTACATGGGCTTGCTAAAGAAAGATGCATTATTTTCCACTAGACGATTATTTCACAGAGGCGAAACGTCACATTTCTCTCTGTAGATTGTGGGACGTAGTTTTGAATCCTGCTGGAGGTAACATTTTTTTAACAAGATTTCCCTATTACTCATATCGATATATGAAAGTGAATATACTCCTTAAAATAAACAGGAAGACGTTTCAAATAAGTGCATTCAATAAAAAATAAAGTTTGAAGTACTAAAAATCTGTCGGATTAATAAATTATCTATTACTTCTTTAGAAATGCACACATACACACACATATTTTCACAAAATTGGCGTTTAGCATCACACACAGACATTGAGAATATGAATGTTGTCTCAATGAAAGGTGCGATTTTAATATTGCAAGACTCACCAAATAAATATAAAAGCAATCTATTAGCAATCGTATATCTTATAAGGGACCAGGTTAGGTGACCGATACATGTAAACACACACATACACACACATGCGTGTATTGGTCACGCATCCTGTTCCCTAATAGGGTATAATTTTCCTAACAGATTGCCATTATATTTGTTTCGTACATCTTGTAATACTTAAAATTGCAGCTGTCATTTTAAGTGAAAATTCATATTGTCAATCGGTGTGTACGATGCTAAAGGCCAATTTTGTTAAAACGAAATTCTTCAAAGCTCTCTGGTGATGAGGACTGTGATCTACAATCAGATAAACATAGTGATTCAAACCAAATAATTTTGTCAGTGATGTTCCTGGTAGTCGGCAATAACTTTGACTGCTTTGTTACACTATTTCTTCCAGCGCGGCAACGTGTTCAATGTCGATAAATATATCGAGAACCTGACCAGTAACTTAGCAGTAACTATTTTTTTTCATTTTTCTCTGAACGATATTCTTATTTATTATCTGGGACGATTCCTTTCAGTTTTTAGGACTGAATCATGTTTCATGTTGATCTAGCTGTCATCACCAAATAGGCATGCATTTCTTTTTTCTTTTTCTTTTTTTTACATCTATAAGTATAATGTTACTATTTTCACTCTGTACGTTCTTCATTATCAAACTTTCTTCCCTTGTGAGTTTTAATTTAGGCAGTTTGGCATTTTCTACTGCTTGTCTCAATTTCCATCTTAGCGCATCTGTCTTGGTCTTTTGTATCTTCAGAATAACAACTGCCCGGCAAATATAACATCAACGTTTACAAATTGAAACATAAGGGTCAAAGTGGATGTCCGAAAATTGCAATCATCTGACTATCTTACCTCAAGGTTTTATCGCACATATCGTTCTGCAGCCCATGTCACATTGTAGAATATTCAGAAGTAGTTTTATTTTAGGGAGAAATCCTTGTACAGTAAAGCCTAACATGGTTGAGATAATTACAAAGAATTTCGTATACCTGATTCCTTGCAGTTGCTGCAGATGATATAAAGGGGAAGCAAGCCTACTAAATGTCAAGCAACATCGAAAAGCCGTAATGAGGGTAAAATAATCTTATCGGACAGGGCTTATCATGTATGGAGGGAAAGTTGTAATCATTATTGTCTGTCGAAGGAGTTGAAAATACTGAACGAGGAAAACATGAAGGAACGACTGCATATGCTAGTCTATTAGTACCATCTTAGTAAGAGTAGCATAGTAATAAATAAAATTTGGGATTTTTCCCGATCAACTGTTTTAAGGAACCATTGAAGATAACTACCATGCAGTTGTTTGCCAACATACACTGTATGTAATCAGCATGGATCGACTACAGAATTACGTTCAGCAGTGTATCACAGAATTGGATGGATGGTTCGACTAAAAATAAACAGAATATGCTCCACAACGATCAAATTCATAAGGGAGAGCATGGAAAACTGGAAACCTAAACTAAATATAAACCATAAAAAGGTCATTAATATTGAGAGCGCTCATCTTCAAAAGCGGGATCTTCCAAAGTGATTCATGGTCAGCATTACGGTTCTGCTTAGCTTTTTTCGATTGAATGTTTCTTATATACCAAGAATCCATTTCCATTTCTGATTTCTGAATATTTAGGCCCAATCTTGTCAGCACTCTCGTTAATTAAGATGAAGATTCCGAAATTTTACTTGCGAGTTACTGATATCTTGAAAATATTGTAACAACTGAACAGAATTCTCGTATTTTATTCTATTAGGTTGGTGCAAAAATAATTTCGTTTTCTAACATATGTTACTATGTGAGAAAACGAAATTATTTTTGCACCAACCTAATACAATACCAGATATTGTGAAAGAATACAACAATCACATTCTGCATGCCGTATCCCTTCAGGATTTGAAGAATCACTGCAATGATTAATTTCCTATCGTCTGAAGATCTGAGTATGGATTGTCATTTCACCATCTCCCTTAGACCCTGTTGTTCTATCCAGGAACGGAATATAATTGCTGTTTCACGTTGTAACCATTGCCTTCAAAACGCCCTGTGTCAAATTCTACAATCGATCATTATCATTATGTGACATAGAAACTTAAACTGCGTCATTCTGATTAATGAGTAAACTGTCCTGTTTGTTTTCACTTTCCTTAAAACTTCAATGTGATAAATATGTTCAATTCATCCTATCGTCATTATCCTTCTGTAGAACAACATTTCTGTTACCACAGGTCTTTCTTCATCTGTGAGCAGCTTGTATAATATTAACCACCATATAAGAAAATAGATTTGTTACATTTAGTGAGAAAAAAATGCATGTTCGAAACATACCTACTCCTTTCGTTAATCATTTGATGAAGTGAGGATGAATGATATCATTCAAGATCTAACATGAGATAGGTCTTATCTAGCACATAATCACCTCCACATACTAGATTATTCTTTTAGTATAAGTAGCGAGATTATCTTCATCGACGTTTTTCATGGGTATTTACGTAGGTTACATAATACGAGAATGATGGGAATCGATGTTACAGAATGATTTGGCCGTAAGTAAAAATAGAGCATCAATGATACCAAACTGCAAAATCAATTGTCAATTTTTTCTCCAAATAAATTAACTTTATGATATCAATCATTCATATAAAGAAATGAACTACTCAATGTATTATTAGTAAAAGTTTTCTGAATTCAGACATCTATAAAAAAAAAGAATGATTTAACTTTCAATGGCCTGACCCAGATAACACTGGCCCCAAATCATGATTTGAATAATTTTACCCAATATTAGTTCGTCAGTGCGAAAGGGTGTTACTCACTGTGAAAAAATATCTGAAAATGAATGCATTATTAAATGAAAAAAAGAACAGTTATCAGGAAGGCAGAAAATAGCGATTGACACTGTCTATTTTTTTTTTAAATGAAGGTTTATCGGAAGTCAAGTATCCGAAAGAGAGTTTAAAAAACGAGACGTGGGAGAAAAGAAATTGTTACCATACAAAATAAAGGTCATTTCGAGCCGCTTCAGTTGTAATGCCTTCTATCTGTCCTGTGAGTATGAAATTTTCCAGACACTCGTTCTTCATTATATGCCATAGAAATGTCAGATATCTCTTCCTGATGTTACGTATATTTTCCATGTGGTATTCCTGAAGCTTCGTTGTTGCTTACATGTTCAGTCCATGATATTAGAATTTTTATATAAATCTCCAATTTTGCTTGAAGTTTCTTCTTCATCTTTGAGGAAATAGTTCAGCATTCACTGCCATGTAGGATGACTGATATTACGCAGCAATCCAGTACTCTCGTCAATATTTCTAACCAAATATTGCTGTTTCTTCATACTTTGCTTAGCTTTTGGGATGCATATTTTCCTAACCCAGTGTAATTTCAGATTTCAATGCCGCACATTCCGTTCTTTTTGCAGGTATTCACATTGTTGTACTTGTTTGGATTTGGCATTTCCAATGTATAATTTCAGTTTGGGCTGTTCTTTTTGATAGCAACTATGAATTATGTATTGTTTCAATGGATGCTTAGCCATTTTTCTTGCTTTCATTTCCTACCTGCTGTAGTATACTTTCCGTGTCTCCTATAAACACTGTGCCATATGTATACGTTTTGTTTTTAAGATGAGAACACCAACAATTAACTCTGGTAGAAATTCTAATTATCTCACATTTTAGGTGAATCATTTTGGCGAGAAGACACATCGTTGTCTTGCATCCCTTTCTATTGTTCGATATTTACCGAAGGGATTTGTAAACAATACACGTTTTGGATTATTCAAATATCATTAGCAAATATATCACGATTCCCTAGAATTTACAACAGTCCTATAAGTGCAGGATAGAATGTGCGATGGATGAATTGTTGTCTTCTTTACTCAAAAATAAAAATAATATTGTCATCTCATCTTAACAGATATATTTAACAAAATTAAGGAAAAATATCTTGACATACTCCTAAGTAAATTTATTCAATTAAATTTCAATTGACTAAGAAAATGCACAGTTTATAATAAACAATATTAACAACAATTTTACAGCCTGAAATGTCAGAAAAATTCCAATGAAAATATGCGTCTTCCGACAGGAATCGAACCTGTATCCTACACGGAAACGTCATATAGCCCGACGTGCTATGCCATTTACCTACAGAGGCATGATCTGGTCAGCAAGGTTAAATTGCTGTTTTTTAAACTACAAACTACTAATGATTTCATTCGAAAGATCATATCTTCTCGAGGGGAAGCTTAACGTAAACAAATGACGTCATATATTATGAAATGAACTAAGCCCGTCGAATATTTTAACGTATTTTTTTTTTGTCATGAATACACACAGTGACACACACGCACGCGCACACACGCACACGCGCACACGCGCACGCACGGACGCACACACACACAGACACACACACACACACACAACACACATATATATATATATATATATATATATATATATATATATATATATATATATATATATATATAAGTAAAATTTCTTATCGATAGAGTCGGCAATTTGCAGAAATAAATTCGGGCAGCAAAAGCAAGATAAGACAATACATAAGTCGACCGGGTCGTGGATATATTTCTGCGAAAATAAACAGAACGAGATAATTTACTATATGGTAATTTTATTTAATTTTGAGCACGTTGTTTACAGAATATATATATTTTTAAGACAATATCCTCTGTAATACATTGGTCAACAGATATTTATCGTAAAATTTGTATTATTTTTTGCTTCATAGACATAAACACACACACATACACACACACAAACACACACACACACACACATATATATATATATATATATATATACATCTATCTCCCTCTCCCTCTTTCTGTCTCTCCCACTCTCCCCCTCTCTCTTTCTCTCTCTCTTTCTCTCTCTCTCTCTCTCTATATATATATATATATATATATATATATATATATATATATATATATATATATATATATAAAAGTGAACATAGAATTCAACACTTAGAGGCGACAGTCTATTTCATGCTATATGCAATCGTCAGACTACATATTCTGTTATTTTTCTCGGCTATTTATATATATACGGGTTAGTGGTGCATTGTGGGTATTCTATTATGGCGGTTATTTTACCGGTTTTCGGCTCATCTGAGCCATCTTTTGTTTTTTTATACGGACATTGAAAAAAAGATATCCACTATCGAAGATGATATTTTGTTATGTTGACATAAAAAAATGCTATAGCGGTCGAGGAAGAGGAGACGCAGGTCGTAAGTTGAAGATGCAGTTCTATGACGTCATGCAACGCGAGAGACCGAAATATTATGACAGAACGATATGTTTAGATGCAATGTAAGTTGTGACGAGTATGAAATATAATATATATAATTTTTTATTGTGTGTATGTGTGTGTATTATTGTCTTATCAACTAACATATGTCTAATATTACGTACAGGCCTATGATTTTCTAAGAAATGTTGTTTAAATGAACTAAAATCTGTATGGGACAGGTAAGTCTCCGGGAAACTCTGGTTATATTAAAACTATTATATGTAGTGGGGTTATTATATGCATCAGAGATGCAATCTCTGAACTGTTATATAAATTGATATACGACATGTTTTTTTGTTTTTTTTTAAGTATTTATGTGTGATGTTGTAGGATTATTAAATAATATGATGTCATTTGTTTTAATTTTATGATATTTGATAAGCTTAATTGTGTATTGTTAATAATGGATTTAGCTTTTGTATCCATTATGTTTTTGAGTGTTGCTCCATGTTTGTAATTAATATGCATTTGATTACAATAGTATTAATTAATAGTGTTGCGTTTATGTTGATGTATACTATTAATATTAATATTATAAATTTTGTTAGAGGTATTATTAAGTTTATTGATATACATTATAATTGTTGATTAATGACGGAATTAGGATATCCATTTTTGTTTGTTTAATGTTTTATAATTCTTTATAGAATATGGTTTTAGAAGAAGATATCATTTTTGTGCGTTGGATTAAGGTTTTTATAACAGCTTAATTATAACGTCGAAAGCATTCACGATTATAATTAAGAAGACACGAGTTAATGTTTGTGGATTTCCTTTATAGTGAAGCAGTAAATTTTTGTCTGCTCGGAATTAAGAAATACATCAAGTAATGGAATTTTTTTATTAAGTTCTAATGAGATTTTGAGGACAATGTACCTTTCAAATTTATTCTTACATTGTATAATGTTACCAATATTTTCAACTAAAACAAATATGGCATCTATGTATCGTACCTATTCACGCGGTTTATTAGTATCATTAAGTATTTGATTTTTTAAAATGTACTATATAATAAGTAGGAGAAAAGGGATCCTAAACGATATCCCATCGTAACAGAATCTATTTAAGTAGAAATATTACCTTGGTAATCAGTAAAAGTTTCTTGAGTGGTACATGCTAATAATACGTTTTTAAAATTAGTGCGATAAATACAGATAGGTGAGAGATAAATATGATCGTATACATCACGGATAATGATGTTAATCATTTCATTGACAGGGCCATTAGTAAATAAATTTTGTACATCCAAAAAGGCGATTATTTGCTAGTTTGACATTACAGCATGAAGAATTTATATAATTTAATTTGGAGAGTTAATACAATATTTACATGTAAGGTAGAGAGTATTTAATTTGTCAAAGAGTTTTGTGGCACCATTTAACGAGGCAGAAAGAGAAAAGGAAAGAGAGGAAGAAAAGGAGAGGCTAAGAACCGAATCGTGAGTGTTAAGCAAGAACACACACACAGCTAAGAGACAATGGATAAAAGGATATTTTGATAAGTAACAAATGACGAAAGAGTGTCATTACAATGACAGGGAAATTCTGAGTAAAAAGAAAGGGAAAGAAGGAAAGAATCAGATATGTTTTGGCATCGGCTGTGTTATCTAAAGATATGAAAACAAACTATTGGTACGGAAGACATCTTATTATCAGCTACAGGCCGACTGGCCAGAGAAAGAGAAAGAAAAATTCTAATGAAAATGTTATTTCGTTAAGTGACGAAAACCATACAACTAAAAAGACTTAGACAGATATGAAAAATTAAAAAAAAAACAACCACGAGCATCCTTGGCCTGCGATAATAAAATTTTGTTATCAGGAATTATGCCGAAAGAAAGTAAATGTTTTTTTTTTCTTTCTTCTAGGCGACAGACCTACTGGGGCTTTGGAGATGTCCTTTTTTGAGTCTATGTCGGGAGGACCACACATTCTGATAATTAGCGATAAAATACTTGAAGTAAACCACGTGTAGAACAAGAATTATGACCGCCATTGTCATATTGTCCCGTTCGCGGCTGGAGAAATGATAAACCATTAAGGGGAAGAAAAAGGAAAGAAAAAGGAGATAATTTTTTTGGGGGGGCAAGATATTTTTTTTCTGAAACAAGCCGCAGATTCGTCCACGCCCGACTGAGACATCATTGGTCGAGTGGTGATCACGTGATGCACGAGGGCGGCTGTTGCCGCCCATCTGGAGGATGAGTAAGTGAGGTTGCCACGAAGATGTGGAGAGGGCAGTTCACGCCCCTCTGAAGTATGATGAGAAGGTGGGAGTGAGGAAAGGTTCCCAAAAATGGAAAAAGCTGGAAATTCTTAACCAGAGAGGTGGATATGTATTTAGAATTATCGAGGAACCCCCCGGCGCCGACAAACCCACCCCAGTTTTGGTCGGCGCCCATATAAACGAAGCCACAACGAGCAATTCAGAGAGTCGAGACCCAGCAATTCCCAGAGTCAGTCTCCGGTTGAGGCACGCCTCGCAGATAGCTGACCCAGATTCCAGCACATTTTCCGGAGCACATCTTCAAACCAAGAACAATTATTTTGAATAGCGACTTAGATCCAGATCACCGAAATAAGTTTTTCTTTTGACTTTCGTCCAAAGACCCACCGAAACACCAATTTCTTAAAGAGCAGACGACTTGAAGTGTTAAAACTTGCCTAGCGGAAAACGACGTTCCACAATCCATAGAACGGGTCGGGAGATAGATCCAGTCCTATGGATCGAACAACTAGACATAAAGTTTGTTACCTTTTTCTTTGATACTTTGAACTTTTGAGTTTTCATTTTATTGCCTTTTATGCGTATTTTTGTGGTATCACCCCCGTTGGATCGGTTTGAAATACGGCCCCGATGACTGATTGATTTACTCCGTCTAGATCAAATCACAACGTGGGTAGGCAGACTGGGAATCAAAGTAGGACGTCACCGTTGGTGTCGTGGAGACTGGGATACAACGACACGGTTGGCGCTACGACCAGGGGACGACGTCACAACTGGTGCCGTGACCACAGGATAGGACCCTGGAACAGCCACGTCACCACTGGTGCCGTGACCACAGGATAGGACCCTGGAACAGCCACTGCCACAATTAGTACCGTGACAGCAGGACAGGATCCTGGATCGACTGCTATTGCTGAGAAATTTCGAATAGGACTCAAAACGACCCGGGACCGAGAGGAACGAGAACAGAATCGTCTGTAAGGTAGGACACTTTGCTTGATTTCCCAACTTCGATTGTTGCTGCGTAGATTGTCTTTCTCTTTAAATATGTCGGACTATGATTCAGATAGAGCAGTGGGCGATGAAGAGGGGGTAAGACAAGGGTTGTCAGCTGACCTGAGAAAGTTGTTGGGTGGACCGAGGGTCCCAACTTTTGACGGCAGTGGGAAAGATTTCAAAAACTGGCTGGCAATCCTGGAGAAGTGCCGAATTATATATGGGCTCACAGATCAGGAGACCCTGTATCTGGCATATGATGCCACAAGGGGGAAAGCCTCTGAGTTTATGAAGGAGCTCTTGGAGAGTCAACCAGACTTGTCTTGAGAAAGATTAAAGGGACTATTGACCAAAGAATTCACCGACGAGGACACGGCTATAGAGGCCATGAGGGCCCTCTTAAAGCTGACACAGCTGCGGGACGAAACCCCTGGAGAATTGGGGGCCCGAGCGGGGAAGCTGTCATCATTGGCCTTCCGAGAAGTGGTTAAAGACAATGCGGTCATGCAGTCCCAGTTAGCAGACCTGTATGTGGAGGCCCTAAGTGAGGAGTGTGTTCGTCACGACGTGCTGAAAGAGGGGCCGGTGAGACCAATGGCGGCAATAGAACTGGCCAAGGAGAGCCAGCGCATATGGGAAAAGGTAAAAAGGTGTGGAAGGAACCAGATACTAAGTCAAGAGGTCGGAAAAAGGGGGAAAGGCGGAAGACCCCCCGCGTGGAATCGGAGGGTCAGGCTAGAAGTAGATCAGCCTGAGGTGTGGGAAGAAGACCCCAATAGAAAGGCATGGTCAACCAGGCATGGATTTTATAACCCCACGCCGGGTAGATACGAGCTGGTCTGCTGGACCTATGGCCGTGGGGACCACAGAGCGGCGGAATGTCCGACGAAGTGGGGTTTGCCCCCAGACTTTGAACAGGACAGGTGCACCAGGTGTGGAAAGAAAGGACACCTGGCCAAGTGGTGTGGGCTGAGAAAAGGCGCCCCACCGATATTAACAAAGAAGGCCGAGCCCAAGAGACAAGATCAGGGAAAAGCCAGCGAGCCACACCGGAATTAAGAGGGAGGGTGGCCCAGTTAAAAAGAAGGGAAATAAAAACTTGGACCAGTGGTCGGGCGAGCCGCTTGGGTAGAGGACAGGTTCCCCCGGGAGTAAACGAGAGGTTAGCCCAGTTGAAGAGAAAAAGAGCAAAATGTTGGACATGTGGTCAGGTGGGCCACTTTGCGGCGAACTGTCCGGCAAGAAGGTGCTGGTTTTGTAGGAGACCAGGACACTTGAAGAGAAGCTGTATCCTTAGGAACAGCCGCGAGAGATTGGAAGAGGTCCAGCCGGGCCCGCCCAGGTGCGAAAAGCGCAGAACTTCCCCCCGTAAGTATAATGAAGGTGATTTATTGCTGCCGGCGCCTATGGCTGGGATGACCCAAGGGTGGGGGCCCAGGAAGAGGAAAGCCCAAGTGTTCTCTTCGGTGACGCAAGAGAATGAGCTATCCTGTAGAGCAGAGATAGGGGTTAAGGCGATGAAAGCTCTGGTAGACACAGGAGCATCTGTGTCATTGCTGAAAGAGGAAGCATACAGGCGGGTGAAACGGAAGAGTAGGTTACGGGAAGCGGACGTAGAGGTCACGCAAGCAGATGGAGCCCCCCCTGAAGATAAAAGGGATGGTGAGACTCCCTGTGAGGATTGGAAAATTAAGAAGCACCCACAATTTTTACGTAACCTCCGACCTATGTACGGAGGCAATCTTGGGAGAAGATTGGCTCCGGAGCCAGAGGGCCCAGATAAAGTTCAACCCCACTGTGCTGATAGTGAATGGCGAGAGAACGCCATTGGGATGCCCACCGGAAGAGAATATAATAATAGTGGTGGAGGAAGATGTAAAGCTACCCCCTAGAACAGCGGTGTCGGGAAAGGGTAGGTTAATGTCAGGGAAGAAAATAGGAAAAGGACCCCTGCAGTTGGTCCCTCTGGAAGGGAAGGGCCTAGAAAAGAATGAGGTAACTCTGTGTGAGACGGTGGTGGAGGCAGCTGAATTAGTGCCCATTATGATGGTGAACCAGGCCCAAAAGACTATAAAGGTTAGGAGAGGGGAAGAGATAGGGAAAGCGCTAACCCTACGGACTCTGAATCGGGTGAGATTCGAAGAGGAACGAAGAAAACTTGTAGAGCAAACAGAAGGAATAGGGGACGAAGATATATTAGCACCGGATCAAGTTAGAACTAGGGTGGGAGGTCTGCTGAGGGATAATCGAGATGTGGTAGCCCAGTCAGACAAGGACTTGGGCCAGACCCACACAGTCAAAATTAAAATCGACACCGGAGATCACCACCCCCTGTGAAATTAAAACCCTACCGGACACCCATTCATAAAAGACCCCTTGTAGAAGAGGCAGTAGAAGAGATGTTGGAAGCTGGGATGATCGAAAGATCGATCTCCACTTGGAGCTTCCCAATCGTAATAGTAGGTAAGAAAGATGGCTGGCACCGTTTTTGTGTAGATTTTAGGAAACTGAATTCTATATCGAAGCCGTTGGCGGTGCCATTGCCACGAATAGATGACATATTGGTATTATAAGGGAAGGCAAAGTACTTCTCTACGTTGAACTTGAGATCCGGGTATTGGCAGGTAGCCCTTGATGAGGCTGACAAGGAGAAGGCCGCATTTGCGTGTCACCTAGGACTGTTTCATTTTAGGGGGATGCCATTCGTTTTAGCTAATGCCCCGGGAATCTTCCAACAGCTGATGTCAATAGTGTTAGGAGGATACGACAGCTTTGCCATGGCATATTTCGACGATATCTTAATATTTTCGGAGACAGTAGAACAACACTTTTTCCATCTAAAACAAGTGTTGGGAAGGTTAAGAAAACACGGCTTAAAATTGAAATTGTCGAAGTGTCAGTTTCTGAAGGAGGAGACTAGATATTTGGGCTTTGTTATAAACGGAGACGGTATTAAACCCGACAGGGATAAGGTGAAAGTCATAAGGGAAATGACAGAACCTAAGACAGTGAGACAGGTATGAGGTTTTATAGGAGCTATAGGTTACTACCGAGGCTTCGTCCCGGAATTTTCGAGAATTGCCATACCACTAGTAGCCCTGACGAAGAAATACGCTGGGTTCAAGTGGACAGAGGATTGTCAACAGGCATTTGATACGTTAAAAGAACAGTTGACAGCCGTCCCACTGCTGACGTACCCAGACCTCATCAAGCCCATGGTACTATACACTGATGCCAGTGAGCAGTGTGTAGGAGCAGTTCTTACCCAGCCGTGTCCCGATAAAGAAGGACCAGTGCCAGGCATACCAGAGGAAGTACCGATATACTTTCTCTCTCATAAGCTCTCAGAGACACAACAGAGATGGCCAATAATAGAAAGAGAAGCATATGCTATCATGTATGCTCTCCAAAAACTGGACTACTACTTGAATGGTGCGGTCTTTACTATAAAAACAGACCACAAACCTCTGCAGTACCTATTGCAGGCAGAGTGGACACATAATAAGAAGATTCAACAGTGGGCCCTTAAGTTAAGTGGCTACCACTGTAAGATAGAGTATTTGGCAGGGAAGGAAAACACGTGCGCAGATTTACTCTCAAGAATACCGAAACAACTGGAAGAAAGATCTGTAAAAGTAGAGCAGGGAGTCGATGATAAAGCCTATAGAATAGGAGTAATTAACTCTAATAAGCTAAAAGATCGCCCTATGTTAGAATCGGACGAAGAAGGGGACACACAGATAATAACCGATCCCTACTGGACAGAAGGAATTGAGAAGGAGAAGGCAGACAGTGAAATAGCTGCCCTGAGAGAAAAGGTGAAGGCAGGAGAGACCACCAAGTATGCCATAATAGAGGAAAGGCTGTATTATCTCTCAGGCAGGGATGAGGAAATCAAGCCCAAGTTGTATGTGCCCAAATGTTTAAGATCAGAGGTATTGGAACAGTGCCACGAGAGGTTGGGTCACATGGGAATTGATAGGACATGTTATCTAATAGGAATAAAGTACTATTGGCCCAAATTGTACGGAGAGGTCACTAACTATGTTCGGAGCTGCGTAGTGTGCCAGTCGCAGAGCAGAAGGCAGGAGATGGCACCATTGGAGGAGACGGACGTGCCGAACTTCCCCATCGATAAAGTGAGTATGGATTATCAGGACCATATGGGGAAACTGTGCAGGGAAACCACTACATAGTGAGTTTTGTCGATTGGCTAACAAATTGGCCTGAGGCATTTGCATGACCAGACAAGAAGGCTAGAATTGTGGCCGGTTTGATAATAAGTGAAATCTTCCCTCGGTATGGCGCCCCTGTGCAGTTGGTAACAGATAATGGCACGGAGAATATAAACAGCATAATGAGAGAAGTGCTTACAGGTTTGAATATAGAGCATGTAAAAACATCTCCATATCACCCCCAAGGAAATGCTAAAGTGGAAAGGTTTCATAGAACCTTGGGAGATGTATTGGCCAAGCTGGTCAGAGAGAACACTGGAAACTGGGACTTGTATTTGACACAGGCTCTGGCGGCCGTGAAACCTCCAGATTTTCTCCTTACTTTATGTTGTTTGGCAGATACGTGGTCCTGCCTGTTGATAACCTATTGAAGCCCCGAAGAAAGTATATGGGAGAAGATCATCATCAGCTGTTGCTAGAACAACAACATAAAATATTTGTTCAGGCCAGAAGAAGAATAAAGAGGGCCCAGAAGAAAAGAAATGAGAGAGTGAATGCTGAAAGAAAGGTAGTAGAATTGAAGGTTGGAGACCCTGTCTACTACAAAATCCACCAGAGAGAAGGAAAGCTGGACCAAAGATGGGAACCCTACTACCGGATAGTAGAGCAGACGGGTACAGTATCATATGTAATATGGGATCAAGTGGCAGGACGAGCAAGGAGGGTCCATGCCAATGATCTAAAGAAGGCTGAAATAGCTAACCTGGAAATGAGCGAGCCGAGGCCTAAGAAGACAAGGACAAGGAAGATAACTCTGGTTGAGCCTGAAGAAATGGAGACGGAGGAAGATTCCGAAGAAAATGAGGAGATAGATCGACTTGGCCAGATAGACGAAGCGATACGTTTGACGGGGTTGGAACCCTCGGCGGATATCAGCGGTGTTCAATCGTCGACTGAATCGGCGCAGAGAAGACCCTGCGAGGTCGCCATCGAAACCCCATGTCCAATGGAAAGGAAGAGAAAGACGAGGAGATTCAATCAAGCAGCCAAGGGCTCTAAAAGGAGGCACCCTGAACAGGACGAAATGCCCAGCGAGTGGGAGGAAGAGGATCAAATACCCCTTTCCCAGCTCAAGGAAAAGCTAAGGAACAGGAGAGATCTATACAAAGAGTCAAGAGGTATTAAAGACGTCCAAGGCGAGGAATCAAAACAGAAGGAAGAATCAGGAGAGGAAGAAGAGGACAACACACCTCCTGAACGGGAATTAAACACAGAGGGAAGGTTAGAGGTTGAGCAGGAACTACCTCTGAAGATGAGATGAAGAAGGGTGAAGAACCCCAAGTCTCAGTAGAACAAGGAAGGCTGTGTAGAATAGAACCACTCGGTATCGACAGATAACGAGACTAGCTCATCCAAAAACCTACTGGCTGACTGTGGTGGATGTGGATGGGGGGGATGGAGTCGCGGGCTGCGTCTCACGAAGGACGGAAGAAGTATATTGGCATTGCTGACTGGCCATCAGTGGTGTCATGAAGTACGACCTTTGGAAGTGAGCGCCACGCACACCTGTCCGGGCCATTCTGTCTGCTAGGAGTTAGTTGGAGGAGGGAAGAGCTGAACTTAGTAAGAAATTATGAAATAATTGAGTGATGAATTGAGCAGGGCTGAATGGTTATGAAGAGTTAAAACAGGAGAATCTTGTTGCAGGAAAGATCAAAATGAAAGAGTTGATGATGATCATGATGATGATGGTAGCTACACGAATGATAGCAAGGTACAAGGTGGAAACAGAATACATAGCTTTAAATTCAGGGAGAACGAAATTCATGTTGCTAACAGCTGAAGAAGCTAGAAAGTGTAGAGATGATGCTCTAGGGACTTGTACCTCGTTAAGCCCTATCTTTATAACTGGTAACCACAAGATGTGCATACTAGAATTGGTTGAAGGGAAGAGAGAGGGAATTAAGAGAACTTGCCAAGTAGAGGTATTAGCAAACACGGCATTACCACAAGCTATCAGTATTTCAGACGGGGTGTGGGCAGTAGCCACACAGAAACCGATCCGCTTGTCTAGGGTGTGTGGGGGAGAGTCCACAAGGACATTAAGAGTAAGGCCACCATTATCCCTGTTATAGTTACCCATGGGATGTTTGGCATTTTGGATATCTATGTCCTTACCCCCTATTACCAGGAAGAAGAAAGATATGAAGAGAAAGATTCAATCATAGAAATGATTGGAAGAGGCTTAGTCAATTGTACAGAATTATGGGAGCCAATAGTGAAGGGATTCCCCAATGTTACCTTGAATAAAATGCCAGAAGTAATGAAGCCGATAGAAAAGATAGATATGGATCAATTGAGGGACAAGTTAAGTGCGTTGGGAAATGAAGATATGGCTTGGGAAGACGATGAGCAGATCGCGATAAGTTGGTCAATAGTGATGGGTATATTCATAGTTATAGACATCGGGGGTATAGTAGTATGGAAGATTAAGAGTAAGAGGAGATTAACGAACGACAATCCAATGCGCATGCAGCAACTCGAGAGGGAGATGCCGAGCAGTGTTCCTTACTCATACAGAATCGGCGAAGAAATTGCAGGAAGACCAGCGGAGGAGGCTGGCGTGAGACCGCCACGTGCGGCGGAAAAACCTCCCACAGCGGAGAGGAAAACATTGACCAAGAAGAACAAGCCATAGTAACCACATCTGCACCTACAGGTACACGCACACATGACATTACATATAGAATAGAAGAACTTGAAAAAAGAACATTACACTTGCATGTAAAACAGAAGAAGAAAAAGAACATTACATTGCATGTAGAACAGAAGAAGATGAAAAAGAATGTTACACTTGCATGTAATACAGAAGAACTTGAAAGAGAACATTACGTTGCATGTAGGAAAGTAGTATAGAAATGCATGAGACAAATGCATGATGCATGTTAAATGGTGTATTTGGGTTTAGGTGTCATTTACGGCTAAATGACAAATCGGTTAGGAGAGGATTGTGGCACCATTTAACGAGGCAGAAATAGAAAAGGAAAGAGAGGAAGAAAAAGAGAGGCTAAGAACCGAATCGTGAGTGTTAAGCAAGAACACACACACAGCTAAGAGACAATGGATAAAAGGACATTTTGATGAGTAACAAATGGCGAAGGAGTGTCATTACAGGGAAATTCTGAGTAAAAAGAAAGGGAAAGAAGGAAAGAATCAGCTGTGATATCTAAAGATATGAAAACAAACTATTGGTACGGAAGACATCTTATTATCAGCTACAGGCCGGCTGGCCAGAGAAAGAGAAAGAAAAATTCAAATGAAAATGTTATTTCGTTAAGTGACAAAAACCATACAACTAAAAAGACTTAGACAGATATGAAAAATTAAAAAAAACAAACACCCACGAGCATCCTTGGCCTGCGATAACAAAATTTTGTTATCAGGAATTGTGCCGAAAGAAAGTAAATGTTTTTTTTTTTTCTTTCTTCGAGGCGACAGACCGACTGGGGCTTTAGAGATGTCCTTTTTTGAGACCATGTCGGGAAGACCACACATTCTGATAATTAGCGATAAAATACTTGTAGTAAACCACGTGTAGAACAAGAGTTATGACCGCCATTGTCATATTGTTCCGTTCGCGGCTGGAGAAATGATAAACCATTAAGGGGAAGAAAAAGGAAAGAAAAAGGAGATAATTTTTTTTGGGGGGCAAGATATTTTTTTTCTGAAACAAACCGCAGATTCGTCCACGCCCGACTGAGACATCATTGGTCGAGTGGTGATCACGTGATGCACGAGGGAGGCTGTTGCCGCCCATCTGGAGGATGAGTAAGAGAGGTTGCCACGAAGATGTGGGGAGGGCAGTCCACGCCCCTCTGAAGTATGATGAGAAGGTGGGAGTGAGGAAAGGTTCCCCAAAATGGAAAAAGGTGGAAATTCCTAACCAGAGAGGTGGATATGTATTTAGAATTATCGAGGAACCCCCGGGGCCGATAAACCCACCCCAGTTTTGGTCGGCGCCCATATAAACGAAGCCACAACGAGCAATTCAGAAAGTCGAGACCTAGCAATTCCCAGAGTCAGTCTCCGGTTGAGGCACGCCTCGCAGATAGCTGACCCAGATTCCCGCACATTTTCCCGACCACATCTTCAAACGAAGAACAATTATCTTGAAGAGCGACTTAGATCCAGATCACCGAAATAAGTTTTTCTTTTGACTTTCGTCGAAAGACCCACCGAAACACCAATTTCTTAAAGCGCAGACGACTTGAAGTGTTAAAACTTGCCTAGCGGGAAACGACGTGCCACAATCCATAGAACGGGTCGGAAGATAAATGCAATCCTATGTATCGAACAACTAGACATAATGTTGCCTTTTTCTTTGATAACTTGAACTTTTGAGTTTTCATTTTATTGCCTTTTATGCGTATTTTTGTGGTATCACCCCTGTTGGACTCGGTTTGCAGTACGGCCCCGATGACCGATTGATTTCCTCCGCCTAGATCAAATCACAAAGTGGCTAGGGAGACTGGGAATCAAAGTAGGACGTCACCGTTGGTGCCGTGGTAGACTGGGATACAACGACACGGTTGGCGCTACGTCCAGGGGACGACGTCACAGTTTTTTTGAAAGGTAATATACTGGTGAAGGCATTTAAGAAATGATAGGTGGGAGGGGATGATCATTTTTATGAATTTTACATTTCCAGAAACGTAGCCTGTTTGAATGTATGTTAGTGTGTATATATATATATATATATATACACACTATATATACCACTAATAAAGATATTTATTAGTGGTAAATATACATATATATGCAAAATCCACAGGTGCATATACACACATGTATATTTTTTTAATAAAAAATTCCGAGAGGATCGAATCCAGGTAGAACTCAATGTCCAGGCCAGAGTAAGGATATAATAAAGTCTTAAACACTAATATTACATGGTCATAATTTATTCCATTGGAATCGTAAATACGATCCAATTCATCAGACCTACAAATTCAAAAAGAAAACGGAAAAGAACAACTCCAGAAATAAAAATAGAATTTAGAGAGAGTGTGGGACGAATGTTAGTTCTAAAGAGAGGGGTAACATACGAGAGAATTTGGGAGATTAAAACTTAACAAAGAGGGTTTTTTTAAAACTCGGTGTCAGTTGAAGGGGTAAAATGAATGTTGTCGGATGTCTAATACATTAAAGATACATTTCGTGGTGACATACACATACCATGGACGATCTAATGTTAAAGATCAGAATAAGAAGGAGGGAGAGGTAAGTAAAGAAGTGGTGAGGGAGAAAGATGGGGCGAGTGAAAATAAAAATGAAAGGGACGCTGTGTAATTGAGAAAATTTGACAAAAATAATATCGACTACAGGTTACAAATCAAATATAAACATATAAAGAATAAATATGACGATTATCTAATCTAGCAAGGACCTATATTTTTATGTTCAAAACACATGCAAATACACACATACACAATAACTTATACACGTATATACATACACATAGGCGTGTACCTACATACACACATACATATACCCATGTACACATATACACATATATCCACATATCCACACAAATACACACATACATATACATACACACACACATATACACATATACATATATCTGATTCAATATCTTAGCTCTATCTCTGATACTAAGCGCTTTCTAATAAGTACCGCACATATAATATACAAATAATTACACATACATATATACATATACACATACACATATTCACACACTCACACACACACACACATATATATATATGTGTATATATATATATATATATATATATATATATATATATATATATATATATATATATACACATATACACACATACATACATGTACATACCATATATATATATATATATATATATATATATATATATATATATATATATATATATATATATATATATATATATATATAGTTTATGCAAACCTAGGTAATCCGCATGAGTAGACCCAAGGAGGACGATATCCAGAGAGCCCAATGTAAAATTCAGAGCAGATATGTTTAAATAAAAACAGACCACTTTAAGGTTCCATGTAATAAGTTATTTCACCACAACCCCTTTAACGGGGCTCTTGATCATCAGACTTTACTTCCAAAAGTTGAAATGAAAAATGAAAAGAAATTCACACGTTTTTGATGGACCTCATCAAGCATATGTAAAATTAACGAAGTGAGGAAGTGGGGTGGGAAAGAAGATAAGATATGAGTGGGTTAGGTGTACCATTTTAATTCCTTATTCTTAACCCCACTGTGTGTCGGCTAGACGTTGCTTAAGCCTAACGCGTCTTGTCTCTAGATATAGATGGGTAAGGTGTGAAGACCGACATTAAAGGAAGAAGCTACAGCAACCCTAATAAATCACATTCCACGAGGACAGGTTTCATTCAAATTCTTGGACGCTGTTAATTCGCGTTACTTTAAAGGGCATATTTGGGAGGTTAATGTTTGATGTAAATCTAAATGTCTAAACAATCTATGAAGAATTTAATTTGAAGTTCGTTGGAGTTTTGGGTATTTTCTATGAAACAGTCGATTGGAAGTAAAAACTCATAGACAGTACATTGAAAGAGTAATCCATTTTATATTTAGTAATCTTTTTTTTATAAACTTTTAACTTTTTGATTGTTAAGTTGACATATATTCGTTTGTCTTTTGTTCATTAAATAAACTCGTGATTGTTTTTAGGTACCCAATTATCAACGGTTCTTCCAATTTAAATAATTTTATCATCAATAATGGGGTAGTATATTTCAATTTGAATTAAATTACCAATTTAAACTTTCCCTCCGTGCTATTTAAAACTCACTTCCAATTAGAGAATATTAGAGGAGAGATTTGGATAAAATGTCACTAGGAGAAATTAGGTCCTTCTTTTACAATCTTTTATATATCCATACTCATATACACTCCTACACATGTCCTAAACCTCTATCTATATCCACATACCTATATCTCATTATATAACTATGAGTTCTTATATACACCTGTAAACACATCCACAGCAAAAACTATATGTATATTTCCATATTTACACATATACACCTGCAGAGAAACACATACCCACATATCTATATACATATCTCCAAATGCACTTATACTTACGTATATACATATATACACATAAAATCACCTGCTTATCCATATACATTCACGTGCATACGCACATATACATTTACACACTTATATGTATTAAAATATACACATACACACATATCTATGCATACATACATACATACACGCATACATATACCTACACACACATACATGCATAACATACATAATATGCAGCATATCTACATACACATATGCGTTAATCTGCACGTACACATATATACACACGTACATGTCTCTATCCTCATGTCCAACCATACACCCACTTATGCCTGCGTTCGAAGACTATATCAGTATTTAATCACATTATGGATACCCAAATCGTATAATTATCCATATCTTTACACATATATTACCGTCTCTCTCATATCTATGGCAAAACATATAGGTACCCATCTAATTGTACACCTCCACACTCACAGAAAAAAAAAACCCTGGTGTTCCTCTTTTTCCATATAAATGATGCACCTGTTGATATGTACATGTATATGTTACATAAATATACCTATCTATAATAACAAGTACACGTATATCGAAATGTATGAAAGTACGGGCTTATGGTCTTTTAAGAAGACATAGGCTTCCTTAGTTTGCAGTTTACTAACCCGATCACTAATCTGTAGTTTATCCGTAATTGATTTACTGATACTGTTAATCTTATCTATTTGGTAGAAGTTATTTGTATTATTTTTTGTAGCTTCTGGTTAGAATATCTTTCTGCACGAATTTTTAAGCTATTATCTGCTTTTGAAAATGAACTAATGGATATCGTCAAGGGATTAATCATGTATAAATATAAAAATGCTTTACAAAAACATATTGAAAGTATTGTCAAAGATATTAATAAATCTGGTGATATATATATATATTAAATGCGACAAAACGGCTAACTTATATCAGTTATGTCCTAAGGATTATGATACATTAGTTAAACATATTTCATAACATCCGATATAAGGGCAACTGTACTTTCATACAGTTCGATATTATCGATAATTATCCCTCTATATCGAAGAATATTTTCACTTTGGCCTTGGATTTTGCCCGGGAATACTCTAATATTTCTGAGAGTGTAGAGGACATTATCATGAAATGTCGAAATTCTTTTCTGATCTACAAGGATGAACAGTGGACCAAAAAGTCTTGACAATTTTGACATTTCAATGGGCTCTTTGGATTCTGCTGAAGCTTCTGACCTGGGTGGATTATATCTTTTGTACAATTTAAGTGCCTTCGATTGTCTAGATTCTGATAGTGTAGGATTGTATAGCGATGATGGCTTATTGGAGGAAAATTGAGGTAGTCCGTATTAGGAAAATGATCCATATGGTATTTAAGAATTTAGGTCTTAGGACAATAGTTACTACTAATGTTAAACAAGTGGATTTTCTAGACGTCACCCTAGACCTTGCTAACAACACTTTGCAACCATGTGTGAAGGTTTATTCCAACCCAATATACGTACATCCAAATTCCTACCATCCACCTTCAGTTATCATACACTCCTCCATTGGATTTAGAATTAGCACTAACTCTTCTAACAAAGATGTTTTTAATAAACATCGTGATATTTACAATTCTGCACTCAAAAATAGTGGATACAAATATATCACTAATCAATATGAAAACCCTGTTAATTGCAACCATAAGAAGATCATCTGGTTCATTCCCCCTTTCAATATAATGGTTAAAACTAAATTAGGACTTATATTTCTAAACCTCATCAAGAAAAATCTCCCCAACCCTGAAACTAACCCACTTAATGAAATAATTTAATCCTAATACCCTTTAATTAAGCTATAGTCGTGCTGATAACCTGGAGAAAATAATTAAAAAAACATAACATAGTCGTTAACAAGTAAAATGAATCAAAAGGCTTGATTACTCAACAGGTTACTAACAGCAATTCTAAATAGAATAACACGAAAAACAACTTATGTATTAGGTTGGTGCAAAAATAATGTCGTTTTTTCACATATGTTACTATGTGAGAAAACGACATTATTTTGCACCAATCTAATAATTGTAGGAATCTTAATAATTGTCTTATAATAAATGTAGGATTAGTTATGTAGTCTATCTTAGTACAAACTCAACAATTGAAAATCCAAATATAAAAAAAAATTACATTGGTAGTACCATGAAAACATTAATTTTGGATTTTAAAATTGGCAGTTTTAATTTTAATATCAAATTTTATCATATAATTTAATAATTATTGGTTAGAATAAATTATTTTTTTAATATTACCCGTCCATTAAATATATGAATAGCTATTATAACATGACTTCGTTGTCAAGCTTTTTGAATTTTCCAATACTTGTATTTTGATTGGTCATTCTAGCTTTTGTAACAACGATTTGCCCTTGAGAAGGATTGTTAATTAATTTGAAACTTTTAAAAGCATTTATTTCACTTTCAACATAATCACTTCATAAGACACTGGGGGTGTTGAAACAAAATGGCTATTTTTGTAGTGATTTTATAACATATTTATGTTATAATTTTTTTAAATAAATAATTATATATATACTGTGTGTGTGCATGTGTGTGTGTGCGTTTTGTGCGTGCAGATATGAGGATTAAAACTGTCTCGGTTATTGACCATTTTAGCCAAGACCCTCCACTCTTGTGGGTGCTGCCCCAGAAAAAATTTAATATTGTGTAAACCTATCAAACACAGAGAAATACAATTCATGCATAAAATTGATAAAATCCTAAATGGAAAATTATGTTTAAATACAAATTTTCCATTTCAAGCTTAATCTATACATTTAAAAATGAAAGTCATTCTCCTTGTTCTACACTGAACGAAAACTATAATAATATTCTCCTCGTTCGCTGGATGACTGCTGTGAAATTTCTTTCCAGACAAAAATTGGAAGTGCATTTAATCTTTCAGGATTTATATTACACCTTAGAATTCTACAAGCATTTTTTTTACAATCTAGTGAGAAGACACATCCTTGTCTTACGCCATTTTCTGTATTTCCTGAAAATAATTTTTTGCGAAAATTATCCTAATAAATTTCGCTAAGTTTTCTTAACAGTTCAAGTACTTTTTGCCTAACCATATCGAATATTGTTTTCATAATCTATAAAGCGGACATTCGTACGCAGCAAACACGCACATATACATGTGTATACATACATACATATACATACATACACACACACATATATATATATATATATATATATATATATATATATATATGTGTGTGTGTGTGTGTGTGTGTGTGTATCCTTCTGCATTTGCATTACTCTCTGTGGACATTAATACCGCATTCCTTGTCTTAATGAATCAAATAAACGTTCGAACCCGCTATTAAATTTGATCACCCACATTTGTTGATTTGTCATAAATTCAAACCAACATATGTAACCATGTCTCAGAAAGGCGATAAAAAATTTTATTTCTCATGTTAATACGTAGACTTGTCTTCCAAACATTTGCTTTGCTCATCCAACTGTGAACAATAGCTTCGGCCCAAATTTGCGCATACAATGACGGCAATTTTACATTGAGAAGGGTGTGTCTTGTGATGAAGTCGGTAATATCGAAAGAAAATGGCTTATGATTTTGGCCCATTATACCAGCACATCACGATAACGTAAGTCTTTGAAATATTTCACTGCTTAAGAGAATCATTGAAATCGTGCATTAAATTTCCTGGCAAAGTTTCCAAAACCATTATTAGTAAGTAACATACCTAGGACTGTTATTAGTACTAAAACATTTCTCAATTTTGCAGCTGTTGGTGTGACCCTGTTCTTTCTCGTTTCAGTCTGGTTTAGATTATTATACTATGGCCTAATGGCAGAAGGTAGAATATTTCGAAATATCACTTTCAGGAACTAAGAATTGAAATTGTTTACTATCCATTGAAATATATATTTAACACACGAGAACTCTCCATAAAGTATTTCGAATTTATTACCATTTACATTAATTTCTATATTATTAAATCAAACTCTATTGTAAAATCAGTATATATATATATATATGTAAGCAAATATATGGATATAGAATCCGACAGTATGAAGAAAATATACGGGAAAAAAACAAACAAAAATCCTTACAAGCAATAATGCTGTTTTAATGTTAATATGTCGACGTCGGACGTTTCGGTCAATAAACCATCTTCAGGACATATTCAATATAAAATATAAAATATAAATAACATTATCAAACTTAACATGACAAAAACGATGGACAAAAGAACAAGACAAAATTTTAGATCAAATAGAATTTTATTTCCCTGACTCTACTTGGATTTAATAGCACCAGCAAACAACAGATTACATCCGATGCTTGCATCTACCAAATCTCATACACAAACTGTGACTTAAAATATGTGGGCTCGACAAGCGTACATATAAATTTTAGATCAAACAGAATTTCTTTCATTTTTCTTTCATAATATTCAAATTTAGGAATACGTTTTCACAACGTCGCAAACGTGGTGACAACGTGACCATGTTTAAAACTAAACGCTGATCGCATAAACTTTTAGTTATCTGTTTGGATTTGTCTTGTTCTTGTGTCCATCGTTTTTGTCATGTTACGTCCGACGTCGACATATTAACATTAAAACAGCATTATTGCTTGTAAGGATTTTTGTTTGTTTTTTTCCCGTATATTTTCTTCATATATATATATATATATATATATATATATATATATATATATATATATATATATATATATATATATATATATGTTTGTGTGTGTGTGAGTGTGTGTGTGCGTGCGCGTGCGTGTATGATACACATATAGTTTTTATGTATGTTGTATGTATGCGTAAATATGTTCCTTATCATTGATAAAATCATTGTAGATATACAAGTGTCTACTGACGTGAACCTTCTATCACATACTCATATATATATATATATATATATATATATATATATATATATATATATATATATATATATAACATTTTAAATAATACACACACACAAATGTACGACAGCGTGCATGTTTTTTATTGGTAATGGTTTAGTGACTATTTTTTTAAAATGTTTGGCAGTTATGTGTCATGCGTCTTCCAATACGTGGCAGCTTTTCCCCGCAGTATGTTGCCGTTTCTTTCTGCGGTAGACTAGTTGCCATCCAGTGCGATAAAACCTGGTCTATACTGTTATTTCTCCACAGCTGATGGTTGGGGAGAAAAAGAGTATTCTTACCTTTCGCAGGGTGATTAGCACGTAAGTGAATGTAATGAATCCGACTGGAATTCGTTCTCGACTCTCTGATTCCTCAATCCGAGCTGCAATCCATCCAGTTGGCAAACAAAAATAAATGGGAACGTGACTGAATACATAGCTTCATTTCTTCTCCTAATATAGATAGTATATAGTATAGTATAGAGTATAGAAAATGTAATGTATCATTAAGCGCCTGAAGTGGGATCGAGTTGGTATTTTGTTTTGTTTTTTTGTTTTGTTTTTTTGTTTTTTTTTTGTTTTTTGTTTTTTTTTGGGTTTTTTTTTTTTAAATAAAATTATACCTAAATATGTAATTGTATATTCTTGTGATGAGACATGAAATCCTGGTAAGCAAAAACTTCAATAATTGCAATTTTCAAGAATAATGGCTAAAGATGAAAACAAGTAGGATTAAGCACAAATAAAAAATATTAATAAATTCATTTACGTAGCCTGACACCCAAACTGAATTGATGGAAAATTCGGATGAACAATATTTCAAATATGTGAAGGAAAATATTTTTCGATTCTGGAAAATATTCAACAATTTTAATAAATCATTTAAACTGAATGAAAATTTCCGCAAAAGTTGAAGTTTGATTTTGCTGTGGGATATTATGCTCACTGTTCATAACAATGTGAAACAGCAAATGCACATAAACGGGAAATGTGGAGCTTCATTCACTAAACCTTTCTTATTCAGTCTTTCGTTGGATAGTTCGTAACTGTTTGAAGATTCCATGAATTGCGACGTATATGAAAGTCAGCTAAAACGTAATCAATTTAAAATCAAAAAAGCGATGTACTTTTAACGATTGATGATATTTAAAACAATTTTAACAGACATTAAATATACCTTTTCCGACACAGATTAATGTGTTTCCTCAAATTTTCTTGTAGTTTCGAAATGTCACATTGTCAGAGAAATAAACAGACATGCGTCATTAATGTGAATAAGAATAGAAATTCTGATGTAATATGAAATGAATGAAGAGTTCTGTTCGATATTGGAAGAAACTTCAGAGAATGTTAATGTTGAACAAATCAGATGATCCAATGGTTGAGACGTTATGATTATAACATCTGAGATGACAAGGTTTTCCCGAATATTAAAGGATACAATAAATCTTAAAAGGAATTCATATGTTTTGCTTATATGAATTAACGTTCTGTCAATAATGATATGTGCATTTGTATGTATCTAATTTTTTTTTCCTATTTTAACAGCTACAAATATTAGATAAGAATGTATCTTGGTCATATTTCTGAATCGCCTGATGACTCCCATTTCGGGAATTCCAGAGGAAACGATAAAATCTGCCTGGGCAAATGCATATTCTTCTTTACTATAGAATCTAATCATATCAACTCCATATTTGTACATTCAAGCGAACCAAACTGCAAACATATAAGTTTTCATCTACCGCTTAATGATTTAAGTTTTGATTTTATTTGCATAAATCCTAGATTAACAACACAAGTACAACCAGGATGAGATATGTATGCCAACGACGACATGCATTACATCTAAGCTTGATGCGAGAGAATTAAGTGAATCTTGTCCCTGGGATGAAGCAGACTCTGATATCACTTGCCCTAGATAAAGCGAAGGTATCCACAATTCATGACAGTTTGAAGGCATTGATGATCCATGAGAAAAGTTATATTTCCTATTTCTTTTTATAAGAATACCACTAGCAGTATATATGTAAAGGTGGGAAAATAGGTCATATATTTAATTTAGCTTCAAGAAAAATATCCATTCTTGAAAGAGTGCACTGTTGAGGGTGAAATAATACGCGGATTGCTTCCCAATATGAATGAATTTATGTTTTGTTATAATCAGTACTATGACTTTTTTTTAATTTAATACTTTATAAAACGTTAGTTACGTTGTAGGTTTTCAAAAAATCCACGATCAAAGAGAGTTCACTAATTTAGTTAGATTTATTGTTTACTATAATTTATGGTTCAGTCGAACATTTGAAACAGCTTTTCTCTCTGACTAGCATGACACCAATACTAAAACTACACTCTAGGAGAACGTACTAAATTTATATATTTTACGTGGTTACGTTTTTGAGTTATTAGCACGGGAAACGTTGAATTATCAAGTCAAATTTATTGCTGTAGCCACCATAGAAACTGTACTGGCTTCAATATTTTTGTGTATGAGTGTGGATACATACTGACATAGACACACAAACACGCGCTTGCACGCACACATGATTTCCTTATCTGTTGTATAATATCTAGCCATGCCTCAATAATAACTAAACATAGCTTAGATGTAATACAACACCGCAAATCTGGATGGCCCAGTTAGGATCAAACCGTCTGTTTAGTCGTAAATCATCTAGTGAGACATACAAAACATTGCACCATTTGTAATTGCTCCATACGCCTAATGTATGCATTAAATAAGTGTATTGTATTTGTTAGGCATAGTTAGAAGTTACAGAACATGAAATCTGGCGTATACCAAAACTAATGAGCTGTTTTACGGTCGGTCTGGTTTCATTAATCCATTTTTTATTGGTCCGGGAAAACTCATTTTGCTGGCAAATATCGTAATCACCAGGAAATACGGGGAACAAAAAGTGATGTTTATATAATGGTCAACTATTTTTCTAAGTGGCGCCTGTCCCTTGCAAGCACTAAAATATCATAATTTACTCAACTACGGCTATCGGCAGATAATCTTATATGTGTCTGGCGATAGCCGCATGCTATATTATCAAGCTGTCTCCTCTAAAGGGGAACGCGTCTCTCATTTAGCGATGTTATCCATTCTCTCGTTCATGAGAAATGTAGGATCCCAACAAAGCAAACAATATTTTCATTAACATTTACCTTTTAGTCTACGAGTAGACAAGCTCATGCAATTCTCTCCATGATGTAAAATGTATTGAGTGTTATTTTGGTGTACACATGGGTTGAACTGGAATATGATTTTCATGCTAAATTCTTCTTTGTTTGATATTTACGATTCTTGTCATTTCGTGTTGCTTCACTCGGGTCGCCATGAGCATTCACGCGCATGTGATCTCTCTCCTGATATCACAACTCCCTTCTTTATATTCCCAGCTGATCTCCAGGCGTATCAGTATTCTCATATTTTGCCACTGAAATATTCACTTTCATAAGATGTATATTTTAAGGACTCTTATAAACTAGAATTTTAATACATATGCAATATATTTGCTATATATAAGATGAAAGTAATTTTACACGTTTGCAAGCAGTTACATGAGATTAAAATATTGGTTGCAAATAAAAATTTCTAGCATTACAATTAACGTTTGAAAATGTGATTTCACTTTACGGAAGATTGAATTTTAATACGTATATACATATTGTAAAAGGTGTGATATCCCAGAACCGTTTTATAATTTTATGGCGTCGAGTGTCAAATTCTAGTATTTTCTTTTAACTTTAAAAGTGGAAATTGATGTAGTTGTTGAACTTTCGCCAAGAGATGCTAATTTATTTCCACATAACAAAAAATGCTGCACTCCGAGTTAATAAGATATTAACTGTTTATTAAGATGGGGTTGAAGCAGAAAGTACGTATCGTAAGTTATTCAGGAGGGTAAGACATGTAATGTTAGATTTGGAAACCCGGGGACGTTGCGGAAGTCCTGCTATCCTTGAGAAAGATTCGATTAAAAATGTAAAATTAATCCAATCAAAAAACACAAGAAACAAGTGTTCTACACATGTCATATTTGACCGTTGTAAGGAATCATGAATTACTTGCATACATGAATGGATACCTTGTTCGAGTTTTAACGGTTTTAGAGGAAAAATAAGGAACTTTATTACCCTCTAAGATTCTCTGCTCTATAGCAACAAATATGACTTACTTTTACAAAGAACGATCATAAGCGAATGAAAGTGATTGCGTACAAATTCATGTTAAAAATGGAATATGCAGATTCAACCCCACCAAAATCTGAAAAATGTTCGCTGTGTAAAGATGTACTGAAAAAATTGTTTATTAGAATCGTATCCCAATATATCCTAAGCTCAGAGAAATAATGTTTACATTTTAATGAATTAAATCCAGAAGTTGTAAAAAGCGTCGCGATGACGCCAGTCGGGAAGGAAAACACAAGTTATCCCGTCTATTTTCAGACCAGGGATGAATTAGTACAGCTTTAGTGTGCAATCCTACTACACCCTACCTACACACCGTCATTCTCGTCTTCGGATTAAAACTTATTTAGATCTGATTAAATTATCTTAATGAGAAAAAACAAACCCTCAATATCTTGAAGGGCTTAAAAATCACATAGAGAAGTTAATCACCCTTAAATATGCCAAGTTCTGTGAGATGGTATCTCCATCAACAATGGCAAAAGTCTGTAGATAAATAAAGAATGCCGTTGAATAAATATATGCACATATATAAAAATATTGTCTTTGAAATTAATTTAAAAACATTATGAATCTATGATTGGATGCAATAACAAATATGGTATAGCGACTATAGAATACTAACATCGAATAACTGGGTGTTTGTATTTAATAATCATCCAAGATATAAAAGTAGAAAGGTCTGAGAAAGCTATTTTCTTGAACTTCATCTGACCCGCAATTATGTTACGTGTTTGCGAATATTTGCATCAGTTTTTACGAATGGGATTGCAAATTACATTTTATAAATTTCACGACCCTTTATTTTCAAATGAATGACCTGAACTAAATAACTTTGCATAAATATGAAAATATTAATCTAGTGTTCTGATAACATCCCAAACAGATCACAAGCAATTATTTGCAAGTGAATGTGTTGTACTACATAACTTTGTATATATATGTAAATATTCATCCACCTTTTACATAATATCGAAGACGAGGTATTATGTACACTATTTACATTATTCGTACTATTGTCCTCATCTTTGTCGCCATGTTAATCACAACGTTTGAGAAGGGAATTAACAGGAGATAACTGACATTCATTAGACGTGGCACGGAGAACTACAACAGACTACACCAGTTAGCAAAATATAGGGTTTAGTTCGACATTCCAACCACCTGAAGAAGGCCGTAGCGTATAACGGCCGAATCTTTGTGATAAACATGACGACAAAGATGATGACACTAGTCCGAATAATGTAAATAATATCAAAGACGTTTATAAAAAAATGTTTTTATATTATATATTTAAGAGAATATCATGGCTTTTACTCGAATCAAACAGCGAAATAAAAATGTTATCTTTACAATCCAGGTTATTTAAAAGATAGATAAAGCCTGCTTTTTAATATTACTAAACTGTTAAAACGACAATGCAATAAGAACTCAAATTATTACAAATAAGAACCTTTCCACGTTATGTTCAGGTTTTGAGTTAAAAGAAAGATGAACAGAGTGCGAAAGGCGACATGTACCAGTATTGGGAATTGCTATTGTTACCTTATGCTTAGTGATATATATTGGCCTTCAGGTCAAGCAAAACTGTGCATTCACTCGATATCCTGCCAGAGGGTGGCGTAGGGATAATAGAATACTTTTTCTTGTCTTTTTTTTTTTTTTATTATTTCTGACCTGTGGCTCCGGGCTTGCGCTGACATCCGGTTCATCAATTCCGGTTTCAGTCTATGTGATGAAACAGACCGAGAATATAAATATGTATGGGAAGCTAATTCCTACAGAATCTATATTTGGCTGAAATGGTGATTCTTTATTGAAATTCTGAAATACGAATCGCTAGGCATAAATAAGTGTCTAACACATACAGACATACACATATGAAGATATGCATATATGTCTTCAGGATGATAATCATGTATTTTCTAATACGTGTATATGTACGTTTACATTTAGACAGAGGTATGTGAACATATGCTAGTATGTACATACTATCTGCACGCACAAACACAAATATACACACATATGTATATATTAGGTTGGTGCAAAAATAATGACATAATAATGCCGTTTTTTGACGTATTTTTAACGTGAAAAACGAAATTATTACGTAATTATTTTTGCACCAACCTAATAAGTATGGGTAATATAAAGCAGAAAATTTTAGTATGCATATATATATATATATATATATATATATATATATATATATATATATATATATATATATATATATTATTTACATTATTCGGACTATTGTCCTCATATTTGTCGCCATATTGATTACAACTTTTCGGCCGTTGTAGGCTTCATCCTTCTTCAGATGGTTGGAATGTCGAACTGAAGCCTTTATTTCGCTCACTGGGGTAGACAGTTCTAGTTCCACGTGCTGTGTTTAATGGATGTCATTTATGAGTTATCTTCTGTTAATTTTCCCTCTGAAAATTCTCCACTACCTTAACCGGGTATTGAACTCACACTCTTTGGGTCCTGTCATATATTGCAATTTTGCTGTTATTATACATGTTTTTACCAGAGCTCATATTGGAACTTTGTTGTTATTATCGCTTTTCTCTGGCACTCCCTATTACTCCGAAACGTTGTAATAAATATGGCGACAAAGATGAGGACAATTGTCCGAATAATGTAAATAATGCACATAATACCTCATGTAGGAAATATAGACAGATATTTCATATATATATATATATATATATATATATATATATATATATATATATATATATATACATATATATATATATATATATATATATATATATATATATATATATATATATATATGTGTGTGTGTGTGTGTGGGGGGGTGTTTTGAACAATAAAAATTATTTAAAAAATAAAATTTTCAGATGCACTGGTATATGTATTAACAGTTTTTATTTTATTATTTCAATTACGTTCCTCGACTAGTTTCGGCCAGCATGGCCATCATCAAAAAAATAAAAGAAATCATCGATGCTTGTTAGTAACAGTGAACTACAGGAGTGAATGACTCTTTCTAAACAAAATGAAATTTATCTGTCGTTTTCGTTTGTTATTGTTTATTTGGTCAGTACTTGTGTTGATAAAGCAATCTCTTTCAATTTAGTTTTAAGACAGAGGATGGGAGACATTAAGAATTCCATCCTTGGTCATCTTGACAGTTTTATTGGTCGCTGGATATATTAGTGTGTGTAAAACAAATAACTAAATATTAGAAATCATATATGAGTGCGTTAACGTGCATACCCAGGTACGCGAATAGATATTTACTCAGTTTAATATATGGTGCAAATAAATGTGGTTGGACTGATCTAAGGAGTATATAATAAGAAATATAAATATACCTACGCTCGAAGTGTGTAGGTAGAGATCTATTGTTAAAAATAAGTGCAATCTTAAAATTTATAAGATTAATAGCGGGTAACTCATTATGTAATAAAGTAGCAGAACACCAACTAATTCACAAGCATCTGTGGACTCGAATACCCCCATCGTTGGATTGACTTTTTTGGTCCATTTAGTGCTATCATTGTATATAATGGATTTCTGGGATAGTTTAATTATGTTGATGTCGTGGTTGGTGAGGATGCAGTAATTTTTGGCCAGGTTTATAACAGTCATTTACAGGTCTTTCGTGATCGACGAATAGAAGATGGCTGCTGTGGAGACATAAGCACACATTTGATAGTAAGAACTCTGGAATTTACAGAGACAATGAACGTATACTACGTAACTGGAATCCCCAACATAAAGGCCGATTTAGGAAACAACTCTTCGTATCCGTAAAGAATCACTGACTTAACATCACCACTAACACCAACGCCAAGCTGATCAACGTTCTGGACATTAATTTCGATCTATCCAGATGGGTGCACGTGCCTTATACTAACCAGCTTTTTAACCATGAATACGTTAACAAAGAATGCAACCACCCCCCCTGGAATTCTAAGTAACTTGCACAAATCTGTACAACACAGAGTCTCAACTAACTGCTGCAACACAATTATTTCTGACAAATATAAACTTAAACGCAAAGGGCGCACTAAATAAAAGTAAATTCAAAGTTAAATAAAATACATTCCAAGTAATAATAAGAATGGCAATAATAGACATGAAAATAGAAATGGTAGCATACTCTGATTCAACGTACCTTTTAATAGTAATGTCAAAATCAAAATTGGTAGGATTTTCCTTTCCTAAATTTAATCCAAAATCATTTCAGCCATAACATGTAAAATCCTCAATAAGATAAATATTGAGATTACTTATAGCTGTAATAGAAAGCATGGCAAATATATAGCACACCATAATAAAGTAACTTTTAAAAAATTACTTAAACAGAAATAACAATATTAACACAGAAAAAAGCGTAACTGTCGGAAAACATTAACTCTCTGTTGATCCAAAAATGTAAGTATAAAGTTGTCATCTACACGGCTAGCATCAAACATAATGGCGAGACAATTATTTTCAGTTCCAGTGACAATAACTGGAAAACAAAAAAAAATATCCTAAAAAATAACTCTTAAAAATAAGCAACATGCAAATGCCACGACACTCTCAATCTTCTAATTCGAATATTAAAACAGATGACTAAACACCGGTAGTAAATAGGAGTTTCCGCGCCAAATCTACAGATCTCGGCGAACGAGGCAACTTGAGTTTGATGGAAAACATTTTCATCCTGAAAAATATTAATGGCCGAAATCTACTTTATAAAAAAAAAATAATTAACTAATCTTAGCTTGTAATCACAGAAAGAAATATCTCTTAAAATATTTTTTATTCTGTATGAATATATTATTTACCCATAATTCAGGCTATATATTGATTTCTCCACTTTAAATATTTTAACGTCTATGATTACTTAACAATTTACCCGGCCTAACTCTTTTAACTTTAAGATTGCATTTTTTCTTTTTTTCTTCTTTACAATATCCGTAACGACACTCTACATTCTGTATTTACAACGCAATATTATATTAAGTTTATATTAAATTTGAGCTTAGAATCTGCGTTTATTTTAGCGTTCTTCCCATGAGACCACGTACATTTTGTAAAAAGAAGAGTAATAATTCGTGGTTGATGATTCGGTAGAATAACGAAACTTTAAGTAGAATCACGTTTCTTTTTAACAATGCATTGTTTTTTTATATAAATGTTTATCTTTTAAGATAAAATATATATCATGTTCAAATTAAAGATCAGTCTAGCCAAATATAAGTATCCACTAAAAATTTATTTTAAAATTGTATATATATATATATATATATATATATATATATATATATATATATATATAATGCGCTAGCATAAAAAATGGAGTGCCGTGTTGTGAAAAGTGTCTGAAGTCAAAATAAAAATCCATGCTGCTGAAGTTATTCTTACGACTTTTTTTCTGACTTTCACACAAACTGATAAAAATGTCTATTCACTGGTAAATAAGTTCATTTCACAGCAAGAAAACGATCAACAAGGACGACGAATTTAAACGAACATAAATTAAAAATAATGACAATAAATAATTGTTTTACAAAAGACAGAAATGAACAATTCTTTTGCAAGTTTATGCATGACATTTTAAAACGAAAAGAAATGACGTAGATATTTTCATTTGCATCAAATTATATTGTCATATCACACTTTTGCAAACAGTTTTTATTGATTTTTTAAAAAGATATATCAACCTATTGCAGTTTATTTTAAGCCAGTTTGTATTAATTTTCTGAAGATAATAATATATCATCTGATACAAGACTGAATATTTTGCACATAGCTTGTCGAGAATTGGTTGTTTCATACGTTTTAAAGGTGTATTTGCGCATAATAGTATATAAAAAGCCTGATATGATTGCCACCATTTCTCAAGCTTAAAGCACGTAACATTACTACGCTGTCAATCATCTTGGTATTAGCCAAGATCAACGTTGCTTAACATCGGTCAGCGTGCGAGAACTTATGTTTCAACGTGAAATGTCCGTTGGCCTATAGATTTAAAATACTATCCATATTTTGTTTATTACATCTCGTTATTAATGCTAATGCATTGAAATTTACGAAACTCAAGTAATAGGAAGATTTCGTTGGTAAAGAAGATACCATTGTTTGAAGAATCAAATCGATTGTCTGTCTTGTGGCTTGACATCACTCATACCACAAAATCATTGCTTACGGTCATATATCTTTGAAATTCCTATTCCCGTCCGATCACTGAAGTTAAATAACTGGTCAATAGTCGAATGAGGGCTACTGGTTAATACCGTTCATACTACTTAGAGACACGCTCAAGAACACGAAGCGCATGGTCGTCAGTAAGAAGATGTCATCGGCATGCGATCTGAAGTTTGTGAATACTAGAATCAAGCATATGCGGAAGTTTAAATATCTGGGAAGCGTCCTGTCAGAGGACGGTAAGTACGACACTGAGATCCGTAGACATACGGGGATGGTCATGGTCAAATCAAATCTGGACAGATTACTCCAAAACAGGAGGATATCTGTGGCAACAAAGAAAATATACTAAACTGTTTCGTGACATATGTCCTTTACGTCAGCGAATGTTTGACAATTACCTCAAAGATGAAGAGACTCAAGGCGACAGAGATGTTGTTCTACAGAAGGGTGCTAAGTATTCCGTTGATTGAGCTTGTGAACAATGATAAGATCCTAGAGAGATTGCAAACAAGGGGTAAGCTTGTACTTAAAATCAGGAAGAGGAAGCTAAAGCTTCTCGGACACATAATAAAGGAAACAGGCCTGCAGAATTTGATACTTAAGGGTCGAATATAGGTAAAGAGAGACAATGGAAAACAGCGCGTGACATACCTGGCGGACATGGGCAGGTGGATGACAGAACGTAATCTCGGGAAGGAAGCAGAGAAAAGGACTTGATGAGACCTGCAAATGAGACAGGGAGGTGTGGCGTCATTATCGCCAACGTCCTGAAAGGATATGGCACATAAAAAGTAAAGGAGGGTAATACCATGTGCAAGCAAGCTGCGCGAAGTCCATGTCTGCGATTATTTCAATCTTGATATTTATACTGACGGAAGATATTGATGTGTAGATGTGCTTCTATACTACCAAGTCTGAGATACCAATTTGAATTTGCGAGTAGAGATTATGACGCGAGGTGAGCTCTGTTTGGCTCACGTGTTATTCAGTACAGACTATTCATTACATAACACTGAGATAAACGTCAAATCAAATGAGTAATCCAGGTTTTACTCCATTTTATAAGGTTTTTTCACCACCGTGAATTAGTTTTTTTTTTCCAATATCACCGAGGATTAATATTTTTTTTAATAGTTATATTTCTTTGTACCAACATCCATCATTTTCGGGGGCATTTGTGTCGATGTAACTGATTGTATTCTAATAATAGCTACAATTAAATTCGGTATCAATTATAATAATGTAAATAAAAATCAGTCATTAATCATAGGATTTTTGAAGAAATTTGGTATCAGTTGTAGATTTCAAATTCGTTTTGAGATTGTTTTGTTGCCTTTCAAACATAGGAAGTTAGGAATGGTTTGAGTCTGTCACTTCCCTGACAAACTCAGAAAATACTATACAGTATAACCCGGATATAAGAGAGTTGTCGGGACCGGAGAATAAGTCTCTAATATCCGGGTTTCTCTTATATCAGGTTTTGGTCTATCATATATACATTAGCACAGGCTCTAATTAGGGACCATATACAATCTCTCTTATATCCGGGTTTCTCTTATATCCGGGTTACACTGTAGTAGAGAATGCTCTCCAGCCTGCGGTAGCAGACACTCCAAGAAAAATTAAAAGCTTTGAATCCAAAAACATAGACTTCACTCTCTTTCCCCAAAAGTCATTGAAATTCACAGGTAGTAAAGAAAAAAATCATAAAGAGCTATCATAGCCTTCATCCTCACAAAAATAATAGAAGACTTAAAATCTAATAGTTCCTATGATTATGAAACTTCACTGAGTTCAAATTTTTTTCAAAGCTTGTGATAATTTTGATATTTATGCATTTTGATCTTTTTTTCCTGGTGAGCCGACTACATGATTTATACGCACTACTAATTTGTTATGTAGGACCCACTCTTTTACTTTTGAAATATTTAGATGAAATAGGCAATTCTGCCCCAAAATTTTAATAGTAGAAATTCGTTCCACTTACTTGCCTTCCTGATAACTGCAATCAACAAAAAAATTGATGAAACGTCAATCGCCATCTTCTGTTGTCTTGAACCCCGTTCGTCTTCATTCTTCCATCAATCCCCCCACCCCCGTATTCCTAATCTTTTCTCTCACTTTCACTCTCTGTAATCCCCTGCATACGGGTGGCACTCCGACATTTCTTGGGGTGAAATATTTAAAAAGAATTGATATTACATCACAGATATACATATCGGAAATATGAAAGTTTGCCTCGACTTCAGTTTGCGTAGCTTCAAATATCATATTGTTAACTGAAATGATAGCTAGATCGTCGGTGTAATATGCTTTTAGCTTCATAGCATTTCTCGAGGCAGTATTTGGCGTTTTCTATTTCATTTACAAGTTAATGCAACAGTTTGTGCAGAGCGACATCTCACAGATAAAATATTTAATGTCTGGATATTTTAAAAGACTCAGGTCTGTATGTGCGTGATTGTGTGCATATGGTATTATTTGAGAGACGGATGCAACATCACATATCGCAAAAGATAGATAAATGTATGTAGTTGTAAAAATTTCATCTTTTTTTGTTTAACAGGTCATGTTATTATGTGTATCCTCCAAACCGTCAATTTTTTGCACTTTGTAACTTCTGACAGATCTCCATTGCTTATTAATAACGTTATTTCAACCATTCTCTCTAAATCCCGAACTTGCCTTACGTGTACCTTGAGAGCATTACATTATCATGGCTTTATTTAATCGTAATATGTTCTTGGCATTGCAGATGTTTATGTCCTATTGCTAGCACTTGATAGCTTATAATAGATACCATAGCATCAAAAAGCAAATCCTGTAAATAAATGAAGAATCTGTGAAATCTGTGTTTATGTCATAACGACTAGGTTAAATGTGATGATTGACATATACAGATATTAATAACGTTAACAAAGATAATTGATTGTTGTATTAAGAGTGTAATTATAAACATGGATATTCAGTAGAAAGTATCAGTAGATTTTAACAACCATTAGTTTATTCTTGTTAAGATACTTATATAGTTTTTTTCTAGTTCAGTGATCTTAATGTGATTCCGTACTGTTTATTATCAACTTTATTAACAGAGATTTAAACCTGCACGGCTTTCAGAATATAATCATTGATTGTGTTATATTTATTCTCCGAAGACGTTCCATAGATACGGTTCATTTTGGAGATTGAAGCTGAATTTCGAGTTTGAATCGTAATGCAAAATATTCTAGATGGAATTTTAAATTTGCGATTATATATGTTTTCTCATTAATTATCATTGCAGCTGGCCAATAACTGATTGCAAATAATAAAATATGCCTGTTTTAGTTTATGTATAGCGAATACAAATTCAGAAGTATTAATGAAAAAAAAAATAATTATAACGATAATCAGAGTATTCATTGCTCTGTGTCCATAAATATTTGGAGGAATTACGCATACGCAATTTACCAAACAGAAGAAAATAATGCATTATTGTATTGCGTACAAAAATAAACACCAAATATCTATTGTCGGATGAAATATAAAACAAACCATTCTATATCTCTGAATAATTCTCTTCACACAAATTCGCTATAATTCTCAATTCATTGCAATTGATATTTTATTCAGAAAAAATGTAATATTATTTTCGTGTTTCTCTAGAAAATAATAATATATGCAACGCCAATGTCTCACATGCAAACACTTTTTTAAACGGTTTTAAATAATATATTTCATTCATCATTGTGAGCTGAAAGACTTCTGACGATAGTCAACCCCCCCCCCCCGCTCCGGGGCATCATGCGGCAAAAGGCCGTTTTTTTAAAGTAGGATCTCCGAGCCCATGGGCTCGGCCATTAAATATGTCCATTGAACCCGTATAAACGGGTTCAGGGTCGGTTTACTCCGAAGGCAGAGTGTTCAACCAAACAGCCGGTCGAGAGGTGAACGACTGAAAGACTCCTGACAGCACTTTTCCCGTTTGTTATGTAGAATAAGAACCTGTAACTAACTGAACTGCTGAAAAAATTACACTTATGTTATCCTCTGAAAATTAAAATTGGACTAAAATTAGAAAAAGACTCAGACACTCGTTTGTATAAGGTGTTTCATTGAGTCGGGTCAATTTCAGTAGTAAATAAATCAGTATTTTGGGTGAAAATTTAGTTTTTTCTTTATTCGATCATGTTATTCATGTCGTGGCAATTATGCGTGAAAAATAACATTACCCAAATGCTCGCCAAATCTAACGGGAAAAAAAATCATTGAACGCTTAAATTTAATTCACATTGAAAATCGCAACAAGTTATTGAAACAGCTTTTATAAAGACTATGGTTTCAATGACACCTGTAAAAATATATACGCTGCCCAAAACAGTCCATGTAAATCAAAAAATATGAAGTTTACTGGTTGTATTTTTAGCATTGAAAATATGTAAATAATTAACATAGATTCAAACGGAATAGAAATAATTAATTTCTTTAGTATTTTTTATGGGGTGACACTTTGTACAGAGCAACAGAAATCCGGATACTTACTTTGCATTTACATGATATTCGAAATAAGCTTTTCATCTGTTTATCGCAACGATTTTGACACATCAATATTTAATTATCATAAACATCCTAGATATAGTAATAACATCATATTTAATTTACTCATGTTAAGATAATATTTATTAGATATTATAAAATTCTAGAGAATGTCGTCCATTGACATGATTATATTTTCTACTCATTCATATTCAACATAACGTTTATTCGCTTTTAATTCTTGCAATAGTTTTCTTTCACGGATTATTGGATTTTTATTGGGTAGAAATGTGAATATACTGTAGTTTATTTGAATCCTTTCTGGGGTATATTTCCATTAGTCAACGATGTGAATAGGAAAGGACTTCGAGTCTAATGGATGTATAAACACTTTAGTTTAAATCTTTTTTCTGAAAATTACTCTTATTCATGAACTTTAAGTAAATCTCAACACGATCATAAAATATTTAATGTTTCCACTATTACTCCCCACTACTTGTCCAAATGTTTCGTCGTTTCAACAAGTTTATCCATTGATGCGCGACATTTTAGATGAAACAATATTCATCAGAGTTTTTGTCCCCGAATTGTGTTTTTATCTTTAGACACTAACTTTAATTTCATAGGTTAGGTGAACACACAATATTATCACAACATTCTTATATCAAATATTTGAATATTTACTGCTTTCAAAATAGGTCACTTAATTATGACGATTTTCATTTTCTGAAAACAATATTTTAAAAACATTTTAAATTCTCTTATTCATTTTTAAAGGTATTATTTAAATTTATTTTATAAGAATGTTTAAACTGTTTCCAATTTCACATGTAATTGCCCTCCACTGTAAAGTTTTCAATTGAAACAGAACATTCGGGGTCCCGGTAGAATCAAACGAAAAGAGGATTTGATGCTATTCAAAGTTAAAAGAATGTATGTACACTTTATTTTACAGAGGATATTCTTTGAATTGAAGTTATTTTAGACTATCGTCAGTGCATTTCTGTTAAATTTAGACGAGGCAGATGTTATAATTAATAATATTTTTTTATGAAATCTCATTATAAACCCTTGGATAATCATGTATGGAAATCGTGATGAAACGATGATAGGACAGGGAAAAATGTGTTTAATATTGTTATTTGTAGAGAATAGGAGACATTTGAAAACATTTCATTATCTGATGGTATTGGGTGGAACAAGAAATGTGCATATTTATTTTTGTATGAAAATAACATCCGTATGGCACCTGTTCCAAATGTTTGAGAAGTGTAATTAAAAATAGCTGGTATTTTATTATATATCAATAGCTTGAGTAGTCGCATTTACTGACAAGCCACACCTTATTGATTCCTTTCTTATAGCATCAGATTTATTCTCAATCACCCAGGCTACAATCATTATAACGTCCGGTAATACCGCTACGGAAATTATTATTAAATCAATAGTTATAATTTCATAATGGAAGGGCAAGAAAATTGATTCATATAATTTTTACAAAATCGATCTCAACATGAAGTAGAAGAACATTCATTTAGCAAATATGTGTTAATATATATATATATATATATATATATATACATAATTAATAAATATTTAATAATTACTTAATATTAATAATATATGTATGTATGTATGTATATACCTGTTCATATACTGATTAATAAGTGTGTAAATAAATTTACTTGCCTAGAAAAATGTTTATCACTGTAGAAAAATAAGATAAAATAAATTGAAATATTCCCACCTCACCGAATAAATTGTTTTCCGTTATATAATTAGTGAAGTAAATGAATAATACCAAAAGAAGGACTGAAATATATTTTTCATTCATATTCAAATTAACTTAAAAATTAAAAAATAAATCATACTCTACTTTATTTTGGGCTAGGCTAAGAATTACTCTACCAAAAGTATATAATCCAAACTAATGATTAATTTGTCACTTTACTGTAACATAGTGCTTCATACTCAGCTACCTTTCACAAGTTATCAACCCCAAAAAACGTTCGCCTTCCCAAACCTGATCTTCATCTCCAAATTCAAGTTCAGGAAAAGATGGTGTGATGATAGTTGCAAATTGTTTCAGTTTACCTCTATTCCTGTCATTCACTCATCCTAATCACCAATTCCATCCTGTTTGGTTAACATAGAGAAATATATGATATCCTGAAAAGCAACATGTACACATCGTTGTACATAGATCTCGCTTCTAAGGCCAAAAAAAAATATCCCTGCAACACGCAGATATTTTATCATTAAAAAACATTCATAGCAGCCCTTTGATCACACAGTTCAGGTAGACGTGGTTAATAAATATCAACTCATCAGTCATGAATTTCATACAAGTGAACACAACCGATCTCTGCCGTGAAAGTAATTTGCCAACCCAGAACCTCTGTTTAAGAAAGGAATGGTTTATAAATATTGAGGCATTACTACTGACAAGCCTAAGGACATAGGATGTGATAATGGCCAATCGTCTAGCCAAAACCTTTTGATTAATATATGATATACTGCCTTTGGCGACAAGGAATGACTTTCACAATGACCAGTATTCACCCGATTCTGAGTCTGTCTATAATGCTTATGAAAACATTAATTTCAATACAAATTGCCTGTTTCACTCATCTCATATTAGATGTTGCGCATGGACAGACATGTACCGAAGTGTATACTCTTAGAAAAAGCCCAAGAAAACATTATATACTTCCAGCTTTATCGTTTGGCATCTATCAGATCTTCGCACAAGCATAATACAAACAAGATAACTGCAGTAAATGGCCGAATAAATGACAGCCTGAACAAACGAATACGTTGCAATTTTCTAAATTCATCAACGTATTTTGATTGTTGAATTGGTTTATGATGATATTGAGCAAATGGTGGCTATTTCAGACATTCTTGTTTTAATTTAGCTCTAAGTATGGCTGACTAAATGATGTTGTTAATCATGAATTTTTTTTCCAAGTCTATTGTCATCTGACAAAATAACATGAGTAAAAGTTATCTACAAATTCAGACAGAGAATTACAATGTTTTTGTGGGCAACTAACAACATGAACAAAATAGTATTCTGGATTATAGCAAATACATTTCCTTGTAAGGTTACATTAACGGAAAATTGAAAATAAATCTCAGGAAGATATGAAAAGGTGCATTAACCACCTGAATTGGTAATAATTAATAATTAATAATAAATAAATTAAAAATATTCTATATCTATTGTTAAGCGAAGAAATATATTATGTCGTTATTGGACTAGAGCAACGTTACCTTATCTTTGGGAAAATATGTTGGTGATACGTTGTTACATTCTTTTTAGATTTCTGATTACTACATTAGAGTAAAGACAGCAAAAGTTCACATCTATCCCAAATAAACCACACCTTGTCCACAACTTTGAATGGACACTTTTCTGCTAACTTGGTAAATATATTGTTCGTCTCTCTCGATTTTATATTCTCGTCACCTTAAGATTAGTTTTCTCTTTTTGCTTCTTACATTTAGTACTATATTGAAATTCCAATTTATTTGAAACATCGATCAGAATTGCTAGGAACTGGTTATCAGGATTTCATAGATTGTGATTGAATTTCCGTTTCCTGCCTTTTATATTTCTACCAATCAATTTAAGGATGCTTACATTCCTTTGGGTTATAAAATGTTACATTCTCACATTGCAATATTCACTTCCGTTTACTACGTGTAGAATCTTTGTGGGAATTCTATTAAGCATCCAATCAAATTGTTGAACTTATTCAGCGGAAAGAATAATTATGAAATTCTCCTTGTTGCACGTTCGAATTGACTGTTCTTTTGATGAACAACCCCGAATCCCATCCAATGTCCTTTCTTTTTATTATTAAGTCAGTTATAGCGAAGCGAGACTTCATCATGCGAATGACAAGTACCTTACGCATGTGAATGTTTGCTATATTGGGAGTTTATTCATCAGAATAAAATCGAAGCTTATTTTACAAGTAAAATATATGTTAAAAATAAAATAAGTTGAGAAATACATGTTAAGACAATCTATTCATAATAGGTGACTGAACAATACAGTAATTGTAATTATAATATTAGCCGTTTCTTATAAAGGAAACCTTCGGCATTTAGTGACCTAACAGTTTCTACTTTTGTTTGAAGATTATAAAATCTTTCTATTAAAGTAATATTTCATGAAATAATTTACTCAATGGAGTAAATGTTATCGATCTTTCTTGTAATAATGATAAATTCCTTCCTCACATTTTCTTCGAGGTTGTAAGAAACGGCAAAATCTTGATTGCGACATTATTTACACTTACATTTATATGTAAGATGCAACTTAATAGTTGCTGCTGTGGAAAGTCCTCAAGTTCTTTCCGGGATTCTGTATCGCCAAAGTAGAAAGTCTTAAGTAGAATTCAACTCTGTTAGGAACTACAGGTTCCATTCCCTGGAAGGCATTTCTCACTGTTGATTTGAGGAAACAGTTGAATACAGCTGACACTTTAGATATTTACAGATGAGCTTGGCGGAATGTATTACATACATATGAAAGCCTCAATCTTACAAAATTATTTAAGAGAATTTATTTTTGGTTAATATATTGTCTTTTAGCAATTTGCTATATGTTAACGTGAATGATGAAACATCTGTCGAAAAGAAAAGTATAGATGTATATCAAAGAATATAGATGAACTATTTTGAAGAAATCTCCAAAGACTTTCCGTGATCATTTAACACTTTCACTGCTACTCATTTGCCCAGTGCTGCCCCCCGCCATCCAGCCAGACACTTTTAAAGAAAATGCCAAATTTCAACCTACATATTTTATTACTCAGAAAACTGGCACCTGTGTGTTTTACAGCATTCCATTTTCATGGATATACCTGAGAATGACTTACCAGATCAGTAATGGGTATACACATGATATCTTTTGAAGCATTGTCCTATGTGATTTTACGATAGATGACGCAACGGAACACTCATAACAGCGGTATGCAAAAAACACATGTTCCCGTACTTAGCCAGCTGGAGCAAAATAAGAAAATCGAAGATCTCCGTAGTTAGCAGCGGATATGTTAATATTTGCGGCCTTATGTTAAGGATATTTATCTTAGAAAATCATTTTCGGTATGGAATATGATTTCTGCTATCATCGGAATGTATTGCTTCGTCTCTATTTTGTGTTATGTAATTCTGCTGCATAGGTCCGTGAAATGAATGCATTGAAATTAAATAAATGAAGAATCTTTATAAAACAATAAATATGGATTATAAAACTGGGTTAATTCATCTTTACAATATATCTCTACAGCCTGCAAGTCTCAATTAATAACACGAATTTCAAGAACTAATGTTTTAACACATTTGTCGATTGCCTGAGACAGTGTTTACATGAACGCAGTTGAAAAGAAATCAGCAATAAATGAGCCTAGTAAATAAGGATTGCACAAGATACGTGTAGGCATCGGTGGCGGAAAGGGAAAAATGCGCCATCTTAGATAAATTGAAGTACTCATTTACAAATTATTTAAAGGTTACCAGAATCGCCAAACACCTGATGAAGAGCCCAATCTCTTTGATGAAAAGTACAAAGTTAATGATAATTTTCCACATCTAAAAATGAACATTATCGTAACTCCACACCGGCAAAATTCTTAAAGAAGCATATAAAGTTTATGGCATATATTGCAGAACTTAGTTAACTTGCGCGATCTTTACTCAGAAAGACCTGAGACATATAACAACTGAACAGCTCCAAAGGATTTGAAACTCTGTGCGACTTAAAAGAGGTGCAGTTAATTAGATCAATGTAGCAGCCAAACGTTATTAGCTATCTGCCTCTAGCTATTGTTCATTTCATTTTCTTAAATAAAAACACTTGCTTAAAAATACAGAGAGGACATAGCATTGATATGAAGTTATTAATTATTTAACTAAAAAAAAGCAAGTTTTAAGTGGAGATTAGATTAGAAGCTAAAATGACAAAATTATGAATAAATTATGAATTTATTGCAATAAACTTTCCAATATTTCTTGAAAATTTGAAACTGTGGTTTTGCCTGCGCTTTTCACTAGAGTCGAAATCAGCTGCCCTTGCGGAAGATTTTGTAATTTATCTATTAATATATATTGAGATAATCGATGGTATGCCTTCTCTGATATCTCGTGTTAGCGGGAATATTGTCAGTGCTGTCCATGATCAACACTACTTATTATCGGTATTTTTTTCTTTACTGGGGCACCTAGATATAGAGGGATGTGATATGTAGGTCCTGAAATTGTTGACGCTATTTCTTTGACTTAATGCTGAAAAAGTGATCCGATACACTACAGGCTGACATGCATAAACCAAATGCAGATCAGTATAGTAAATAATCATTGTTAGGGGCGTTTAGTTACAAATCGATAGAGAGACACTGACTAAAATCACATCAACATTCAATGGAAGAATCAAAAAATTTATACTCCGCTGGAACGTTCTGCTTTCATAGGATACGAAAGAAGATGATCAACCAGGATACTGCTGTTAATTTCCCGACACATGATACATGTAATTATCTGCAAATTAGACACTAAAAACAGGCAAAGTTTAGTGCGGTACGATATATCATGTTGCCATATGTTTTTGTCTGATGATAAGGTTTTGATATAGTACAGTATTCCCGAGGTCTTCAGGAACAGTTGTCAACAAAACCCACCTTACTAAGGATCGTCTTAGCTCCATAATTATGTTTGAATCGTGTTCGGTCCGCTTTAAACTCGACATTTGCCGTGATCTCTATGTTACTCTAATTCCTGACCGGTTGCCCAGATTCATGGCTTCCCCGGTGCCGAAAAGCGATTTTTATTAATGTGGCATAATTTGCAATGACGTTGAGGTCAAATCATCAAGAAGAGATTTGAGGAACTATCCGATTATATCTGAAGAGATGTGTTGTTCTCATGCTGACCAGAGATGTAGCTAAATATGTGAAGAGGCCAAATCGCCTGCAAAACCTAGCGATTACGACAATCTGGCAGCATTTCATTCGATCTCAAAACGTATTACTACACTTCCCTGAGATTCATGGATTTCTACATTATACTGGGTACTTCTCACATAATATATGACAGGTCATTACATATATATATATATATATATATATATATATATATATATATATATATATATATATATGGGGAAATATAAAGCGTTTACTTGTGACGCGTTTTTTTTCCTTTATAGATTCATTGAACTAAATTTCCTGAATAACGAAAGTGGAAAAGAATATGATACAATTCAAATTAAAAACTTAGTATCTGAAAAGTTATTTATATTCTATTGATATAATGAGACTTCTTATATTTAAATGAAATTATTAAATTAATAATTTACTTTATTTTTTTTTTACTCTATTTTTTACTATATATTTAAAGTGGTAAAAAAAAAATGTCAATATTAATCCAGTCAATACTGGATTAATATTGACATTTTTTTTATAAAAGTAATACATTTTAAATCCTTACTCTCATTCTATAAGAATTTTTAGCTCATACCTAAACAGTTCTATCGCCACAATTTGCTCATGCTTCTTCCTTGCAAAGGTGTTGATAAGTTACATTTAAGTCAGTGACAATTTTCAACCCTCGCATTGATCTGTATCCGACTGCACCACAAGCATATTAAGTTCCTTAACCCTCCTTATCTAGATAACTCCCTACTCTATTATGGGACAATTGTTACTCATTCTCCATGAATTATTTCCTTTTTTTCTTTTTTCTTCTTTCCTATTTTGCCTTTCAAATTTCCTGTGCAGTGAACGTTGTATCATATTCAGTTTAGACAAAATCTAATTGCATTGATAATTTCAGGGAAATTGTACGTTTCCTTTGCTAAAATGACCATCTTTACGAAGGAAAATGTTTTGATCTCATTAGTTGTAATTCACCATATAAATATATATATATATATATATATATATATATATATATATATATATATATATATATGTATGTATATATATATATATATATATATATATATATATATATATATATATATATGTATGTATGTATATGTATATATATATATATATATATATATATATATATATATATATATATATATATATATATATATATATATGTAAGCAAATATAAATGGATAGATTCTAGTATTTTCGGATAAGCTTGAAGTCTTCCATGTTATAAAGTGAATTCAGGTTTGTATTTCCAGTAGACAGTATGTAAGCAAATATAAATGGATAGATTATTGTATTTTCGGATAAGCTTGAAGATTTATAACATGGAAGACTTCAAGCTTATCCGAAAATACAAGAATCTATCCATTTATATTTGCTTACATACTGTCTACTGGAAATACAAACCTGAATATATATATATGTATGTGTGTGTATATATATATATATACGTATGTATATATATATATATATATATATATATATATATATATATATATATATATATATATATATATATATATATATATATATATATATACGTATGAGTGTGTCTCTGTGGGTGAGTGGGATATTTTTTCGAGTGTTTTGGAGAAAGCTAGTGCGTGTGCTCTCTCATAAGCAGGTATCATTATCCATAAAATATAGTAATTTTTGAACTCATGTTTATTTTCAAATTTTAACTTTCATTCGAAGGCAAACACTGCATATGTTAAATCCAGGACTATTTCCCAAACTACTCACACCACTTAACCTCTTTCAGCTGCACTTCCTTATGCTACTCATGTTATTAATAATTATATTACAAATACTAAACATATTAGTCATAAGAATATGCATCCTATCGATATGTCTATAAAGGTATTTTAGGATTAAAACAAGTTAAATTAGAAACGGAAAATGACACAATTTCAGGCAGAAATTAAAGACATCAAATTGATCAGAAACTAGAAAACTTTCGAAAAATAAGAAGGAATCTATCCAGTGACATTTCAAGGAAATAATCCAATGGAAAACAGTAATGTTGCACCGAGGAAACGTAATGAGGCATCGAATTTCTGAGAAGAGATACTCAAGCGAATATATGATGCACTAACAGCGGAATAATGAAAGGAGACGATGCAATAGCGAGAATGAAATAATGAAATGGATCGACTATGTATTATTTGAAGAAATATACGAATATTTATGATATTAAAAATTTGTCATCCATCACTAAGCACTGCTTTCAAATAACGTTAAATCTATATTTAATGTATTCCCAGTATATACCAGAAGATCAAACTCGAGCTTTTTCACAATTATATTAAAATTAACACTTCCGCTGCTAACTACGGAGAACTTGGTTTTTCTTATCTTGCTCCAGATGGCTAAGTAAGGAAACCTTCGTTTTTTTGCATACCCCTGGTATATGTGTCCCGTTGCGCCATCTATCATAAAATCACATAGGACAATGCTTCTAAAGATATCATGTGTATACCCATTACTTATCTGGTAAGTCATCCCCAGGAATATCCATGAAAATGGAATGCTGTAAAACTCACTGGTGCCAGTTTTCTGTGTCATAAATTATGTAGGTTGAAATTTGATATTTTCTTTAAAAATGGCTGGCCGGATTGGGGGCAGCACTGAGCAAATGAGTAGCAGTGAAAGTGTTAAGTCCAGTGGAATTCAATTTTCGTGTCGGCAGTAAAATAGATTTCCAAGAAATTGAAAAATGATCCTTATTCTGTGAGACACTTGAAAAATATTGTACTCTTTAGAACAGTGGGAAAATTTGAATTAAACGGTAATTTTTTCTCTGACTAAAAATAATTTTTTCTTGTAATTTGCTGAAATTGTGGCAAAAAGAATCACTGTTGCTGCTGATACTGATACTGCTACTACTACAACTACTAAGACGAAGACGAAGACAACGAGTATGAGACTTTTAACGCTATAATGATACGTATTTACCAGTATATGATACGTTTGCACTAACTTTACTGAATTGTTCATCATTTACGTGTTAAGTTTTAAAGCACAGATGCAGCCGCATATTAGGTTTTATGTCTTTTATTATATATGTTCAATCTCGGGTCTTCGAATAACGGGAATGTAGTTTTCTTAAAATATTTGTTACTTTTGTATTCAAAACAAATATCGTGAGGCATTTCAAATATTCTACCCTTCTCCATTATATGAACTATGTTACATTTGGGAATTGCAGTGGTAAGTTGCCCCTGGTAAAATGCACCGGAAGATGAAATGTTATCTTTGTTCATTAAAAATTAAGGTAATATAAAGCCAAATGATTTCAGTATGTACTAAAAATGTTTGTTCTGTTACAGAAGCTCTATGAAGATACAGGTCCCATCAAAAATGTTTATTCAAAAGATCGAAATAAGTCTATTCATAATATATTAAGAAGCAAAAACAAATACAAATAAAATGTATTGCTCCTTCACTATTTAAAATTTGCTAGAGCCTTATAATCAATTTGTATAAACGTTTGGAATCTCCGTGTTATAGTATTTTTGAAATAGGACATCTTTGAATACAAATAGATGTTTGCAAATTGTGTGTATATATATATATATATATATATATATATATATATATATATATATATATATATATATATATATGTATGTATATTTTCAAGTCGGAAATTAGTGCAAATATATATTCCTTAAATTACTTGGTAATGTCGATAAACAAAAGTTTCACAATTAATTTGTTGATAGGAGGAAATTAATTGATGTTATGTAAATGTTCCAATGTATGACCTACGTTCATTTGTCGACACCATTAGCAGTTTAAAAATAAAGACGTTATACGTTTGGGAATGGATCATGTAACAAGTCTTCTCGATTTGCCTGATGGTACTTCATTTAAATTATTGTCACGTCAGCTTTCTCGGCAAGTCAGGTAAATTAACCTATACATTATATTCCACCCTGGACGAAGACATATTTGATGAGGTTATATTTTCTGTTGTTATTCTCACAATTTAATGGTAAGTCGAAAATATTCTTCAACTGCTTTAAAAGAGAATGCATTAAAATATTTTTGGCACATGTAGTGTGGCATTCCTGTTGTATATTTAGAGATTTTCGAAAAAATCCAAAGAAATATCTGTAATGAAATCGACTCTGATCATGCATTTATGCTTCGTCAGATTCTCTCCGACTTGACGTATCTTTTCCATATCTTTTTCAACAAACATTTTGAAGACATCTGTTCTGACGAGTTCTTTCTTCCTCTGGTACCCTGAATACATGAATTTAAACGTGCTACTAGATTGAAATAGACGGTCAACAACATTACAATTGAAAAATCGACCTTCAGCCGTCACTTCTCCACCAACAGTTTCTTTTCTAGCACATTAAACATGTTACCATTTACTTGAATATAATCTTCAAAAATTTAAATATTGTCATTCAGCAAATTCGGTCTTCTTGAACCCCGTTCCTCTTTTGTCCTTTCTGAATCCGCTTTATACTCAGTTTTCTTTTTCTAACACCCTCGCGTACTAGTGAGATTCACACCTTGCTTGGGGTCAAATGATGTTTTAAAAAGTCATTGTAATCTGCATCAAGTACAAAATATTTAACAGCGTCTCATATGTGCATAATATGATATAACAGATTGAGAGTATTCTCTTTTATTTCCACGTCATTTTAAGATGGGTGGGATCACTGCTCTCTATAGATACCTTCCAGTTATTGTGCGTGAATTATATTACCTTTTTTTGTTGTAGGAGAATGAAGGGGTTCCACGATTCTATATTCCTGGTTTAGAATTCAGTGTTGCCCTCCACATTCGCTGGTTGTTATTCAAGACAAGAGAACCCAGGTTAACCGGGCACATCACCTATGAGAGTAGGGAGATATGGCCACGAGCTTTTTAAGGCTATTGCTGCAAAAGTAAAATTCAAAGGACGAAACTGAATATTTATCACCGTCATCCATTCTATGACAACGTCTCTTACATGAACAGCATGTTCTATACCGCTGAAATTAAAGAGGTGATAAAATAACTCAATTAATAAAAATAGTATCTATTTTGAATGAAGGTATTTTTCGCGAAATTCTTAAACTCTAATACAAAAGCTAGTGGATACTTACATAAATGAAAAGTAAGACTAATCGGCAAATATTCTCCGAAACAATTCCTGAGATTCCATAGGCGATTTATATTAATCAGTCTTTTATTAATTACTACTCATTTATGTTAAAATTAAAAAAAAATGAATATTCAATAGTCCTTACCCACTCATGAGTGGATGATTAGATTTTTTGTAAGAATTCACTTTTCCTTGTGTCTTCTTACTTTAGTAGCTAATAAGATATTAGGCCAGATAAGTCATGGATTTTGCTGAATGTAACGAAAACAGTATCAAAATATAGGGTAAGATCATATGTATTATTGTTGCGCTCTGTATCTTCACTGAACTCCAACGCATCTCCATAGGCAGTATCAACGACAGATGGTTTCATTTTATTATTCCATTTATAAGGTTAGATGGACATGTGTGGCAGCACGAATTCTAGGAAGCAGCGTGAAGAACATCAGTGAAACGTATGATGTCTTGACTCTTCGCACCGTTTTGGACATATCCAAAGCTTTGACAACATCATGCGATCCCTGTTATAATAATACGTCCAGATTGTATTCTGATGAATCTTTGACCACCGAGGCTAAGTCTCACCATTCTATAACATCATTCAGCATATCTTTTCTAGACAATTTTCCTATATATTATTTAGTTCGAACATTATAAAATAAAATTTCAGTAAATGGTATCATCCTAAGATACACGAACAAGCTAACTTTAAATATTGAGATAACACATGTGCCATGATGCCATATATCATCTTTGTAAAGCAAAGCATGCTATGAAATCAATATTGCTGATCCAGCAGTACAATAGTAAGTCGAAATTTCTTAAAATATATTGTAATAAATTGTAAATGAAATGAAATGCAGAGAAAATTGCATGAAGTCGACAGAAACCTAAATATGTGCATTAGAAATGAAACTTTGTATACATCATTATTTTACATTTTTAAAATGCGAAAATTGATTTGCTAAATTTCTGAAAATGTCCGTTCGAAGCAAAATGGAATCCATTTTGAAAACAATGTTATTACAAACGACAATAATTCTGAAGCTACAGGAATATTTTGATTTCATTTAATGCCTAACACTGAGATATAATTACTGGAATATTGTCCTCACATAATTTATTCCAAACATATATAAATTATTTCTTCCTTTTTCAATATTTGCAAAATAAATTTTATTATAGGGTGGACCAACATATCAAAATACACTTTTTCTCAAAAGATATTGTTCAGTGGAGCTCTAAAAATTCTGCATATTAGATATCTTGATTTTATAATAGTTTGCTAGTCCTTGAAATATTTGGTTGGTGCAAAAATAATGACGTAATAATGTCGTTTTTTGACGTTAAAACATACGTCAAAAACGACATTATTACGTCATTATTTTTGCACCAAACTAGAAACCAATAATGTTGGAGGAGGGATATTCTAATTCGACTCACCCTCGATAGATCAGGTTGATAGCAATTTTTGATTTGTCCTAGGGACTTGATTCTATGCAAATATAACTCACAGTTTTCCTCACTGAGATTGGACCAGGAATCCCGTTTTTTTTTGGGTTTTTTTTTTGTTTTTTTTTTTTTTGTTTTTTAAATCTTTTTACACATACCCGATATGTTGTTACTTAGATACACTTTAATTTAATATATCATCCAGATTATCAACGGTGAATTCGCAATCGACAAGCATATCATCCATAGCTTGTTGAAATATAGCTGGATCCATTTTTATCCCTAAGTAAGTTGATTGAACTTTATACAATTCTTTTACGTGTATATGAAATCTTAACCTCAGCCTATAGTTGCTAATATTCTTCAGAATGATCGAGATACGAAAAGATTATTCGAACGTTTGAATTCGCAAGACATTCTTCTGGACTTGGTAATGAGTAATTATGGGATTCTAAACATTTGTTTAACCTGTCGGAGAATCAGCAGGAATACGAAATTTATTATTTATTTTCTTTACATACACTGCTGGTGATGACCATTTTGAATTGTCATTTTTTTTTTAGTTACATATATTTTAATTCGTAAATTATTGTGATATCACTAACAGAATTCAGTTAAACCTTTAAATTCACATTATTATTTTCACATACATGAATTTTCCTTCGAGTTCTGTAACTATCTTTCCGTCCTAACGCTATATACGGATTTTTTCTATGAGAATTTTTCTTGATTTTCTTTTAAAGAAGTGAATTGTTATGTCTTATTTTTCGACATTTGTAGCACTTTCAATACTTAAAGGGACAGTCGTCTCAGGGGTGTAACCTTCCACATCTGAAACATGAATTAATTTTACTTTTTTCTCAATTTACATCTCTTGTATGTAGGAGCATTTTTCTTTCTTGAATTTCTTCGGTATCGCGTCTCATATTTACGATTCTCTTAGTTTCGTCCGATATTTCCTGTAGTGTTTGTTGTTGTTTCTTTGTCATTTCTGCGTATTTTGTCATCGTTAACCCTTGAACGATATTTCCCTCTTTATATTCTTTTCGTTTAATTTTAATCTTTCGCACTCGTTATTAACGATTCCAGCAGATGTGTCAAAATCTTCGTCTTCTTTTTACCTCCGATTTATACACGTTCAACGGGTGTTGAATAACGTACTTTTCTAGAAAAACAGTATAGTATTTCGTGTTTCTCCTTAACTTTTTCAGTTGTACAAAATTAAAGTATTGTTGCTGTTCTTCCTGACCTATCTTTCTACCCAGTCGCAGAATTCGAAAAACAGAAAAAATATAAATAGTAATTCCATAATCTGAATATTAAGCAATAGCATTTACCAATGCGTCAGCACTGACAGAATTTGGAGAAATTTCCGTATTCTTCCGTATTATTTCAGTTAAATTTTGTTTTTGTTTTCAGAGTTTCAACAAATTTTGTTGTTGCTGTTGTCGATGTGGCTGTTTTTGTATTTTTACCATTGGGTTAATACCTCTTATATATTCAAGACTATCTGTTATTTCCTTCTTTTATTTACACACAATAAAGAAAACAATTAAAGCAACGTCGTTCAAATTTCGCGCCGTAAATTTTATCATGTGTGCCAAAGCTGCAAGTAAGATTTCCTATTCCGTATGAGTTTCGATCCCTCGTCACCTATGTTATAACTCGCTCCTTACGGTTATAATATTGTGTTGTAGTGATTATCTTCAACACCACATACATAAATACATAGAGATCATTCGACAAGCATTCATTGGCTAATCTCCTCAAAATTAGATTACTGATTGGTCAATTCCGACCAATGAAATCGCCTGCACGCGTGGAACAATTTTCCCCGGACAAGCTTCGGATCCGATAAGTTGATACACCGCCTTATATAAACTCTCTCTGTTCTCTTCATTCATCTTTTTCCTTGCTGCCAAGATGTAATCTTCAAGAGCTTCCGTCATGACCTCGCGGTCAGACGTTAAAGAACATTACCAACATTCACGCAAGTACGAACTGTTAACACTTCTGAACTCTACCAACTTTTCCAACTCACATTTCCTAACATGCAACAGGAACTTTATTCTTCTAAAACTACAGTTTAATAATCAATTAAACTTGAGCTCGGGTACAAATATTTTCTAAATCTAAGAGACGTAACTCTATCGAACCTTTAGCTTATATGCATGTACATCAAAACTAATAAATTCAAATGTTAAATTTTGAACCATTACGTTTTGTGTTGTATTTTTGCTATGTGCTATTTTACGTCAAATATGCATGTGAACGCCACATTTGATCGTCTTTGCTTGTCTTTTTCCACGTCATTCCTAATCAAAGTTAAATAAATGCGTTGTGGTCAGCTACATCTGATTGACAATCCTTCACATTTTAATTGCTGATCCGTCGTCCGATTAGCATCTCGCCAAAATGTCTCGCTTAGGCTATCTTGACATCACGAGAAATTCTTCTCGGCGCAGTCTTCAATCGACTTCTAACTGAATTTGAATTCTTTATTTAAGGCGTCTTTTATGCTAACAGTGTAGTCATATTTACTCCACAGCAAGAGGACAGTCTATGATGATTATTTTTTCTTATCGAAATGATGTAAATATTAGCACAGAACTTGTTTTAATTTAGCAAATTCAACAGTAAAATGATGAAACTTAGATGTCAATCGAGAAATTCGTTTAACTCGATGAACCAAACATTTATTTATTGAAAACTCACTTGGGAACTAATTTATGCGAGACAGTGACTGATACATAAATGTCAAGTCAGGATCTATGATAGGGAAAATATATCAGCGGATCATTTTGAGATTATTTAGATTCATAGCAAAAGCAAAAGACAAAATATGCCTGGAATATTTGATGCACAGACGAATGCTGCGTGTATAAATATGCCTGATACATTCTGGCAACTATAATAGTCTATCATGGTACAATGAATGAACTTCAGGCCAGGGAAAAATATTAGAGTGAGAAGGCGCATTGATTTAATATCCTAGGGGGCATCATTGATGCTGAGGGGAGGAAAAAATTCAATTATAAGAGTAAAGATTATTTTCCTCTTAAACGCAATAGAATTAGCAAACTATTACTTGCCCCACCTCACACAAAAGAGAGGCAAACTTTGATATCATCAGCTAAGATGATTTATCGAACCTGTCATACTTACCGTTAGAAGTACATAGTTGCGTTGTTGCCATCAGTACTGGCTGGGAAACTGGTAATATCACGAAAAGTTTTAATGAATATTTCGAACAGAGCATATAAATGTGGTCAACCGGATGAAGTGTAAATTAATATCAGAAGATTGGGCGTTCCAGGTGTCGTTCATTTCATGATATGAAAAGGAAAAACATAATCAAATATTCAAATCAGCAATTCGGTTAAAAACTCCATAATCCTATTACTTGCAAATAGCTCGCACTTATCAAACTCTAGAAAAATCATTGGAGATTATATATAAGGATCAACCCGATGTTCGAGATTTTTATCTAATCACTGAAAACTCATTTAGCAATAACAAAAGACACAGGCAAAAAGAGTCAGAACAATTACTAGTTGTATCCCCATTTATAACAAAAGAGTAACAAAAAATCAAAAAATCAAAATATGGTTTCCAATCAAACGTAACAGCAAAATAAACTAGCAAAATATGTAACATAAGCTAATCAATATAATGTCCTACAGGACCAATATCGCAAGATGTCTAGTTATTTATACTTAACTTCATTTGAAGGAATATTCTCTTTTGTGACTGCACGCATTAAACTCCAACACTAATCGGACATTGTGTGTAGGTCCATCGGTTTGGTAGACCCCGCCATTGTTTTGATGTTTAGATGGAAACTTTCCTTCTGTTCTTCACTGACACCAAAAAGGTTTTTCAGTTAATTTATCTAAATAGTTAAACTGTCGGATGAGTTTGATATTCATTCTGATTTCAAGAGCTAAGAAGTTAATTTTAGCATCGTTTTGACTAGTTACTGGTCCTTATACGCTTTCCTTCACAACTGCGAAAAAAGAAGTCACTGCAGTAACATCAATCTTAGTCATTTTAATCGTTTTTCAGTTTTCATTTTTGTGTCTGATCAAAAATTTCTGCCTTGTGTTTCTCATTACCCAAACTAGTAAATTCTGATCAGATATAACTGAAACATGCGCCATTTTGATCTGATCCAATACCTTGATAAATAGTTCCGTTAGGCCCATCTTAATATGTAGTAGGAGAATGATGATGCCTTATGGTTAACCGGCGGTTCATTTATGACATCATTTGTTCCCAAAGCAAGCTCTTTACGAATGAGCCAATCCTTCCTTTCACAGGGTTGATCGTTGGATCTGCTTTCCCATAAAAAAAGGAAACATGGTTACTTGATAGAACGACTTTGATGCCCTAACAAAAGACAACTATTTTAAAATACACACCTATCATCCACATATGTCCAACATAACACAGGTTTTATAGTGCAATTTTCAGATAACTGCATGGACTCTCGTGTTACAAGCGACATTGCCACGATTATGCAACAATAAATGCTTCACTCTTCGTTTAGAGATGTCAATAAATACACGACATTCCGCTGGATTGTACGTATGTATTCTCATTAATAAAATAAGGCCTTGAATGATGTTGCAAAAACACAAAGTGGTCTTCGTCAATAAATTCCGAACGAGTTCCACGTCTCTGTCAAGAGGCAATATTATCTTAGATCAAGAACACGATGGTCACTGTGTCGGTTGTCAAAAATCTCGGTTTACTCTTTTGTCAAAGCTAGATCTCTAACCAAATTATTCAGCTCTCTTTATGAGAAAACTTTCGTTTTGCAATCTGAAAATCTCCCAAATACGAATGATAAATACGACTAGATTTTTTACTCTGCTCTCCAAAGCTTTATCCATTACTCCTGCATTATTCAGATTGTTATCATCTTGATCAAGATCAGACAAGGATGTAAAAACTAAACGGAACAACACTGTAATGTGGAACTCGTCGTCTTCCAGATTCAAAATCAGGATAGTGCCACGATTTCTTATCTTATCGGTTTCAACCTGTTATGTCCATCATACAGATGTAGGAATAGTCAGAATCATTTTGTGCTCTCGTGACACAGTATCCCAAACTTTCTTCACTTGACTTTACATTGAGTCAACAAGCGAAGGGTTTAATCGAAACTCTTACAAACCCTGTGAAGATTTGATGACTTATCTTGATCTCCAATCTTCACACCAAAATAAGTTGGATATACTCATGTGAAATCTCGATGGATGATTTTTACCGTATATTCACCATATATGGAGTTGAAATCGCTCGGGGCATTATGGGAACATTTACCCTTAGAATTCTTGATTAACGTTTAGTAAAGTTGAAATAATACAGACAGAATATCAGCAGCAGAGCTTGATACATATATCGTGTCTGCAACTCTGGTAGCCTGCAGATTGGCTGGAGCTCTCTAGCCTCTATACTGTCTTTTGTATATGTAACAAAAAACGTTGTTAATAGTAGGTTCTCTTTATTACCGAAATAATTGAACAATTTAAAAAAATGTAAACCGTTATATAAGCAGAGAGGATAAGCATAGAATAAAAAAAAAATAAGAGTAATTCTCTTTTTTTAAATACAGACAATATTTATTTGCGTTTAATCTTGATTCAGCTGAATGAAAAATAATTGAAATCAATCAACTTACGTCTGTTTAAAATGTAGTCATCTTGATTCTCTCATTGTCCTGGAGTATTATGCCCGGAATGATTTTTCTGTAATTAAAATGAAGAAATATATTTCTTGATTGAAGTTAACTCTATGAATATTAAATATCGACAAGTGCCAGAGTAAATCAAACATGTTCGGAGAAAATTAAATCATTGGAATTCAATGATATTCAGTATCTGGAAAAGTAAAACCAATTCAACAGAATTAAAAGCTTTTTCAGATTTAGCGACAATGATCTAGCCTAAAAAACATTCAAATATCCAGCGTCTTTTGATTTATTATTATTATTTTTTGTTGGCCGATATAATAGAAGAATTACATATTAGGTGATATCTCTAAAAATATATCAGATTTCCCTAGTGTTCCAGAATAATTGAATGATAATATTTTATTCCTGAATAAAAAAAGGTTACTATCATTCCTGTCTAACAGAAATAAATATCATGAATCAACAATAAAACTATAAAGTATTACTACTGAATAATAGAATAAATTGGTTAAATAATTTATCATATAAAACTGAATAATGTCTCGTATTAATAGTAAAATAATATTGTTTTTGAACAATAAAATAATAAAGTAATATTTCTGAATAATACACTGGACAATTATAAATATTTATGACGGAAGAATTTCATATTATTTTTAATAATGTAATTAATTATTACTACAGAAGGATAAACATACTGGATAACATCATTAAATATTATTGTTGATATATTTTGTGCTCTAATAATAATAATAAAAATAATAATAATAATAACAATAATTATAATAATAATCATTTTTCGGAAAATATGATGACACTCTCGGCCACATTATCTTTTTCCGGAACTAACAAAAAATGAATTTACCTACAGACATAACAAAGTAGGGACATATGTGCACTGGAATAAATACAAGAATCTCAAAACCGAAACTTCTAAGTGAAGGTATGAGCACCAACCAGACAATATTACTTAAAATAAGGATGTAACTATGGTTATTTTCATGCCAGTTCAAACTGACAAGAAAAATAAAAGCCGACAGACCCGATATTATCATAAAAGACGAGAAATTCAGGATTGTATGCTTATTGACATAGTAGCACCATCTATGAGAAACAGCTACGTTATTGAGAAAATGACCAAATACAAATGTCAGCAGATCGAGTTTAACAAGATGTGGGAATTAAATACTGAGACTGTACCTCTACCTGGGACTCGTGAGAAAAGGATTGGACAATTTTACTATAACAATAATAATAATAATAATAATAATAATAATAATAATAATAATAATGATGATGATTATGATGATGATTAATAACAGTAATTATAACTTAAATCAATAATTCTGATTGTAGATATGAAACAGTTTTCAACAGTCACACTATGTCGACCTTTTTGGTTTGGCAGAATAAATATCCATTCTCGATGAATGCACCAATGTCATCTGTCTGAATGAGACAATGCTAATTTGGTTAATATATATTTAATGGTTGTGTATCAAAGAGCAATAATTCTTCAGATCATGATAAAGTTCGTCTAGCATTGAGCCATATAAATCTCAGATGACAGTTTCTGAAACATTAACCAAATACAGAGCGAAGGGTAGCAAGCTTGTATTCAGCCATTTACATTTATTGTAAATCATTATAATCGCTGAGAGCCCAATCATTTTGGTTTCAAAGATTTCGTGCTGGAAATTCCATTTCATTATATTCCTTATATGTTTAATGCAAGAGATATTAATAAGAATGTTAGCATATACGTAAAATATTTTTAACTTAGCATTTAATTTAATAAAGGTATTTACAATTTAGCTATATTATTTATTATTATATATTTTTATATTTATCGTGGTAAATATGTGAATTATATTTAGATACAAGCCAGAGATGAAAGAAGTCTGAATAAAATTCCATTTTCATCGAGAGCTATTACCTAAAAAGTGTTGATTTATAGTAACACACACCTGACAAACACACTAACACACGCATTCTCTCTCACACACAGCACGCACACACACACACACACACTTATATATATATATATATATATATATATATATATATATATATATATATATATATATATATATATATATATATATACATATATATATATATATATGTGTGTACATATATATAATATCAAGGATTATCGTATGAAAAAAGAGAAATATTTATTATGAACTGTTAATTTTATTTTAATCTATTTTATAGCAGTTTGTTAATATTAATTTAGCTATGGTATATTATAGTAATATTTTTATACGGTGTTACCATAGGAAGGTAAAATACGTAAGGACACCGGATGTATATATAGCATATTATTTCCAAAATATCAAGTGAATACCTGAGTCTCGAAGAATGTCGTTGAGAGCAGCATTATAAAGATGGGAGTGAACTGATTTGAACTTAAGGCAATCGGAAAACAGAATATATATATATATATATATATATATATATATATATATATATATATATATATATAGAGAGAGAGAGAGAGAGAGAGAAAGATAAGGAGTATAATTTTTCTTACACGCGCAAGAAGGTTGAGCGTTCTAAAAAAGAATCATCAGCACATAAAATCAGCTCGTCCTGTGTTAATTTGAAGTAGTTCAGACATGGATAATCGCTTATTATGCGCATGGACATTTATTCTCGCGTACATATTGGAAGCTAGGTAATTGGGATCCGAGTTCCAGGTTTGGTTTACATATTTCCAATGATGATGCCCTTAGGTGCGGTTGTATACCAGTATCCTCTCTCTTTGGTTGTCTGTTAAATATGGGATTAAACTTGACACTCTCGGCATTCTGCAAAATTCTGGATTAAATATCATTTGAAAGGCAACAGAAATATACACCACCATCTTTTCTAAGACAGCTTTGTAATTCGCAAAGACATTTTTACACACTTCCTCCTGCTCAATGAATTAATAGGCGTAAATTTCGCCGTCACAGAAGCAGGAAACACTAAATATATTAATAATGTTTCAATGTTTAATAAAATATTGATATGTAAATGCTGCAGTAAAAAATATTTTGAAAGAGAGAATTAACTGATGATAAGAAAACATTTGTCTATATTTCTGAAAAGAGGTATTGCATACATTATTCAGACTATTTTCCTCATCTTTGTCGCCATATTTATCGCCAAACTGATCATCTGTAGGATCTAGTTGAGACCATAGTCCAGGAACATCATTGGAAAATTTGTAAACTTAAGGAATCAGTACATATGCTAGGCCACAAAATCTCCTGGGCCGATCAAGCATAGAAACAAGTAATAAGGAGTGCCAGAGAAAACTATCAATAAAAAAAAGAGTTGCAATATGAGCTCTGGTAAGAACATGTAATGAATATAGCAAAAAAAAAAAAAAATAACAATGAGCACTGGTAAAAACCTTTGCTGACATATTAGTTCTATAATACCCAGAAATTCATACACAGATGCCCTCAAGGAACATGACACAGTGGATAAAGGCTTTGGTTAGATCCAGTGACAGTGAGTTCAATATCCGGTTAAGGCAGTGGAGAATTGTCAGAGGTATAAATAATATAAATAAATACAGGGTTCAGATCGATATTCCAACCACCTGAAGAAGGCCGGAGCGTACAACAGCCAAAACGTTGTAATAAATATGGCGACAAATATGTGGACAAGAATCCGAATAATGTAAATAATGAAGAAAATATTGATAAGTTAATAAAAAATAAAAATGCATGAAGAAATATGATTATCTTTCTAAAAATTTTATTAGATTGAGAATCAGGATAAAGTTTTAAATTCCGAAAGCAAAAGTAACATAAAAGCCTCCTCAAGAATCAACAAGAACAATCTGATTAAAAACAGGATAATAGGCATATATTACTTGAATCAATACTGGACATCGTATAGTATTTTCTCATGACATATTGGACCATAAATAAAAAACTGTATGACGAACGCAGAATGTCAAATAAGATTTAATCTTTTAATCACTTAACCATAAGTCAATAATGGCATTTATATGCAAGGGTCTATTGAGAATGAATGAATAAGAAAATATAAATATTGTTAAGGATCGAGAACAACAAAAGAGGAATGAGGATGTAAATAATAAATCTATCTATCTATCTATCTATCTTTATATATATATATATATATATATATATATATATATATATATATATATATATATATATATATATATATATATATATGGAACTCACCGTCTATAATTACTGAGAATAGGCAGCGTGTGGCGTTTATTTAGTAAAATCTACAATCATTAAAATATTTTGCCTTTCATGCATAATAATCAGAGTAACTCTCATAATTTTCTTGCATTAGGTGCATATTTTGTCAATTGTATATATATATATATATATATATATATATATATATATATATATATATATATATATATATATATATATATATATGTATCACGGACGTACTAAAATAACTACTAATATACCTGTCTGAATTAGAGTGCGAATGCAGTGACGAACATTAATGCTATATTCGAGAGTTTTGGTGCATTCAATTTTTTATAACCAATTTCGTTAAAGTTAACAATTTTACTTGAGACACTTTGAAAGTAATATTTCTATGATACTGATGTGAAAGGAGGAACTGATCGAAAAAATTACAATAGCATTTATTAGATAGTGTAAACTTTCATAAAAAATTTCTATTTTTGTCCATAGTTGACACAGTTTTTTTTATGCATTTCCGCCAGTGATGAACATGAAGCTGCATATCGTGCCGAACTGAAGCATAATGTCTACATCTCGTCTTACATCCACAGCTTGATTTTCAGTAAACATCGAGGAATGTAACTTTTATGCATTTTTCACTGCATTGTTCAATCAGATAACAGAATACTTCTTCGTATTAACTTACTCGACAGACAGTATTTCGATTGATTTCTATTGAGATTATTTCTGTAACAGAGCAAAACACACTCACATATAGATTACTATTCCTTTTCATGCTACCATACATCGCACATTATATAACATAACATAATAGGCGATATGATTTCAATATCTTCACTTGTAACATTTAATGTTAACTTGTATCGTTTAAGGCTATCTACTTAACTATTGTTACGAGGGTTAATTTCAGAGTAATTATCACAAATCGTGTAGAAATACTACAATTAGTGCTAAGTTAAATACTTCCAAATTGAATTAATTATTTAACCTATGTATACACTACGTCTCTCTCTCTCTCTCTCTCTCATATATATATATATATATATATATATATATATATACATGAATGTTATGAGGACGAAAATAATATATGAATTCTATAGTTTACACAATTACTTAAAAATAGGGCTCAAAATGGCAATAAACAATCTTTGTAATAATTGATCCATATAAACAAAACCAATTTACTCCCTACAGATATCCAACCTTCTTTCTGTGCATTTAGTTGCACTTCAAATGGTGAGAAGCAAAATGTTTATGAACAAGTCTGTTATTCGGTTATGAACAACGGTTATAAACAGAATTGTTCACAACAATTTTGGTTCTCAACAGGTGAAATGCAATGAAATGAACCGAAACAAGTTTGCATGTTTGTAGTGAGTAAATTATTTTTGTCGATACGAATAAAATATAGTTTAGATATGTGTGTGTGTGTGTGCGCGCGCTCGCGCGTATGTATGTGCGCGCGAGTGTCTGCCCTGTCAACCTCATGACGTGGACGATAATGTTTCTTCACAGTTTCCTCTCTATTGTTGATTTCAAAGATACTTGCCCCGTAATATTTTGTTCACCTGCATAAGAACAGAATATGAATTCAATAATTGCAAAACAAATATAAAACGGAGGTTTCTTTACATCGGAATTATTACAACATTATTTTTCAGTGAGGTGATTGTGCTTTTATTAGAATACATTATTGAACGTCGCAGTTTGGGATATGCAGATAGTATAACATTTGCAATAGAAACAGAAAGGAAACTACATGAATTACAAGAAGTTTTAATAAAAGAAAGTAGAAAAAGGAGTAAACATTAATTGTAAGAAGACGGTAGATACGGTTGTCAGCAAAAGTACACATTCCAATAAACGAATTGAATATACAGACGTCTAATCAATCAAGGACCAAGACTTAAATATTTAGACAGTGTCTAAACAGAAGACAGGAAATGTAGCAATTGGAATAGCAGAATATGCCTTCAAATTATAAGTCATGTATTATTAAACAGGAAAATATCGTTTGAAACAAAGAAAAGCATGCAGAAATGATACGTAATATTGATTTTCTAATATAGATATGGAAGTTCAAAAAACTCCTCAAAGATGAAGAGAAGAGCATGTTCCTACAGAAGGATATTGACAATACAAAGAATGAATATATGAGCCATAGCGAAATTTTATGAAAAATTAAAACGAAAATTACACTTATAATTTGAATCAGAAATATACCGTTGAATTCTTAGCTCTAAACAACAGGAAATATATATTGGAGTATTTGCCGCTCGAAATACACACTGAACCGTACACGGACAGGGAAAAGCAGCAAAAAAATAAACTAATGAGCTTAGGTAAATGATTAACAGAACAGTGATTTGGAGTGATAGTAATCTGAAAACCTCATTTAGAGCTGCAAATGTCATCATGTCTTGGAGAGAGCTGATCTCCACCTACTGAAAGAGACACTATGTAGATAATCAGTATTATTTCACATTGCAGCTATTATAAGCTTAAGTCTGATGTCTCTTGTAATGAAGTCTTTGGAAGGACCAGGAAGAAATGAGAAAAAAAAAGTGACCAGATGGTGGCGCTAGCACATCTGAACCATAGCTTACACAACACATATATTTTACCCGATGCGTATATTGCCTTTTACTGTGCAGTGTATCCTATTCATATAAAAAAAATTATTATAGGAAACAATAAGATATATAGATATTCAGTTCACATGCATTACCACTACCATGAAAAGTTATCTCTAAATGTTGACTATACATTCTGGTGTCGTTTTTATTGTAATTATTCATTTGTTTGTATTACAGTTGTGCATTAGTGCACAAAGTGTCGAAAAACCTGAAAAGTTTGAGAAGCACTTCTTTCTGCCATCATTCCACATTATATATCCCGAACGAATATTTTGAAGATGCATTTGATTTGAATGATTTCAGACCAGGAGGGCGTTCGCACAGGTATGAACGTCGAAGAATGTCACCATAAAATAATACAAATATATATAAAAGACATTTTTTATGTTTAACGTTGTTTTTATGGATACAAGTATTTAAGTAAATGCTCTGTTGATAATAAACAGTATTAAATAACATTTACCGGCCTGAATGTCCGAGAAATTTTCATAGAAAAAAATCGTCCTTGGACATGATTCGAACCTGCATACTATACGGAACCGTCATTTACGCTGAGGTGCCTAACCGATCGGCCACCAAGGATCGTTCGGTAGACAAGGTCGAATTTACTGCTTATAAACTTCAATCTTCTATGAATCTCGTACATTCATAACTGCTCATTGGTGTATCGAATGTAAACAAATGACGTCATATATTACGAAATGGACAGAGTTCGACAATTTATTTATTAAAGACATTTTTTATGTTTAACGTTCTTTTTATAGATACAAGTATTTAAGTAAATGCTCTGTTTATAATAAACAGTATTAAATAACCTTGCACAGGATTCGAACCTGCATCCTATACGGAACCGTCATTTATGCTGACGTGACTAACCGATCGGCCACCAAGGATCGTTCGGTAGACAAGGTCGAATTTACTGCTTATAAACTTCAATCTTCTATGAATCTCGTACATTCATAACTGCTCATGTGTATTGAATGTAAACAAAAGACGTCATATATTACGAAATGGACAAAGTCCGACAATTTATTTATTAAAGACATTTTTTATGTTTAACGTTCTTTTTATAGAAATGTCTTTAATAAATAATAATAATAATAATAATAATAAATAATACATATGTCATATCCGAAACTGCCTACATATGTTTATATATGTGTGAGTCACGACGGACGACTAAGTATGTATATGTGTCCGCATACATCGATGTTTGCGTTAGTACGATGAAAAAACGACGAAGTTCCCCCCACCACTTCCACAATAACACCAATACCCACAATCTACATGAACCCAAATTTTTTAAAGAATTAATCAGTTTGTCTGACGATCGCTAAAGCGTGAAACCCAGGGTCACAAGCTCACATCTATCCAACCATACATACATACATATATATATATATATATATATATATATATATATATATATATATATATATATATATATATATATATATATAAAACACGGTTATTTGTGTGTTTATATATATATATATATATATATATATATATATAAACACACAAATAACCGTGTTTTATGTTGAGCCAGGATCAGGATTAATCAAGCAGAAACAAAGGGTGTCATAATGATTTGAGGCAAGGTTGTGAACTCAGACACTCACGAATGTCCAAGTAAACCATGTTTTTTTTTCGATCCACCAAAGAAATACGATTCTACGAGAAAGAAAACCTTTTCCTTAAGATGAAATACAATATATGCTTTAATCAATTTGTATCCACTTGCGTCAATATGTTAAAAAATAAGACAAAATATAACATGAGATTATGTTGACAAAAAAGATTACAATTAACAAATTAGATTTCTGACACAATCAAATTATCAATTAAAAAGGATTCTAAAACTATAGTTTTTGGTTGTTCATGCCAAGTGGTATTATCGTCCGTTGGTTTATTTGTTCAGCACAAATCAATACTTAAATTAATATAATTAACTATTTATTAATTAACCTCAGGTTTCTCCATCGCCTAACGAAAAATAAGATTCCCCACAACTTTTAAATCATTTCTTCTCCAACATATAAATATAATTTTGTTTCTCACTGGGTCTATATTTCTTAGAAGTCACTTGTTGATACCAAGCTTGAAAGATTTAGCCATTTTAACAACTGGAAATGTTATTGTAGAGATGATTTTTTTCATGAGCAAAAATAGGCTATGTATATCCAAAACATTCAAGATCTGATTTAATGAAAAGAAAAAAAAAAGTATATTCAGTCTACAATTATAAAAGAAAAACATATTGCTATATGTTGTAATCATCTAACATCGGTAATACATTTTGATTTACTTACTTCTAGTTCGATATAATCAATAACGTGCAGAGGTTTGGTAATGTTTTTGCCACCTGGTGCCAACTCCGTTAACTTTATGCCTTTAAGATTCTAGCCGTGGTAATAATAAGAAATGTGAGAATGGATGCAATTTTAAATATGGAAAAACAGATGAAACAAATAAACACTTCATTAAATATGAAATAAATTTGTGTTTATTCTTTGATTGAATGCCCTCGCAATATGGATACCCGAGTTCGCTGCAATCTCTGCACGATGCCGGACATCATTGTCAAATAATTGATTCCAAAACTCATCAAGATTTTTTTAGTTTCTTTTAAACATTTCACCAAAGTCAAGTTAGTGAAAACATTAAGGCGCGAGGTTTGCAGGTAGTGACATAAAATGAGATAACATTATTTAGGAGAGAGATATTAGAAAAAGAATTGGACGCAAGGAGTCAGAAAACTACGTGTGATATTGCATTTGCATATTGAAAAACACAGTTGAGAGAGAGAAAAGGAAAAAGTAGGAATAGATTACAACAAGTGACAAATGCCACTGAAGATATCAGGACGTGCATGAGCAATTTCAGCAATTAAATTTTATTTCCAATCCACTACTGCGCTTTAATTTTTGAAGTCGTTGCAACAAATAAGTAACCTCATTAGAAAATAATATAATTTTATTATATAATTAATATGTGTAGAAATGTCAAAAACATTCATTATGTTAGTGTAAAGTGACTGTAACCGATATGCCGGAGCAGAATTAAAAAAAAATGCCGATTTGATTTTTGATTTCAGATGTTCTCAAGATTATTCTGGACCATAGCAGAAGCAAGAGTACATCACTTCATTTCTTACTAGTTTGTTAGAAGCAATGTGATACTTATAACGAACATACAAGCATAATTTTATTATTTCCGCTGTCCCTCATCTCTCGATACATACATACATACATACATACATATATATATATATATATATATATATATATATATATATATATATATATATATGTGTGTGTGTGTGTGTGTGTGTGTGTGTGTGTGTGTGTGTGTGTGTGTGTGTGTATGTGTATATTTAAGTGATGAAGAACTTGGTAATCCGTATGGATAATCTCAAGGAGGATGAAATCCTGAGAGCTCAATGTAAATCCAGAGCTAATATTTAAAAGATAAACAGAACACTTTTATAATAATTTATTTCACCAGAGTCCTTTTAAAGGACGCCGGACCATCAGATAGCTTTCCAAAAATGAAATGGATTGAAAAATGAAATTTAAAAAATGGGTAGTGTAAGTTTTTGGTAATTTAACAGAGAGTGTAAGAGGGGTAGTTAAATAGACATGGTAGAGTATAGGGATGGATTAATTTCATATCTCTCTCAAGTATACTTTATATTGTGGGAGGAGGAGTGACAGACCTTGACCTATTTAGATGGTTAACTTAACGGAATTGATACATGGAAGTGGGAGGGAGTAGGGAGAAAAGAAAAAGGAAAAAGGAAAAAAGAAAGAAGATTGAGAGGGAAGTAAAGAGAAAGAGGCTGTAATTGGGGTTTAGCAATTTATGTAAAGAATAGATTTAAATGCTTGATAGAAATTTAGATGTCTAAAAAAATTTGATGTTTGCTATCAATTTAAATATATAATTTTTTTAAAACATAGTTTAGGGACTTAATATAAGTTAAATACTATATTTATTAACACATTTATAGAGAACATATTAAAAATATTTTAAATTATAATAGTTTGTTTACCCGACCAATCGTAATTTTCGTAATATTGTAAAATTAGTTACGGTAACATATTTATTAGTTTTCCTTTTAATCTAATTTATAAATGCAATTTGTCATTATTTTTATATGGACAATCTTACTTACTTAAAGTTTAGGTTTAATTATGGAATAAAATTTGAGGGTAATATTAAAGATTTTGCTTTCTTCTTATATATATCACATATATATTCATGAAAATCCTATATATACATACGTTTATTTACATGTGCAAATACACACATAGACACACATGTAGCGATATACACATGTACCTCTTCATATTCATACATAAATTACATACATGTACATTTATAAATAATTACATATATTTTAATATTTGAAATTTATTTAGATTTTTGTTTAATTTCAGAGTTAAAATTTAACGTTAGGTGACTTCTGAAGTGTTTAATTATTCAAAAAAAAATTATGTTAATATTTTACTATCAATATTAATAGTTAAAGAGTGGTATATTTAAATTTAAGCTAAATTATCAATTTAAAATGAAAATACCTCCTGTTGATAAATATACACTCTAATACACACACACACACACACACACACACACACACACACACACACACACATATATATATATATATATATATATATATATATATATATATATATATATATATATATATATATATATATATATATACATACCCACACATGTACATACACATACATACACATATACATACATATGCATACATATACATATATATATACACACATATATACACATATACATACACACACACATACACCTACATACACAAACAATTATATACATAAACAAGAATATAAACGAACTATACCCATAATCATCCATATATGTATTTATATTATTATGTTATACATATATTCACACATATTACAAATATTAACTTTAAAATATTGACATCTATATACACATGCATACATAGAACACATGCAATTTCATATCCAAAACAATGTATATATATATATATATATATATATATATATATATATATATATATATATATATCCCATGCGAAAGTAATATATAAATTCCAACGTCCACAGCATTATTCCATACACACGCACATATACATATACATACACATAGAGACACACATACATACATGCAAAATAAATATACACATATATATACAAAAATACCTAGCCAAAAAAAAAATATATATATAGATAAATCTATTAATAACACATCCTCTAAGTCCAAAATAGGAAAATAAAAATTATATGGTTCAACCCGCCTTTCTGTAAACTTTCTTATATTAATATAGGGAATACTTTCTTAAACTAATAGACAAGCATTTATATAGGTCAAGGTATTGTCACTCCTCCTCCCACAATATAAAGTATACTTGGGAGAGATATGAACGTAAATCCTGCCTATACTTTACCATGTCTATTTAACTATCCCTCTTACACTCACTGTTAAATTACAAAAACTTAAACTACCGATCAATTTTAATTTCATTTTTCGTTTCATTTCATTTTTGGAAAGCTATCTGATGGTTCGGCGTCCTTTAAAAGGACTCTGGTGAAATAAATTATTAAAATGGTACATTAAAGTGGTCTGTTTTTCTTTTAATATATTATATATATATATATATATATATATATATATATATATATATATATATATATATATATATATACAGTAGCGACCATAAAGATCAGTACGATATTAAAAAAAATTCTAAATATGAAATAACTTTTTGTTTTAAATCTTCAAAGAACATTTTTTCAAGGAAAAATAATAATATAATGGCAAATTATATAATTCTAAAATATAATGCTCAATAAACTTATTTTGATAAAGTTATAAGAATAATTATATAACATTCCAAAAAAAATAGATGATCATCAACATCAGAATGATTAAATAAAATTACACGGGCTCTTTACTGGCTCTTGCATTGTAAACATGGCGAAAAACATATGTGACGTCCTTGGAATATAGAAAACTAATAGTCAAGTTACGTAATGACTCTCGATTGGGGATATTTCACATAGTGTGGGGAAGTCTAAAAGTGTTATTCATAGTATTTTAAGACAACTTGAGGAAAATGGGTCATGTGAAGCCAAGGAACCACCTGTCAGCCCTAGGAAAATACTGTAAGGGAAGACATATGTATTGGTATTGAATCAAAAAAGGATCGATTTGCGACACAACAACTATCTCTAAAAGTGTTAATGCTAAACTTGGCATAAAACTATCAAGGCAAAATATTTCCCGAAGACTTAATGAAATAAATCTGAACAGTCGAGTAGCCTCTACGAAGCCTTACCTTTCCTAAAAGAATCAAATGAGCCGATTGAAATTTGCCACTGAACACGTCATATGGAAAGAAGAACAGTGTGTTTGTGTTCATTTCAGCGATTAGTTAACGTTTAACCTGTTTGGTTTTGACGGGAGAACGTTCGTTCGACGCAGTCCTAAGGAACGATATTTGCCTCAGTGCACTAAAATCAGCGTTAAATTTGGAACAGTAAGGGAGATCATGTTTGGCGTGATTTCAACTGCTGGTATGGGCCCTAATGTTAGGCTACATGGTAAAATTAGCACAACTATATACAAAGAGATATTGAAGAAACATGTACCTAATTTGAGAACAGCAATTAATACAACAGCTGTATTTATACAGGATAAAGCGCCATGTCACACAGCGAAGTCTGCTAAGATCATTTTATTCTGAGGAAGATATTTCTGTTGTTGAGTGGGCTGCTCAAAGCCAAGGCATGAATGCTATTGAGAGAGTTTGGAAGTTACTAAATGAAAGCAAAGGAAAAGAATGCAACAAAGGTCGAAGAACTATGGACTAATTTGAAAGGAGAATGGTAGAAAATATACGTTAATAAATGCAAGACATTAATTCGCTCATGTAGCAAAAGATGTTAAGCTGTTATTGAAAGTAAAGGTTTACACATCACGTACTAATGGATAATGAACGCTATTTTTATTTGGATATGATTTATCCATTATATAATAGTATGGTTTTGTTAATCATTGTGATGTTTTAATCATCTTTTCTTCGAATGTTATGTAATTATTCATATACCTTTATCAAAACAAGTTTATGGAGCATTATATTTTGGAATTATATAATTTACCTTTATATCCTTATTTTCCTTGCTAAAATACTCTATGAGGCTTTAAAATAAATAAAGTTATTTCACATTTAAACTCTTTTTAACATCATTCTGATCTTTATGCTCGCTAGTGTGTGTGTGTATATATATATATATATATATATATATATATATATATATATATATATAGTTGTATATTTAGGCAGCAAGCCTTCCTTTATGCATGTTACATTTAAAACGACAGACAAGTTACTACGGTTCAGCTTTTTATTTAATTTTTCATGTGTTTCAACAAGAGCTTTCTTTTCTGAACAAAGGTGTGTAAGAACTGTCTATATGATTTATATTTCCGAGCGATTTCGGCTATACCTTTAACCATTATCAAGGATGATTCGATTTTTCACCTTAATTGAGTATATGCGTTATGTGTATCTCTTATTTTTAAGAGTTGGCTTTTTCTTTTTTATTATTAAAGCTTCCTTTTTTTAGCAGGTGGATTCAGTTAATATATTTGTTTTTTTTTCTACTAGTATGTTTCTAATGGAGTCTGGTGAATTTGTGTGTGTGTGTTTACATGGGTTCTAATTAGACTGCGATCAGATAAGTGTAACGTAAGACCTCTGAATAAGCATGTAGTTGTGTAACCGATGTAATTATTTATGAGTCCGGTTTGATCAGGAACACAGTTCCTTAAGGGGTATTTAAACTCATAGATTTAAATTCAAAATTTAAGACAGTTAAACTTATCCTCAAAAATAACAACATACCTACTAAGTCAAAATTACAAAGAACGAACATTATCTATGAGTTCAAATGCCCCTTAAGGAACTGTGTTCCTGATCAAACCAGACTCATAAATAATTACATCGGTTACGGCAGTGTGTGTGTGTGTGTGTGTGTGTATGAACAAAAAGTTGAGAAATACATACAATGGTTGAAATAAGTGCTCAATGCTAAAAGATAGAGAAACTAATGAAGTTATTATGTACATACCATGTTTACATACGAGTTATATATATATATATATATATATATATATATATATATATATGTGTGTGTGTGTGTGTGTGTGTGTGTGTGTGTGTGTGTGTGTGTGTGTGGAGAGAGAGTGACAGATAGATAGATAGATAGATAGATAGATAGTGGGGTTATATCTACTGGAATTAGCCCTTCGAGCGACAAGGCACAACATGTGCCCAAAGTTTCACCAGGTCGTCATATACCGACTGTTAGCGTAAACGACAAGAAGGGGACTAAACTCCTTGGAGTTGATCCCTCGTTCGATACAAGTAGACATGAGCGACATGTGTCATCTGATAGTCATCAAACATTATATAATTCCCCGGGACAAGGAATAATATAAAATTAAACAACCCTGAATGGTTAGAATATCTAAAAAAAAAAAAAAACTAAATAAACATCATAAATATCACTATGTTAGACGTATAAGAAAAAATATTGAGATTTTCTCACCGGCAAAGACAAGATCATATTTGCAGCCGGAGATAAGAATGAAAGAGGATTAGGATTGCTACTCGAACAAGAGAAAAAGAAATGAGGTCTGGGATAGATTGTGAATTCTGAAAAGGATTCTTGTTGTTAAAAAGAATGGAAAACCTTTCAAGTTATCCGTCATAGCACAAACTGCAGAAGAAGATATTTAATAGTTCTCACTTTATGATACACAGTGACAAAGAGCAATGCGAATCGCAAGAAATTATAATTTTCGTGGCAGACGTGAATGGCTAGTTTCAAGTACACTCAAGACCAATATGGAGAAGCGTAGGAGGTGAAACAAAGAATCCAGATTGACTACATACCTATCAACAAGATTTTCAGGAAAAAAGTTTACATTGCGAAATCTATCCAAAAGCTGCCTGTTGAATCTATAACTTTCCAGTGAGATGTAAACTTAAGTTGAAAGAACGGGAAATGATGTTGACTAAAGCAGCACCCAAATTTCAATACGGCATACTCTTGAACGACGCGAAACTGAAGAATTATGAAGAATGTGAAAAGGTTATACGATGGACAAATGGAAACCTGAATTCGAAGTGGGACACATTAAGAGAAGTTTTACTATCATCAGAAATCATATTCATTCGCCCAAAAAATAGCTTAAAGAAAAAAAAATGACTGGATGTCTGAAACCCAATTCTCGTCATGTTTAAAAGGTGCCAATGCTACTTCATGCAACAAAATATTGGGCATTAAAAAAGAATTATGGAACAAATAGAGGCAGGCTATAGAGGAATTGCCCAAAGAAACATTTGCAGATAGAGAAATAATTTGTATAACAATTAAAGCAGATATGCATGCAATTAAGAGAACAGGAAAAATCATTCTCATCAAGAGTTTGTATAAGATACATCACATAACTTTGATAGAGAACGAAAAGCTACTTCACAGATAGAACGAATTTATTTGGGGTCTCTTCCCCGACGAAAGATAAAAAGCGGCAATACACAAAAATATCAAAGGTTCAGGAATAAGTACAGGCCAAATTGAAGAGAAACAAAGTACTAAGAATAGACAGTGATCTAGTAAGGATGTTGGCACCCTTAGTCGTTTTGGCATTAACAAGATTATAGACATAATAAATGAGACAAACTGCATTGGGTAGATAGTGGTTCAAAGTTCAAATCACTCTCTAGGTAACCTGGTGCAAACAAATGTGAACTCCATCGGACAATACGTCCAATAATCCAAATAAGACATTTATAATCAGAATTCTTATGAATAGAGCGCGTAACAGAATCTGACCGGAAACAGAACAAGAACCTAGCGGGTTCATCAAAGACTCTGGAAAAAGGCAATATATATGGCCAGAATGTTATCAGAAAGATTAATAGAAATGCAGAAGGCTGGGTACCTTTGTTTTGTAGATTAAACAAAGGTGTTTGAGAAATTAGGCTGTAAAGATCCGTCGGAAATGTGCAGCAACCATCACATATTTGAGAAGGATATTGCAATAATCAATAACTTATGCTTACAACAAAGCGTCTGTATACCGATAGAAAATTGATCCAGTAGATATACAAAAAATGAAAAGAAGGATACGAAATGGATCTCATCACACCAGGCTTATTTATTTAACCTATACAGGGATAAAGTTCTGAGAGAATTAGTACAACTAGGGTTCGTTATGTTTGGTAAAAATCTTAAATGCATCAGATATGCAGACGACAGTGTTGATAGCAGACACTGAAATAAAAAAAAAATATCCTACTGATTGCAGTAAAGGAAAGCGACAGAAAGTAGTAAACTTCAACTGCAAGAAGACAGAATGCATTCTTGCTGGCACAAGTATGAGCTCAAAGTGCGAATTGGATTATCGGAGTTACCAAATCGAAAGAATTATGAAAAATAATTATATAGGAAGTGATTTAAGGACAAAAAGTGTGACGCTGAAATTCAAAGGCTCATCGGAATTGAAAAAGATTCATTCCAAAAACTAAAAATGTTATAAAAAAATTGAAAATAGTACAGAGTTGCTATGTGGTATCTGTCCCCCTGTATGACAGATACCACACCAACTATGACATATGACAGATATAGACAAAAGAAGAGACTTGAATCAACAGAAATATTTTGTATAGAAGGATGCTTCAGATACAATGGACCGACGATATTTTATAGATAAATGAAACAAAAAAGGAAAATTATAATCGACATCAGGAAGAGACATCTGGAAGTTTTATTCACTTAATGAGAAAAGAGGATTTAGAAAATATGAATCTCACACGGTAGTTTGAAGAAAAGAAAGACAGAGGAAAATAACATATTTAGTGAGATTTTTAATGGATGGCAGAATAGCGTTTATGACAAATAGCCAAAAGACAAATTTTATTAAGAACTAGAAAAGACAAGTGGATATGTGGAGAGCCATGATCGCCTACATCGTGAGAGGACCCTGCACACAAAGAACAAGAAGGTGAATGATAGTGTCTGTTGCCTTTTACAATATATTATTCTGTAAAGTTGGTTTATATGAATATAGAACACGCGATTTTCTAGTGACCGCTTGACGACATATGATTAATTATATCTATAAACCGTATCAAAATAATTATATTTTGAGCCATCTTGATTAAAGCTTACATATCTCTAAGCGATATAATATTTAAAGCGGAATTTACGGTTAATGTATGTATAAAAAGTAATGCTAAATTAAACACTAATGGTTTTCCTTTCTGTGTCATCTTAGGGATTTTAAATAATAATTTATAGATATTATGAAGACTGGAGTATCTGTTAGATCGAAAGAGATTATGTATTGTTCACTCAAGGATTCAACCAGCTGGGTAATTACGAAGCAGCCCCTCAGTGGGGAATAAGTTAATTACAAGGGGATTCATGTGGATTTAATCTATGACATATTTAGAAGATGCAGATGGCGGCTAATATCATGAAATACATTTGTAATTAGGAAGATTCGTTCGGGGCTTAGATTGTAGAATCATCATGTTGAAAATTGCTATCTGTTTGGTGATCATTCTGCTTATTAATGCAACAGTGAAGGGCAATGAATGATTATTTTTTTAAGGCGATGATGACACAAAGAGGAAAGAAAAATTATTGAGACTGAAAGAGAACAAGAAAAATTTGAAGGACCCGGAAACCCTATCCTAAACCGGAAAAAAAGGGATAGACCTCTAATCCTGTTCAAAAGACTAGAGAGTAGGATGAACCTCGCCATTGTTGAACCTATCTACACAAAGTGATTGAAAATAATTAATGAGTAAATAAATAGTAAATACAATTTCAATGTTTAGGTGGGGACCTCAGAAGTATAGGGTTAAATTAGACTTTACAAAGAACCGTCAACATAACCCTAAACATTAAACAAACTTATTTCAAGTTCTCATTTCAGTCGAGTTCTTACGTGCAAATTCTTTTGGGAAAGGCGCGAATTCAACCGCAAGTAAGTATTAATTAGTAGGACATTCATCAGTGAATAATTATTATCTCCAAAAATTCTTACAATGTAAATATATTCTCTAAGTTGTAAAAAAACTAATCAGTCAAAGAATCTTGTCCAATGAAGTATCAAGTCTTTCCTTTCAAGGAAGTCTATGGAGGATGTCATTAACGGCCGGTCCTTTCAGGCAAAAGAGATAAATTATGGTCTCCTCCAAAGATATCTCATGAGTCCTATCATTTTACTCCTTTATATTAACAATCTGCCAAAGAACATATTCAGATTCTGAGAAAATATATATGCAGAAGATAACAAAATGTGCGGCTACAAACAACTTTGATCTTTCTTGAAAACCATCTCTTGCTCAATGTGGGAAATACTGGCCGGTGTCATTGAAAACCTTCAAAGCAATGCTCCAAACATTTTATCAAGACAAAGCAGATCCGGATGGTCAGTTGTAAACGAAACCTAATAGGTTTAAAGTTCTTTCTAGTCCTCAAATAAAACTCATATATTCTTGTTTTGTAAAAAGAAAGCTGGCAGAATTTCTTCATATCGACTGCCGTCCTATAATTTACAAGAGTTTGATAAGACCAAAAATGGATTATTGTTGACATATATGGGCTGTTCATGCCCAGTTATCAATGTCCAACTTAGAAACAATTGAAAAGCGATTAAGCGGATTAGTGAGTTACGAATTATTTGGTACCGTAACACGTATCCCACAGAAGAAAGGAGAATTATGTCAGGAATTATCTGTTTTTTTCCGCACTTGTGTTTATTACACAATATTGATGTGATCAACCGTAAGTAATATACTATTCAATGGGTGTCTATAAATCTTAATTACGTAGAGAAATCTGAAAGCGAGTAAGCCGATTTTATGATCTGTACTCGGGATTAGGAATGTCAATTTGCTTTGAAAATCAACCTTAGAAACATCATTTCTTATAATTGATAGTATAAGAAATGATGTATCTAAGGTTGATTTGATGAGACCAAATACTATATATATATATTACTGCGAAGTATATGAGATTGTAATAATGTCTGCAAAATACGATTTTACAATTAAACATTTATACTATCAGAAATGTTAAGCTTTTGTTGACAAATCACTGAAATTTAAATAAAAATTCCATTGTAAATTTTGTTATTGATACTCTGGCGAAAATAAGTTTAAGACCGATATTAAGTCCTGCCGTTAGTGTATTGCTATTAATGTAATTACTTCTGTTGGATTTTTCCACCTCGGGTTCCAAAAATATTATGAATTTAATTATAATTTACTATTGATAATTCTGATGAGACTGTTGTGTTTGTTAATGATGATGATTTCTCTACAGAATTAAGGAAGTGGAGAGACAGAATGATCCTAAGAATCAAAGAGAAAATGAGAAAATGACAAATAGCAAAAACATTGAACTGGAAAGCGAAACTCTTGCAAGTATAGATAGAAGAAGAAATAATCTCTTTCCGAATTCAAGGGACAAACAGAGAAACGTAAGATTTATATTACCAGGAACTCTACGGCGCAAAAGTAAGAATATGAAAAAAAGAATAAAAAAAAATATCACCGATGAAAAAACATTTTTAATATACTCCATTGTGTAATAAAGTTAGTTGTAAGACCTATAATATATAACTAAATTCAATGTCACACACGCACACATTCACAAACAGAGACACGCATATATATATATATATATATATATATATATATATATATATATATATATATATATATATATATATATATATATATACGTTTCATTAAATAATATAGACAAGTGTTGTCTATTTATTTTATGTAAACGAAACGTGTATGAATGAAAAGATGCTGCCTAAATACACACACATTATATATATATATATATATATATATATATATATATACATATATATATATATATATACATACAAATATAGATAACTATACTCGTTTCGAAAAACCCTCTTATTTTTGATTTGCCAATAATCAAATCAATATCGAGGGAAAAAAGTTTTTATAAAATAAAGAGCTACAGACATGAAATTCTGCCGAAAAAAATCGCACAGATGCAGGTCTGAAGCCCAAAGAAAAACCCTGATACGAGTAAACAACTAACAAAAGAGCTCAATACAAACGTAGCGCAGACCTAGATACACCTAGTGAGCCAGACAAACCTACCTAGATTTCACCTAAACGGATCGTCAGGGAAAGATGGCTAGCGAGGCACAGAGAAACGCATCGGCTATAAATATGCGTTTCTCTTTGCCTCGCTAGCCATCTTTCCCTGACGATCCGTTTAGGTGAAACCTAGGTAGGTTTGTCTGGCTCACTAGATCTATAGATCTATCTATCTATAGATCTATCTATAGATCTATCTATAGATCTATCTATCTATCTATATATCTATATATATATATATATATATATATATATATATATATATATATATATATAGATATATTAGGTTGGTGCAAAAAGAATGACGTAATAATGTCGTTCTTGACGTATTTTTAACGACATTATTACGTCATTAATTTTGCACCAACCTAATATATATATATATATATATATATATATATATATATATATATATATATATATATATATATATATATATATAGGTAAAATGAGAAGAAATGTAACATTTGTAACATTTAATTCAAAAGATGAATCAATACAGGTAAGAGCTAAATATTATTTATTTTAGGATATTAAATGAAAAATATGTTAAAAATCGCTATATGATTACAATCAAGGTTTAACACTAGAAATACGTTTCATTTGGCGATGTCAAATCACTGGCAACCGAAAGATTAATTTAATTTCAAAGCACAATGAGATTGTGGGCTTTGCGGTGATTAAACAATCAAATGTGACCTACGTTAAATTAAGCCAACCGTAAAAAATAATGTAGGTCATCACAAGCCTAGAAGCCTATTTTTTTAAGTATTCTGCTTTTGAAATAAAATTAATCTATTGCTCAGCATTGGTTTGAAATCACACAAGAAAACACATTTGGTCCTGCGTCTTTTTCAAAACTTGTTTGCAAGCTCACATTCATGAAGTGTGTTTTCATTATTCAGCAATAATAATAATAATGATAATAATAATAATAATAATAGTAGTACTAGTAGTAATAATAATGACTGATTTTTATTGTAATCATTGGCATCACCTATTCTATATTGATGATCTTAAAACGTTTACTAAGGATGACAACTAGCAGAAAAATTAACTTACAATTGTCAAAGCCTTCATCGAATTCATTAGTATGGTGTTCGGAATCGATAAATATAACAAACGCGCCTATAAAGGTGGTAAACTAAATAGAAAAAAAAGCTACAGATTTAGACAGTGATATTAACAACAATTTGAAGGAACTAAAGCAAGATAGTACATAGAAAGAATTAGGCATTAATGAAGGATATAGAATATAACATTCAATTATGAAGAAAAAGATCCGAAAAGAATATGTTTTAATACTAGAAAGTGAATGTAATGGCGCCAATAAAATGAAGGCTATGAAAACCTTAGCTATACAAATAGTAAGATACAGCATCAACATGTTTATATGGAAGTTGAATGACATTAAATGATTGGACGCCAACACCATAAACATGCTTACCCATATGAGGATGAACCGCTTGAAATCAAATGATGATAGGCTGTACGTACCAAGAGATTTAGGTGTCTGTGTTCTAATTTAAATTGAACTAAGACTAAGACCTAAAACAAACGGGTTGGAAGCATACCTCACAAAAGCCAATGACACTTTACTACACGTAGTAAAACACCAAATCCATTCAATTAACAAAGAATCTTCTCTCTTCAAGGAACAACTTAATATACCTGATAGCCTACCATCAAAACCTAATCGAATACCATCTACGCCAAACAAGTAAAATAGATAGCAACTAAGCTAAAGGAAACAGCAAAAAAAAACAACAAAAAATGGCAGGACATTGCATCGAATGGCAAATACCTAAAGAAGAACGAACGTAGCAGTTGTGGGCCAACCGAAAACACATCAATGGCTGACGAGCAACAGGTGGAGACCTAAGACAGAAGCGTAGTTATTTCAGTTAAGGAACAAAGACCCCTTTCCAGATCTTATCACTATCAGATAATCAAGAATAGAAGTAATCAGAAATGCAGGAACTTCAATAAAAATTTTCATGAATCTGTCGACGATTTTATCCCACAATGTTCAAAACTAATAAAAAATGAATTTACCCTCAGATATAACGATGTAGCGATATATATGCATTGGAAGGTATGCAAGAAGCACACAATCGAAACCACAGACAGCTGGTAGGAGCACCAACGAGACACGGTTACGCAAAATAACGATGCAACAATTAATCCCCTGGGGCATGCAAATTAAACCTGAAAATAACGGGAAATAACAGATAACGGAGCTGATATTATCATAAACGACAAGAAATTCCGGATGTTTATGCTTATTGACATAGCAGTAACATCTGTGAAAGACATCTACATGAAATTTATCGAGACATTTTCCAAAATACGAGGACAAGTACATGGAGATTAAGTGTATTGGGGGAATAAAGTCTGAAACCGTACTAGTAGTAATCAGAGCTCTTGAACTCGTGAGAAAAGGAATAGACAATTTTACTAACATTGTCACAGCTAACATCAACATAGATGTTTCCAAGAAGGTCAGCATCTTAAGAAAATCCCATATATTAAGGAAAGCGCTATCAATTTAATGACAATTCCCCCATGAGGACTATAATTTATAATTTGGACCCAGCTGTACAGAATACAAAGCAGAAAACATAACATACACAAATAATAATAATAATAATAATAATAATAATAATAATAATAATAATAATAATATCTGGTATGAACACCACCTAGACCCGGTTACGGAGAAGGACCTGTTACAATTCTATTGGACTGCAAAATACACACTGACAGAACAATCACAGCCAACCGCCCAGACATTGATATTTAAAACCACAAACAAAAAAGTGTCTCTTTATTGTTATAGAAGTCCCTGCAGACGGCAATGTATCTATGAAGATATTCAAAAATCTGTCAAAATAAAAGGACCTTGAAATAGAAATCTCAAAAATGTGGTACATGGGATCATCAAAAATCTCTGTTGTAGTTGGAGCCGTAGGATTGTTTTGAAAAGATTCCAGAAGACTAATTGAAGGGATTCCTTGAAGGTTTATGCAATTAGATTTGATGATGCAAAATTATATTATTTTAAATTGTGTAAATACACACATCAGATGAGTAAATACTACCACTGAAGAAATGTGATAACAAATGAAATTTCATTGATATATATATTCTCCATGATATATAAGAAAATATATATCATAAATTATTTTGCCTTGCAAGTTTTGCGTATTAGAAAGAATACAAATGCCCCTCGGAAATATATTTTAATATTACGTTTAGACATGAGCATCGAGTAAATTTATTTTAAATTCATTAATTAAGCAAGGAGAATTACTACCATTGCTATCAATAAAATATTCTCACTAAATCAGTGTTTCAAGTAATTCAAATTCTAATGCCCACAACTGTGATAGCTCAGTATAATGCTGATCGGAGTTTCTTTTCAAACTAGAAATAAAACTCCTTGATTTTTTTTATAATTATGTTGACTTCTAAATACTAGCTGCCTTTATTTGGGCATTTCTACCTTTGGAAATGTTCAAGTAAATGGGATTAATTAGGCTTTAATGTAGGTTCGTCTACATGTTGGCTTTCAAATATAGATTCCTATGGAATAGTGTACGGCATATTTAAATGTTCGCGTGGCAGTTCTTTCTAACAGCGTTTATAAAAGCGCATAGCTGAGTCCAAATATATGAAGGGAATCGAACTTATTTCACAAATAGACTCACGTGCAAGTGTGTATGCTGTCATTAGACTTCCTGACTTGTTTAATATGCTTATATTACAATATGTGATGAATTACTTATTGGAATTCCAATTCACTTTTGGAAATGTTCCTCATGTCAGTCGAATAGAAATCGTCTGATAAGTGTGAAATGGAGTCTTCCATACAACCACAGAAAAGTCCGCACTTATACATTGCTCTGGAATTAGATTTATCCTTTAATCATCTGAACATGATTGGATAATTTTGGCGTATTTTTCACGCGAAAAAATTTTGAAATCGAATTGAATTTTCAGCCAATTTTCATGTCTCTTAAATAGGTAAGTTCTTTGAATAAAATTTTCCTTACTAGTAATGGATATTTTCCATTCCAGCTGTTAGGTCACAGCAGGACGTGCCATTTCGTTTACCTGCGAGAAGTGGGGATTGTCTTAAATCAGAGTTTATTATTCATTCAGATATATGATCATTAGAATGACAAATGAGCCTTTACTACCGATTAGTTTTACATCAGAATTTACATTCTACAAAATAAATTGACTTTACCATGTTTTCCAATTTCACCACGACTGACTTTTCCTCTCATTCACTTAAATAATATATATATATATATATATATATATATATGGGACCTAAAGATAGATGGTTTCGCTCTATCACAGCTCATGACTGTGGCTAGACGTTCGAGTGCCTCAAGCCAGGATTGAAACCGAACATATCTGACATCAGCGGGATATTATTCCCTTGAGCTATCAGCTCTCGCTAAAGAGGAAGGTGAATTGTTACGTATTTATTTTAGAATAAGTATGCCAGTGACTCAGAGTTTCCAATTCACAGAATATATATATTTCGAAGAATTATTCGACATTTATTTATTAATCCAAGAGAATTTATCAATTTAAACTCTATTTTAGTGTATATTTGAGTAAACATAGTGATTATCTTATTAAGAACCATAATTACATATTCCTTCTACCGACCTGAATATCCGATGTCTTTATTTAAGAAAATAAGCGTTTTCCGGCTACACGTTTGCAGGAGAAACTGGTGTTAGATCTGATGTGGTTTGGACCGAATTGTCCACAGAATGAATCGCCTATCAAGCAAATATTCGTCTCCTACCGGAGACTGGAGTATTTTTTCAATAAGATTTGCATAGGATACATAGAATTTGGGAGAGATATACATTTGTACAGCTCTATACTTGCTCAGCGATGCACATCGTGTGCATATAACGGATTCTCCGGTAAAGCTCTTCGCATTCTGCCGAAGTTTTTCTAATAAGAATTTGAAAATATTTGCTTCGGTTACGAAAATAAATAAATATGCTGAAATATGTGCATCATGTAAAACAGCATTGCGTTTACCGTGGAACAATCTATAATAACTAGAATTTTATTTTTCTATAAAAAAAACTTATAAACATGAAAAATAGCTTACAATAATTGTCGGACTTTGTCCATTTCATAATGGGTGACGTCATTTAATTACATTTGGATACGCATCGGGCATATATGAAAGTACGAGAGAAAATTACGATGAATTGTAAGTTTAAAAACAGTAAAATCGACATGGCTAACCGAAAAAGTCCTTTGTGGCTCAATCGGAAAAAGCACGTGAGCCTACATGACTGCTCCGTAAAGGATACAGATTCAATTCCTGTCGGAGGACGCATAATTTCTATGAAAGTTTCCCGGACATTCAGGCCGGTTAATGTCATTAATACCGTTTATTATATATATATATATATATGTATTTATATATATAATAATAATAAATTGTCGACAAATTAAGATGCCAAGTTGAAATGTTTGGTTCAAAAGAAATACAGATTCACAGCTGAACCAAATTTAAATATCATTAATCTGTCCATGCATGAACTAACCGAGTCAGAATCTTTTGTTCTTTCTCACGGGTTGAACTTCCGCATTCCACCCTCTATGCCTGACAAGGAGAAGATTTTTTCAGAGTTCGAGGTTTTCTATGCTCAGTTGGCAAGACTCTCTCCTACCTCTGTCGACGCGGTGACTAATTTGAAAGCCCAGTTGAATAATTTCGCACACACTTTTTCCTGTTCCTCTGTTGCAACTACTGAATCCAAATGGAAAGCAGAATATCACCGTGTTGTTAATTCTGTGAGGAATAATAATAACTTGATAATTTCCAGACCAGATAAGGGTGCTGGAGTATTTATTTTAGATCAAGCTGACTATATCACTAAAATGTCTTCTATCTTAGAAGATACTTCAGAATTTACTAAACTTGGTTCTGCGATGATGGAACCTCTTCAGGTGAAGCCAAATTTCAAAAATTACTTCTAAAGTGGGTAAAGTCAGGGCTACTTTCAAAAGAAATTGCCAACGAAATCCGTACTTCCGGTTCGATTCGTCCCCGTTCATATGGTCTCCCGAAAATCCATAAAGAAGGTGTACATTTAAGACGGATTTTATCTATGATCAGTTCAGCCCAACACAAGATAGCCCAATGGCTCTCCACACTTTTTGATCCTGTGTTGCAGTGCTTGGATGGATTTTGTATAAAGGATTCCTTTTCCTTCGTCGACCGCGTTCAAAATTTGTCTTCTTCTGGTAAGTTCATGTGCTCTTTCGATGTCTGCTCTCTGTATACTTGTGTCCATTTAATGGAAACTATTGGTATTTGCTGTGATTTTCTCTATCGCAGTTCATTGACTCCACCTTGTTTTCCTGAGTCAATATTTCGTGAATTGATGAGATTTGCCACGTCCTCCGTCGAATATGGTTTCCACAACACCATGTACCGACAGATCCACGGAGTTGCTATGTGCTCGCCTTTGGGTCCGGCACTTGCCAACATATTTGTTGGCTTTCAGGAAGAAAAGATACGAAAGAATCCACTTTGTCCTTAAATGTACTGTCGGTACGTTGATGATACCTTTTGTTTATTTAACAGTGAAGTTGAGGCTGACCAATTTCTTTCATTTTTAAATGGTATCCATCCAGCAGTGAAGTTCACTATTGAAAAAGAATCCAATCATCAATTGGCCTCTTTGGATGTATTAGTATATCGCACATTAACAGGTTAACTCACTTCCGTTTATAGAAAACCTACTTTCGCAGGGTTGTACACACATTGGGACTCTTTTTGTCACACTAAGCGCAAGATTAACATGATTAAAGCCCTCCTACATAGAGCATTAAAAATCTGCTCTGTGCCTTTCTTGAACGACAAAATCGACTTTATTAAGGATACCCTATGCAATTTGGGTTATCGTCTCGATACAGTTAATTCATGTATCCGTAGTAAAGTTGAAGAGTTCAGAAGTGCCGAGCTCTACACTGTTAAAAAATGCCCAGTTTACCTCAGATTACCCTGGATTGGTACGAAATGTGAAAAAATAGCCAAACAAATTTCATCCAATGTTCGTTGTTGTTTTTTCTCTGCCGAAGTTCGGGTTAATTTTCAAACTCGTCCTATGTTTAGATCTGCGTGTAAAAGGTTCTCTCTCCCCATCAAATTAATTCAATTATTTATAAATACGTTTATAGTTGCGGAGTCGACTACATCGGGAGAACAACTCAACACTTAGACATGAGAATAAAACAACACGTTCCTACAAAAATTAGAAATCACACCCTGCCTTTGAATGGACTCGGCCCGAACGCCTATAGTTCGGCCATATGCGAACACCTATCAAAGAACAGAGATTGTGTAGCCAAATTTAGTGTTGACTGGTTCAGTCTGAAGTCGGACGACTGGTTGATCGGTTGAACTTTCTGCTTGCGGGCGGAGAGGAACCCGAAGGAGTCTAGGTCGAAGGGCGGAGTCACTTACGGGGAGGTAAACCGACCCTGAACCCGTTTATACAGGTTCAAAGGGCATATTTTTGGCCGAGCCCACGGACTCGGAGATCCCACGTTAAACCGGCCTTGTGCCACATGATGCCCTCGTGGGGGGTGACTAAATACTCGTGTTGACTGGTTCTGTCTGAAGTCGGACGTCCGGTTGACCGGCTGATCGGTTGACCAATTGAACTCTCTGCCTCCGGGCGGGGAGAAACCCGACGAGTCTATGCCGAAGGGCGGAGTCTCTTTCGGGTAGGTAAACCGACCCTGAACCCGTTTATACGGTTCAAACGGCATATTTTTTGTCCGAGCCCACGTGCTCGGAGATCCCACTGCCTCGGAGATCCACGGGCAATGAGATCCCACGTTAAACCGGCCTTGTGCCACATGATGACCTCGTGGGAGGGAGGTGACTAAATACTAGTGTTGACTGGTTCAGTCTGATTTCAGACGACTACCTAACCGGTTGATCGGTTGAACTCTCTGCCTTCTTATTTTGGTCCGAGCTCACGGGCTCGGAGATCTCACGTTAAACCGGCCTTGTGCCACATGATGCCCTCGTGGTGGGTGGTGACTAAATACTCATGTTGACTGGTTCAGTCTGAAGTCGAACAACCGGCTGACCGGCTGATCGGTTGATCGGTTGAACTCTCTGGCTTCGGGCGGGGAGGAACCCGAACGAGTCTACGCCGAAGGGCGGAGTCTCTTTCGGGGATGTAAACCGACCCTGAACCCGTTTATAAGGTTCAAAGGGCATATTTTTTGCCGAACCCACGGGCTCGGAGATCCGACGTTAAACCGGTCTCGTGCCACATGATGCCCTCGTGGGGGTAACTAAATACTAGTGTTTACAGGTTCACCGTGTTTTCCCGGTCTCACTCCTTATTTCATCTAAAGTTTATGGAGGCACATTACATCGGGTCCCGTAAGCCTTCTTTGTGTAAACAACGTGAGTGTTTGTTGGGACTCGCTGTCATTTGTCTCTAGTTCCTTTTGCATATTGTTTTTTTCACAACTTCCTTTTAAAGTACATTTTTTTGTGTTAATTTTAAATCTCCCGTTGAAGCTTGAAGAGCGGGAGCGAAACCGGTTGCTTCGCCCGTTTTTAATATGTCTCGTAATATTAAGTTTGATAATTTTATTTCGATCGTTAAATTTTGTACCTACAAATATATATATATATATATATATATATATATATATATATATATATATATATATATATATATATATATATTGCATTGAATACGACCGACACGAGAAATTGAATCAGTTTTTTATTAAGTTCTCCAGCATACTGAGAATTTTCCATATTGTAGCATCTAAGGAATATAAGAATGTTTATATATTTCTATTGTCTCACGAGATATTGGCCATTTCTATACCCATATTCAAAGGTGTTTTTTATCTGTTTCTTTTTTTTGTTCGTGTTTTGACTGTTGCGTTGTGAATTATGTTTCTGTTCAAATTCAGTTTGAAAAGAAATACTGTGTTGTAAGGTTTTTTAAAATAAAAAAATAGAAAGATTCACACACAAACTCCATTAGCTCGGGGCACGTGTGAGCTTGGAATGAACGCTCCTTTTTACACAGCAAGACAAACATAATTTAAAAGAAATACCAGTCGAAACATGAGGAAAAAAATAACAATACCAGGGGAAAACAGCCTTGAAAATTGTTATAGAATTGGCCGAAAAAGTTCTTGGGACAATAAAAATTATGAACATTATTTTATATTCTTTAAATCCTACCAAATGGAAAAATGTTAGGTAGATGTAAAAAAATATATATATAATAAAATGATTCAATCTTCCTTGTCAGCCGTATTCAATGAAATATGTTTGAGAGAAAGTTATGACAGGTTAACGGCTGTGTTGTATGTCAGTAATTGTGTAATTTCTTTTTAAAACTTGTCAAATAATACGCATGTTCATGTTTTTCCTCGATTCCTGTGATCAATACAGAAAAATCTATATATTCAATTCTTCTTTATTTCTCTCTCTCTCTCTCTCTCTCTCTCTCTCTCTCTCTCTCTATATATATATATATATATATATATATATATATATATATATATATATATATATATATATATATATATATATCCTATTAAGGGATCGTCTTTCTACGAATTGAGCGGTCTTGGCGACAGGCGTTTGCATAGATGTATGTAATACTTAAAAACATTGCAATTCCCTGCCGTGCTGTAAATGCTTGGTGGGTAGAATCTGTGACTCTGTGACTGATGACAAATCGGTTTAGTTTCGATCTCGGCTTGAAGCAATGGGGCGTCTGGCTACACTTATGAGCTGCTATACAGTGAAACAGGCTTGTATGTGGATGGTTAAATACGAGCACATATATATTTTATAAAGACGTATATTTTAGTAATAGAATAGTTTAACACTATAACACGCACACACACACACATACATATATATATTGTATTTTGGCAGCAATCCTTCATTTATGCATATTTCATTAAAAATGACAGACAGTACTACAATTAAAATTTTTATTTAATTTTTCATCAGTTCAAACGGTGTTATCCTTTCTGGACACAAAGTGTATGGAAACTGTACAAATATTCTATAATTCCATGCGCTCTCGGTTATATCTTTAGACACTCTTATGGCTGATATTATTTTTTTCCATTTTAATTGAGTGTGTGTGCATCTTGCGGATGTTTTGATTTTATAGTGATGCTTTATTTTCCGTACACTGCACATATTGGTCGTTTTCGTAGCTCATATTACTAAGTGTTGACTTTTTCTTTCTATTATTAATAAGGCTTCCATTAATAAATCAAGACTTAGTAATAAATATAATGGAGCCACAATAAAAAAGAAAAGGCCAACATTTAATAATATTAACTCTGAAAAGAGCCACGAAAAAGAAAACAGTGTCTCGAATACAAGAAAAATTCATGTGTGTGTAGGCTGTCAAATATGTATACACACTATAAGTGTTTATATCACTAAATCTTTTACTTTTCATATTTAGTCTATTAAATGACAGCATCCGTCAAGTCTAATAGATGGATAATGATTTCCTACTGGATTATGAAAAACACAGTTTAATAAACACTGACATTAAATCATTCAATATATGTATAGGTTTGTAGACCGTTATCTCCTTTTACTCTCTCTCTCTCGTTCTTTCCATAGCTCATGCAAAAAATATGCTAACAAGTGAACGAACAGTGTATAGTTTTTGTGGGTTCAGTTAAAAGATACTGCGGTGTCAATTAACATCAAGGCATACAGTAAAAATTTACGAGGAACACTCAGTGAGTTATAAAATCAAAACAATTTTATTGAAATAAAATAAAATCTAATATTCCTTCATATTAAAGGTGCACAAATTTCGTGGTCATTGCGCCCAGAAATGGGAGTAATACATTCCTGGATATGTAACTTATTTATTTCTAAAATACGGCTCAATTGTGATTGTGGAAAAATAGTTTACATTAAATATACATTAAATAACATGAGATATTACAAAAAGGTGCTAGCATATACAAAACAATGCAAATTACAAGGAAGAATGTCTTAAAATCCCGTTAAAAGATTGTATTTACGTTGTTGATATATTAGGTTGGTGCAAACATAATGTCGTTTTCTCACATATGTTACTATGTGAGAAAACGACATTATTTTTGTACCAACCTAATAAAAACTGACTCTTCTTAATAGTGCGATATGATGCAAGTTGCCGAAATTCGTGGAAGAATATCTTCGTGTCTTTAACTTCTTGAGACGTAGAATGATGTTTTGAGAATAGTTCTTGTTCACTGTCGTGGAAACGATTAATTTATTACAGGAATAGTTTTGAAAATGAAACAATTCTGTCGTGAAAAAAAAATGATTCTGAAGACGTCGTTGATGCGATGTTTTTTCGGTCGCTTAGACAGATTTTCAGATATTCCTAGAAGTCATTGAGCCTCTCGCTCTTTTGGCAGAAGTGGAAGAAAACAATACTTTAACTTTCTTAAATATTATGCTACACCGCATTGAAAGCAGCTTAAAACATAATATCCACCCAAAATCAGTTAATAAAAATTATCTTACAAATTTCAATTTTCATCATAAAAAAAAAATATCCGGAATAATCATCGGATTCTACTGAAGAATACTCCGAAAGTGCAGCCTTCAATATTTCCATGAAGAGTAGAAATATATTGAAAATAATTCCGGAACCCTACAATTCCCTACCTAGTTTATTTTAAATGCGACATAAAAGTTTAGTAAAATATTCTAAAACAGAAAAACAGATACTCCTTACAAACCCAACGAATATAAAAATATATACTGTTCTCCCTTCCAATTCTATCACAATTTGAATTGAAAAAAGTATCTAAATATAAAATTTCTCACTACCACCTCGAAAGTAATAAGTCTTAATGAGTACAAAATAATAAAAGAAAAACAAACAAAAAACAAAAAAACAAAAAAAACATGCAAAAACTATATCAGGTTTGCCAAAAATATATTGGAGAAACCTCTGGAAGTTCAAATAATAACATAATAGGAAAACTTCACAAAACATCACATAAACCAGATTACTCGCGCACCGTAACGAGACGGAACAGACTTTTGACATAAAAATGCTATTTCATTACTAGAGAAAAAAAATCACTAAGATAAAAATGTTTCAAAAGGGATTTAATTGTTAGTTCATCCACGGTAAATTGGCGCTCACGTTTTTTATAACGTTTCACACCTCTTGGAAGACATTACGTTATTAGAATATGGGATATATAATAAAAAAAGATGATCGAAATAAAAAGAAAAGAAAAATAATTTAAATGAAATTGGTTAGATTATATACGAAAACACAAATAAAACAATATATAACAATTCCACCAGGATTGGCAATCTGTTGTGATGCACTGATCTGTAAAGTAGCGGGAACCGAATTAGGATTAGTGCCACTTCGATTGCAAAGGCCAACCTTAGATGTTAGCAATTATTCAACAGCGGAGCGTGCAGTATCTATATATCTTTTGAATTTATCGACCTTTCTACACACACATGCATAAATATATATATATTACATTCTTAAATTTTAAATTCTCAGTGTATTTTGTTCGTACGCATGTATAGAGGCATCAACATAAATAAAACTAGTTTGTGTCTGAATAAATGTGGGATTATAATTTAACAATTGAATTGTTTCAAAAAAATATTAGGTTGGTGCAAAATAATGTCGTTTTATCACATAGTAACATATGTGAGAAAACGACATTCTTTTTGCACCAACCTAATATTTAATAATTTAATTAATTTTTTTACATCGGTCATGGAAAAAAATTGCAAATATAAATTTAGAAATGGATTAACAAAGGCATTAAGCATTTTTCAAATCGTGCCCGTTGATATGTGTATATATGTCTGTGTGGGCGGGGGCGGGGGCGTGACAGTAAATTCTTGAATGATTCCTACTTTAGAATTTGATGATGATATTCACTCCTCTCTCTAACTCTCTCTGTCTATATTTCTCTCTCTCTCTATATATATATATATATATATCTATATATATATATATATATATATATATATATATATATATATATATATATATATTACACCGTTTGCGAGGGAAATATTTTCGTTTAAATTACGCAAAAGTTATAACGACACCGACATCGCATTTTAACAGATCTTTTTTACTTAAAATCCACCAAAATATCTTTAAATAATAAAGTGGAAATTTATTCAATATAATTTCCATTGACGGCCTCCAGACGACTTAGGAATATCCTTCATCGTTTCTGGGAGGTCTCCTTGATTAATTTAGTGAATAATGCCATAGTCGTTGCCTTCCGTTCATTGTAGACGATACAACGAGTTTTAATGGTCTCTCACGCAACTGCTCCCCACAAATAAAAGTCAAGTCAATTGAAGTTTTGGGAGTTAGGTGGCCAGATGGACGGCATCATATAGTCACAGAAATTGTCTGATAGTTATGACTGCGTTCTCCTGGTTGTGACACTTGGTGAAATGTCCCGACTTCTCGCGGAGTGAATTGCTTCACCATGCTCTTTTTCTCACAGACGGAGCAAAACTGAACGCAGTTGAAAACCTTCGAGTGATAATGGAAAAGCGAGCCCATAAAAGGAAACTTAACACAGAAGATCAGCTTTTCCTAGATTTGAAGAATTGCTAAAAAAATCTGGCGAAGGTCGTTGTCTTGCTAAAGAATTTAGTCTATAATATGCTACGTAGAATTGAGGCCGTTATTAAACAAAGGTCTGTCCAACAAAATTCTAAATCATTTTTGATCTAAGCAAATATAAATTTTGTCACTTAGCTAAATGATGTTTTATTCAGAACTTCTACTCCAGAGTTTCGTAGACGAACCTTTGAGCTTTTCGTTGTTCTTCATGAGGTATCAACAAATGTTTATTAATAATTCTCGTCTTTGTTTTTCTTATATGAAGTTAAAAAAAAAGAAAATTATCCGCTTCTTCATTGGTGTAATTTTTCATGTGGGTCTATGTATGCGTTGTGCTCGTGTGGGTATTTACCTTTGTGTCCGGGCCGCCTGTGTATACATATGAGGGTACCCTGGTACGTTTGTGCATGTGCAAATGTGTAGGATATCGTGGTCATTTATTCTTACACCCACACACACACACACACACACACACATATATATATATATATATATATATATATATATATATATATATATATATATATATATATATGAACAAATAATCAGACATATACTTAGATATGTAGAACATTAATTATAATTTATATTTTATAGGGACAGAAGATTCCATTTGAAAGACTTCCTCTTCATAATCATTAGCCTGTTTCAAAAGTCGCTCGATCAAATGCCATAAACAATGCGTGTCACTGACATATCATTATTCTGTTGTAGGCCTTTTGTTATATTCACAACACTATCCACAATTTTATGTTCTTTGTCAACGATAGATTTCTTAAATACACTGCTTTTAATCCTTTATGATTTTACTAGATCAAATCTTATATCAGATGACATGGGATTTTCTAACACGGCGCTTTTAATATTTACCATTTTTGGCGACTGATTTTTGAATGAAATTTGTTTTTTCTCAGATTAATGATCTCTACTAATAAATTACACAAACGTTGAAAGTATGAATCTCTCACCAGGAAGATTTTGCTACGTCAGTATTAAAATTTGCTAAAGATACAATTAATAACTATCGAGATCTAAATCAAAGTTATGTTTAATTATTATCAGATTTAATACATCTAAGATCTGTTTAATCCATGGTCTTTGATGAAAAGAATATTTATCAAATCTACAGTGACTTTCTCACTATCTTCAAAATCCTCTACTAATCTTGGCAGTGTCAATTCGTGTATAAATCATCAATTGAATCCGAATGATGCAGTATGTCCTATTGTATTTTTCATGGGTGAAGTTCTCTAATCTTCACATTTCTCTGATACCTACATTTTCTGATAAGGATCTCTTATTTTCCTAAGTGCTCATATTGTATCTCTTTCTTTTAGTTCATTTATAACATTACAGCTCAGATCAGTCATCAGGTCCGTAATTAGTGTGCAGCTTCTTTCTGTCAAACACTTTAGGCTTTCAAATCAACTATGTGGATGTATATTTAGATTATCTTCCCCGAATGATCTAATCTCGTTTTTCTTTCTTTGTTCCTCAGTTTTCACCACGCTTCCTATTATCTTATCATTTTATGTATTTTTCTGTTTCATTCCATGATACAAACTTAGCCATAGAGGCAGGGATATTGATTTTGAAAGAGCGTTTTTTCGACTAGTAGATAGTGTCTTTCTCATTTCTGACGCAACAGTTCCTGCGAATTCTTAATAGGTTTCTGCTTCGTCAATTTCTCAATTTAATTCATGGTCAGTTTGACAAGCGTTTCAAGGATTCATGCAAGATATCGGCCATATGTTCGTCAATGTCATTAAAGTAAGCTTAATTAGAAATATTTCTAATATAATCTCTTCCTGAGTAAACCCTCTGCAATATAATATTATACTCATCGTAAATAATAATAATAATAATAATAATAATAATAATAACAATAACAATAACAACAACAACAACAATAATAATAATATATTTAATATAGATACTAATATGCCAAACATAATTTAATTTTTAAGTGTTGCGGAACATTTTATCCCAATCTTCTATAATTATGAACAACATGTTCATGTACCCATTGTGAAAAAAAATAATATATATATATATATATATATCCAGAATCCAATTAAATTGCATAAAGATAATTACATATGCAATCTACTAACGTCCCACACCGGCGGATTTAGCAAAAAAAAAAAAAAAAAAAAAACGATTGCCATACGATTTATACGAAAGTATTTCATTAGTTGCTCTTAATAACTAATCAACTAACAGAAACTCTCAAGATGAGCACAATCCTCATCCAGTTACTCATATTTCAGTTCCATGCCATTCACACTGGCTGCGTTTCTTTCGCTTTGTCGAGTTAATTATCAATATTATTCTTTTTACTAGCATGTGCGTTTAGAACATAATTTTAAATTTGAGACATACTCTCGAAATGTTGTTTAACTCCGTCTTTTCTCTTATTTCCCTATATTAAGCTGCATTCTTCTCTAAGTATTGTGAGTAATAATCAGAATAATGTTATAATAATAATAAAATAATTAATGTTAATAATAATAATAATAAAAAACAATAACATCAACAACAAATTGACAGGGAAGTTCCATGAGACTTAAACTAAGTTATTTGATCGATGACTTGATAGAATATTTTAAGATGTGCACACTTCTCTTTGTTCTGGCACCGTCTCACCCCTCCCCCATCCTATTCACATCGGTTCTGTTTCACTCTCTTTGTGAAGTTGATCACCAGTAAAATCCGGTTATTACAAGACAACTGATATTTGCACAAAGATCTTTTTTGTACCTTATGCATTGTATTTTTCAATATAACTCTGAGAAGACAAACATACTGTCGAAATATTGCTAAACATTTTTGTAAAACTGTCGTTTCTTTTCTCTTCTCGAAATCGCAATCTTCTTGAATTGTTTTATAATATTCTAACAGTTACGTCAATCATTCTGTTTTAATAATAACAACATTTTTTGCTCTTTTCCATTTAGCAGACTCCCTAGTCACGGCATTACTTGAAACCGGTGTTAAAGTCAGATGTTAATCTTAAATATATTTGCAGAAAAGCTAATGGTAATTCTGATTATTCTGATTATTATTATTATTATTATTATTATTATTATTATTGTTGTTGTTGCTGTTGTTGCTGTCGTTGTATTTATTTTAATTCTTAATAATTTGTTATCGTAGTTCATACTTAATAAAAATGAGTATAAAACTTATTGAAAATATAATATGAGCTTCGATCAAGATGCGTGTCCATGTAAGTTTCCGTGCCAAGAGAATTGAATAGCCACATGAATAGTAATGCTCGGTGACTCCACTCTAAATAAACTTCATGGATATATTCATATCTATATAACTAGTAATTCGTCGGTTTGTTTCTCCCCTTCATCAAGAGATTTGTTTGTCGCCTGTTGCAAAAGACTAAAATTATCAAATTTGAATGGATTATATCAAAGTGATGATACATTTAGAATAATATTATGGAATCATTTAAAATCAGTTCACATGTTAATTCATTCAAAACAGAATATATAAACTTGAATCATAACAGGACAATACAAACAGTATCTGGCACACCTCACAACTCTGTACAAGAATTTACTTATCGTCGTATTAAAATATTTAGCAACGAAAGCGATATAATCAAAAGCACTGGCAAAATCTGGGATACTGACGACAAGTTTTGTCTGTTGCGGAGTAAAAGGAGCCTGTTTCACGCAACTCTTACCTCTTTTCTCTTGTATAGATTTTCAGTATATCTCTTTTACTTAGAAATGGAAAGAAGATTGTATGGAGCCTACACATATATACAGAAATTTGATATGAATGTCAGTTGGAGAGACCGACTGACAACTAGCGGAATTTAATGGAAACTTTGTCCAGTTTCACACTTCATCAAAGAGTATAGATAGATTGAATGTACAATGGTAGAGAGTGAAAGACGAAATTATTATTTTTTGTTGGAGTCTAAACTAGGTTGATCTAACGAACCCAGAGCAAGGAGGCATGAGATATAGAGCAAAACCTATTTCAAGCAGATTTGTAACGACTTCTATAACCATTAGGATTGGATGGCGAAATAAAGTCACGGGAATCCCTAAAAGCGACTGGATTATTTTCATCGCTATATAATGTCCGCGGTATACAATATCTGTGGTGATAGATATACTTTATTCTTTATCTATTACCGAATTGTCTGCTTTCTGTCCACGTTTTAATGATCACTCTTAACGCTAACATAAAAAGAAAAACTGAGCATATATCAGTGACATACCCTTATATATTCCGCAGTGTCTCCATAATTCCTTTCCGCTCTCCCCAATCCATATTTGTGACATTAATCTTATTGTTATTATGGTCCTCATTATTTTGTACTTATTAGTAGTAGTATTAGGTTGGTGCAAAAATAATGACGTTTGGTTGACGTATTTTTTAACGTCAAAAACGTCATTATTTTTGCGCCAACCTAATAGTTGGATTGGTGATACTCTATTTACATTATTCGGACTATTGTCCTCATCTTTGTCGCCATATTTATTACAACATTTCGGTCGTTGTACACACCGGCCTTCTCCAGGTAGTTGGAATGTCGAAATGAACCCTTTATTTCGCTCACTGCGGTAGACTGTTCTAGTTCAACGTGCCATGTCTAATAGATGTCAGTTATCACTTATATTCTGTTAATGCCCCTCTCCAAGTTCTCCGCCACCTTATCCACGTATCGAAATCACACTGTTTTGGTGGATAAAGGCGCTAGTTCGATCTAGTTTCAGGACCCAGAGACTGCGATTTCAATACCCGATTAAGCCAGTGGAGAATTGGTATTAATAGGAGATAAGTGATAACTAAAGTCCATTAGACATGGCACGTGGAACTACAACAATCTACCGGAGTGAGTTAAATAAAGGGTTCAGTTCGACATTCAAACCACCTGAAGAAAGCCGGAGTAGACAACGGCAGAAACGTTGTGATAAATAAGGCGACAAAAATGAAGATAATAGTCCGACTAATGTAAATATTGTACATAATATCTCATCTCATATACTGAAGGACTGATGATATTGTTATTACTATTTGTTGTACGTTTATATGTATTGCTGGAGATATAGTGATTGCATTTCGATACAAATAGACACCATATTATTCAATATAGGTCAGCAACGTCATATTGTCATCATTTTTAATTCTATCTTGTATCTCTGATTCATATAAATCTTCTTCTTGTGCACTGAGGAATTGAGTAAAGTGGCGCCTTATCATGACCCCCCACTAAATTCCATATCTTCTCTTGCACTTAGTAACGTTTGTTTTCTTACACCAAAGTCCCTCTTCTGCTATCCATTAACAACATTTTTATATTACTCTGTACTGATTGCCTTCACTGTGTCCTGTTAATGTCAACATTTCTTCTCGAGAATTTGAGATATCTAAAGTCACAGCTCGATCTTCGCCGTTATTATCAAAGGCTTAATAAACACATTAAGTGGTAGACTTGGAAAAATAGAAGCCATATTTTTTTGTTAGAGAGTAAGTCGTGAGAGGTAAATTTTAAGTCACTTCAGCAGTGAAAAAAGCCTCGAATACTTTACCGAAAAGTGGAAGGTGACAAATAGGGCAGTAGTTAGAGTGGTCAGAATGTTCTCCAGTGTTCTTAGGAACAAGAACTATAGAGGAAGACTTCCAACAAGTTGGTAAGGAGGAAGCAGCGTAGCAATAGTTGTAGAGTTTGGAATGATCTGGATCAGGTCTCTTTAGGACAACGTCACTTCCGCTTGCATTATGATTTAGAAATAATGTCCAACGATGGTGTTTATCATATAAATTTAAAAAATCTCATACTAGTTCTAATTATATATTTTTGTTCCTATTCCATCTCAGATATTGTTTCTGCTTATACATTGCGTACGCATTTTGTAGAATCCTTAAGTCGCCTCTGGAGAAATTGCTCATCTGTCATTGCCTTATTGTAAGATTAATATTTTAGCAGTTTTTCCTTTGTTTCTAACGAAAATATACTGTTTCTTAATATATTGTTTAACATTTCGAAAAAAAAATTCGCTATTCCACTATATGTCCTGATTTCGGTATCAGATTCCTCGGCATCTGTTAATACGTTTCCTAGATATTGGAAGGTTTATTTGATATTAACATCGCGAATTTATAGTTCGCATCGCCGGCTGTGTGTTTTCTGTAAAAAAAATATTCAGATGCTTTATTCTTCCTGCTCAATTTTGTATACTCTCGTGTATAAAACTACTTGAAGTTACCTTTGCATATATTTTCTCTTTATCCGTCAGTATTACATTAGAACACTCTGCAATGGATTATATAGGGATAAAGGTATTTGCGATAACCCCGCGGTATTTTTAACAGGCTTTTTTCTCGTGGTAAATACAATCTAAATCTATAGATTACTACGTTAGAAATAACAGACCAAGTGTATACCTGATAATTTACCCCCGAACATGTTTCTTTAATGAGTCAGGCAAAAGACTCTTACTGACATATAAAAGAACCACATAAATGCCAGCAAAAATACTTTCAACGTATTCTCCAGAAATGTAGAAAGTATGATAGTTATGGGGTCCGTTTTCCCGTGACTGCATAGAAGCTCTGTAAAACATAGAAATAAATCTGGTCCATGATACAGAGTAATAAAATTGAAGTTGTCACACATGTATTACTTTTTTCATATAAGCCCTGCTTCTAATAATTTGAGATGCCTGTATGATACAAATATGTCATGCTATCGTATTGGTTTAATGAGCCAATATAATTTAGAAACCAGCCAACTCAGGTCTGGGAGCACGATTGCCAAAGACCACGTAGGGACACTGTATGATTCCCCGTTCTACAATGCTGGTTTTATGGCATACAATAAAGAGTTACTTGAAGAAATGTTGTATGATATTTTTCTTAAACTCTGTTTTATTTACATTTGATTTTCTGTCGCATGATGACATTGCTTATCATTTACCGATAATATTTCGTTTTTTTTTCTATTGTCAAGTAAGTAAAAATGGAAGATGCAATATTATTAGAGGTGCAGAAATATATAATGTTTATAACATTTTTATATTTATATAACGGTAAGTATTTTTTAGAACCTTAACTAAAACACTTTCAGATAATTTCTTTCTAATTTAAGCACGAAAGATATATTTACTTTATTTTCAAATCCACGGGGGCATTCATTATGTAAATCTATCGTTACTAACTTCTGCGACCTGAAGTTTCCTTGAGTTTACAACTTGAATCCGCATATTTTCCAAAGATGCAATAGTCTGGAAAAAAACAATTGTGGTGTTTAAGAATGTAATTTACTTTTTCGCCCACTGACTCTCCTATTTTCCCTCCCTCCCGCTATCTATCTCTCTCCCTCTTTATATATATATATATATATATATATATATATATATATATATATATATATATATATATATATATATATATATATATATACTCACACATAAACACCCATCCTTCCATATATGTATAGACATGCACACACAAGGTGCTATTTATAAGCTGTCCTTGAGATAATGAGTAATTTTTTAAAATTACATTGCAACTGGCTTCAACCACGAACTCGAGTTAACTTTGTAATCACCAGCAATTCTAGGCTTTCTCTTTGATATGCGGGTTAAATGTTGCTATATTACTTGCCTTCCAGTTTTCTTTGGGGATAAAAGGAGTTTGTTAGTCTCTCATTCAATTGCTGCGAACAAATTATACCCAAGGTTGCTGCATCTGGGGAATTAGCTGGCCAGATTTAAGGGGTGTCAAGGTCGCGGAAATTTTCTGACTGACAGGACTGTGTTCTCCTCATTGTGTGCATAGTATAGTGTCCTTTTGCACGCGCGAATTGAAAAATATAAAATAACGCCAATTTTCACATCGCAACATGGATTCCTGTACTAAAATCGATACCTGTACTTAACGAGAAAATAATAATGAATCAAAATGTCGTTCAGCCCTCTTAAAATAAAATTATAGGAATGAATGTTCCATCAACAATGGAAGGAGCGATAACAGCGTGTGGACTAAGATACCGATTTTACAAAGAGCTTTTATTAAGGGAAAGATTTTGATAATGAGAACGAATAGCTAATATTAACATATGCAAGTCATTCTATACAGTTCTTAATTTGATTGCGAATTTTAAATCCTTTTACTTTAAAAGTGAAACTGAATGAAGGAAATAATAATAAAGACGTCTAAACAGAGACGAAACATAGTATTTATTATTAAAATACACCTTTAAGTGCTGAATCTAGATGCGTCGTCAGTGTTGTTGCTCCCATGTCACTAGAAGTTTCGGGTCTAAATAAACAACAGACTTCTTCGATGGGCGACCCGACCGAATATGATCAGTATTCGGCCCGCACCTAGAACACACATTTTGCCACGAGCTTTAGGACGTGAAATATATAAGTTGCCCCAGTAGACAACGACCAATCAAGACTTCACTTGGGCTATTCGATGTTATAAATTAGGTATGCATAGTTGTGTTGATCTTCCTACATGCGGCCAAGAATGGGTGTTTTTGTTTGTTTTTTTTGGAAGAAAAAAACAAAACAAAACAAGAAACATAACATAAATATACATATATGTATATACACACATACACAAACACATATATACACAAAAAACAAAAAACAAAAGCAAAAACGATTTATTATATTCAATTGGCTCGTCCTGCGACTTGTTCTTCCTCTACCTCTCCTTTTAACTAACTTATTTGTTTGGTTTTTCTTTTCATTTTACCTTTTTATTCCCATTTTCTTTCCCAAACTACACCTCATAAAACGTTTACAATAGAGTGATTAAAATGACAGACTATTTACAACTTTAAAAACTAAACGAAGAACGTTTAACAAAAATCGCTTAAAATAAATTAATCAAGCTATTTACATGTTAACTATTGGTAAAAAAATACGTGTAAATTTTAAATAAGTTAAAAAATATCCTTACCGGAAAGAATTCGTTTCAAAGCTAAGAGAAATAACTAGAATTCCTCAAAATAAATAATTGAGATATTTACATGTCGAAAAAATAGTTGAAAGGAAAATAGCGTGTAAATTTAGCTAAAATAAGTTTCTCCTAAAAAAAAAAAAAAAAAAAACAATTATCCATGAATGAGACCCCCCAAAAAAAAAAAAAAAAAAAAAAAAAAAAAAACAGGAAAGAATACTTGCAAGAAAAATGTTTTGCAATAAAATAATCTATTCGGAAGACCAGTAAGAAGTCATAGCAACCCTAACCCTAACTGAAAGCAAATGGAAAGATTGAGTCGCAAGTTTCTCATCATCTATATACACAAAATTTCACCTATCTATCTATATATATATATATATATATATATATATATATATATACACACACACACTAATCAGTCTTAAAAGTAATTCCTGATGGCATTTATGACGTATGTACATCTGTATTGGGAACGTTCTTATTTGTAGTTTTGGGCCACTCAATGGCTCTATTTATCCACAACCACCTGGTGGCCTTTTCGACGAACTCCAGGATCATTTGAATCGCTCGCCTTCTTTTTTGTCCATTTACCCTAGGCTAGTAAGGGCTCGTATCATTGACTGTCCGGCGAACCCCCTACAGCCGATCTCGACAGGGAAACAATGAGTGTGCCATCCTTTATTTCTGCAGTCATTTAAGAGTCCTTCATATTTACTATATTTTCTCTCAAATGCCTCTTGCATATGCTCTTCCCATGGGACAGTCAACTCCAGCAAAATAAACTGTTTTGTGGCGTCCGAATAAACGATTATGTCTGGACGGAGTTTGGAGGATGATATATGTTTTGGGAATTTTAATTGTTTCCCGAGATCGAATCGCATTTGCCAATCTGACGCGGACGATAACAATGAATGGGATCCTGCAACCTTCTTACTCGGCTTTGCACCTGCTTTAACGAAACGGATAGCTCTTCTTTCTGGGATGAGTTTATTACTCTGTAAAGCTTCAGTAATAATGAGTGCTATCACCTTTAAAACCTTGTCATGACGCCACCGATAGTGCCCGTCTGTTAGAGCTGTTGTGCACCTGCTTAATATATGTTGCAGTGATCCCCTCCCCGAAAACAAGGGGCACTTTGGTGAATCTATTTTTCCCCATAGGTGTAGATTGGTCGCGCTTGGTAATACGTCGTACACCATCTGAACCAAGAATCTAGATCGGCTGAAGTCGGTATTCCAAAGATCTAACCACGACACTTTCCGCCGATCTACACCCTCCCACCTGGTCCACGCGCCCTGCTGGCTATAACCTGCCATTTTTGTCATCCACTTTTCCTCCATCCCTGCCATTACTTCGTCCTGTATCAGGAGTTGCCGCTCTTTCACGGTGCTTTTTCCGAATTTGTAGGAGGGAATCAACCCCAGGCCTGCTCTGCCCTGTGCGGCTGAACCAATTATTGCTTTTACCCTCAGATTCCTTTCTGCGATAGCTAGTTCCTTAGTCGCACTCCCTTTTCTGCCAATCTTGATCTCAATTCCCGCACCTGATACTTTGGTATCTCTGGAGATTCTATAATGGTAGCTGTCTCTTGTCTGTGACACCATAAACTCCTCAACTAGTCCTCTGAATGGCAACTGGATGGCATTGGATGAAGCATATAAGGCTGCGCTGCTTAAGCATCGAGGTAATCCTAACCATCTACGGAGGAAACTGCTAGCTCTTCTCTCTAAAGTCTCCACAGTCGAGATGAGAACGCTATATGTCTGGAGTGGCCATAATGCTCGTGGGAGCACACAGTGATGGTATAGCCAGGCTTTGAAACGCCCTGGCATTCCCGATTTGTCTATTTTCTCCAGCCACAAGTCAAACTCATTACGTATAGCTTCGATACCTGGTGTGTCCTTCAGAGACTTACAAAAGAATTTACCTAGACTTTTAACAGGCTTATCGGCCAACGTCGGGATGGCTCTCCCTTCTATTGTGAAATAGTGTTTTACCACTCGGCCCTTTCTTATTACCACTGTTCAACATTTGTTAGGCTTGAAATTCATTCTTGCCCACTCAATCAGTCTCTCTAAACCACGTAATAGCCATCTACAGCTTGTAACAGAATGTGTGATGACTGTAAGATCATCCATGTAAGCCCGGTTGGGTGGTTGCCTAACTCCGGTATTTGAAACGGGGCCACGGCATTCCACCTCAGCGGACTTCACGAGCATGTTCATCGCGAGAGCAAAAAGCGTGGCTGACAGTGTACAGCCTGTAATAATTCCTCTCTCGAGTCTATGCCAGTCTGAAGAAACCAAACCGGATGAGACTCTTAGATGGAATTGTTTTTAGTAATCTAGGATCAGCTCGCGGATGCTACTTGGGACGTAGTGTCTAACTAAAGCTTCTTCCACGAGTTTATGCGGTATAGACCCATAAGCATTGGCCAAGTCCAACCACGCAACAGCCAGGTCCCCTTTATTCCTCCTTGCATCTCTTATTAATTGCGACAAAACTCCTATATGCTCAACGCAGCCAGGCATACCAGGGATTCCGCCTTTTTGTACCGATGTATCTATGAAGCTATTTTTTTAGCAGAAAAGCAGATAGCCGTCGGGAAATAACACTAAAAAATATTTTGCTTTCTGTACTCAGTAACGAGATACATCGAAACTGCTCGATATTTTCTGAGTTCTCTTCTTTTGGGATCCAAACACCTTCTGCATATCGCCATTGTTCTGCAACTTTACCTCGCTGCCAAATTGCTTTAATGATCTTTCATAATTTCATGAGAAGACCGGGACAACGCTTGTACACGGAGTAAGGCACGCCACTCAGTCCTGGCGACGAAGCTGATCTCGCTGCCATTACTATCTCTTTGACTTCACTCAAACTTGGCACTTTCGTGTCGAACTCCACTTCTGGGGCGTTGGGTTTAATGAGGCGATCATTAAATCCTAATTCCTCATCCCTTCTTGGGTCCCTATAAGAGCTATTCAAAAAAGTATCCGCCCTTTCTTTTGGGCATGCTAATCTGCCACTTCTCTTATCTCCCAAAAGTCTTCTGGCGAAACCAAACGGGTCGGAGATAAACGAAGCCCTCTTCCTGGCCCTCTATTTCCTGCGGCGACGATGTCCTTCTGCCCTTCGCAGGTTTTTCAGTTTCTGTCTTAAAATATTCCTCAGTTCTGAGAGGACTGGTCGCTCTTCTTCACTAGCGGTCTTAAATCGTTTCTTGAGGGATCTTAATTCCTGCCTTACTTCTCTTATCCTTCCTTCACGCCTATTCTGAGTGTAGATTTTATTCCTCTTTTTATCAATGTGGCCGAAACGCTCTGATCCGTAGCTGATGATAAGTTTACTCATGGCTTGAAGTCGTCGGTCTATGCTACCTGCAGACGTACCTTGAATTATAATGCATACGTCTTCATCAAAATCGCGCCAATCTTTCTTGTCATTTGCTGGGGGCCATTTAATCCGCTTAGAGACTACTCTGTCCGGCAAGGTCCGAGTCCACACTGGGTGATGCTGGGCGCTGTGGTTTGTCACCGGGACCTGCTCCACCTCCGTCTTACTTGATGTAACACCTATGCGTTGTGAGTTCTCAGACACTACTACACGTTTTATCTTGGCCTGGTGTATTTTTAGGCCATGCTGATTCTTGCACGTCTTTCCACAGTGGCATATCGAGTCAGAAGTCCTTGGGCCGTTTGCTGTGGTCGTAACCGTTGTATCCGTCCTACAGGGGATCTCATGCTCCCCCCTCTCAGGATCCTCTGGGGGTATGTATTCCTTGTTCTACCTGTAGCGTGAAACGGGGATCTCTTTAGAACAAAGAGACATGTCATTAGGGGTGCGAACCTTGCAGACTCCGAATAGCCGTCTTTCCGGCTTGCCAACTGTCTTTCCAGCTGTCACCGAGTCTTTCCTCAGTCGTCAGCCAGACTATTCCTGGTACTCACTGTTGAAAACAGATTTAAAAATTATTAAAATACACCTTTAAGTGCTGAATCTAGATGCGTCGTCAGTGTTGTTGCTCCCATGTCACTAGAAGTTTCGGGTCTAAATAAACAACAGACTTCTTCGATGGGCGACCCGACCGAATATGATCAGTATTCGGCCCGCACCTAGAACACAAATTTTGCCACGAGCTTTTGGACGTGAAATATATACGTTGCCCCAGTAGACAACGACCAATCAAGACTTCACTTGGGCTATTCGATGTTATAAATTAGGTATGCATGGTTGCATTGATCTTCCTACATGCGGCCAAGAATGGGTGTTTTTTGTTTTTTTTGTTTTTTTTTTTGGAAGAAAAAAACAAAACAAAACAAGAAACAACATAAATATACGTATATGTATATACACACGTACACAAACACATATATACACAAAAAAAAAAACAAAAGCAAAAACGATTTATTATATTCAATTGGCTCGTCCTGCGACTTGTTCTTCCTCTACCTCCCCTTTTAACTAACTTATTTAGTAAATGATGATGGGAAATAATTCCTAGTAATATCGAAATCTTCAGTTTAAGATTCACTTAAACTGAAAAGGAACATTTATTCCGACTCAATACTTACAACCTATTGAAGCGTTTTTAACTGGCCGGAGTAAAATACCCTTAATGCTGACGCCGAATTTAGCTGAAAATTACTTTTGAATTAAAAATAAACATTTTTTTAATATCTAAAAATAATCTGCGTGTGGTTTCCATGTTCATATCAACTCTTTGTTATTTCATATTGGCGTAGTGTATTTTTCTACTACAAGAGATCAGTAGTCAACTACTTGGCCGTCACTTAGTTTAATATTGAGTTTATATAACTTCCATGTTTTCATTTAAATAATATGAATTCTTATTGTAAATAATCATTGGGGCTTTTAAGAAAGTGTATTTTCTGTGCAAATTGTTACAATACTATTTACCAATTCAATAAGCCTCCGTAAACTGAAGAGATTTAATGTATTTTGTTATTTCTTCAACAGACTCTTTCATTCATAAGGATGTCAAAGACAATCATATTTACCCAACAATACTTACAAATATAAATAAAATAATAATTATCAAAAAACTAAATAATAAATATATTATTGTATATTTAAAATAATTTTTAATAAGTGTAGGAAACGCTGGTCATTATGAAATTAGAGAGGTACAACTTATATGATTAGATTACCAAACAATTAGTGCATATTACGCGTGAGGAGAAGCATTTTCCAACATTTTCAGCCGATTTTACAGGTGCGTCTTATGGAAGAAGGCATATTATACATGAAGAATTACTGCAATTTTTGTTTCATATGAAATAAAATAGACGAAACGCAATTCTCGATGTTACTAAATTGTGAAAAAAAAAATGGTACAATAATAGAGAATCGATGTCATTTTAAATATCTACAATTTCAGCTTTCGCATAAATATAAGAGGATAATCTCCCAAGTTAGGGGATTGAGAGATCAAGCATGAACTAAGCAAATTTCAATCGTGTGATTTCCTGCCATACAAATAAAATTCTGTTTAAATTGAATAATACTATAATATATTATCATTATTATTATTATTATTATTATTATTATTATTATTATTATTATTATTATTATTATTATTGACTTTGAAGATATTCGAATTACTTTATAATGATGTAGTTATGCAATGGAATAAAAGTTAGAAATTTTAGCAATTTTTCTTTCATCATCCAAAAAATAATAATAATTAAGCCCTCAATTTATAAAATTGGAAATAAATAAAAGAGCGAAAAAATAAGAATTTTGGACGAATTAAAGTAAGAATCACTGTAATATTTTCCTTTTTAGACATGTTTATTTGTAGAGAAACTACTTGAATAATAGGAAAACTGTAGGCTGTTTTTATTTTAATATGCTGTAATTCACAATTGAATAAGAGCAATGACAATCGCAAAACGGGAAGCAAAAGGAAGGAAAGAAATGTCATGAAGAATTGGAATCGACCATTTGTATTGTCGAATCATTAAAATAATAAAGAAAATCTGATACACACGAGAGCTGGCTTGCGAATACTCATTGAACCCGTGTCTCATGAATATGTAACTTTTTTTGCTTAGTTTGAATCCGAAATATTTCCGCTAATGATGCAATGTATTTAGAGAACAAAGGATGACATCTCTTGGGATTATCCTTTGCTAGAAACACCAGGAAATCAGAGACACAGCAAATGAATATAATCTACTTATTTTTTTTTAAAGAGGATATAATCAGCCAGTTGAAAATGCTTGTCTGAAAAATAATGTAATCTCCAATGTTGTTGAACATTTTCGTTTTCAGCAGATAGCAAATAACAACCAAATTTTTAGTGCTGAAATTATAAATATATAAAAATCTCCTAAGGCTTAAACATTTTCCATTATGAACGAACGTTATCCTAGGAAACTATTTTAAATAATTTAATTTCTGCAAATAGCTATAGTCATTATGCTGTAACGTCAGATTACTTGAAAATTTAATTGTTTACTATAAGTCAAGAGTATAAACTGAAATGTGCTTATGTGAGTTACTATATACCCCAATATTTTTCGTACAAGCATTACTAATATATAGGGCGTTTATACAATATAAAAAATAGGATTTTTGATCATTTGACATATTGTTTTAATGTCTTTGTTTTAAATCACTTTCACCCCAAGCAACTCAGCAGAGCAACTAAAACACAAAGGTTATGAAAGAATTAGAAAACGAAAATATTACTCAAGACCGAGAAAAACATAAGAGTAATAAGGAGGACGTTAGATAGCGATTGATATTGCATTTATACTTTTGAATAATAGACTTGTCTGGAAAGCATGGAACCGGAACAGGGTTCCACAAAGGAGAAGAGCGAGAAAAGAAAGAGTTAGCATAAAACTTGAGGTTATATCTAGCCAAGATAACCGCAAGTTTTATGCTAACACTTTCTTTTCTCGCACTTCTCCTTTTTGGAACTCTTTTCCGGTTCCAATAAATTGATGAAACCTTGTAGACAATCTAGTAATGTGCTTAAATTAACATAATCTAAAGAAGTCATCCGAACAATTAACACGAAATTATTTGTAAAATTATCCTTATATATTTCCAAATTTCTGCCTTTATAGTCCTTCTCGTATTTTTTTTTTCATAAAATAATTGTTATTATCAATTTATCTATAAGTATTATTGATATGAACCCTACTATTTTTAGTTAGTTTTATCAGCATTGAGGTGAGCTATGTCATTGTAGGAACAAACAGACACATGAAATAGAATTTAAAAAAATGAAAATAAAAGAGCATATGCGGCCGAAGTTAATTACCTTTCTTACAGATATAGCCACATGAACATGTCAAAATGTTATTAGAATAAGAGTTAATAAACTTTCAAAAGTCCCTACTTTTTCCAATTTTCTCTTAACAGGAAGGTTATTTCTCAGCATGGAAGTAATTTCAACACAACCCTCAATCATTATAAACGTTATAAGCATTTATATACTAACACCAACCCTCAAACTCTTACACCCTGATTCCAAAAACTGTAATTGTTTTTCTTTTAAACATGAAATAAATGTTTATTTGTTAGTCATTTCTATTTGAAATTTTTTAGGTTATCACTGATTATAGTAAGCTTGAACAAATGACGGCAAAATCATTTTAAGAGAATTTTAAAGTTCAACGTTCTAATATCACTGTAGACGACACGTTGGCGTTTCTACCACTTTTAAAAATAGAAAAACAGACCGAGATTCATAGTATATAATCACTGATTTTTATACATTCCATATATTTCAAGGAGTGAATGGACTGGTTGAATTCCTCATTCCTAGCAAATTACAGAACAGGTTATTTCATATATTTTCCTACGAATTTTTTTTTTTGTTTTTATCGAAGAAATAATCGGAACTCTAAATTTATTTAGTATTCTGAAAATATATAGACATCTCGTATATCCTATGATACTCTTGTTTAACGCACCTTGCCGATTCTGACAATGGATAGTATTTTCCTCTTTAAAATCACCTGTTCTTTTACCTCAAATAGAGTTTGATTTTTTTACCTGAATTACTAGTCATTCACACAAAAATATTAGGGTAGGTAAATTCTTTACTTCCGTCTAACTATATTACTTTCATTATATTCTTTCAAATTCTCCAATCCATAATTCTTTATCTTGTCTCCCAGAAGTTTAAAATATCTACTATTTATACCCTATATTACCATTTTTCAAAAAAGCCTCCCTGTTTTTCTCATGTTCAGTTGATGAATTTCTAAATAGTTGTCTATAAAATTACATGCGACTTTGAGTAAATTTTCAATCTGGAAGGAAATTCCCTAGTATTCTCTCCCCTAAAAGTAATTAGATTTCCCGTAGTTTTTCAGCTTTCTTTTTTCTGTGTCTATGTTTAAACACTTCTATACGCTCTATGTTGTTTAAGCTTTGAAACACATATCGCATTTGGTGAAATTCTTTAGAATATTTGTGGCGCAATCATTTTCGACCTTTATTACAATACGCAGTTGTTCAGGAAATTATTGGAATAATGTGAAATCTTAACAAATGGACATTTTGAATGAAAAGAGCTGATTTACGTTTCAGGTAGAGCTAAAATATTTCATTTCGAAAGCGTAATATAAATAAATGGGAAATAAAGTAATTTATAAGTAAATCGTTGCCATCCAGTCTATATGCTTTCAGCTTTGCGATTAAAACATTGAAATTAAATATATAAAATAAAGGATTTTTTTTTTTTTCTATTTGTTTATTTCAGAAAGTTCATCGCACCAGATAATTGCTTTGTTAAGACGTTTGAAAAGATTTTGGAAATCAGTTTTTATACTGAATGCGTCTACCTAAATAATCTTTATTTAAATAAATCTTAACAGGTGGTGGAAATGGTTTATATAAGAAAGCGTGGCTTGCCAAGTATGGATCTCTACAAGTGACTCCAAAAGTAGATCAATAGGGAAGAAAGAAAAGCTTTGTGTCTGGTGGGAATATCGGGTTATTATTTATTTCGACTTTACAAAAGTACTGTAAAAATAAATGTATATCTATGTGTGCATCAGCTACAAAATATTCATAAAAATTTGATTAAAAACTCAACTTAACCCTCCATACTCACCTGACATTGCAGCAACCAATTTGCTATCCGTTTTCTATCGCTACAATGTAATGAATTCATATGAGAATAGTTGTATTCATTTCCCTGTTATATATCAAACAAATATCAACACAATTGATACAAACAAAAAGGTAAAAAAAAAGTTATCCATTTTGTTGATTGGTTGATTGAACGTTCTTTTTACAGTAATTAAAAGTTCGACATAACAATCGGTCATTTATGAAAGAGTATAATAGTTTAAAATACGGTAGTTTTAAAAATATGACAAAGTATATAGTGAGAATATTCGTTTGTTTCTGGGAACAAACACAGACACACACACACACACACATATATATATGTGTATGTGTGTATATGATTGAAAATTGACAGTTTCCTGCTAAACGCAATGATCAGGCCATATGCGACTTGATGATTGCGTTTGGCATGAACAATCTTTCACCTCTGAATCCTGACATCAATGTTCACTTTTCTATTTACATACATTCTATCCTTGATATTGAACACATTATCGTGTAAATACACAAATAAAAACTATATATATATATATATATATATATATATATATATATATATATATATATATATATATATGTGTGTGTGTGTGTGTGTCTGTGTTTAGAGAGACAAAGAGATTGATTGGAAAGTAAATCCTTATTATATGTGGGCAATCAGGAGTCCTGAATTATCACGCTGTAATTTTTTCTTTGGCCTCTGTCAAAGGAGAAATTCTACTTTACCAAACTGAAATTTTGGAAGAATTTGAAGGGCGAATAGAAGAAGTTAGTTCTTCTAAACCACAAGAGGTCCTCGGGAAATCATCTGACGTGATTCCTGGGCTCTTTGAGAAGCTGTTAGCAAAATCATGTATTCATATCGAATTTTAATTAAACCTCAAATGAAACGCTATTCTCTGATGTCCATTTTTCGTTAAAATTATATTTTATAAATAAAGTATAATATTTTAAAATAGTGAGTAATTTTTCAGTCACCCTTTACATCTAAAAGAAAGAAAAACAGAACTGCTGACTGATTAAATATAACAATTCTGATAAGTTGATTTTTGTCGGCTTTGTATTAATTCATTTTTTCTTAGCTTTCCGATATTATGCGAAGGATATTTATCTCACATTGATGGATTTATATAAAGATTATTGATCTCTCATTGATTGGATGGACTTTTTTTGACGTATCTCAATCATTTGCCTTTCATTCTCCAGAGTACTAAAAAATATTTAATTAAACATCAAGTTTTCTGCACATGCCATTTGTCTTAGTTATGCTCTCGAACATTTTTGTCTCAAGCCTACATAACGTAGTTTTCATATGTATCAAGATTAATTAAAAGGACAGCGAAGACGAAAATGTGATTTAAATCATTAAGAAAACACAGTATCATGCAGACATCGTTCAAGACGTTGTTTCATATGAGAAATTCAAACTGTAGTTAACTGTTATATAGAGATATTTGTAACGGCCAGTGGAAGAAAACTGATATCGTACCTAATATTTTATAATAATTAAGAAATGTCACTACAATACAGTATTATTTTTGATAATATGAATATATTTTTGGTTGTGCTTATGATACAAGATATGAAATCCAACAGTTTTAATATTTGTTCTAGATCATTTCTTGTCGGAGCTAACTTTAACTAAAGAGATCTAAAAGACAAAACATTCTAAAAGCATAATAATTAACTCTTCATCGAATAAATAATACTGATATACGTTAACTGTAGGTGTTCACTATGTTAATCTTTGATCATATGAAGCAGCCTTTAAAGAAATTGAAAGTAATGGCTCAAGGAAAATTTGAGGCATATAAAAGCAACAGAGAAGTCTTATTAAAAAGCATGAAACTACAAATGGAACAATTATGGAGCGGTTCAATAATCTGCTAACTTATAAGCCAATGGCTGGCCATTATTACGTTCCTACGGACATGCTTTGATTCTCTGTGCAAATAGCACATATATAAAGTCAACAAAGGATGTATGTGCGTGGGCGAAGAAAGGCAAATTCTATATTGTTAACTTTGCCAGTTTTCTTTTCTTGATTTCAAGACGTAGCATTACTATCTTCAGAATCCTACAAAAGTGTATATTCTTTGTGAAACACCATCATATAGGCAATAAGTATATATTTCAAATTGCGATTGAAAAGGGGCGGCTTTTCAGACAGTACAATATCAAATAGGTCGCTATCATTTGATTAAAGTTTTGATGATTATCCCGTAACACTTAAACATCTATCTATCTATCTATCTATCTATCTATCTATCTATCTATCTATCTATCTATCTCACTCTCTCTCTCTATCTCTCTCTCTCTGTATATATATATATATATATATATATATATAGTTAACGGGAAAATGAACAGAGTAAAGTACCGTCGCTCGAAAAATTGAATTTAAAAGAGGGCACAATACAGAGTAGAACAATATTATTTTAGGATATGACCCTAAAAACATGCCAAAATCGCTACGCAATAGCAGTCATGTTTCAATGCGAAACCATGCATCTCATAAGGCGTTTGTAAATTACTAGCGAGTGAACGATTAATTAGATTTAAAAGCAAAATACGTATTTCAGGTAAAATGGTGTTATAAGGTTTGTGAGATTTACTCCGTCAGAAATGTCCTACATTAAATTTAAACTTATCTAATAATCAAAAAAGAAAAATTACTTTTTTTATAAATGGATCATGACCCGTAGATTAGCAGCTAACGGCAGCGAGACATAAACTAAAGCGGATATATATGGTTACATAAATTATACGAACCAGACAATGTAGTTTCCTAAGAAATAAAATAAAATCTATGCGCATTGTCAATTTTGTAGTAGATAAATAAATTCTTTAAGAAAATAATAAATAATTTAAACATGTAGAATTCTCTGCTAAATTGAAACACGACTGTCAAACAAATTTCTTCCATAGTAGATATTAAGAACCCGAACCAATCAATGTAAAACGCAAAAAATAGCAACCAAATACTAAATCAAATGTACAAGATGTTACTATCAGGAATTTCAAACAAATTTATATTAACTACAGATTAACCTTGCAAACAGAAAGATAAGCCATATATAATACAACGCATTGCAACTAAAATATAAGAAAAACATAATAATATTTCAAAATTTATCAAAAATCTGAGGTAATATAATAATGAACTGTAGAACATCAGTTCTCATCGACAATAAAGAAAAATAGGGTTGAGAACTCTGATGATTATTTTGATATTTCAAAAGGATCATTATATTTTGCAGAGTCTTGTCGGTTTATTTATTTATATAATTTAATGCCTATGAAGATTCCTCCTTGGAATGACGGTAAACTACATCTACATCCTGGATAAGACGATAAACTATGTCCAACTGCAAGGCCTCTGAACAGAAGGTTTTGAGGGGCTTAGAACCACCTCTTAATGTTGGTGTTCCCAGGTCCACCCTTACCTGTGGTGGTAGCACCTGTAATTTTCCCAAATATAGGCAAAATGTTAACCACCACACTGGAGTCAAAATACTATGAAGGTGTAACACAGTTTTTAATACCAGAAATGCTTTGTGAAAAAAATATTACCAGCAATACATTTTTTAAATAATATTAATAATAATAATAATGATAATAATAATAATAATAATAATAATAATAATAATAATAATAATAATAATTTGAAAAAAGTATTACCAGATATATATTTTTGAAGGATAAAAATATTATCAGCAATATGTAAATTTTTTAAAAAACAAAAATTTTTCGGCATTAAAAACCCATTGATGTTGATATGCCGTACAACAAACTAAACCAAAACAAACCAAGTTTATGAAGACATCAATTATGATAATATATGTTTATATAACGATGGTGGTCTGATGGTAGTAAAAAAAAAACTATAATGAAAGGAGATAAATTAAGAATAATGATTCATAGAGAAAGAAAAAATGTTTAAATCGTTAGGCTAAGATAAGTACTATTCTTGCACAAGTTGATTTAATTTATCTTACGTTAGATCTCTTTAATGATATATTTCAACCTTATACGAAAAATAATGCCAGCCCAATGTATCTTCACCCCAATTCTAACCACGCTCCATCTAAAATGCAACATATACCTTCGTCTGTAGAACGTAGGATTACTAACCACTCATTGGACAAAAGCGGTGTTTATAATAAAGATTTAAAGAATAGTGGTTTAAGTACGCTGAAATCGAGTTTAGATAAGAGTGGTTTAAAGTAAAGTAATTTATAAAAACTTATACAGCCTATTTTCTTTTCTTTTTTTTGTAAAATACGTTGTATTTTTCTTTCAAATCTAAATAAGTCGAGCACATGTCAGGAATTTTCAATAACCTGAAAAGATGCATTGATAGAATTGAAAGTCGACTCCAATCGTGTTGCGATTTTGACATGTGTTTGGTGTAATATCGTAAAATTGTGATTTTTTTAACAGTGACTATTACTGTTGCAGATGCAAGACACTTTGTTCTCTGGATTGTTAGTCTAAACAAAAATACATCTAAATGCACCTTCACACTTGCCATTGCGTCAAGAACTTAGTGGTAAAATCTGTTTGCTTTCGATACCGGCTTGAGACAATAGGATGTCTAACCATACGGATGAGCTGCGAAACAGTATGACAGTGGATGACAATATATATATTTAAATATATATATATTTAAATATATATATATATATATATATATATATATATATATATATATATATATATATATATATATATATATGTGTGTGTGTGTGTGTGTGTGTGTGTGTGTGTGTACAAGGCCTTGGGTAAATCGAGGGAGAGGGTTTAGTTAAGGGATAATTTTTATAGATAAATTCTGTTTAATTCTCTCTCTCTCTCTCCCACATAGACACAATTCAGAAGCCATTTAATCATTTTTGAAGAATAAAATTTTTAAATGTAAACAATATCGGCAATAGGTTTTATAATATTTATTACATATTGCCAGATCGTTTGACTAAATTGAAGGCCGAGTAGAAAGGTTATAGATTTGTTTGTGCGTTATGTGTGCATATTTTTGTGTATGTATGCACCTGTATTTGTATAATATTGCTGTACCTTCAAAAATTTTCATTTTGTTTAAAGCCTCATTCTGGTATTTAATTTTATTCATAATCTGTTATTATATATTGCTTTAATACTTATAAAAACACACAGGTTCTTTTTGCGTTAATTGGTTTGATGAATATATATATATATATATATATATATATATATATATATATATATATATATATATATATATATATGAGATGAAATTGCATGAGTTCTTATAGTTACCATTATGCTATATACGGTATACGCCATTATATTTTTTATTTATTTTTCGGATGCGCATTAATTGTTTTTGAGTTTGTCGACTGACAGGCATACTAGGATCAGTTGGGCATCATCTAGATTCTATCGTCTGCGAGAAAAAAAGAAACCATGACACAAGTCACTGCGCCACAGATTTGGAAACAACATACTCTACTGCGTGGCATACGCGCCAGAAGATCCAATATGAACATTCCGGATTGTTTCATCAGATTCCCATCATCCTTTCCGCCGCCCCTTTAGAACAAAATGCTGTTTTTTTTTTTTTGTATTTTTTGTAAGAATAAATATTTTATTGAAAAGAATGGATAAGAACATATAATTCGATATCTGATAAACACAATAAAGAGATATTCGATCTTATTTCAAATGACATTTCCTTCTTTTATATAAAGCCCATTTTTATGATTTATCAAGAATGAAATATTAAAAGCATTGTATATATAAAAAAATTCTTCCAATGGTTAATTTTTCGTTTTATGCTCTTCTATGTTTACTATATTTCCTCACTCAATCCATCAGGCTATACACAAAAACAACCACACAAAAACACATATATATGCATATACGTCTGTCTGTGTGTGTATATATATATATATATATATATATATATATATATATATATATATTCGTGTATATATATATATATATATATATATATATATATATATATATATATATATATATATATATATACGAACCGTACAAAAAGATAATGACATCCCAACTTACTTAGGCACATGTTCCAACCATCCAGCTTCAGTCATCAAACAAATACACATATTTATCAGCCGCAGACTAGCTGAAATCTCATCAAATATTGATATGTTCAATACCCCAAAATAACCATACGATGAAGCACTAAATGAACTGGATACACACAACAACTACAATACACACCTCCACAAACAAAAGAAAAAAAACGAATAATAAATACTATCTGGTTTAACCCACCATACAACAAAACAGTCGAAACAAACAGAGGAAGGACATTCCAAAATTAATACAAAAGGTCTTCCCTGAAACTAACAGATTAGGAAAAATACTCAACAAGATATAAATTAAAATCGGTTACAGCTGCACATAAAATATAACACAAATAATAAAAATGTCACAAAAAAAGTAACAACCTGCAATAATACAACCAAGTATCCTCAATGCAACTGCAGAAATAAAACAACATGTCTACTACAAGGAAATAGCCAACAAACGAATATAATAAATGAAGTCAAATAATGGCAAAAAACACCACAATGTACTACATCGGTTCCACTGAACGATATTTCAAGAAAAGAATATGACAACTACCACCTTTCTTACTGCAACATGAAAAAATCAAACAGAAACACACTATCCACATACTTATGTAATCTGGAAGACAGAAATATTAAAGCAAGAATACGCTGGAAAATATTGAAATAAAACCACCTGCCACCACAGATAGCAATAATTAATCATACCCAACAAAAGAATTTCCTAAACATAACATTATCAATAATTTCTAAATGCAGACCTGAAAACAAATACCTATTATCAGAATTATTCCAAACGGATAATTAAAAATACCAAACAACACTAGTACATAAACAAGTATTGACCCTATAAACATGAAAAGAGAAACCACTGTGTCCGTAACGCCATCAAATATTTTCTAGTTCAAACTAGCAGCATAATAATTACAGTTATTTTTTATCATTCTACCACCATTACTACAATCACTTCTACATCTTTACAATAAATATTTTCTGCTACAATTGTTATTGTCATCAACCCTCTCCGCCACCGTTACTACCAGATCACAGTTAACATCACCGTATTAGTCCACAATTAATACGGAACCACAATTGACATTACCGTATCAGTCCACAAATATACATACGTTCCCCACCAGCAAAATTAATACTAACTCATAAATACTATTAAGTTATACAAATTAGAATTTCAACAATTTATATGTGCACTATCGCCAAAAACAAGCAAATAACCAGCTTTAAAATAATGATAAACCTGCCTTAAACATTTTAAAATAACAAATTTTAACTATCATAGATTTACAAACACACAATCATACGAATATACGTGCGTTCGAGAAAACATTATTCAGCGAACAAAATAGAAAAAATGGTCAGCGCGTTGACAGCGCAACAAACCAAAAAATTCGCTACACAACCCAACATTGAATACAGCGAAAAAAATGAGTACCTATGTGCACAAGGACTCATGGATGCGCATATATGCCCAGTCAAACAGTGTTCATATATATTTATGCTTGTGTGAGCTTCGGTGAGTGAGCGTGCGTGTGTGTGTGTGTGTGCGTACGTCAATGTGTGTACGTGCGTGTATTTATGTTCTCGTCAGTGTGAGTGGCGCTCCGCCGACAATTTTTTCCCCATTTCCATAAAAGCACCGATATACGCAACTATATATAAATTCAAAATTTATTCACTTTGTCTGACGATCGCAAATAGCGTGAAACCTAGCGTTACAAAATCACATCAATCCAACTAAATATGTTAGCTCTATCTCAGATATTGAGCATTTCAAATAAGTACTGCGCATATATAATATATAAATGATATATATAAAAATTTGCATATATATATATATATATATATATATATATATATATATATATATATATATATATATATGTATGCATGTATGTATGTATGTATGCATGTATATATATATAAACACTCACATTACACACACACACCCATATATATATATATATATATATATATATATATATATATATATATATATATATATATATATATATATATATATATTGACCGTTGTGTACATTGTGGAATTTATTTTTAATTTCGCATTTGTGCGTTGTTTGTTTTTCATTTTGTTGACTGTACAATATCGTCAGATAGTTTGGACGCCTCAGTGAGAAAAAAGAGTACCATGAGGGAATTTCCCTTTTCCTGAAATTGTGAAACATGCTTGTCATTAGAGCTCGAATCTCTAACATGAACAATTCAAATTGTTTTCGTTTCAATACACATGTGAAAGAAGAGATTGATTTATACATTACTTAAGTTTATCTCTATATGAATTCGAACTCTATGTACAGATACTCATTACGATTTGCATTAACATTAATCTTCCTGCATTATATAAATTCAATTTATTTTATAACTATACACTGAATTTTTTATAACGCATGTCTCTATGACTAAAGAAATTATCATTTCGAATAGTATATTCTTTTCAGAAAATCTTATTTCTCCCAAATATATATATATATATATATATATATATATATATATATATATATATATATATATTAGGTTGGTGCAAAAATAATTTCGTTTTTTAACATATGTTACTATGTGAGAAAACGAAATTATTTTTGCACCAACCTAATATATATATATATATATATATATATATATATATATAAATGGGATAGGAAGACTGTGCAATATTTACATTGCTCGGAATATCATTCTCACTTTGTTGGCATATTTGTCACAATAGCAGTTCGATGGAATTTCGTACTGAACCCTTTATTTCGCTCGCTGGGGTAGATCTTTCTAGTTCAACGTGCCATTTCTAATGGATGTCAGTTAACAGTTATCACCTGTTAATTCGCCTCAAGGACACATGCTGCAGCGGATAAAGACTTTACTTAGATCCAGTGACAGTGCTCAAAGAATATGAGTTCAACACCTGTTTAAGGTGGTGGAAAACTTGTAGAGGGAAATTAACAGGTGGTAACTGATAACTGACACCCATTAGACGTGGCACGTGAAACTAGAACCATCTACCAGAGCGAGCGAAACAGAGGGTTCAGTTCAGCATTCCAAACACCTGAAGAAGGCCGAAGCGTACAACGGCCGAAACATTGTGATAAATATGGCAGCAGAGATGAGGATGATAATCCGAGAAACGTAAATAGTGTACATAATGCCTCATCTCAGCGATATCGACACATAAGTAAGACTGTGATATGCAAAACTTATAAATGACTATGTTATGTATAGGGTTAATTTTAGTGATTCCACTCGTATTCAAAATGTCTAGTTATGCCCGAGCGAAATTATATAGAGAAAATGAAAACTCAAAAAGTATTTAATGTGCTAAATGGTCTTTGTATAAATGTTTATCTATATTAAAATAACTACATATGCATAATTGCATCATATAAACATTAATAAAACATGCAGACGTTGGTACAGAATTCGACACTGACAGGAATATGGATGAACTGACATATTTACAGTGGGATTGAATAAGAGATCGTAAACACGAAAATATTTCATATTTTATTTGTAACATATCAAGTTAAGAAAAAGGTAATATATTTACTGTATATTTCCATACTAAAAATGTATGTATATAAGACTAAATGATATTCCAGTGTTAAGAAAATATAGCAATATTTAAATTTTTATTTGTTTAAAAAATGATCGTACAGCAGAACAAAACAAGTTTTATCCATCTAATATTTTGTAGGTAAGCATTTATTGAGTTCAACAGCAACCAATCTCCTCCAGTAGTCTTTAATTAACGATTCGCATAATTTAGTAGGTATTTCATCCCATTCTTTCTGAGTAATTGTCTTCAGGTTTTTGATGTTGGGCCTCTATTTTTCAAAAACCGCTAAAAATTCTCTATTGCATTCAAGTCGGGCGACTGACTAGACAATTGTAAGATGTTAACGTCATTATTAGCAAGTCTATTCTTCGTACCCTTGGCAGTATGCTTGGAATCATTGCCCTGCTGGAAGATCTAATCAGGAGGAAACCCAAGTTTCTCTACCGAAAGCGATAAATTTTGGCTTTGGATTTGTTGATATTTTTATGCATTCGTTCTGCCATTTTTAATTGCTAGTTTGCCAATACATTGCATCGAAAAGCAGGCCCAAACCCTGATACTACTCACACGAAATTTGCCAGTTGGTCTGGTGTTCTTGGGTGCGTATGCTTCGCCATCTTTCCTCCATATATGATTCAGGGAATTGCAACCGAACAACTCAGTTTTACTCTCATCTATCCAAAGAACTCATTCACAATAAAATTTGTCCTTATCTTTATGTTCTGGCGCAAATTTTGACCTGACATCTCTGTGTCGTTTCAGAAGGAGTGGTGTCATTCTTGGGGAACGTGACTTTATACCTTCTCTGCGTAGTTAATTACTAATCGTTTACTAATTACGTTAAATCCTGACTAACTAAGATCATTCTGAATGTCTTGTATGTTGGCCATTGAGTTATTTTAGACCTGTCGCATCAACTTAATCTGGGTGGGATCTTCCTGGGAGCACCGGGTCTGCCTTTGTTCTCAACAGTATTACGTCTTTTAAATCTTGCTATAAATGAACCAATTTTTGAAAAAGGTATGTTCGTGTTCTTGGAGAAGTTTCTGCAACTTTTTCCATTGTTGCATAACTTAATAATTAGCTGTTTTTAGCACAAATCATTTTTTACGTCTAGCCATTATTAGAACAGTTATCAGTGAACAGTGAGTGCAGAATGATCCAATTCTGAACTGAATGTTGCAAAAGAGTTACTGATAATATTCTATAACAGTCTAGAATCTTCTACTTTGAAGTAAAACCAAAGTCAACCATATTATAATATAAAAATTGACACTGTATCAACACTTTTTTCACTATTCGGAATAAAAAAAATATACAACTATCACTTATCGATGGATTTCTAATTCTAAATTGCAGATTCTGATTCTAGGCCCCCAAAATACATATATAACATTGTTATTTGTGGTATTCATTGGCTATAAGTGAGAATAACAGGCATTTGTTTGCTGTAAGATCACTTATTCAACCTCACTGTATATTATAATACATGAGAAGACAATAATCCGAGCATTTGAGGAAATCTAGTTCTAGGATTGCTCGCAATTCGATTAATATACGGATTTTAAAACAAATAATTAAAGAAACAGTAAACGCATAAACTTCGTCATAGAAATTACAAAATTGTAAACAGATTATTAAACGGCAAAATTTTTGACTTATTTCAATAAACAGATATATATATATATATATATATATATATATATATATATATATATATATATATATATATATATATATATATATATATATATATATCAGGTATAAGCAAAATATTGCTTGTTTCTATATAATAGTTGCAAAAATAGTTCTACGTTTGTTTAAGCCTGCAAGCCTTGTCATGCATAAAACTCTGAGTACAGATTGGAAGAAATCATTATTTGATTAAGAAGCAATAGACAAACACATCAATCCTAGTTTGTATTCATAATATTTCAATGAGATTTCAAATTGTTCTGCTATCGAAATATTGTTAATACTCAGAATATGTATGTTTCAGTAGTTATATTACATTTAAATTAGATCGTTAATGCCCTTGGATAAAATATTTGTATCCGCAGAAACATATCGAGATTTTCTGTTATAAAATGTGAATAACTGTATTTGTTTGCACGTTTCTTCTTGAAATATTATATATATATATATATATATATAATAGGTTTCTCATATTTATATATATATATGTGTGTGTGTATATATATATATATATATATATATATATATATATATATATATATATATATATATATATATATATATATATATAGAGAGAGAGAGAGGTCGACAAATCAACAACATAAAAATTTATAAAATAGCCGAGAAACTAAAACTAGACAACAAGATCAAATGACAAAAAGTATTAGGTTGGTTTAAAAATAATGACGGTTTTTGACGTTAAAAATACGTGAAAAATCTTCATTATTTTTGCACCAACCTAATAGAAGCATTCATTAAATTAACAGACAAGGACAACTTCTTGAACAAACCAACATGTGGACTAATAAACCCAACATAAATCTACATCGGAAAAATAATCAAATACCATAATAGATGTCCTCAAACTAAGAAACAATCTAAAAATAAAGCAATGGAAAAACACAAAATAACAATTGTTTTAACAACGTCAACTTAAAAGAATATTGGGTAAGGGCAAAGCAAGATTATAAGTAATGAAAGGGAAGAGTGAAAAGCAAGTGTATTTTCATCAAGATTTATATAAATCTAAAATGTATTTACAGTCTGACATCACTTCAGACCTCTCATTTGAAAGTTTATTCATTGTCTGGATACGGCATTATTTCCCTACTCTCATTCTGGCACACTCTACACCATATAACACTTATAACCAATGTTGTAATGTTCGACATTCCTTAAATGATCCAGCGCACTCTTAGTCTTCTTCTATTTTCACTTTTATTTTCTACACATGGCTGACTAGTTTTGTGCTGTTTGTTATATTTTTCCAATTTGAATGATGTTTGATTGTACATACATTTTAAAAACTACTCTTTGTACATCCCAGATATAGTGGACTTTCTCCATTTTCAAAAATAATTTAATCCATATGGGAATAAATACTGGAAACTTCGTTAAAATACGACAACTGTCTGACACTTGCTAGAATTTCTTAAAAAAATGTTTTCACTCCGAAAATAAAATCGTTGAAAGAGTAATCATGAATACTTCAACCACTGGCGCAAGAAAAAAAAAACAATATTTTTATCAAAAATTACGAACCTAGTAGACATGACGAAATATTAATATTGAGTCTTTCCACTTAATAATGACATAAATATTTTGACGATAACAATTTGTATTTTATTAAATTTGGAGCCTTTTCTTCATCATGCTCGTCTGATTTTCTTTCAGCTAAAAATTATATCTACCTAAATAAAATACAGACCATGCTTAATTTCATTCTCTGTACAGTATTTTGCTGGATTACCGCTAAAGCTGCAGAAAGATGAATTGATGTCCCAAATTAATGTAACAATGAGAATAGGATAGCGTCCAGGATGAAATGAAATATTTTCTTTGAAATGGGCTGGGTTTATTTTATTATAATAACCCTTCAAATACGAGAAGCACTTTACCAAAATTGTTTCATAATGATAATAAAAATCAGAGTATATTACACAAGCCAAACTGCTTGCTATGAAATGAAATCAATAAAAATAATTAAGTTTAATCAAAGGCATATAAAATTTAAAATATACTTCATGCATAAAATCAATTATAAAGTCCTTGGAAAAAATATAGAGAGAAAATATAAAAATGTGAGTGGATGGCCTATTTATGGATTCTGAAATCAGTCAATTCCTTTTCATTTTGCTGCAAATCCTCTTTGCTTTCCTGCAGATTGTATTCATCAGATTTAACCATCGTTTTCGCCGCTCTTTTGGGAGGAAATGTTATTTTGCAATTTTTGAAAAAAATAAATAACTTATTGAAAAGAATGGATACGAGCACGTAATTCTTTTTCTGATAACATAATAAAGGGATATGCGATTTTATTGCACAAGACATTTTCTTCTTTTGCTTAAAGCCCATTATTATGATCTACCAAGAATAAAATAAATAAAAAGCAAGTGCTATTTTACAAAAAAAAAAAATATTTCTTCCAATGATACCTTTTTCGTTTTAGGCCCTTCTCTAATTTCTGCATTCTTCACTCCTTTCCTCATTATACACAGAAAAAACAAAGACTCTCACGCAAACACACACGCAAACACACACACATATTATATATATATATATATATATATATATATATATATATATATATATATATATATATATATATGTATATATATATATATATATATTTATATATATATATGTGTGTATATATATATATATGTATGTATGTATGTATGTATATATATATATATATATATATATATATATATATATATATATATGTCAGATTAGATGGGTAGATTGGCGCCCTCTGTTTCCTAACAACTGGGCAGTATAATAGATTCAGTTGGACACCGACTGTGGGCCAAAGAGCAAAACTTTACAATTCACACCACCAAATACTTAGAAACAGCATGCTGTATTGTTTAGTATTCGCGCTGGATGCACCAATCTGAATATTTCAAGAGTTTGTGCGTCAATTTGGGTATAGTGCAGAGAATTCGGAAAGAGTTGGATATTTTATCCACGTAACATCATGTTTGGAGTGATGACTAGTGATGGTGACGTGATGACCATCCATGTCTCACTGAGTCTCAAACTAAAAACGCAGGCCTGAGGAGGTACTGCTGTTCTGGGTAAGTGGATGCTGCTGGAAGGCGAAATGTCTAGCAACAGGATTCTGCCCTATTCAAGACAAGCAAGAGAAGCTAGACAAGTGGATCAGACAATTTCTGCGTCCACATCACCCTAACATCTGATAAGGTAACTAACCAGATTGCAACCCACTTTATTGTTATGTGTAGGATGCATTTGAGCGAGCGACCCAGAAAATTCTTCTTAACATTACAGACGAACTGAAAGCAATGATCATGGCTTCATTTTTCAAATTGAACAAGCAAACGGTCCAGTAGAGATGCAGAATATTCCGAGGTCATCTGGAGATCGTGGTTGTAACCAATGGCAATTTTAAGGAATAAATTTACTCTTTAGTATTCCAAGATATTTTTTTTTTGTAATTTTGGTACAGTTATCTATTAAAAGGAGATGTCACCTTTTTGTTATTTAGACGAAAATTTACCTATGCAACATGTCTGTATATAATATTGTCTATGTCAAGAACAATATTAAGAAAAAAATTATCGACAAAGTGGAAAATGGGAACTTTTATAAAACAGCAGACTAAATGCATCAGCGACCTTCATCAATTGGACTATAAATTGTTTAAATTTATGCTACTCCAATTGACAGCAGAACTTCTGATCGTTAGACGGCAGCTTTTGAGGAGAGTAGGATCACCTTTCAACTGATGCTGTTCCCTGGTTCACAATTACCGATGTTGGTAAAACTTGCTAACTTCGCAACTTTGACAATTAACCTCTAAACACTATGAAAGTATAAAAATAATTTTTATAATATAAATACTAGCTATGCATGTAAATACACAAAGGATTTCCAACGATACATATTTCAAGTAAAATTTCCAACAATATATTTTTAAAGCATAATTACCAAAAATATACTTTATAGGAAAATGACAATGTTTATATTTTATCTGTATTTGAAGCCATACATATGTTTCGAAATATTTAGATTTCAGCATTAAAAAGATCCATATAAGTGTTGATTTGACGCTAAAGAAAATAAAAAAAAAATCTAATTGATAGCGAAAGTATTTTAGTGGGATTAAAATATATAAAATATGCTTTAAGCGCTAGATTATCCACACAATAGTTATAACCAGGTTCTTAAAACAAAAAAAAAAAAACTTTCTTGGCACAACTGTTATCAAAATGATGGAGAGTAAACTACTGGTAGAAAGACGAACGAAATGAAACATTAACTATATTATATCGGCAACGATACACTGTGGTCCGAAAGTCTTGCCATAGCTAGAAAACGTAATTTTACATTTCTGATGGCTGAGAAGAGATCATACAGTTGGGGAGAGACGGTGTAGGCGACAAGATTTTCAGACCGCCCTCTATATGCACCAAAACATATATTTATAAACAAACACCAAATGAAACATTAACAGCACCCCCGTTCCTGCGTGCGCATGCTAAGTTGCATCAACGTAAATGAACGCGTAAATGATGAAACGCATCACAAGAAAACATTTGTTCCAATTGTAATCGTTTTATCTCTAAAATACGCCAACAGACACGCACGTGCACACAAATACACGCATTTTCGCACACACGAACACAAATACCATGACGCACGCACACACACAAACACACAGACACACACCTATATATATATATTTTCTAGCGAGATTAATGCTCGACAAGCGTAAATATAAATTTTAGATCAAAATAGAATTTTTTCCTTTTTCAATTTTCATTCAAAATATTCAAATTTTAGGAATACGTTTTCACAGCTTCGCCCACGCGACGACAACGTGACCATGTTTAAATGGGACGCTGATCATATAAAATTTTCAGTTATCTGTTTGGATAAGTCTTGTTCTTATGTCCATCGTCTTTGTCATGTTGAATTGATAATGTTAATTATATTTTATGAATATGTCCTGAAGATGGCTTATTAGACCGAAACGTCCGACGTTGACAT
>OZ010594.1:93417140-93429640 GCA_963932145.1 Acanthosepion lycidas
ATTTTAAATAAACGTTAGTTTTAGTATAATTTTTTAAACAGTTCGTATTGCACTCTCGATCTACGCACTCGAGAAAATTTGACAGACGTTTAGTGACGTCATTCTCAACAGTAAAGAAAAAGAAACACTCAATATTAATTTTGTTTTACAGAAGCAAATTTTCTTTTTAACCCCGTCTCATTGCTGATTAGTGGCTCAATCTCTCTCATGATTTTAAAGCATATGGACTTGAGATTATCCCTTTAACTCTCTTGAAGAAATGTGCTCTCGCACCGGATCCTGCTCTCTCTAAACTGTACAATAAATGCTTAGCGACCTCTTGCTTTCCTGCTTGTAGAAGAACCTACACTATTTCCTCGGTCTTTAAGAAATTAGTTGAACCGTCTGACCCCACGAACTATTAGCCTTTTAGTAAAATAATCAACACCGAAATGGTTAAACCTCTCACATTGCAAGACATTCTTTCAGATAAACAATTTGGTTTTCATTTCTCTATGTCAGTTGCTGGTGTATTAACGATTTATTCTGAAAGATTCTATCAAGCTTTACATAAGACTGGCGAAGCTCGGGCTGTTTCTCTGGACATCTGGTTGTTTTAGACAAGCGTTATAATATTTGAACTGATTCGGTTATCTTAACTGTACACGAAATAAATGTTATCCTGAATGGTCACTCTTCTATAACTTATTTCTACAAGATCAGGTGTAGCCATGTATATGTCTTTGGCTATGCGCTGTCCCTAGTTTTCATCAATGACATTCCTGATGATATTTCTCTTCAACTTTGAATCTATGATGATGTCACCACCATTTACTTCTGTCTCGTTCATATGTCTGATCAGTGTGATAAGGTAAAATTATCAGGTGATCTAAAAATGTCCTACAGTTATTTGTTACGTCGGGAAAAGAATAGATTGTTAATTTTCTCGCCTTCAAAATGAAATTATTAATCAACTTAAAACCTCTTCCTGCCCTCCATCAGTATGACTGGTACTAACCTCACTGAAAGAAACTCATTGCCCCATATCGGGTTAAGATTTTCGGCTGCTATAGCGTGGAAAGTCTATTAAATCCATCGCTAGACAATGTCTCTCTCCAAAATGTTATTGCATGGTTTGTGTGGTTTGTATCACATTATTTATCATCTGTCAGTTACGTCTCTGTCTTTGGGCAGAGTGCAAGCAGGGGCGACCTCTTCAGAGTCGCAAATGAGGAAAATTTACAGCCCTAGCGAACAGCTACCCGAGGCTGCGCACTCGCATTGCACCAGAAAGAGGCGTCGGTGCTCGCGCCGAGTTTCACAGCAACCGTCGGTTGCGCGGGCTGCGGACAATTTTGTTCCTGGCTCGGTTGAACGCGATCGCTTCCCCACCTTAAATAAGACCTTGTGTCGCAACTCGTTTTATTGGGGAAACAGAGTAAATGCCTAATTTGCGTCTCTGCTTCAATCATTTTCCAACCGCTGTAACATAGATTTTATGGGTCCGTTCTATAAATAATTTCATGGTAATGTTTCAGATGTATTCTACACTATGGTGCCTATAGTTTATGCATTTAATTTAAGTAGATTATTGGCGATATTGTCTCCTTAGTTCACAGTCGAATTGTCTAGATGTAGCCGTAAGTTATCTGCTAAATGTTTCTTTTTCGCTCTTGTTATTGTGAAACTCTCTTCGGCCTCATGCTTTCCAGCCAACTTTGATCTTCAAAAATTCAAATGCAACGTTAGTCTTTAAATACTGTCTTGGTTAATTTTCTATTCTTATCGCTTCATAATGTTTCTCTTTTTTCTTGTTCTTACAAACAGAGTAACCCCTTCTATCTTAATGGCTTTACCCTCCTTCATGCGGTGATATGATTATAAATAATACATCCTTTCTGTGTCTTGATTTTATATACTTCCATGGACAAAAATTTACTTTAGTCTAAGGAGGTGCTTCTAGTGGACAAAACACATTTCACAGTATTATTTCCACATTGCCAGTCATTTCCTTAACGTAGTTTTATTGACAATAACATTGCCCAATATGTATTAAGATGATTTAAGTGCAGTGCAAACATTCTCAGGTTGTCATTACCTGCTCTCTGCCTGTCAGATATGTTGGTGAATATATACAGTATCAAATGAAAATACGGTACTGTTGTAGAAATCTCGCTCTAGGCAGTATCACTCTTGTCATTATTCAATTTTACCTGATCATTTTTTTTTTGGTTGCTTTTTTCCGTACTTGTTTCATTAGGACACTCTTCTTTCATTTATGACACTTTTATTTCATTTTATTTTATTTAACAATGCTTTTCTATTCCCATTTAATTCTTACGATTTTGCTATATTATGTACAGTGTTTTTTTATTTTATTTCATTTTTTGCCGTCGCTCTATCTTTGACATTACTTTGGTTCGCACAACGTTCCCGATCTTGTAATTTTGCATTCTTGTTTCAATTTCATAATTCTCAGATACTTGATTTATTTTCCTATAGTTTTGGCAAAAGCACATTTCGTGCTTTTACCTCTTGCTTATCTAATGATTTCCTAGCATGTTCTTTTTTTTTCTTTTGCCAGTTACTTTTAGATTTATTATTAATCTTTCTTTAATTCATTTCTTGTTCTCTTGCATGAAACATTTTTTATTGCCTTCCTGTAAATACCTCCAGGTTTATTATTTTCTGCCGACTTCCTTCGCGTAAAATATTTCGTCTTTATAATTTTTCCGCCGTTTTTACTTGGTTCGTCTTCTTATGGCTGCCGTCAGTCTGTTGATAATATTTGTGTAGATGTTACATCGTCTGTGTTCAGTCTATTTTCTCCTTGTTGTATTCATCAGATATTTCTTTTATCGTTTTGTTTTAAATTATCATACATCTGTCTTTACTTTTCTTTTTTTATTATCTCCCTTCAATATTTTCTCATTCATATTCTCTTTCTTTTATCGTTGATCCTCTCTATTTATTTATTCAATTTTCATTTCATTTTTTTCAAGTCTCTCTTTTCGTTCTGCTTTACTTCTTTCTTTCTTTTTGCTAAAATTATTGCTTTTCTTACGATTCAAGTCTATTTCGTTTTAGCTATGTCTTTTTATTTATCATTTATTTTACTTTTATTCTCTCGTATCTTATTTTCTGCTTTCTCGCGTGTTCCTCTCTCAATGTCTCTACCGATATTATGGATAGTATCTTTTCCTTTAGTTTCCTTCTAATTTCAGTTTTTCCACATATTCATTTTCTCTCAGTCATACATCTCTCATTTATACATTCATACTTAACATTTCTCTGATTTTCTTTCAACTGTCACATTCTACAGTGTTATTTATTACATTTATTTTCTGAAAATAGTAGTGAACCCTTGAGATGAAATATTCATCTCAATCGATGCAGTCTTTACGGCAACTGTCTTCAATTTTACTTTTAACGTAATGTTCCGATGGATACAGTGAACATAACTTCTTAAGAAAAGCCAATGTAGTTTTCGAAACAATAAGCAAAGTATAAAAAAGAAAAATATTTTAGAAATACAGTAGCGTTATATAAATTCAAAATGATTTGAAGATAGGTTTCATGACTTAAGTATCCGTGAAATTACAGAGTAGACAAAATTCCTTCTTCCTTTCGTAGCCGAAAATTATAGACAGTAATTTTAGACGACGAACAATGTACTATAGGAAACCAAACTAAAGCACGTTAGTCTCTAGAAACGTATTGACCCTATACATAAATAAAATTTCAAACAGTTTCCTTGATACCTGATTGCCACTTTAAACAGGTTTAATTATAACATTTCAAGCAGTAAAATTGATTATAAAATAAAAATATCACTAATCCTTTGTCACTATTTAAATGGAAACTTAACACACTTTCTCTCTTTTAGATTTATATATTGCAGTTAAGATGTAAAACGTCTAATAAGATGATAAAATATGTAATTAATATGTTACATATTTCAAACCGTGTATCTCGATCTTGTACACTTGAATTGTTTTTATTGAAAACAGAAATAAATATTTATTGACATTATAGAGGAGGTGTATATTAACTTAAAATTAATCGGATGGAATCAATGAAGAATTAAAAGGGATAAAATAAAATCTATTCTCCTGAATATTCGGAAAGTGGACACACAGTAAGGTCTCTTTCTAAATGCTTACTGCATTATCCATATTAACCTTGTGAAATTTATGTGCACAGTTTTAGATATCTAATTTGAATTTATTTTCTACCGTATATAATTTAGCTTTATATTGATCCTAAATTGTATTTTCATACTGATAATTAATTTCTTCCAGAAAGTAGAATAGTCTACCGGTTAACCAACAATTCTTATACAAATTAGTTTCCGATATTCAGTCTGTATTCAACCAGATATTATAATTTAGTATATATTTTCGATGTATGGAGACGTTTAATTTGTAGCTTTTGAAAAGAATAGATGCAAAAGAATGAAGATTGATTTATTTTCGGTTAAAGATTCTGCACACAACTCATATAATAATGGTACACAGGAGGATTAATGGTTATCGGCTTGGATTGAGGAATCAGAGAGCCGAGTTTGAACTCCTGTCGAAACTATTACATTCAGTGACGTGCTAATACCAATTGGGAAATATATGAATCCTTTTCTTCTCTTCGCACAACTATGGGCAAATAGCTAGACATAACTTGCATGGCAACTGGTATATCACAGAAAGCAATGGCTATCTACTGCGGGAAAAATGCTTGGTCGTTCAGTAATGTATCGAAAGGTACATGATCGCCTAAGCATGTATCATTCCTGGCATATAACTGAATGACACAGTATTATTTAGTATGTGCAACATGAACGTGTTTATTTCCTATCCATTTTTATAACGAAGTTCTTTTTCAACCTTCGAATAATTTTCGGTGAATAATCACGTTTTTTTTTTTTTTTTAGTATAAAGTTCGACTACATGCTTCATCGTTTATGAGCTCTCCTTAATGCATCATAAGAAATTCAACGCTTAAACATACAATATTGTTAATATTATTCCTAAATGCAGCAGCTTGATTGAATGTCATGTCGTTTCGCGACATAGTTCTCTCTATACAAGATTAATTTATTACTTGTCAATTGACATAAGTTCTTCAGAATATATTAGAGTGACATTTCGTTGATTTCATTACAGTTCTTTCATTCAGCGTTTTCAATCTCCTGGAATGACAGCTACGCAAGAATCGATAACAAAATCAACCCTGTCATTTAATACAAGTGATGGGAATGCAGGAATAATGTCTTTCAAAAGTGAGTATTTTGACAGTGGATGCATCAAACTAGGTCCGAATTTAAACTCGGCATGCTGATTACATTTTTTATGATAATTATTTTACAGGTGATGCCGATTGTAGTAGTTTCTGTTTTGCTTACATTATTCTTGATAAAGAAATGAACGAAATCTGATGGCTAAATTGCACGTAAAGAGATTCCTAACTGAAGTAGCTGAAACTGTGCTACGTATCGTTATTATATTTCCAGAATGGAATTATGTTGGAACTAATAATACGTAGTTGATTCAGTCACTAGGCATTTAATTTCGGTTACTAAGCCTAATATGTAATTTTTATTGCATTTCATAATTTTCTGATTCTTCATTTTTAATCCAATACTCTCATGTTATTTTCTTATCCATTCACCGGAGATTCTTCATAGATTTATATGTGCGATAATCCTGTAAATCGTATATTTATCAAATTGTTCTATGTCATTTTTTCAGCTCATTTTGCTGAGGCTGACCGCTAGATATTTTTTTTATAAATGATCTGCCATGACTGATTTCAACGTATCTTCCTAGCGGAGAAGCCATTTGATTGATCGGTTACGGGAGCAAATACACCGTTCGTTGTATCAGTCGGTTTCAGTTTTTAATTTATATCGGTCATGTGCCGTATGTGATATGCGCTTAGGCGATTAACTGTCTTTCGATACATGACTGACGAGTAAGATTTTTTCCCGCGGTAGTTTGAAAATTCTTTCTGCGGGGGACTATTTGCCATACGAGGATATAGAACCCGGTCTTCCCTGCTATATACCCATAGCTGGCAGGGAGAGAAGAAGAGGATTCATATCTTTCCTGAGGATATTAGGACGTAAATGAACGTAACAGGTTTGACTGGAATTCGAACTCGTCTCTATGCTTCCTCAATCCAAGCCGCTAGCCATTACACCACCGTCCTGCTTTTTAATACTTTTTTCTGATAGTGGATGCAGTATAGATAACATATATACTCCTTAAATATGGTAGATAACTCTCGTGAGATTTGTTTTATTGCTAACCTCAAAGATTCTTTCTCTACTCCTGGACGATGGGTATAAGATCGGAAGATATATATCCCGTTTGTATATATCTCTGTCAAAACGTATGGGTTTGATCCGATATTTCTGTATCAGATGAGACATTTCTTAAATTTATATTGTTGAAAAACACAAAGGAAAGTATTGTTGAATGAGTGAAGTCTTACGATATAAGTATATCTTGAAAAATAGTAAATCCAACAAATCAATTGATCATCAATTCCGTTGTAAATTATATGGACGCTTTTATTCAGTTTACAGGGCGTAGAAGCGTTTACACATCAGCACGCTGCAGCCAGATTATGAAAGTGCAACATAGTCCTGGGTTTATGGTTCACTTTAATAGGAACTTTTCCTACTATATCCGCTTCCATATGACATTTCAAAAGATGACACCTCCATACTGTGATGAAAAATGTTTTATGTTTAGATGAACAACTTGCGCTTGATCGCGACCAAATCAGCAGATAACTTGCGGCAATCAATGATATAATCCCTAGAGGATATCCAATAAAATACACTGAAAAAATTAAGATACATTATTTGTTTCAATTTCATGTATAATTTAAAAATTATTGTTTGTAAAATTTATTGGATAATTATTTCCTTTTTCTCGAAACAAATTATTATTGACATTAAAAGTGGATATTTTTTAATAAATCGCAAAAAATCTAACAAAGAGATCTGACAAAAGCTAATCATTACCAGAACATAATTGACATTATTTTGGACTTTTGTCCTCATCTCTGTCGCCATATTTATTACAACGTTTCGGCTTTTGCACGCTCCAGCCTTCTTCAGGTGGTTGGAATGTCGAACTGAACCCTTTATTTCGCTCACTAGAGTAGACCATTCTAGTTCCACGTGCCATGTTTAATGGATGTCAGTTTTTTCCTGTTAATTCCCTTCTCCAAGTTCGCCACTGCATTAATTGGGTACTGAACTCACATTGTTTGTGTCCTCTCATTGGATTTAACTAACGCCTTTATTCACTGTGCCATGTGAACTTGAGGAGATCTGTGTATGAATTTCTGGGTATTATAAACCTAATGTCTTCAGCAACCACTTTTTCCCAGTGCTCATATTGCAACTTTTGATGTTATCATCCTCAGCTCATATTGCAATTTTTGTTGATATTATCGCTTTTCTCTGGCACTCCTTATTACTGATTCCCATATTGTATTTATTTCTATGCTTGGTCGGCTCAAGATATTTTTGTGGCCTAGGATATGTGCTGATTCCTTAAGTTTACAAATGGTTCAATGGTGTTCTATCACAAGTAGTTAACTGGGTATATGTTGGTATTGTGAGAGATTTTTCTACTACGATCCACTTATCAGAACAACCGGTGGATTCAATGAACAAGTTTAACACAAGAAGCAAGCAAAAGCATCTGTATATATTTAAATAACGTATATTACGATGTCCGTCCTTATGGTGCGACGCCTTGACATGCTAGGAAGACTTGCGTGCTTCAACGACCGCCAGGGCTATACAAGCGGGATCGTTGGCTCTTAGCATGTCCAACCAAGCTCAACAGGTCGTGGGGTCGCAATCAGACGAAAGACACACCCTGCTCCTCCAGGTTGGATGTTGTGGAGTTGGCTAACAACATACTCACTTAAAATCTAGCTTGTTACAGAAACTTCAACGATATCTTCAAACAAAGACATGGCCGAGGAAAAGTCATCTAAAGTGGAGTATATGAGCCGTACTGGTGAAAATCCTTGGGGAAATTAGCCGGAACGACATGAGCTGAGCTGAAGGGGATCGCCCAGAACTGCGTCCGTAGGCGTGGTGTTTTTACTGTCCAAGGAATTAAAAGGCATAATGATGAAATGATATTACGGTGTACCAGAAAACACTAGAGGTCATTAGTGACACTATTTGTAACAGTCAAAATATAGACGTAGCAGCAGTTGTGCAAACTAATCAGCAGGCAGGTTAAGTTTAAGTTCACTACAGATAATTTACGTAAGGGACATTGAATGATAACTGAAGTGTACTAAATAAAAGTAAGAACTAGACGATATGCAGTAAAATGAGAAAATATACACCGTATATTACAACAAAGATGAAGAACATGTGATAACGTAAAGTAGGATGATGAAAATAGTCTTAATATATATTCTGCACCTAATAACTCCAATTCCTAGAACGTCAGTCATAGATTAGAGTTTATTTTTAATTTGAGACTAGTCAAATATATATAGAATTTTATTTTGTTGTTTTCATCAACATTGTGTGCGCAATAAAAATCAAATTTTGTATTTTTATATATTCACATTTACTCAGCATTCACTGAATAAAATTAGTACCCTGCAATTTGACAAAACACACACAAAAAAAAACCTTTACAGAGAAGTTCATATTTCAGAACGAATCTTATTTTAGGATGAAATTCTGTTTTTGCCTGAAATATAATATAAATTATTGGAACCATATGAACTATACTACACGTTCAAGATGAACCATCAATTTTGGAAGAGATCACATCAAGTAATTACATGCAAATAATCAATATGTGTCCCTTAGCCTGCATACCCCACATATAGAAATAGAAAAACAACATTTTTTACAGTATTTTTTTTTTAATATTAGCTGTATTTATTTGTGATTTAAAATAATTTAATTGGAAAGCAAACTTAGTGGGCCGTAATTCCCTACTTCAAAGAAACCCTGTGCGATCGATAGACTTTTAGTTCGCACACGTGGAAAAGGAGATTGATTGACTCGGTTGCGATTTGCCGGTGGAGAATCAAGCTGTGATCCCCCTCTCCTCTGAAAATTAGAAATACTTCCTCATCGAGGAGGTAAATGTTTAATACATATATTTGTTATTATTCCTAATAAAATATAAGTTAACAAGAAAACGTCGTATCAGTGAGGAGAAAATAATCAATACGTGTCCTATTATTTTTTTATATCTACTTTTCTTTTTGTCTAAATGTGCGACATACATACACACAGGACAAGTGTTTATAGGCAGCTTGTATAACTAAATTAGAATAATTTCAAAGGATAAGTTATTGCAATCTATAATACTGATTATTATATTCAATTTTTTAATGATAAAATGTTTGGTGCTAAATTGTGTTGATATCTACAAGGAAAAATATCTACACTTTACAAATTATATTTTGGAATAATATATACATAGTAAAACATATCATATAATATATAACATAAATTCAATGAAATTAAAATATCAAAAAATGTTTTATTTATATTCTAGCAATAAACAACATGTACATGGACTAAATAATAATAAAGAGGAGTGTAGATCACACACCAAAGTATTAGGTCGGTGCAAAAATAATGACGTAATAATGTTTTTTTTAACGTTAAAAAATAGGTCCAAAAACTACATTATTTTGCACCAGCCTAATAGATTCATTGACACGTAGATTGCATCCCAAAGTATCACCCAATGTTTTTTTTTTTTTTAGTAAATTCCACATTGGAATCTGTTATTTTTGTAATTCTACTCTTATGGTGATTTTGTGATATTTGCTAATTATCTATCTGTATAATAATGTTTTGGCGATAAATCGATACTTGCAATTATTTATTGAAGGGAGAAGTATTGATGAAAATATATGATCGTTTAGTCTTTCTTCTTTTTTCTATATTTCAACAATGCAATAAATAATTTGATTCTCATTTTTCTTCTCATATTATGCGTCATCTCTCTACAGGACGTAAGAGATCACTGCTCTTCACGTCCCTCTATCCCTTTCCGCTCTCTTCCGTTTGCTTCCTTCCCCGAACCACGTCCTGTCATCTACGTCCGCCAAATATGTCACTCGTTGTTTTCCCTTTATTCTCATTTCCTCGATCCGATCTGCGAGTATCAGATTCTCCAGACCCTCATTCCTCATAATGTCTCCCAGAAATTTCATTTGCCTCTTCCTGATATTAAGCATAAGCTTCCTCCTTTGCAATCTCTCTAAGCTCTCTTCGTTGCTCACACGCTCTGCCCATGATATACTTACCATATTTCTGTAGAACAACAATTCTGTCGCCTCGAGTCTTTTGTTCATCTTTGAGGAAATCGTTCAGCATTCGCTGCTGTAAAGAAGGACAGATGTCACGTAACAGTTCAGTATTTTTCTCTTTCTTACCAAAGATACAAATCAAGGTTAACAACTCATATCGATTAGTTCTGTGGTTAAAACGGTTATTTGCGAAGATTAACTGTCTTGTAAAAGGACTTATTCAACCTTTAAAGCAAGGTGATCATGAGGGAATTTGAAGAGATACCAGTATTTACTCTGTACGGCTGCAGGCACAAGATATACAGATGACATGGTGTTGACAGAAGATACAGAAAAGAAACTACAAAAGCTCTTGTTGAAGTTAACAGAGGGAAGCGAGTAGAAGGGATTAAACATTATCTATATGGTTGTCAGAAACTGAAGGAGTCCCAGATACGAACTACGAATTGGGGACACCAAAATCAAGCATGTACTCACGTTTGCAATACACACATTTTGCAAATAAGTTTTTCAAGTAATCACACATTTAAGTACTCACATATGCACTACTCACATTAGCAAGTACTCACGTTTGCAGTTATTCACGTTTGCAGTTATTCACGTTTGCAAGTATTAATATTTTCAGTTACTTACGTTTGTAAATACTCACGTTTTTCAAGTACTCACGTTAGCAAGTGCACACGTTTTGAAGTACTGATGTTTTGCAAATATTCACGGTCACAAGCACTTATATTTGCAAGTGCTACCGTTTTGCAAGTAGTCACGTTTTTCAAGTACTCACGCTTACAAATACTCATATTTGTAAGTACTAACGTTTTGCATTTACTCAAGTTTGCAAGTACTAATGTGTTGCTTGTACTTACGTTTGCATGTAATCACGCTTTGCAATTACTCACGTTTCCCAAGTATTCACGTTTGAAAGTGCACACGTTTTGCATGTGCTCAAGTTTTGCAAGTACTCACGCTTAAAATTACTCACATTTGCAAGTACTCACGTTTTGCAAGTAAACACGTTTGCAATTACTTATGTTTTGCTAGTACTCATATTTGCAATTGCTCATCTTTGCAAGAACTCACGTTTGCAAGTACTCACGCTTTCCAAGTACTCCCGATTCCAAGTGCCCATGATTTACAAGTACTGAAGATTTATAAGTACACACGATTTCAAGTACTCACGTTGGAATGTTCTCGCGTTTGCATGTACCCACTTTTTCAAGTACTAAGGTTTATATATCGAGACAAGGATTTCACAGGGAACAGGATGCATGACATCAAAATTTGAAGGCGCTCTGAAATAAAAAAATATTGATGTTTTCCATAAACAAATTCATCTCATTAGAAAGGAATCTTTCGTTAGAAACAAAACATGCAGAATCACTTTCGAGTATTGATCATCTCATACACTGAGGCAACATAGGTTTTGTTTTAAGGAGGAGCGCTGAGAAGGCAATGGACTGAAAACTTTAGGGAGAATGAAACATAAACAACAAGAATGGTACGATTCAGAAAGCGTCAACTGAACTGCCTTCGGCATAAAATGGGGAAAGAAGGCTCGGAGAATTTAACAGAAAAATATTGAAGATAAACATGTCTAAATGACATAAAGTACACAGATTATGAGAGAAAGAAAAAAATGTGGAATGTAAAAATTATGCTGTTATATGATTAGACAATTTTGATGTTACACAAGGTATATATATATATATATATATATATATATATATATATATATATATATATAGAGAGAGAGAGAGAGAGAGAAGGAGGGAGAGGGAGAGAAAGAGAGAGATAGCTACTTTCGTAGTACAAATTAAATTTTCGTGGTTTTACAAACTCAACAGGAAAAAAACTATTATGATTTTTGTTCGTTTTTTTTTAACAGGTCTCACGAGACAAAAAGCTAAACTAAACATAAATCAAAGTGAATGTATTATCGGAATGTAAATACAAAATATAGAGGGCAGAAAAAAGGGGTAAAATGATGCAAGCTTAAAGTTAAAAAGTGAAAAGCTGTTTAACTCGTTAGGTATTAATAAGCGTTAAAATGGTTTAATAGAGCCAATCAATATATAACCTAATGTTATAAAGTGTATTTGATATTTGGAAAATTTATCCATTCGTAATTAAAATACTTTAAAATACTTTAAAACAGTTTATTTTTTCTATGGTTACAACCTAACATCCTTTCATTACATTAATTA
>OZ010594.1:93434640-93474640 GCA_963932145.1 Acanthosepion lycidas
AAAGAATCATTCAGACCCACACAGCCAAACTTGGGTGCGCACAAATAAACTTCCGTGCGTTAACATATCCTGTAACAAGTTATAACTGACAAATTTAATCAATATCCATATATTTCCCTCTACATATGCATAATTTATCTGTTTCACACTCATGCTCGGGGAAAGGAACATACATTGTTACCTGACTAGTTTTAAAAATAATCATGTATGCAACGGTTTCGATCCTCACTGAATAAAAGAAAATCTTGGAACTGAAACAGATTAATAGTCAATTTTGTATGTCGCTCATGCTATCGCTGAGTTTATCGGTGTTTGTAGGTCTGTTTATCCTTCTTTCTCTCAATCTCTTACGTATTCTCTCAGGCTTCCACCGAACTACACAAATATTCACTCACTCATATACAGATTTTTATTGAATTATTTCATAGGTATCACCCCATCAAAGGCAGTAAAGCCACTAAGACACAAGGTGTTACTGGGTTTGTTTGAGTTAGGAATAGAAACATAAATAGTGAGATGGAATAGAAACGAATAATCAGGAGAACATTAGATAGCGATTGACATTGCAATTAAGTTTTGGCAGAATAAATTTAACTGGAAAGCAGGGAACCGGAAGGGTGTCCCACAAGCGAGAAGAGCGAGAAAATAAACTGTTAGCTACATCTAGCAGATAAATTGTAAATTAATTAGATCTTGACGCCAGTCTAGTATTGCGTTAAAGTTAAAATAGATAAGGTAACATAGGGAAGAGCAATTCCCATGAAAATATTCATAGAAAAGACACAGAAAGACAACCATACGTTGGTGGATAGTGACTGAAGCCGATCTGCTAGATCAGGACTAATAATCTTACTGTTTCTTCTTGGCATTTTATCAAGGGCCTCAAGGAAAATATCAGGGTCCTCACTATACAGAACGAGACAGAATGAGAGAGAGAGACAGAGAGAGAGAGTGAAAATAAGAGATAGATAGATAGATAGATAGATAGATAGATAGATAGATAGATAGATAGATAGATTGTATGTCAGGTTAAATCACTAATATTTTATTATATATCGTTAAACTCTATCTCTCGCGTTATGTCCATATTTATGTACATTGTGTATTGCGGGAGTCGAATCCCACATTGCCGATCTGGCGAGGAGGTCACTTCTTGTAAAATGCAATCTGATTTTATTCGGAAGAGTCTGAAAATAATATCATAATATGACCCAAGACATGTGAGAAAAAAAAAATTGTACGCATGAATGTTTGAAAGAAAAGAAAATGTGTGCGACCGTGTGTCTGCAACAGTGTTCACCAGCAATCGTAGCCGGAGTGTCTCCTCGGAAATATTTAACAGGTCAGTATAACTGCTCATGTTTGAACAAATTAACTGCCATAGTATCCACACTTGAATTGATTATAATATCTATATCAAATGATCATCATTTTTTTTGTCAGAATCGGTATTAGAATAGAATATGTTGCAAGATACTCTCAGGATTAAAATTTAAAGTTATATTTTGTCTTATATTCGATACCATCCAAGGTTAGAATGACGCGTCTGAAATACTGTATGTAATAAATATAATATATAAAAAGAATGTATATTAAAATATTTGTCGGACTTATTCCATTTCATAATATATATATATATATATATATATATATATATATATATATATATATATATATATATATATATATATATATATATATATATAACTTCATTAGATACTTAATTCATAGAACCAAGGTCAGTGATTTGAAAGTTACACTACACTCCAAATTTTTTTGATTGTTTTTATTATCGAGACAACATATATAGGGGGAAATATATATATATATATATATATATATATATATATATATATATATATATATATATATATATATATATATATATATATATATATATATATATATATATATATATAAGTAAATACTCTATTTATAGTAATCAATATTAATAGAATTTCCCGGTCTGAATCTTCGACAAATCTCAAAGTAAATATGTGCCTCCTGACAGCAATGAAGCCTATATCCTATACAGAACATTCTTATAGCCTATAGCTTAATGATATAGCATGTCGGGCTATATGATGCTTCCATGAATTATATAGGTTCGACACCTCTCGGTGGTATCATATTTTCTATGAGATTTCTCGCATATTCTGTTGTTAATAACGTTTATTATAAACAGAACATTTATTTAAATATTTTACCTATAAAAAAACATATTTTATATATATATATATATATATATATATATATGTGTGTGTGTGTGTGTGCGTATATGTATATCTATATATTTGTATATGTATATCTATATATATAGAGGCCATGAACATGTTACCTTGGTATGAGGACCTCCTATATATGTTGTCTCGATACTAAAAACAATAAAAAAAAAAATTGAAATGTAGAGTAACTTTAAAATCACTGATCTTGGTTTTATGAATTAAGTATCTAATGATACTGAAAATAATGGTGTGATGGATTGTAGAATCGATGCCGAAGGTGTCTCTATCCACTGATTTCCCATAGCGCATTAGATGGAGTTTGGACATCGTCTGCTACTGCTTTAGTGAAAATATGATGGTAGTCTAAAAAGAATTGTGATAGAGTTTTATTATAAGAGTGATCAAACAATAACATGACATAGAAAAAAATGCGTCTGATTTCGTGAGAGAAATATATGGTTTGGTTAAAGCGCAGAGGATTTCATATCAAAAGTGAAAAAATATGTCCAAACATTTTGGTTAACTAGTGCAAAATTGAAGAAAACTTTGATAAATGTTCGAATGAATAAAGAAGAACACACTGAACGGAATGATTTTGATTCGTCTAGAGAAGAGTTGAAAGAAGTTTATATGAAGTATTAGACGGTGTTAAATTGAAATATTTCCCTTGATGAATGAAACAAGTCAACAGTACCACAGGCATTTTTCTTAGCTGATGCATGGGTATATAGATCGAAGATGAAGTTAGGTGATTCCTTCAAAGTGATTGAGTTTGAAAGAGGTATATATTTAAAAACTTAAAATCAATTGTCATGCATGGTAATAAAGAACTGCTACGGACATAGAAAGGAGATCAGTATCATTGACTGCAAATCATAACAAAGAGATTTTATGAGATATTGGAGAAGCCACGCGTGCTTAATGTCACAGAAATCAATGATTTCATATTTGCTGGTGAAGGACCAGTGAGTGTGCCTATATGAAAAATGTCATCCGGGAAATACAATGGTCCACGGTAGAAATGGCGTTTAGAAGGAAATTTTGACAAATGTATTAAGTTAATCAGCTTGTTAGAAAGAAAATATGATATAGATGCATTATAATGACGGGAAAACACAAGAAAAAACAACTAACTTCTTTATAATGAGAACTATAATTATGAATTAAGTCAAAGAATGTCAGTATTAAGAGCTTATCAGTTGAGAATCAATACGTTCCAAAAGAATTGAATAGCGATTGGATGGTTAAGGCGAATTACCCGCTGACTTAAACGACGTTTGAACTATCAATGTCATTTTTTATATATGCCAAATTAGTCGCCTTTAGATCCCAGCTTGAAGTATTCTCATGTCTATCCAAACTGATGAGCTGTCAAACAGCAAAACAGTCTATCATTGGATAACAAAATATAATTATATATATATATATATATATATATATATATATATATATATATATATATATATATATATATATATATGAAAAGTGTGTGTTTATATATATATATATATATATATATATATATATATGTTGTCATTCATCGATACGCACACACACACACACATATATATATAGACACACTCACACACACATACACATATATATATATATATATATATATATATATATATATGTTGTCATTCATCGATACGCACACACACACACACATATATATATAGACACACTCACACACACATACACACATATATATATATATATATATATATATATATATATATATATATATATATATAAAGAGCTACAAATAGTGATAGCTTTATAGATAGATAGATAAAAAGATAGATAGATAGATGAGAACGGGTTCCAAAATAGAACTAGTGTTTTTCAGAAAAAAATATTTAGACTAACTTTATCGGTTTCACAGATCTATATACTTAAAAAATTAGATATTATTGAAAAGTTTACTTGGAGATAATTGTGGCTATGCCATGATTAGTTTCGTATCTGATCGGCGTTGAAGAATTATTTCCCTTTATACAGAAAAATAGTTCCAGTTACTATCTGATTCAATGTAATATGATTGTTTGATCATGATCATATGATCAGATATAATAAGTCTTGCGTCAAAAATGGATGTTCATAAAATTTTGTTGTCAATAGTTTAGAGTGTCATAGTTCATTGAACGTGGGTAATGACAGCAAGTGTTGACTTTAGTAGCAATTCGCAAAGATTCAATATACAAGTATTAAATGTGCATGTTTTTATTTGAGTTTGTATGTGTGGAAATAGATTTAGGGCTTCCTATTTTATCGGAATATAGAGAAAAGCCAATAATAATAATAATGATGATAATGTTGTTGGCAAAATAAGCAGGGATTGTACATGAATTTCTATGTGTATAGAAATGGGTTATGGTTCAATAAGTAGAAAAAACATAATAATTTTATTTGTGCGTATGTATGTGTGTGTTGAGATAAACTTTATCGCCTTTATAATTATAGTAATGCTGATAATGATGATGATTCTATTCGAAAAAGGGGTACGGTTGTTACGTGTCCATTCAAGTGTATATGCTTGGATAGCCATTGATAAATGTGCGTTGGTAGTGTTTGTTGAGACGTGTGTTGTATTGTACAGTTGAATAAATATATTTTCTTTATGTATTTGTGTTTAGTGCGGTATTAGTTGGGCAAAAATAAAATGGGAAAAAATGGAAAGTCTAGGATTTTTTTTTGCGCAGAATTTCAAATGCTCACTGAGTGGTATTTGTATTGTGTATTTGGTGTCGTATTTTTAGCGTTTAATTGTCATTCAGTTTGTCAGATTGAGTTTCGTTTGTACGATGTAATCTTCGTTATATCATTTACATTTAAACCAGATACTAGATTTTGGTATGGACAAATGAAACAATTTTTTACAAAGCAAGTATGACATCATTACAGATCTCGTATCACATAAGCTTAATGCAAGTCAATTAGTTCGAACGAACACAACATTTGAATGTTAGTGTCGGGATTCTGGTGGTTAATTTGTCACTGGTGATAAGTTTTCAGACAGATTCTGGTTGTCTTGTGATTTAGAATCTTTTATGCGCATTGAATACTTTTTTGCGTCTTTACTAAGTAGTGGAATTATCTTGTGGGTAACAAAATATGTTTATCTTGGTTGATGTGTTTAGACATACGGTAGAATATTTGATGTAATTTGAGTTTTTTATTTTGTTTATTTTTGAGTATGTATTGTTTTGACAAACTCTGTTCTATTATATTTTTTGAATATGTATTGATTTGAAAACCTATTAATTCCATTATCTATCAGCGCTCTTTTTGGGGTATATTCTTTATAATTTTGAGGTATTATACATAAGAGTGTGTGATTAAATACTAATAAACTATAGACTAATCGATGAAATATACAGTTCTCTTAGTAAGATTAATTCGTATATATATATATATATATATATATATATATATATATATATATATATATATATATATATATAATGAACACATTATTCATTCGTTTTCCACGATATATCTACACATTTCAAGTTAGTTAAAGCCAGAAAATATTTAGATTATAATAATTTTAGAAGATGATAATGGTTTAATGATAAATGTTTTATTAATTAACAAATAGCTGGAGGGAGGAAAGGTATATTCGTAAATGTATTTGCGCGTAAGTGAATATAACAGACACAACAAGGAATTGGAACTCAGTTTTCCGATTAAGAATTACAAGTCTTTTCGGTGATCGTACGCGTACTGGTGTACAACGGGATGTGGCCGGATGACTTATCAAATTATGTACAAATATATCCACATGCATGTAACCATCACAAACAAACAATTATTAGCTTTTCCGGATGCCTTCTTCTAGATTTGGGCCTACAAGAATGGCAATACTTTGTACGTGAGTCTCGTACATCATGACTAAATGTACTGATTTCGCCCTTTTTTCTCTTTTTAGCTACTTCTAGCAACGTGATCAATCATGATGGAAGTTATTCGTATACACTTGACAGACAATTGTTAGAGAGATAGACAAATAGATACAGAGTTGCGCATGCCGTTTTGTTGAGAGAGGTGGAATATTTCTCTGAATGATCAGAGTAATGGTACAATAAAGTTATAAATTTTTATGCGTCTGCTTTTGCTCCTGACAAAATGCTTTTATGAGAAGATGCACTTCTTCCATTAGGCATCTGCTAAAATTTCTGTCTCATGCCTATTCTTTAGAAAGGATGTTTTTGCATTAGCGGGATCTGCGTTTTTTTTCCTGATCATTCTGCACGCCCAATTCATTTTTAGAGCAATTGCGATCGAACGTTACATTATATACATAAACATACCTACATATATGCATACATACCTACATATATATATATATATATATATATATATATATATATATATATATATATATATATATATATATATATATATATATATATATACTCACATAAATATATGTGTGTGTGTGTGCGTGAGTGTATCAAAAATTCTACAGTATGAAGAATGAATAAGTTTAAAAGTTTGACGAAGAAGTTATGATACTTCCGTGTGTCCAATGTTATTTTGTTTTTTCTTGTGAATAATAAAATAATAAATCTAATGAAAGAGAAAGGGTGGCTAATGTGAAAATTGTGCGCTTAGAAAGAGATCCCTGGGAGAAAATCACAGGAGAAATAGAGGTTAATGGACAATAGATGGACAGGTAAATAATGCATTGTAAAAAGAAAGTATGCAGAGAGAGGATGAAGCATTTCCCTTTTTAAAAGGAAACTAATCGAGTTGAAAATTGGAGAGAAATCACAAAACCAAACCAGCAAATGCTGACACGTTTTGAGAAATACTTCCCTTATATGTGATAGGCAAAAATAACTGCATTCAGGCATATGAATATATATTTAAATGTGTATGCGTCGTTTAACAACCCACACACAAACACTTCCTCTATTGTTCATTCTCTCCATGTATGATGGACTCTCCCATCGCTTTCGACGTATGAGGTTCCGACTTCCTTCGCAAGTGACATTTCAGTCCTGCTAGTGATTTGCAAAGAAGTCCATAGATTGTGTAAGAGTGTGGATTCTTGGAGTATATGGCTGGAACAGCAACAGATATTTTATTCCTTTCCCTAGTTTGACGAAGCTAGACAATATTTGATGATGCCTTGTTCTTGATGACATTGTAGCATGTAGTCTTCCATATATATATATATATATATATATAAATATATATATATATATATATATATATATATATATATATGTGTGTGTGTGTGTGTGTGAGTGTGTATGTGCGATTACAAATGATATAGATATACATCCATATAAATAATATATATATATATATATATATATATATATATATATATATATATATATATATATATATAAGCATTTCACCCCAAGCGAGGCGGGATGCCACTAGGACGCAAGAGGTTACAGAAAATATAGAGCGAGATCAGATAGGAGTGATAGAAGAGTGTATGAGAAGGGTAGAGGATAGATCAAGGCAACTGGATATGTCGATTGACTCATGAATTCTGAGAACCAGCGAATGCAGCTCCTCGGAGCAATTACCATGAAAGTATTTGTAGAGATGCCAGAGCAAGGCTAATTATATTGCATATCCGCCTCTGGGGCCTATCAAGAACCCTGAGGCAAACAGAAGGGGCACCAGACCATATATTGCATCAATACTCTATGCAAGAGGTCAATAGGTTCTTATATTTTCAGACAAGCTTGAAGTCTTCCATGTTACAAAGTAAATCAAAAATGATTTCAAAATATTAGACAGGCACGATGGAACATTTTAAACAATTCGTTAATAAATCCTTTCCTTAATTACTTACTGTCTAATATTTTGAAATCATTTTTGATTTACTTTTTAACAAGGAAGACATCAAGCTCGTATGAAAATATAAGAACCTATTGATCTCTGCGTATTCCTATATCAACGGAAGGGATTTCTTTACGAACTCTTTATATGAGAAAATAGGTCAATCGAGTTTGTTTAATATTTTAATATTTGAAAATCATCTTCGAATAGGTTTTCACTACATTGCCCACGTGAAGACGACGTGATTATATTTTAAACGGAACGCTGATCTTATATAAAAATTTCAGTTATCTGTTTGGATTAGTTGTGCTCTTATGTCCATCGTCTTTTTCATGTTGAATTTTATATGTTCTAATGTTAATTATGTCTTATGAATATGTCCTGATGATGGTCTAAAATAGACCGAAACGTCCGACGTTGAATTTATATTAACAATAATACAGCATAATTACATATTAAGATTTTTGTTTGTTTTTTCTGTATATTTTTCTTCATACTGTCGGATCATATCCATATATTTGCTTACACACACACACACACACACATATATACACACACACATATATATATATATATATATATATATATATATATATATATATATAATGGATTCTCCCTTCAGTTTCGACGTAAGATGATCTGACAGCTTAGTTGATTAACTTATGAAAATTTCTGCGAAACTCTGACGTGGTATTTAATAACCTTGCGTGTTTCTTTTGTACATGTTACTGAAGTCCGTAACCCGCGATAGATATCAATAAAAAAATAATTGATAAGGGACCTTGGTTGGACGTGACTTCCCGACAAAATTCACTGAACTGCGAAATGTCCATCTATATCATGAGCTTCTTCTCAGATACTGGCATACGTAAACGAGCCGAAACACTGTTTTGCCAGAGCGAAACTTAAACATGTTAAGGTATTTCTGTCTGTTCACTGTTTAGGAAAGTGACTTCAGGAAATTGAGAAAGCACAGAATGCCATATGTAGGTTAAAGTAGGAAACTGAGTTTTTATTTAAAATGACTATATTAATCTATAAAGAGTCCCTAAACAGATATAAACTCTCTCTCTCTCTCTCTCTCTCTCTCTCTATATATATATATATATATATATATATATATATATATATATATATATAGGGAGTAGGTTTGGGTTTGTTAACAGTGACTATTATAGCTTATATATAGCGAGACTCTTCGCATTGCGAATTGAGTCACTGTCAGTCACTGGGCGTGTTTCTAAAAATAAATACGCTAAAAATCGGCTGGTTTCTTGCCTTGCGCCGACGGCTTAGTGGTAGAATCTCCGGCTGATACAAATTTAGTCGGGTTTCGATCCGAGCTAGAGGCAACCGGATGTCTAGCCACACTGATGAGCTGCGAAATGCAGTAATATATATATATATATATATATATATAATCGGAATTAAGATATCGTTATATAAGTCATCATTTTCACCTTGTAATAGTAAATTTACAGGATTTTTCAATCAGTCAATGGATGATAATTTTTTGGAATAAAAAGAAAACCGAAAAGGGGAGGAAGAAAGGAAGAAAAACAGGGTGAAATAGAATATGAAGTATAAAATGGAGTGTGGCAAAAGAAAACAATAAGGGTTGTAAGTCTTGATAGGAGTGCTTGTCAGAGAGGAAAGCAAGAGAGAAAAAGAAAAGAGAGAAAGAGGTGAGCGTTATAATATACCCAGTAGAAATCAAACAGATGATGACCAAGTGCACATTCAGAAATTAATGAAAAATAAAAATATTATATAAAATAATAAGATATAAACCAAATGTATGAAAGAGAGAAAAGTCAGAATTAAAGAGTCCTAGATTAACAAATATACCAGAAAAGAATTCTAAGAGAAAACTAATTTTTTTCTAAAGTTCGGGGGAAAATAGATAATTTAGGATTAATACATTCTAATTAACATATATCAAATTAAATGTATAATTATTAATAGCCGTCTACAAAGAAGAAAGTTTAGATGTAAAATTGAATATATAATATAATATTAAAAAATCCTTAAAATTAGAAAAAATATAAATGAAAAGTGCCTAAAAATAAGACACTTGAAAGATAACTTTAGAATCAATAAATGATATTATGTAAACATATATATATCAATATATTAATTAATTAAATAAATTATATTAAAATAAATATATAAAATGTAAAATATTATAAAAAAATAACTTAACCGAAATTAAAATATTTAAAGAAAAACACAAGATATATATATATATATATATATATATATATATATATATATATATATATATATATATATATATATATATATATATATATATATATATATATACACACACACACCTGAAAATTAAAAATTAAATATTAAAATGCGATTTCACCAAACGTCATAATGCAATGCGTAATAATAATAAAAAACACTTCAATAATAGATATAAATATTATATATTAACATATACAACGCATATGGAATTTAAATAGCCCATTATATTAAAAATAACTAAATACATAAACTAGACATATCAATTGATTCCGTATATATATATATATATATATATATATATATATATATATATATATATATATATATATATATATATATATATATATATATATATATATATATATATATTTATGTATATATATATATTTATATATGTATATATATACATATATACACATATGAAATAAAGTTTATAAACATATAATTATGTATTATTACATAATAATTAACTCTAATGTTTTATTAATATATATCATTATTAAAATGTAATTAGATTTATATGTAAATGATAATTCAATAAAGATACATTAAGTTAAATAGAAATGGAAAATTAATGCCAATAATGATAATATTAAAGATATTATTGACAGACGATAAGAATTAATAGTAATTTTTTGATAGATAAATATTTTTTTTTAAATTCCAGCAGAATATCAATATGGCAAGGATATAGAAAAAAATGAGGCGAAGCGAAAAACTAGCAAAAGTATCAATGATAAGAAATTGTAACAAAAGAGAAATTTGGGAAGTATGTATAAAGAAAGGAGAAGAATTGATTATACGTATGTTGCGTCCATTCATCGGCGGAAATTCCAATATAAATACTGTGGATGTACTTGTTCTCTTTAGGGTAAATGTTTGCTTGGTAGATTTCATTAAACGCTCTGCATTTAACCTTCTCCAAAACAGAGTTCACCATTCCTGCAATTACATGGGGTATCTTTTCTAGGTGAATTGTTGATGCCATAGAGTTTATTTATTAAGAACAAATTTATCGGAATCAATACAGTTATATATATATTATTTGTACAAGAATAACATATTTAAATCGTTTTTCTATTGTAGGCTCTACTCAGGGGGATTTGAGAAAACTTGACCTACGTTAATTTTAGATACCCTAGAGAAGGGTTGGGTGTTGAAACATTTTGTATTTCTTTTTCTATTTCCGCTCTTATTAACATGCGTATTTACATTAGCGTTAATTGTAGCCACCAAGAACGAAAGTTTATTTTAAATAAAAAGGTTTTTGTAGCACAATACATTGTTTTTTATTTAAAAAAATATATGTATTAGAGGAAAGTTTACTAATAAATCCAACGGTGATACTTATCTGCCTTATGTATATTCCCGAACTTTAAATTATTAGGTTGTCCCAAAAGTTCGTAAACACTTGCAAAAAATTGAAATTTTATTCGCCCAGTAATAACAAAAACAACAAAAATTACTCCTCAAAATAAAGACCATCATTTTCCAAGACTTTCTGCCATCGATCTGCAAGCTTTCGGATCTGGTGAACGTACCATTCACCCGGCTTCGAATCAAAGAATTCTTGACACGCTTCCTCGACTTCATGAAACGAGTCGAATCGGCGGCCCTTCAGAATGTGTTGCATTTAGCGGAAAAGGCCGTAATCTGATGGAACACAGTCAGGACTGTAGGCTGGTTGTGGCAGAAACTCAACGCCGTCCAACTCTTCATACGTGTCTTTGGTCTTCCTGGCGGTGTGTGGCTTGGCATTGTCCTGTTGCATCAAAGCGCGCTTTCGGTTGATCAGAGCCAGCTACTTTTGCTTCAACTTTTCGTAGACCCGCTCCAGTTGCTGACAGTAAAGTCCAGCACTGATGGCACGACCATTCGGAACCAACTGAAAATGCACGATTCCTAAAAGTTCCACCAAACGCACAACATGACTTTCTTGCCGAATCGATCTTGTTTTGGAACCGACGGTGTCTCTTGCCCTTTCTGAACCCATCGCTTGTCTCGATTGTGCTGGATTGTGTTGCATAAAAATTCAATTTTTCGCAAGTGTTTACGAACTTTTGGGACAACCTAATAATTTTCATTGATATTTCACTTAATATTCTTTTCCGACATATTTGTTAAGTTAATACACTTTAATTCTCATAACAAGACATGCGCCACATCTCGTTTTTTTTGCAACCTTTCCTTTTATTCTTCATCTGGTTTTTCCCCTGATTTTCTATCTTTCCTCCTATTTGACCGTTTTTATTATTTCAAAATATTATGATGAATTGACTGTTTGAAAAGTCATGTAAATTTAATTTTATGAGGTGAAAATGAGAATTTATATAATGGTATCTTAATTTTGATTGTATGAGATATATTACTCTGTCAATTATAATAAAATGGACTCTATGTGTTAATTAGTTTTAATATTTAATATTTTATATTGTATTAATAGTATTGACTCGGATTATATACCAACGGATTACTACTACTACTACAAACACACATATAAATATGTATACACACACACAGACAAACATATATATATATATATATATATATATATATATATATATATATATATATATATATATATATATATATACTACCATCAAATCTTCGCCTCTATAAATCCCTATATTATTTATACTAATTTTATTGTGAACTTTGAGATTGTATAGAATAAACTGTCCGACCAAGTCCGATAATTCAGCAGAATCCAGTGATCCCATCAATATATCAATGTTTTCACCAGATTTTTTCATCCATTGTTCGTTGTGGTGTATCAGAAATGATTTCCTCCAATTTAGGATGATGATGATTTCATTCTTAGAAACATCGGAGTAAACTCTTCAAACTACAAGACTGTTTCGTTTATTCTATACAATCTCACAGTTCACAATGAAATTAGTCTAAATAATATAAGGATTTATAGAGACGATGGCTTGCTGGTAGCAAATAATTCTACCGGAAGCAAAGTTGACAAATTGAGGAAATGGATTCATAGAGTGTTTAAATATTTAGACCTTAAGGTTAAGATTAATTCTAACATAAAAAAGTAGACTTCTTAGATGTAACCTTAAACTTAACCTTAAATAGTTTCCAATCCCTCTGGAAAGATAACGCTAACCCCATTTATATAAACCATAATTCCAATCACTCAACACCTGTTATTAAACATATTTCATCATCCATTGAACGCTGTACAAAGAAGCACTCATCTAACAAGGAAATATATGTCGGCAATTATATAGATACCCTACATAAGGAGTTATTGCTGTTGAAATCGCTATAGATTTTGTTGTATATATGTATCCAGTAATTGACACTGCTCGCATATATATTCAATAAGGAAGACTTAACACAAGTATTGAAAACTTTCAAATACCTCGCAATTGAAGTTTCATGATGTAATCACAAATGTATCTCCAGTTTTCCTGAAATCATTTTTGACCTTCTTGATTTCTGTTCCTCAAGATAAAGTTTTGGCTCCGGCAAGCCGTCATCTGTATCGTTTTGACACATTAGGGTGAATTTAGCTTTTTCAAGTTAATGGTAAAGCCACAGTGCTGCATGTGGTTTGAAAGAATTCATATAAAACTGCATAGGGTATAATAACCATCAGCGTAAAATGAATCTAGAAACTACTCTGACAAAAGATTTTTGGATGTTGGTCGTCTTGTCTTCAACATCTTATTCGTTGTATGATAGTTGATATAAACCCCATGTGATCATCTTTTCAAAGCCATCAACAATCTATAGTACGCCAATTCGGCGTTGTAATAACGATTTTTCTTTTCAAGCACAAGTGGATAAGAGAGCTTACCACCTACAAATCCTGTTCATTCTGAAGAGCCACTAAGAAAAGAGATAAACTTATCAGGAGCTCTAAGCTTTTTATTATAGAAAATCTGTTACTTCGAGTTATGTCTATATTTATTTCATTTGAAAGGATCTTTTTGAACTGCTAATAAATTTATTTGGAAAAGTTGTTAGAATTATCCTAAATATATACCGGAAAAAACCCGCTTTGATACGGAGAAAAATAACTGAACATGTTATAAAAAGAGAAGATTGCTTACATGGCTTTTTCATTCATATGATTTGGAGATAAATGTTAATTATCGACAAACTTCTTATCTATATGTGAAAAGGAAACAGTTGTTTACTTATTTAAATATTCGACTCTTGATATAATCAAGAGTTATTGAATGTTCTTCTCTCCGCAGTCCATCCTTCAAATCTACAAATCAACTATACGTCCTTGCATGCAGTACTGTTGCCGTAAATTGCCCAGTGTTCCTGATGTTCATCTTGATGTCCTAGATAAAACCAGAGACGGATATGCAACGTGGTTGGTCGCTATCTCACCGACGTGCTGTTGCTTCCCTCTGCCATTTGTACAAGTACTTTCATGTCAACTGCCCCGATGCGCTATTTTTACTGCTTCCAATATTGCATAAATGTAAGCGTGCTACTCGTTTGGCATCACATTCCCACCGTTTCTCGAAACGACTAAATATAGCCACCACTTCTACTCCAAAAATTTCTTATTTAGCACCTCCCGTCAGTGGAACTGCCATCCTATCACTAGCTTCCATGATAACAATAATCTTCAAATATTGATATGTACTGATGACTTGATCTTCATCTCTGTCCTTCTCTTTATCTTTTTTACTAAACACTCCTAATTACTATTACTCTCACCCTCTATAACCGCATTGCGTGCTATTTGCACTGCTGCTTTGCTTAAAAAAATCAGGGCATGTTTTGGTATATTGAAGGTAAATATTACCTAGCCATATATAAATCACAAGTTTATTAACTTCCAGAAGAAAACTTAAAAAAAAGATAATTTTACTGATAAGAGCAAATTAATATGTAGCAAAAAAGGCGTAAATGTTGAAATAATTTCTGCAACCGATATTTTCAAGCATATTCAATCGCATCTGAAATATTCAAATGCAATGTCAATTGACATTATCTGATACTTTGATCTTGATCCCAGTCCTTCTAATTAGCCTTTTATATTCCACTTTTACTCTTACTCTCACTCTTTGTAAGCACTTGCCTGCTATTTGCACTCCTGCCTTGCTTGGGGTCAATTGCTTAAAAATAATTACGGCATGAGTTGGTATATTGAAGATACAAATTATCTAGCCATATATAAATCACACGTTTATTAAGTTACAGATGAAAACTTCGAAAAGATTATTAATCGATACTGATACAGGCAAATTAATGTTAACTAAATATACCTTAAGTTAAGAAGTAATTTCTGAAGTCGATATTTTCAAGCATGTTCGATCGTATTTGTCGTAGTTACACACAATGATTCATTTAGTTCAATTTTGAAGAAGTTTTGGAACCAAAAGTGTAATTATAGTTTAAAGATGAAATGCTATTAATTAAACATGATAGCAAAAATTAATGTGATTTGATAATACTGATTTATATTTATATGAATAAATGAATATACAATTTTAAGTATTGGTTTCACCGAAAGAAAGGCGATAATGTCACTAAGATGACTGGTGTTGCTAGCAGTGAAGGGGAAGGAGAAAATTTGCGGGATGTAACGACAATAAAAATACAGATTTCCAGAAGACAGAAGATTATAATCGACATTGCTTTATAATCCTTTGAATCGGGTAAATGGCAAGATTCCACAGTAATGTTTTGCAAGAAAGGTAACTGTTATAATAGTCAATATGGGTTATAAAATATGGAAGCAAGTGCGTTTTTAAAAATGTCGGAAAAGTCTTTGAAATGATGTGAATAAATAGACTGAAGATATCTGTATTGTGAAATGTAAGACACACACACACACACACACACACACACATCCGTTGGTTGATAAAAGCAATACGCAAGCAATGTATTTGGGGGAGGTTGACAATTTATACATACTTGTCAATTGTGTTCAGTAGTATTCTACCGGTTATTGGGAGAGCGGTAACGGTTATGTTTCAAATGATTCTGGGGGTATTTATCATAAATGATTGTTGATCCGATTGCAGTTTTGTAGTTATTTTATGGTTTTGTTTGTTAGCACTTTTACACATTATTTTTTATTGTATCATTATTAGTTGTTGATTAATATTATTATTATGTTCACTTGTGTTTCTGTATGCTTTCATATTTTGTTAATTTCTACCATGTTTACTGAATTTGTTTACTTATTTATTGATTTAGATTATTTTATTTTACTCATTATTTATTTATTTATTTATTATTTTAAATCCGTTCGATTTTTATTTAATTTTTAAGTAACATATTAAAAAATATTTAATTTTTGCATTAAGAGATGTGATCTGATAATTTAATTTGTAATTTGCGTGAACATGGGATGTTAATTATAACTATTTTTTTTCCTACAGGCAATGCTTACAGTTTTGGAATCTATTGTGGTAAGCTGATGTTTTGTTCTTTATTTTCCGTTGTATATTTGCACTGTTCTGTCATAATTTCCAATATATATTTAGGAAGAACTGCTCTGTTTGCGCATTTCGTATTTTTAAAGGGTGATTTGGCGTTTCTTTGTTTTCAGGATCCTGCAGTTAGCCCTATGTATATGTATTCTTCGTCATCGTCTTGTTTTACAGTGGATTGGTATATTACGTTTTCATTCAAGCCTCTTCGTTTTCAAATAATAGTGATTTGCGGGAGTTTCATTATTCTGGTAAAAACGCAACTCGATACTATTACTCTATACTTATCTCACTTCCGATTACTATTCGGTGGTTGCTATTCGAACAAGAATTACTAGTGCTAGAATTTTTCAAAGGAGCTACGACTATTATGATAAATTTAAAATCTTAACGTGATAACGAGCATTCATTACCATAAAAAATTTATAATGAGTAAGTCACTGACATCACAAACATGGCGACGAGTATTTGTTCAACTGAAACGAGGAAAAGCACAATCCTCGAAAATGTTCAGCAAATTTCAAGCCGAATGCAAGTTAAAAACTATCATGGTCTCAATGTTGCATGAACAAAAACTACAACAAGAACTATAATTGCAGCAACAAAATAAATCATCAACTGCAGTTGCAATTACAATTAAAAAAAACAGAAGTTTCTGGGATATTCACTAAAACGATCGAAGAAATTCTTCAGATTCTTTCACTCCAGATACTGTATAATTCAATCAGTGGATTCGTATACAATCCAGATGAAGGGGTAACTTTTTAATCTTATTACAGAAGATACGAAAGAATCTTCAAAAGGGATTTTTCACAGTGGAATGATGAAAAGAAACTTCGGTTATAATTGCGGAAAGTATCCCCTACTGATTTTAAAAATATGCAAATTATATTTTGACGAAGAAACCAGGAGAGAATTTTAGTGAGACTACCATAATATTATCAAAAATCTTCGGTAATAATAGTTCATTGTTTAATACAAGATGACAATGTCATAACTTGGTAAAGTCTGACGATGACGATTTTGTTACGTACGCAGTATTCGTGAATGGTGAAGGCGAAAAGTTCAAATTAAATCAACTCCTGAGTTGTTTAAATGCCTGATATTCGTTCAGAGTTTAGCTTCTAATAAGGACACAGAGATAAGATCCATGAAATTTGCAGGAGTAGAAAGTGATAGAAAATTATCTCACCATGGAATAGCGGAAGAGTGTCAATGTATTTCAAATTTCAAACTAGATAACGCCTGAATTGAGATAAAAGACAATTCACAGGAAGATTGTGTCCGCCCATCTAAGACGAAAACTACAAAAGTTTCAACTACTAAAATAACATTAAGGGAAGACTGTAAACGCCTCTCAATGCCTGTGACTTGCCACGGCTGGAGGTAAGAATTTTAAAAAGGTTGTTTCTTCAAAATGAAAAATGCTATGATTTTTACTAAATTAGAACCCAAAAGTACGTGTTGCAGATCCAAGAGAGTGAAAAAAAAATAAAACGCACGTGAATAGGATGAATACATGTAGTAACAATAAGAAGCCTAAAAACGATATTAAAAACATATTTCAAAAATAGAAATTTGTTTTTGTGCAAATTAATGATGTAAAAATAAAATTGCAACAATATACAGGATCGGATAACACAATTATAAATGAACAGACATGGAGGAAAATGGATAAACCGAGTTTACTGATTACTGATAAATCTGTGTATGCAGTAGTAGAAAATAAATTAAACTTTTTGGCGGAATTCAGCTGTAAGGTTTTGTTTTTTTTTTGTCTGGAACAGAGTCGATTACATTGTTTGATCTGTGAGGCCTCCCAATTAACGCTTTTTACAATAGCATAAATATTTCTTACGACCAGTACAAATACGGCAACTAAAAATTTGAAAATGAACAGAAAAATAGTTTTTCTGAAGTTGTCTTTAGACTATTCCTAATGGACATTAACAGCAGACTGTGTGAAAAAAAGATGTATAATAAAATCTTCGTGCTTATTTTTCAACAGGGCTAAATGAAAATCTAAAACAGCTTAACTACCCGTTACCAAGTCCAGAGGAGAGTTCTGCCAAACTGAATGAAGGTAATTTTTTTATACATTGGACATCTCAGACACTTGCATACAAGAACTATTGGACGAAGACTGTACAAAATTATTGAGAATTAACACTCATAGCGGGGTATATAAATTCAACTAACTTCTTCTCGGTATAGACGTAGCATCAACATATTTCAACAGATAATGGATACCATGCTGGCCGGTTTGGATTATTCTGAATCACATTTGGATGTGATACTTATGAAAACAAAACCGGAAAACAACATGCAGATGACCTAAAGAAAGTAATTGAGTGAATCAAAGAATGTGGAGTTAAAATAAGTGGAAGACAATGTGACTTATTCATGCCAAAACTAAAATATCTAGGACAAATCATTGATGAACATGATAGACGAGCGGATCTTTCAATGGCAAGCCCGATAAAGGTTATCCTAGCTCCTACAAATGTAATATAGTTGCAACCATCTTTATATTTTGCTAACTACTATCGTATATATATATATAGATAATATGCACGAATTAAGAGCGCCATTGAATGACATAAAATGTAATTAGACAGACAAATGTCAAAGTGCGTTCGAACAGATCAAGAAAATCTTAACATAGGATTTGTCCCTAGCACATTTTGACCCTTAATTAGAGAATGCGGTTGCATCAGATGATAGTGATTCGTGTATTGGAGCAGTGATATTACACAAATATTAAGATGGAACAAGTAAACCTATATCTCATGTCTCAAGATCATTAGTTGCGCCTAAAAGAAGCTACAGTCAAATAGAAAAGGAAGCACTGGCTTGATATTTGCCATGAAAAAGTTTCACAAATTCCTACATGGAAGACAATTTATACTGCAGACAGACCATCGTCCGTTATTATCTATATATGGATCAGAAAATGGTGTTACCATCGACTTCAGCACCGGGGGAATATCCTATCAAATTATAGTTATAAAATGTAATATCTACCATACAAATATCAAGTTATGCAAACGGATTGTCTGGACTGATACGAAGATTCTGAGAATCACCAGAACACACAATGGCTGAGGAGATAAAGGTCGAAAATGCGATAAATAATGTATTATATAAAGCTGTACAAGAATATCCCATAACATTGGAGAAAATTAAAATCATGGCGAAGAAAAAAAAACTTCATCATGAAAATAAAGGATAAATTAAGATCTAAAGGGAAGATAATATGGAAATTAATGCGTTTTCATTATGTACCTGGGTACTGATGCACGCAGAAAGAGTGATGATATCAGCATTGTTACAAAGACGTTATATTAAAAGATTCTCACAGAGGATATCCAGTAATTTCTAGGATGAAATTTTTAATGTGGTGTTATAACTACTGAGCAAAAATGGATAGGGATATATAAAATTTGGCGAATTTATGTAGACGTTGAGCTCTGGCAGCTAAGTTACTGCGTATCAAAGTTCAATCTTGGCCGGCAACCGATATCCTATGGTCTAGAATATATATGACTTTGCAGGCCAGATAAACCGATCTTATTTTCTAGTAATAGTCGATAGTTATACAAAATAGACAAAAATACTAAAATGGAGGAGACTGAATACCTCAGCAACTATAAATTTCCTTCACAAGATTTTTGCAAGGTTCTTCACTCTATCATTTCGGATAACGGGAGACAATTCCCGTCTAGTGAATTTAAATTCATTAGCAACATAGCATATCTCAAGCTCCGTGTATCACCCAAGACCAAACAGACTAGCGGAACAGTCTGTCGACATGTTTAAAAGAGAACTGAGGAAATCGGATGGAATGGAGACATATGAGTTAATGATTTAAAAATTTCTAAGAATTTACCGAATTACGCCGAACCTAAACATCGTGTCTGGAATGTCGCCTACAGTATTAATATTCGCCAGAAAAATCAAGTCCCTCTTCAATAATGTATTGCCTAAATGCAATGCGAGGACATCAACAAATTATGGCACAAATCTAGATTTCTACCATGAAGATAAATTATTTCTCACGATTGATCATTGTGAAAAGAAATTCTGGGAAGAGGGGGTTATTAAAAATGGATTGTAAGAATGACATGTATGTTACAAGAACAAAGGTGGTAAATAAATGTCACCTGAATAACCTAAAACTTCGATTCAATGAATTAAAAAGTAGCCCGATCGAAATTTAACGTACCCACACCAACAGATATTTTGTACGAAGGGTTATGACAAGAGAAAAATTATGCCGAGAGAGTTTCTAACCATCGCTGAAGAAGTATAGACTCGAGGGGAAGTCATGTCAAAGGGTAGGTGTTGCATAGGGAAAGAGTTTCGTTGCAGACACTGGAGTTTGAACAGAGATCACTATTGAGCAAACACAGGTGATTCCAGTTCTAATAAGTAGACACGATGATCGTAAAGACATTATATATATGACAATTAGAGTGGCGTCTAAGTGATCGTGATACTCTCTACTATCCGCTATAATATTTAACCATACCTATCATTCTTAGGATTGATATTCGGCGGTTACTATTCTACCAAATACTACGAGTTCCTATTATTATTCGAAGGCGTTAATATTAGTATCTGCGATTTCAAAGTTTTGCCTAAAATGAGCTTTCAGTTATGTGCCATGCATGATACAGGCTTCGGCGATCATGAATCTTTCGATACATGACTGACAAGGCAGAATTTTTTCCGCAGTAGGTGGCTATTTCTTTCGGCTATACAACCCGGTCTGTCCTGCTATTTACCCAATGCTGGTGGGAGAGAGAAGAGGGCAATAACATGTAGGTAAATGTAATGGATTCAAGTTTGCTAGATTAAGCTTCGAAATGAGTTATCTTACTGCAAACCTCCGATGTTTTTGTAACACTATTGATCTCTATTTTGGACCATGAGAATGTATTTAGCTCCAGGCTGTAAGGATGATCCTTTTTCCGGTTGTAACCTCCTGATGCAGATTTTCTCTCTAGTGTTCCCTTTTTTTAAACTTATTCACGGTTCTCTTGATGGTTCTTTAATGGACTTTGAAGATGGAAATCAGCGTATGAATCTTCTTACCATTAATGAAGGCGAGAATTATATTTTTCCTCACACCATAGGTCAGTTGGAACGACAACGTGTGCCTGACACAAACATTTATATATATATTTATCTCCTCTCTTTCTCACTGAATAACTAAAATTTGCTAAAGGTCTTATCTGAAAACCCGGAAAAAAGAGATCCAATTTGTTTAATGTTCTTTTAGATATTAAACATTTCGTGGTTTGGAAAAATTATTCCAGGCTGTTACACGATTTGGACAATTTTCCTGTTGCACCCGGTATATATATATATATATATATATATATATATATATATATATATATATATATATATATATATATATATATATGTGTGTGTGTGTGTGTGTATACTAACAGTTTTTCTCTCGCACTTCTCACTTGTGTAGTTCTCTTCCGACTTCTTGCTACCCATTTAAAATTGAGCTTCAAAACCCAGGATATCAATAGGCACTGTGGATAAAGGCGTTGGTTAGATCCAGTGAAAGGGACCCCAAAAGTGTGAGTTCAATAGTGAGTTAAGGCAGTGGAGAACATGCAGGTGGAAATTAGCAGGAGATGACTGATAACTGACATCCATTAAACATGACACGTGGAACTAGAACAGTCTACCCCATGAATGAAATAAAGGGTTATGTTCGAGCGTACAACGGCCGAATCGTTTTAATAAATATTACAACAAAGATGAGCAAAATTGCACAAATAATGTAAATAATGTACATAATTCCTCATCTCAGAAATATAGACACATACTCAATCGTTATCGTTTTGCATCTTAATTCCTCAACTTTTGTTGATTTCAATAATGAATAATCTCTTCTTTTTCTCATATTCTATCAGATTCATTAACACTGTTGTCACTTGTGTACCTAGCACAAATTTTATATATACATACACATAGATTTTGTCTTCCGAATATTGATATTGCTTTAGAACCTACATCTAGCTCCACATAAAAAAAATTGTTGTAACCAAACTGTCGATATGTATATGACAGAACTTCATCGTTTGTATTGGTAAAAAAAACAAAGGAGATTGTTGAAACTTGACTAATGCATGGAATAATAATGCAACACAAAATGTACTTAGAACAAAATGTATTGAAACAAGAAAGTGTACACAATATTTACATATAGTCTTTTGTATATTCCTGGGAAGACCGTTCCTGGAGAATGTGTTGACTGAGTCACAGTCGGGCAGAGTCTCTGGTTGAATCTCTTTATTCCTTCCCTCTCTTCCCGGTACCAACCATATTTATATGGTCGGTACTCCACTATGCAAATTAGGTGGATCCTACCACAACAGGGATGAATCTGAAGGGGGTGATAATTTCATATATTTTTATGTAACTCAGGAAAAAAAAATCTCTATACAGCTGAAAGGAGAAGAAAAACATTTATTTCTATACAGCAGGAAAAAAAATGAAAACTGTAACACTTAGCTATTAGTTAATATGTCTTTATGTATGTCTGCGTGCAAGAGATGCAGCGTGTGATCGTTTGAAAGGAAAATATCAAGAAGGTAAATAGTGGACAGTGGAAGAGGAAGTATGGATCGAGCTTGTATAGTCCTGTAACATCGTCACATTGATGGCTTCTTAGCAGACCAAATGTGGCTAATATTCAATACATGGAAATTTTGTTATTTCTTTAGAACTCACTGAATTTTTACTATGTTGAAAATAATTTATCGTTCTATTTCCTTCCGTAGATCCACTTCCGCTCTTTTGCGTCTAGAATTAAACAGTCTCTCTGGCGAAACAATTGACTGATTTCCGGTCATTACTTGGAAGCCATCATTTTTACGTGTCGCATACCTGTTTACTTAACCCAGTGATTTAATGAGCGGGCTTAATATGTTGGCTGGCACACCTCCAAGCGAGATAGCCAGATAGCCAAGTTTATAATTTCTAGATGAACCATTAATACATAAGCAAATATATTGGGTGAGATGGAATAAAACTCTTGATAAGAGATTTTAGGATATAATGAAATCATCTTAGTTTTATATAATCGAAATAATTTTAACAATTTTAAGCCACCAGTTTCTGATCGTTAGTGACGCAAATAAATTAATTATGTGGGAGCATGTTGATGAAAAATGCATTAATTAAACGAAATAAATATTTAATATTTTTAAATAAACTCAGTTTTCACAGCATCATTATGCCAAACATCTACTGAAAATAAAATACAATATTAGGAATCTGAAGGTTGATGTAGATAATTAGCACGAAGATAGCGGATGGTATTCATTCATTTTTTTTCAGTCTTTGTCTATTTCCCTACGTTGTACATCTCATAAAGGATTATTGTGCATGCATGTGATTCTGGGAATGGTAAGGTTTCCATTACTCCTCCATGTCGTAAAAGAATCAATTTCAGGCAGGTGTCATGTTGTGAAGACGTTCATATACTCTTTGTATTATGTTAAATAACCTAGTGAGAGACAACTATATTTGAATAATGAAGGAGGTCCGCTGATTAGTGAAAATGTCTTGAGTAATTATAAACAGTAAACTTGACTCCTCATGTTAATATTACATTTAATTCAACTTTTGACATCCTCAACTTCTTTTAATCAGTTCACCCTGATTAATAAGACGTGTGGGGTTACTCAGTGTGAAGGAATCTGAGAAAAGTTTGTTGAGTAGAAAGACACCATGGACAGCCTTCAGTTCTATAAAATGCACTTTTATATTCATCACTAACATCTGCTATTCTGAAATTATGTTGCATTCAATTTTGTTGAAATAATAATATGGTTATTTATGAAGTTATATCCTGATTACTCTCGTCATTAATGTTATTAAAATTGTGATTCTTTGAATCAATGTTAACTATCACTTATATTTTTTTGTCCAAACATTTTCCTCATCTATTTTTGACATTCTTATGTCAAGAGTGTTTATTTATCATATATTAATATTTTAAAGTTTTGTACCTATTACCTGTTAAATATCGTGCTTTTTTTTATTTGAAGTGATATCTTGTGAAAGTAATATTGTGCCTACCGAAGATAATATTGTATGTGTAATAAAATTTGACAAGTTTATATATGTGTAGGTAACAGAAACCGGGCGTTCACAATCTCATGAGTCAGCCATCGGCAACAATTTATTAAATAGTGACAATAGCAGGACTAGGTTTTCGGACAAGTTCGTCTCTATTCTGCATAGAGTCTGGCCGAAACATCCGGGCTCTGTGTAGACAGAGAAAATTTAAACAAAAGCTTGCATTTTTTGGCCGAGCTTATTCGCATTTAGGTTGAATCTTAATGTTTTCCCTCTTTTCATTCCTGTTTTTAACAATAAAAACTTGTTTTTCGACATTTTTTTCTGAGAAAGGTATTGACGAAATGCGGCTTAATTTTTTTTTTATCTTTGTCGTAATTTTATTTTGATTGTATATTTTGATAATATATATATATATATATATATATATATATATATATATATATATAGAGAGAGAGAGAGAGAGAGATAGATAGATAGATAGATAGATAGATAGATAGATAGATAGATTAATCGGTACGGACTTATGTAAGTAATATTATGATTGCTGACAAGTTTCAACGAAATTTGTGCTTCGCATGAGAATGAAATGACTGTTAAACCCTTCAAATGACTCTCATTTGATACTGCAGATATTCCAAACGAAGTTGCTTTGTGGAGCCGGGTTCTTTGTGTAAAGTTTGTTCTGCTTCCCCAAGGGATTTCCAGCGTCAGTGACACTAGAATAATTTCTAGCACATACAAGCTAGTACTGCAACTAATCGAACAAACGACATGCTCATTAAGATGTATAAAATCTAAGGATGAAATTTAGTTATTTGTGAAGTGAAAAAAAAACATTGATGGATGAAATATGTCAGAGAACTCTTACATGAAGAAGATCAACAACCGACAGTATACACAAATATAGAAGGAATGCAAATATTAACGTTGGATGTGAAATCAATACTGGTTTCAATCAGTATTGAACAAACTGAAACAAAACTTTGACATGTTTACTAACATAATAAATGAAATCTACAACAAGGGGGATATTTCATTACGCTTCCTGAGAAGCCAGGGGGAGCCGAATGTTAACTCTATTGGATAATCAGCTTTATGCGTCATATAACAAAATTATCATCTGATGAATAAATCAGGCATCCGCAAGAAGACAAAAAGAGTGCGCACCGTTAAAATCACTGGAACCACGAACGCAATATTTATTTGCGGAATGATATTAGAAAGAACAGTCTGAATGAAATGGGATGTGGCTTATAGATTATGAAAAAAAAAAAAAGAAGATAAATTATGTCGCAAGCAACTGTTGTAAATGCTTGGTAACACTGACCTATTTCGGAAGGATATTAGAATAATCCAGAACCTATACTGTCATCGAACCACCCGCAGAGGGAGAGAAAATGTCTCTTTTCAGCGGACTTATCCATCCCATAATTTGAGAGAATTAGATGCGCTATATGTATGCGTTATTGGCGGCCACAGTGTTAAAAACATAAGATAATCGTATGAATAGTGTTGATAAGTGATACTAAAAGGAAACTAGAACACCTACATAAGGTTGTGAAGAAAAATGATAAGTATCCGACCATAAATCTAAACATAAATTGTAAGAAAATGGAATGCATGTTTGTTACCAAAAGTAACTGCCCAACATACAGATTACAAGCTGCAGATACCAAAATCAATAAAAGACAAACATTTCTCTATCTGGGAAGTGTTTTAAAAGAGGATGCAACGTGCAAAATTGAAATCTGAATGTCGATTGTGACAGCCAAATATGCATTTCACAAGCTAACCAAACTATTAAGAAACAAACAAAGAAAATATTACGGAACTGTTACGTATTATCTGTCCTCCTATATGGTATTGAATGATGGGCAAACACTTCATTGTTGAAGAAGAAACTTGAATCAAAAGAAATCTGCATCAGCAGGAGGATAATGAAGATATAATGTACGGAATATATATGCAACAACGAAGTTTCAAATAAAAAAGGAAATAAAATGGAAAGATGTAATTAAAATCAGGAAGACTCATTTTATATTTCTAGTAAACATAATGAGAAAATAAAGATTGAAAAAAAAACTGATACTCACAAGACAGCTTGTATTTACAATGGACAGATGATACTTAATGTGCTTGAATAAATGTATAGCGGAAAAAGGTTTAGCAGATATATCAAAAAAAGATTAAATTTATGAAGACCTAAAAATCATACGAAGTTATGAAGAGCTATAATCACAAAAAAATCACACGATGAACGATGCTGAGAAGAAGAAGTAGAAGAAGAAGGAAGAGGAGGGGCGGGGGAGAAGAAGAAGAAGAAGAAGAAGACGAAGAGGAAGAAGAATATGAAGATGAAGAAGAAAAAGAAAAATCTTTAAATACAGCTGTTATTGAGGCATCTTGTGGATATGAATGATGTCTGTCGTAATGAATGGTCATCTTTATATTGGTCTGCAAAAGCGATATAATTTTATAATGAAAGTAAGTTATCCTTTTTATACATTTGTTTCTTATTTAAGTCTTTGTTTATTATATTATCATATATGAATTATTTTTATTTATTAAAATACACATTTGTTTATGTTTTATATTAGCGATGGTATACTTTGATTATTTACTTTTAAAACGTCTTATGTAGATAATTTTTTTTATAAAGTTTATTTAATATATTATTACTACCTTATCTGATTATGAATTTTAATACATAAAAATTTATTAAATTTTCCCGATTTTTTTAATCATTAAAATTTATTTTTGATTTAACTTAAGTTTTCTTTGGAATGCCAAGCTCTTTCGAACTTATACGAATTTATTTCTATTTGTTCTGTATAAAAGATTTCTCTTTTATTTGTCCATCCTTATAAAAGAGATTTTCTTTGTTCATTAATTACTTTCATCCACTTTATCACTTAAATATACATTATAAGTACAAAATAGAATGTGAGTGCAGTTGAAGAAGAATGTTTACATATTTACTCATACATAATTGAATATATCTGTACATACATGTATAAACATATGCACAAACACGAAACCTTGTGTATATATATATATATATATATATATATATATATATATATATATATATATATATATATATATATATATATATATATATATAATCGACTCTCCCGTCGAGATTCGACGTATGAATGTCAAGCAGATCAGTTTCCAGGAAACCGACAGCCCGACACGGGCACATGAGATTTGATTATAGTGATGAAGGCTTCGTGCAGGGCCAACCACACTTTTTGAAGGGACAAATACAGAGACCTGGCGCACCGAATGCCACAAGGTTCCCAAATGACTCTCCGCAGGTTTTGAATTCAGAGTTGTCCTTCTCCTTGACCAGTTGCCATCAAAGGGTATAGAACCCAGTCTGTCTTAAGCTTTTTATTTAAATTTTCTTGTATTCGAGCAAGTTTTTTCATTTCTGGAAAAACATAGTATCTAATTCCAAACGCTTTATTTTTATTTTTCAGTCTGGTGTTTGGATTGTGTGTATGCTTCTAGCGTTATCGGATTTTTTTTATTTATTTTCCAAACACTCATTTTTCACAATTTACCTGTCTTGGTATTTAATATTATTGACATCTGGCTTTATTTTATTTTTGAGGCTTTCATTATTTTAATCTTTTTTTTTTAACATGCGGATGAGTTTATTATATTTATATTTTCTACTATTATGTTTCGAATGGAGTTTGGTAAGATTGAGTTTGTGTTTAAATGGGTTTTAATAAAGCTGTTGTCGGATAGGTGTAACGTAAGGCGTCCGGGTAGGCATGTAGTCGTGTATCCGATGTAATGATTTATGAATTTGATTTTATAAGCAACACAGTTCCTTAAGGATCATTTGAACTCATGAATAATGTTCATCCACTATAATTTTGATTTTGATGGTCTGTTGGTGTTATTGAGGATATGGTCAATGATTTCAAATTTTATGTAGTCGTTAAATAATTTTTTCTACGGGTCAATTTGGGTAGTGTATTTCTTATTTATATTTCCTCTCGTCTACTCTTGCTTGAAGAACCGAACTATACAGACGCTAGTTAAAAATGACTTTACCTAACCACGTTATAGATCATCAAAATAGAATTTTTTCACAAAGTAAAGAACAATGATAGTGTACACAATCAGAGATAGAGAGAGAGAGAGAGAAAGAGAGAGAGATTGAAAGAGAGAGAGAGAGAGTCATCCTTAGAAAGAATCTTTCACTGCTCATTAGCGTGGCTAAACACACGAAAGCTTCAGGCCGGAACAGAAACCCTATCGATTTGGTATCAGAGGGAGATTCTAACTCCTAAGACATCGATTTATCTATCTATCTATCTATCTATCTATCTATCTATCTATATATATATATATATATATATATATATATATATATATATATATATATATATATACATGTATAGGCCATCTCTCTCCTCTCTCTCTCTCTCTCTCTATATATATATATATATATATATATATATATATATATATATATATATATATATCGATAGATAGATAGATAGATAGATAGATAGATAGATAGATAGATAGATAGATAGATAGACGGTGCATTTTGTTTACTTTTGCACATCCCTTTAGGAAATTCTATAGTTTTGTAAATTGTCACTCGCTTTTTAAATAAAATTTCGTATATTTTTACAGTAAATCATTCTGAATTATGAATCACTTACCAAACTACAATTAATTAAATTTCTTAATTTTTTTTTATTTACGTTAGTTAATGTAAAATAATTTTCTTTTTACGCCCGAAGGAAATGTGTTTGCCGGCAATTTTAAACACACGCATTTATACATTATGCAATTAGAAAATGAATATATTGAAATTTTACCGGAAATTTCATTTCAACAGGAACGTATTTTCTAATATATCCAATGCGATACCAAAAGCAAAGTATCGATATGTAAAAGATCTTGTTCTTCCCTGTTATTAACAATAAGATCATTTTCAAATCATATCTATACTTAGACTATATGATATGCGCTATCATGAAAATGATTTGCAAAAGAGATACAATATTAAACAAATGTTGGAACATATTTAAATATTAGCTTTTTTGACTATCCACAAATTACATTTGATTATTTGCCATAGATTCTAGGTAAAGATATTATGATTATATAAAATACTTTCTCTGTATCACAATAATTTAGTCTGACTATATATATATATATATATATATATATATATATATATATATATATATATATATATATATATATATATATATATATATATATATATATACACGCACACACACACACATATATATATATATATATATATATTTGTGTGTGTGTAGTTAGTCAGCATATTCTCTTTTCGGCATGCATGTCGGATTGATTAAATTACGAACATTATGTCTGCAAATTTTTAAGATCCGTACATGCTCACGAATAACCTTCCGTGTGTTGATATTAAAGGATAACAGAAATGTGCTAAAATTGTTTTATTTTCATTTCCCATATACTTTCAATACTTACTCCAGACCATCTTCAGTGCTGCAAGTAATACAAGACTATGTTTTGTTCTGGAGTGCAAGTAATCATACAAAGATATGCGTTGCTATCCATTACCGTATTTTTTCATTATGCTTTTAAAAGCAAATGTTTGGCAATGTGCTGAGCCTTCATATATATATATATATATATATATATATATATATATATATATATATATATATATATATATATATATATATATATATATATATATGAATTTTTGTAATCAAAATTTATAATCAACGTAAAGTAACCAGATGTGTTAAGTGAATTGTTAATATAAATATTCTCTTCATTGTCGTAATATGTAAAATCTCTTTGTCAGATAACCACCTACACTATGCAACTAGTCCAGTTCTTTCTTAATAGGTTAGTGACTAACTCCCGCATAGGAACAAATGCCCTCAAATGCCCATAGAATTTATATTTGATCAAACATTTCAATGATAATCCAATCTATAATCGTCTACTTGTATTGTCCCTGTTGAAATAAATATTATATTTTCTTATTTGTCGAGGAAAGGGCATTAGAGTTCAAGTCAATTTGTTGGTAGAACTTTTTAAAAAAACCGTCTGTACACTGCAGTGGAAATAGGAACAATTTTTTTTGGCACTGGCTCAACTTAACTGACTGGCATTTTGGCACGATTCTCCAATATTGTCACGCTTTTCATGTACGTAATCGCTTACACAGACCTCTTCGGGCGAGGATTCTAAGTGACTATTAATGGGAAAAGAAATACTTGCGCAAGTTATTCCTTCTAAAAACGTTTCAATAAATTTATATTTTACAGAATATTGTTTGGCTCTCGTTCAGATTAGGAATATTGCTGTTCATATCTCGACTAAGGATACTGTTTATGCTGATGTTTTATTTTCTATTATTTATAATCAGCTATAATTTCAGTACCGTTATGTTTGACCTATTCTTTAACAGATGAAAAATCTCCTTTAAGTAGATATCCGACACACATTCATACCAGTTAACAATTGAAATGTATTCCAGATAAAATAAAATCAAGTAGATATAAACACTCGACAGCGATAAAAGATTCCGACAGTGAAAAGTCAACATATATTTCAATGTGTTCATATGAATGTGTTCACTATGAATTAAATCTATATATTATATATTAAATATATTTCGTTCTTTTTACGCATTAACAACATATATATGTGTTAATTTTATGTAATCTTCAAACATTTATTCCTATTTACACAAATCTATTTCAATAATGGATATATATATATATATATATATATATATATATATATATATATACAGACAGATATATATATATATATATATATATATATATATATATATATATATATATATATATATATATATATAGACAGACTGTTTCGCTGTATCACAGCTCATCAGTGTGACTAGAAGTCCGGTTGCCTCTAACTAGGGTCACAACCCGACTGAATTGCCGTCTGCCGGGGATTCTACCACTAAGCCTTTGGACACGGCAGGGAAGAAGGTGAATTTGAGCGTATTTACTTTTAGATAAACACACAGTGACTGTGAGAACTCGATGAATATACAGAGGATGCATTATTACCCCTAATAGTCTCTGTTTACAAACCCACATTACCTCCGCAGAGAGCTCAACCGAAGTAATATTATACACACACACAGAGACACACACGAAAATATATATATATATATATATATATATATATATATATATATATATATATATATATATATATATATATATATATATAGAGAGAGAGAGAGAGAGAGACATTATTTCATCGAAAATCACGTCAAAGTCGCTACATAATTGCACTCGTGTTTCAATGCTTATCAACACGTCTTCATCATCATCACCGCCATCATCATCATCATCATCATCATTATCATCATCATCATCAGAAGAAGAAGAACAAGAAGATGAAGAAGTATGTTAGTAGGAATTTGAATGTTGTTTTCAAATTCTACGCTATATTTGCCTTCGTCCAAACATAAATTAACAATATTTAGTTCTACTTTCGCTGTTACACACTTCCTGTCATCGCCATTGAACAGGCATTCTGAATAAAGACCATTTATTAGATTAAAAACTGTAATGGTTGTCCGTGTCCTTTATGTGAAATTCTACATTACATAAGCGAATTACAAGGTCTTTTTGTAAGCATGGTCACAATTTTCGAATAACTATTTTTATCTTTATTTACAAGGATTCTGTTTGGTAATTTTCCGCTATAAAGCACAGGGCAAGGTACTTATACGCTTAAAATGAGATAGCTCCAGATGAATGATTTTGATGAATTGAAAAGAAAAAGAAATAATTTCTATGCAAATATGAGTTATTCAAATGATATTTTCCGTTTTTATTGTCTTATTATTCGGTCGTGTCGGCCATTTTTTGGCTCGTAATTTTTATTCAAGTGTTCAAGTGTATTTTCCACGGGAATGTATTTTTACTCAATAGTATATTTGACGACCTCATTATGTCTAGCGGTTTTTTCTTATTTATCAAAGATTTTATCACGTTTTATGCATTCTGTGTTTGTTAATTCTTTTTACATCAGTTACCTTAAGCACATTTATTCACAGAGGTTACTGTATATATTGTTATTGTATTTCGGTTACGTCGTTTGTTTTTTTCGATTTCTTTTTTTCCTTTTTATATTTTGATTTCTGCGTTTTATACATTCTGTTACTCGGGTTAAAGACTGCCAAATAAATGCCGCAAAAAAATATCCTTTAACATTTTATTAAGATACATGATTTTTATGGGAAGTCAGATTTTATTGGATGACTGGTACTAAATATTAAATATAAAATACAACAGCAAAATAACAAAAAAATGCTGACGTTTTAGATATTCACACACTCGAAATCAATTCCATAGATATTATATGCATTCGCTATCTATCTATTTCTCTGAGTGACTGTCTCCTATCTATATCTATATCTATCTATATATATATGTTTAACATTTTTTTTTATAGATACAAATATTTAAGTAAATGCTTTGTTCATAATAAACAGTATAAAACAACATTTACCGGCATTAATATCCAAAAAAATTCATAGAAAATTTCGTCCTCCGACAGGATTCGAACCTGTATCCTATACGAAACCGTCATTTAGCTTGACAAGCCTTTGTCGATTTGGCCACGCAGGACCGTTCGGTTAGCGAGGTCGATTTTGCTGTATTGAAATTTCAATCTTCTATGAATCTCTCACGTACATTTATATCTGCTCATGGCGTATCAAATGTAAACAAATGACGTCATAGATTATGAAATGGACAAAATCCGACAATTATTTTAAGACATCTTTATGTTTAACATTCTTTTTATAGATACAAATATAAGTAAATGCTCTGTTTATAATAAACAGTATTAAACAACATCTACCGCCCTGAATGTCCGAAAATTTTCACAGAAAATATTCGTCCTCCTAGAGGATTCAAATCCAAATTGGTAAAGGAACGTCAAGCTAAATGACAGTTCCGTATAGGATACAGGTTCAAATCCTGTTTATTATAAACATAGCATTTACTTTAATATCTGTTTACATTTCATACGCCATGAGCAGACATGAATGTACGTGAGAGTTTCATGGAAGATTGAAGTTTAAAAGCAGTAAATTCGACCTTCCTAACCGAACGCACTTCCGTAGCCAAATCGGTAAAGCCATGTCAAGCAAAATGACGGTTCCGTTCGATAGACTGGCATCTAAATATTTGTGTGTTTTAAAAGAATGTTAATCATAAAAAATGTCTTAAAATAATTTGTCCATTTCATAATATATATACGCATAGTTTTCTCATATTTCCGCATGACTCAGATATACATGCACAACTCAATTGCAACTGAAGATAGATGATACGTTTATCCTTGTTTTGGTATGAGGAACCACATTTTGGAAATGTGTTTTGTTAGACCCAGTATAAATAATTATGAATACACACACATACAAATCATTTGTGTTGTTTTTCCTCCCGTTTATCTTCATTCCTTCTTATTCCCACAATTCATTGAAATGTCCGCTGGCGAGAGAGTGAAGGCGATGCGGTCAGGTAAAGGATATTACTGGAAGGTTCTAGCTGGTGCTCTACACAGTGGCAGACCGATGGGTGATGGCCATTCTTTCACAAACCCATGTGCAATTGTTTATCTCGAGTAAAAGACATATAACATTGATATAGCGGACATTAGTGAAACACGTCTGGCTGGTAGTTCTCAGCTTAGGGAAGAAAAAGGCAGATACGTATTTTTATGGGCTGGTAAGACTGAGAAAGAGCCACGCCAGTCTGGTGTTGGCTTTGCCGTCAAGGCAGACCTTGCTAGCTCACTCCCTTCCTTACCTAAATGTGTATCCGATCGCATAATGTAAGGGAATTAACCCTCAATCAGGAGTGCAACACCCGTGTGACGATGGTTAGCTGCTACGTGCCAACCTTAGGTAGTTCACATCAAGAAAAAAATGATTTTTATAATCTTCTCCGGGATGTCATCTCCATAGTCCAATATAAGGATAAATTAGTCCTTACAGGTGATTTCAATGATCATCATTCTTGGAAGGGCTTTTTGGTTGCCATGGTATTGGTCATGTGAATTCCAATGGATTACGCCTTCTCAATATCTGCAAGGAATTTGACCATAGTATCACTAATAGCTTCTACCAGCAACCTAACTGTCGTAAGACCACGTGGATGCATCCTCGTTCGATAGACTGGCATCTGATCGACTACGTCATCACCAAAAGAAGGGACATAAAAGAATTTAAGATAACGCGTTCATTCCACACAAGATGTTATCCGTCAGATCACTCTCTACTTCGGAGTAAAGCTACACAGCATCTGGAAAAGCGAAGGATTATAAAATCTACAGTGCCCAAGCGTATTAACGTACTGCCTCATAAATCGACTGAAGCGAAAATTGATCACTCTGACAAACTTGATGATGCACTCTTTTCTGTAAATATTACCAATGATATCGAATCATCTTGGAAAACTCTGCGTGATGCAACATATTCTACATCCTTGGAGGTTCTCGGGCTGGCATATTGTAAACATCAAGACTGGTTTGATGACAATAATACAGGATTTCAGCTGGTTATAAATCAATTGCACTCTTCTCATAAACCATGAATTGAGGACAAGAACTCGTCCGATAAGAAGATCGATTACAAGAAGTGCAAAAGTCAGGTTCAACGAGCTCTTAGGGCCATGAAAGAGCGTTGGTGTTCTGAATAGGCTACTGAACTCCAAGAAGCTTCAGATAGAAAGGATCCAAATGCTTGCTATGCTGGCTTCAAGAGGATTTTCGGCCCTCAGAAAAGTTGTGTTGCTCTATCCCTCAGCAGAGGTTGAAACTCTCTTGACGTATAAATCAGGTATTGGAAATCACTGGAAAGCGCATTTCGAAACTGTGTTAAACACCACTTCGGTTACTGATGAGGAATCCATCACATCAATTGAGCAAAATCCTGAATTTCCGGAGTTGTCTTTTGAACCTACTTATCAAGAGGTAATTGACTCCATCAAACACATCTCATCTGGAAAATCACCTAGTCCTAAGGATCCTATTCCACCCAAAGTGTATAAGCATGACTGCCAAAAGTTGGTAAAAATGTCACATCTCATGTTTGTGAAGATATGGAAGGCAGGCTGTATCCCACGGGATTATAAAGACGCCTCTATCAAACAGCTTTACAAAAACAAGGGTTCCAGGTTTGTCTGTGATAATCACCGGGGGATATCGCTACTTTCAATTACAGGTAAAATCCTAGTTAGACTCATTCTAAACAGAATCATTATAGACCTTGTTGACGACATCTATCCTGAATCGCAATGGGGTTTTCGGTCGGGTCTGGTCACCATTGACATGATATTTTCTCTTCGCCAATTGCATAGAAGTTTGGCGTGAAAAACGAGGTGTTATTCTTGGTGTTTATGTATTTGACGAAGGTCTTTGCCACTGTAAATTGAGAGGCTCTTTATCAAGTCTTCAGGAAACTCGGCATCCCTGAAAATATGCTAATGGTCATCATCTCCATTAAATATATTATCGTGTCTGATGGTACGATGTCCGAATCCTTTAATGTCACAAATTGCACCAAGCAATGTTGCGTCATAGCCCCTGCCATTTTTGCCTATTTCTTCACGGTGATGCTAAAATATGCATTGGCAGACACGGAGAGTGTCGCCAGGTTTTAGTTTCGAACAACTGGTGGATCTCTTGAATCATCAGCGCTTCAAAGCCAAGACCCGTACGCATATTATTCGTGATTTGTTGTTTGCTGATGATGCGGCTCTTGCAGGGGCATCCTTTGAGGAGGCCCAACATTTAATAAATCCTTTTTCTGCTTGGTTTTACACTTAGCATAAAGTGTCATACTCTGAAGCAATTGCGTGTTGAGAAACAAAAACCACCAGTCTACAAATTTCCTGAGAGACCATTGAAAGTTGAAGACAAACCCCTGAACTATATAAAGTCATTCTCCTGTCTTGGTAGCAAAGTCAATTACAGTGGAACTTTATATGATGAAATCACGAATCAGATATCTAAGGCTATCTGTGCTTTCAGCAAACATCGACATCGTTTATGGAATGAGCGTTGTATTCGTCTGGATACGGACATTCAGGTTTACAGGACAGTTGTACTTGCCATTTTTTGTATGGCTCAGTCTCGTGGACCCCATACAAGTATCATATACGCCAGCTAGATGATTTCCATAAAAGCTGTTTGCGTGCAATCTGTGGAGTTAAGCTTCAAGATAGGACATCTAACGTAGACATTTTTAACAGGTGTAATATTGGAGGAAGCGAGACTTTTATCGTACGGTCTCAGTTACGGTGTACTGGTCATGTCTTGAGAATGTCTGATGACAGGATACCCATGATCCTAATGTACAGCTAGTTAGATTAGGATTACAGGAATGTAGGATGCCCATAGCTAAGATACAAAGCGGAGCGGGTAGAATGGAGATCAACGTGTTTTATTGGACTTTTACAATCTGCTTGTTTGAAACATATTCAAGAAGCGATGCCAAGATCTAAAAGGTCAGTCAATCTAACAGTGATCTCATCTCACAATCCTCACACTTGCTCCATATGTGGCCTTTTTTGTAAATCACTAGCCGGTATTAAATGCCACTTAAGATTATCGCACAAACATTCATAAATGAATCAATAATCTGTCAGATCCTCATAAGTCGAAACCGACCGGAGAGTCCATTATATATATATATATATATATATATATATATATATATATATATATATATATATATATATATATATAGTACTCGCTTGGAAAAACCTTGTGTATTTCGGCTTGTAGTAGAAAAAAAAACGGTAACCAAGGAAAAATGAGGAATAAAGTGAGAAAGAACTAAGAACATGAAATTGAGGCGAAAACAATCGTCTAGAGTTCAAGTTCAGATTCCAAAGAAAAAAACTCCAAAAAGAGTAAAAGCAACTACGTAAAGAGCGCAATACACGAAGTACAACACGCCTAATATAAACCTAAAGAGCCAGGCAAACCTACCTAGATTTCACCTAAACGAATCGCCAGGGTAAACCTGTCGATCCTCTTAGTTCAAACCTGTGTAGGTTTGCCTGGCTCTTTAGGTTTATATATATATATATATATATATATATATATATATATATATATATATATATAGAGAGAGAGAGAGAGAGATAGATAGATAGATAGATAGATAGATAGATAAATTAAGGCACATATTGTAAAAGGTTACGACATTTTTCTGTTTAATCTTTATTTGTTTTCATTTGCTCTCTCTCGAATTTTTTTTTCTTTAGCATTTTCTTTAGCCTAAGGGCTTGGCCAAATTATTCCCATAGAACCCGCATAAAAAGGATTGGGTTGATCAACTTCCAGGAACGAGACTCTGCCCTTCGGCTGAGCCCCGTCTCGGTTCCTCTCTACCCGAAGGCAGATTGTTCGCCCGTCTAGGATGAACAAATGCAAGCTAGCATATTTAGCCACCCACTCACGAGGGTTGCATATGGCACAAGGCAGGTTTTAACGTCGGTTCTCCGACCGATTAGGCTAGGTCAAAAATATTCACATTCAACGCGTATAAACGGGCTCACGGTCAGTCAACCTCCCCGAATGAGAGACTGCTCGTCGGCGGAGTTTCTTCCGGGTAGCTCTCTGTCCGAAAGCAGTGAGTTCGGCCGTCTAGCTTGAACAGATACCAGGTAACATATTTAGCCATCCCCACAAGGATTGCATGTGGCACAATGCCGGGTATACGTCGTTCCTCCGAACCCGCAGGATCGGCAAAATATTCCCTTCGAACCTTTATAAACGAGTTAAGGAACAGTCAATATCTCTGAACGAGACTCTGCTCTTGGGCAGAGTTTTGTCCGGGTTCCTCTCTGCCTGAAGGCAGAGAGTTCGACCTTTTAGCTGGGACAGATCGCAGTTAGAATATTTAGCCACGCCCAAAACTAGGGGTGCATTTGGAACAAAAATATTCCCTTTCGAGCCTGCATAATCGTGTTGAGGGTCAGTCAATATCCCCGAACGATACTCTGCCTTTCGACCGTCTAGCTGGAACAGATCGCAGCTAGTCAGTATTTACTAGACACTCCACTAGGGTAGATGTGGCACAAGGCCGAGTTTAACATGGGTCTACCGAGCCCGTATGCTCGGCCAAAATATCCCCGCAGAACCCGCATAAACGGAATTGGTTGGTCAATGCTAACGACAACAGAATAATTTCAATGATTAAGCTGCATTATATGATAATCATTGAAATAGCTAAGCACAAATATTCGCAGATAAATGCATAGAGTGAGTCATGGGTATACTGTGATATATTTTGACTAATAATCTACAGTCTTGTGCAGAATAGTGCCGATAAAGAAAGATAAACAACTAACATAGTGTAATAATAAGAGACAAAATGACGTCAGAAATTTTCCTATAAGTAAACAGACGTTTCCCTTGACACTAGAAGACTTTTCAGTATCTTAATTTCACGCCCATACATGTACACACTTGAAATCTTTCGACAAATAGTGATATATCAAGGAATGAGAAATCAATGGTAGGCATGAAATTAGTTTCGCAGAACCCTGTCTGTAGAACATTTCAATAGAAAAGGTCGGACATTACAGAAATTCGTACAAATAGCGGGAATGTTGGATAAAGAAAATATGTTGGATATGAAAATATCTGAGTCTGTCTATATTTCTATGAGATATTATGTACAGTATTTACATTATTCGGACTATTGTCCTCATCTTTGTCGCCATCTTTATCACAACGTTTCAGGTGGTTGGAATTTCGAACTGAACCCTTTATTTCGATCACTGGGGTAGACTGTTCTAGTTACACGTTTGATGAATGCTAATTTTCTCTCTGAAAGTTCTTCACTGCCTTAACCGGGTATTGAACTCACACTCTTTGGGTCTGTGACTGGATATAACCAACGCCGTTATCCACTGTGCCATGTGTCCTAAGACATCCGGATATGAATTTCTGGGTATTATAAACCTAATGTTTTTAGCAACCATTTTTACCAGTTCTCATATTGCAATTTTGCTGTTATCATTTCATGTTTTTATCTGAGCTCATATTGCTTTTCTCTGGCACTCCCTATTACTGGTTCCCATTTTGTATTTATTTCTATGCTTGGTCGGCTCAGGA
>OZ010594.1:93477140-93562140 GCA_963932145.1 Acanthosepion lycidas
TCTATTATCACATTGTGTGGTACTTACTAACTAATGTGATGGAAAGGAAAAGAAAAATGCTAAAGTAATCGGCTACATTTAAAATTAAATCCCAGCATCCATCACTCGTGCACATGTGTAGCTACACCCACATAACTAATTTAGTCAGAGCATCTTCTTTTTTCCACTTTGTCACATATATTTTCTTCAGTATTGTTCATGACACATAAAAAATATATATCCTTAACTCACACACATGCACACACACACACATACGTGTGTGTGAGTGGCTGTGAGAGAGTGGGTAGAAAGAGTTTGTAAGCGTTTCTTTATGTGTCTGTGGTTTTATGTGATTTAACGTTAAAAAATCATGTTAATCAAGAAGACTGCCAACTATATTGTAACAAAGCCCGACAATTATTTAAGATCTTTTTTTTATATTTAAACGGTCATTTTATAGATACAAACATTTAAATAAATGTTCTGTTTAAACAGTATTTACCAGCCTGAATATACGAAAAATTTTCATAGAAAATATGCGTCCTGCGAGAGGAATCGAAACTGAATCCAATATGGAACCTTCATGTAGCCCGACGTGCCTTAACCGATTAGGCCACTGAGGAGAGTTTTATTGTTTTTAAACCTAATTCTCGATGATTTTCTCTCATTGTTTCATACCTACTCAATGCGTATCCAAATGTAAACAAATGACGCCATACATTATGAAATCGACAAAGTCCGACAATTATTTCAGACATGTTTTATGGTTATAAGTTCTTTTTATAAATACAAATATTTAAGTAAATGCTCTGTTCGATTCCTTTCGGAGGAAACATATTTTCTATGAAAATTTCTCGTACATTCAGGTTGGTAAATGCTGTTAATACTGTTTATTATAAACAGAGCTTTAGTTAAATATTTGTATCTATAAAAAGATCGTATAAACATAAAAATGTCTTCAATTAATTGACTGATTTTTTTCATTTCACAATGTATGACCTCATTTTTTTACATTTGGATACTCATTGAGCAAATGTGAATGAATGAGAGAAAATTATGGATTATTCTTTTTAAAAACAGTAAAATCGATAAAGCTAAGCGATCGCTCCTCTGTGGCCCAATCTGTTAAAGTGCATTAGGCTATGTGACTGTTTCGTATAGGATACAGGTTCGATTCCTGTCGGAGTACGCATATTTTCTACGAATATTTCTCGGACATTCAGGCCGGTAAATGATGTTAATTCTGTTTATTATAAACAAATAATTTACTTAAATATTTTATGGATAAAAAACGTATAAAAAAATGCCTTTAAAAAAAAACATATATAAAAAAAACATACGCCCTCTAAATTTAAGATATTTTTTTTTCAAATAATCTGGAAAATAAAAAACCTAACCAGGATATGTTTGTTTTTATTTTAAAGCATAAACCTTCAAGGAATTACGTGAGTTGTATTCAAATTGCTTCCCAACAATCAATACATAGATTTATATTCTTTTGAGCTAATCATGATTACTAGTATTGAATTGAGAGCTTTGCTTCTTTCCTATATTTCCGATAAGAAACAAAGTTCAAGAGAAAGTTCTTTCTTCTGGGTCGAATTACTTATTGAATTTCTGTCTTTCGAACATCTTTTCATTCCAGTGATAAATCGGCTTTTCTGGAATTTGACAGGCAAGTTCATGTAGAAAACAAATATTCACGCGAATGGTGAATCAGGTAAATGTCTTTGGGCCCCTACTATATTGGCAGCAAAATTCCAGGAAATACAATCTCTTGACATAGCTGATTCCTTGGAATCACTTAAAGAATTCATTATTGCATGAATGCGTTTTCTTATATGTTTTTGAATAATTCAATCAAAAAAGGAACAATACCGGTTCATTATCAAAATTGATTAAATCCCATTTTTTCTGCACATAACGAGGAAGAAAAGTTGACTGCAGAAAGAATGGATTAAAATGTTTATTAATACTTTTACATTGACTTAATACTGCAAATTATTCAAGTGAATTATTTTAGAATCATTGAATACGACAGTCAAGGATGCTTTCATTTAGTTTTTATACAATTTCTCATGTGATATAATTTTTTTTTTTAATTTCGGATATCTGATTGTTCTTTTTATCCGAGCGCTTTCAGCTATACATTTAGCCAATTTCAAGGTTGTAATATGCTAACTGGTTTGTTGTATGTATGCAAATATAATGTTTTCATTTTCAAAACACCGACAAGATATTAAGTCCAGGTTCATATTTCAAATTATTGAATGTTGACTTTTGTTTTTGTTTTTATTAATGAATTACTAAGTCTTCCAAAATGTTGCATTTTCCTGCATGTAATAAAGCTATTATATTTGGGTTGTCAGCAAGTGTGTTAAGAATAGGGACCGGTAGGTCTCGATGAATATTTAAATGAGATCTATTTCAGCTATGGTCAGAAAGTTGGTGGGTGAGTCTCGTGGCAACCATGTTTAAGTATGGCCTATATATTAGGTTGGTGCAAAAATAATGACGTAATAATGGCGTATTTTGACGTAATTTTGACGTCAAAATACGACATTTTTACGTCATTGTTTTTGCAACAACCTTATAATTGTTTTCGAATTTTGATTGACATTTAAATTCGTAAATGATATTTGTTTTATTTAATTTTCTTCTAAAAGGTGAATTATTATTTTAATTATCAGTTTAGAGGTTTTAAGTTTTTGTAATAAATAATTAATGCAATTTTTTGCTACAATCAACTGTTGTTGTGCATTTTTTTATAATGTTCTTAATTCTAATTTCGTCTTGCTTATATTTTTTTCATTTGATATTCATGAATATATATATATATATATATATATATATATATATATATATATATATATATATATATATATATATATAGAGAGAGAGAGAGAGAGAGAGATATTTATATACTTTAAATGTTGTTATGTGCAGTGGGGAAGATATTCTGGTATCGGAGACAGAAGTGGGAGATATAAAGTGGGAATATAGAAATTGATAGTCCATTGGAAATTCAAAATACGATTAGAAAATTACACCCACTCACACACACACACACACATATATATATATATATATATATATATATATATATACAGTGCTGTTCCATAAAAGTGACTCACCTGATTTTTTCTACTAAATGTTCTCTTCTCTTATGTATATATATATATATATATATATATATATATATATATATATATATATATATATATATATAAAAGTGAACGTATAAGTAAACACTTAGAGGCAACATTCTGTTTCATGCTATATGCAATCGTCAGGCCTGACGATTGCATATAGCATGAAACAGACTGTCGCCTCTAAGTGTTGAATTCTATTTATATTTACACCCGCTCTATCTCTGATATTGAGCACTTTATTCCATAAATATGGCACACCTTCAGACTATATATCTTTGTACATATATATATATATATATATATATATATATATATATATATATATATATATATATATATAGATATATAGATATAAATTTGTGAACCTGGGTTTTACGCTTTTGATTTTTTTCGATGATAGAAAAAGCATGAAAACCAGGGTAAAATATTCATATACATACAACTGTATAAGTTAGATGTCTGTCACTAATATTGAGCGTTTTCCACGAATTACTGCACATACAAAAATTACGCAAACAATTACAAATACACATTACTATGCGATGCCGACTTAGACAGACAAGAATCTTCACAATCTTACAGACAAATAGTTTATCCACTGTTTTATACCTGTGGTACATGTTTATCCAATGAGACCTGACGATATAATAAGCGAGCATATCATTGTTTTTCTGTCTGTCTGTTTTTTTCTAAATATCTGATGAAAACTTAATAAACGTCAGATTGGGAGACGTTTCCTTTTGTTCCTTTACTTTATCAGATTGTCTGATTCGCATCCATATTTGATCTGCATTTTACTCATATCAGTGTGTATGTGTGTGTGTGCATTTGTGTTTGCCCGTGCTTAGTTTTTGGAGTAAAATTTCATATATACATATATTATATAACTGTAAATATAAAATAACTAAAAAACAAGAATAAATTGGACGAAAAAATTCGTTATGTTACTAAATGTAACCACGATCATATAGTTTTCCTGACACTGTACAATGACTTTGCTCATTAGTTACATTTCTCTATTCTCCCTGTATATCTTCTCGTTCTGCACCTTCAATATTTTTTAAATTTATATTACCTTGTCTTTTCTGTTCCAAATTTAGACCTACGATAAGCCATTTCATGTTTCTGCCTTTTAGCTTTTCTAGTACATGATCTGTTAATTCCTTAATTCATATCATGTTATTTGTTTTCCGGTCTGGCATATTCATTCTTGAGATATTAGTGACAAAAACTTTGTTTTATTCGTAATTTTTAAATCTCCATTAACACATTGCCTACTGCTATCAATTAATATTTCTTGTGATTCAGCCGATGATACCGCTAATCGCTATTTTCCCCTTATATATCGTAGACACCTTTAAAATTATTCGTCTTTACATTTTTAATGTAATTTTGCCGAAGATAATTATATCATGTTACAGGAATATTAGGTTTAATTATATCATCTTGCCTCAAGTTTATTTTTCAAATATTTTATTTTACCTGTGTTTTTACTCTAATTTTTTCTTTACTTTTATTTTAACTATAAAAAAATTTCCTGTAATGGTCTCTACATATATTGAATTACAGACTAACGTAACGTTTGTATATTCAACCGTCTAGAAATAAACTGTTTTTAATATTCATTTGTTTATCCGTCAGGTATTAGAATCTCCTAAATCTTTGAAGTATTCATTGATCCGGTATGTTTTCAATGTATTTGTTAGTGTTACATATAGTTTTGGCAGTTAGATCTATGTTCACACATTTGTTACTATCACATCATTTCGGCTGTTATGACCTATGACCACTTTTTATTTGTTTGTCATCTAGTCGATCATCAAAAAAACAGAACAGTTTATTAAATCAACGTGGGGAGATAGTTTTAGGAATATAACGTCATTTTTTTTAAATCTGCGTTATTATTTCAGTTACATTTTCAGCTGAATTTCTGTCTGTGCTACACGGTCCAGATATTGAAATTCTAATCAATGTAGCTCCCATTTCAAGAACCGAGACTTTAATTCTATTGGCGATTTATTACATGTATGCAAGTCATTTTTCTAATCATGTCTATATTTTCGTACAAAATATAATAAGACCTTAAAATTTGAATTGGCTTCTTTACATAATTTTATTTTACTATTCCATAGACAAAGATTTTCAGGTATTTTTCTTAATATTTTGTGGAATTCTTCTTCCACTTATTCCGAAATATCTGTTATAATTACATCAATACGTGGGGCTTTTAAAGGTTTCATATTTTGAAGCAAAGTTATTTCATTTAAATGAAGGAACATCATGATTATCTGCTGCATTGAGAGTTCTTGATAAATGTATAGTCAGAGAAATAGAATATTGAGATTATTGGTCATCGGTTATTATAAACTTCTACCAATTTTTCGTCTGAATCCTTGGAATTAGGATTTATGATTAATATTTACACTATATACATGTGGAGTATTGTTTCATACTTGATGAATTTTTCAAAACATTTTGTTATTTTTGACATCCGTTTAATCTATAGTGACGTCCGAACTGGACATTTAATTTACGGGTGTCAATTAGTCTCCTTCCGTTCAGATGTCTCGGGATTTCACATGGTTCTCATTTTGACTACTGCATGAATTCTCACAAAATATATAATGAAAACAATTAAAGTGACACGACCTAATGATTTTATAGCAGGTACGGTTTAACATATTAATATTTTCTGCACCACGTCGAACAGAATTTGAATTCAGACATGTCCTAATCTCGATGTTTTTTGCGAATTACGCCTACAATGTCAGGGATTTTCTGCTATTAGCCCTTTTCGACGGAAAGATAGATCTCTTGTATTTTAAATTTTGCAGCCCAGTCGCTATTCTACGCTGATAGCCACATTACTACATTTCAATGTGTATCTAACAAAAATAATGTATGAAATAATATTAAATGCGATACTACAGGTTAACCTAATTGAATTTTTTGTCTCCCGTTTCAAACTAAGGTATCCTATCAATAGTAGATGGGGTCTACGCACATCGGTATCGGCTACTATTAATCAGGTAGATCATTAGTACTGAGCAATGAGTTCGATACGTGTTGAATACTCAGTATTTGCGTCTTTGTATCAAAATAATCTAAACTTAATATATCATTGTAGGTGAAGGTAATTTGCAACAAGCAAATTTAGTTTTCGACGACTAGTAAGTATTGAGTTGTTCCTCACTGGATTTCGAATGGGTTTAGCCTCTATTTACATTTTTCAGACTATTGTCCTCATCTTTGCTGCCATATTCAAATGTTTCGGCCCGTGTAAGCTCCCGCCTTCTTCAGGTGGTTGGAATGTCGAACTGAATCTTTTATTTCGCACACTGGGGTAAATTGTTCTAGTTCCACGTGCCATGTTTTATGGATGTCAGTTATCAGTTATCTCCTGTTAATTTTACATCTGAAAGTTCTCAACTGCCTTAACAGGGTATTGAACTCACACTCTTCGGGTCCACTGGATCTAACTAACGCCTTTTCCCACTGTGTCATGTGTCCTCATGAACATATGGCACAGTGGATAAAGGTGTCCTCAAGGACACATGGCGCAATGGACAAAGATGTCCCCAGAAATGTAGACAGATATTGAGTTTAGCTGTGTGCCATTCTAAGTTAAACTTAGCAATTATAATCGTTGAATTGGCATGCGGTAAGGTTTATACAAGTAGACTTATTCTACGGTCACTGGTTATATTCCACTAATACATTAATCTAATTGAAGGAAATATTCACGTGTAGATATAACCTTGCATCTGTTTAAGGTAATAAAATAATTAAGACCTCGTCAATGATTATGGCAGCTACGATCATTTTGTCTTGCTGGCAATATGTCAAATCTAAAAAACGGTATATGCTTCGATATTTATTCAGAATAGTTAAGTGACATAATTAATAAATATTCGTTGAATGGCGAATATATCAAGTTCGGTTGTTTTTTTGCGAACGTCTCAGATAAGCTGTTCTATCGAAAATAAGGACATTGTTCAAAAGACTTTGGTGAATATTCAGCTTGCCCGTTTGACTATTGATTAATATTACTTATTAATTGATTTGTCTAATAATGAAACGAATAAAGGCTAAATGCAAGAAATTAGAAACGTTGATTCGCCAGTCAAATTATTCCAGAGAACAGAGAAACAATGAACGATATTTTCATTTTTTCATTGATGTGAGAGTATCAAATAAACCTGCTCAAAAGCATTCAAAAGTACAAGAAAAATGAATTTCACTCTGAAATTGTATAAAAAATTCCAACCGATAGAGAAAAATCAAATTTAAAACAAGATATTTTCAAACGGAAAAATAACATTATGACTAAAAGATTTTGGTGCTAAATTTTTGAAACCGGCCCAATTAACACGGACATTTGCAACGTCATTTTTTGTTTAGTTTTTCTACTATTAATTTGTAAATTTCAGCATTTATATGAGTTACCAGTTAAGTCGTTTATATAGTTGAAGTTATGTACTAAATCTGACAATTTAATTCCTGGAATGCTTCGAGCAAACATTTGTAATCAGGCGAATCCGAAAATGTTCGAATATTCGCTTTATTTGGACTCACATCACATGAATAAATATTTGCCGAGAATTAGTGGACGTTCATGTTTTGCTTTTAAAGTGTTTGGTCAGAATATTTTATGTCAGCGATTTAACATCATTTTTTGTATAATAAAAGTCTATTATTAAATTCGTTTATAGTCGACCTACCATGAAGAAATCGAGGGAATTTGTGTTGTATAATTGTTTCAAGGAAGTACATGGATATATGCAAAATGAAAAAGTAAGCAGTGATACAAAAAACAATAAACAGGAGAACATTATATTTGGAAATGCAGAAAGTGTCATGGGAATGCATTCGGAGAAAATTTCCGAATTCTTGACGCATAGTTTCATTCTTTACCATAAAATAATGCAGTGCTGGATGCAGTTGGAGATGATAAATCCTTTGTTCACAAATCCTTGTAAAAATGGGCTATCTATGTTATTCACCAATTTTAATAAATTTAAAATTGCAAGATGACCGATAGTCTTTGCTTACATTTCTCATATCTGGTTGCTGGTGCTTGTATTACTGAAATTATTACAGAAAGCAAATTCTAAGGAATATTTACAGTAATAGAACCATCGGCTAGACAGCTGTGCGGGGGTATTTTGAAGAAGAATACGGAAATTATTGACTCGGGAACTAACTCATGTTTTTTTTTTTTTTTTTTTTCTTTACATTTCTGGCAGGAAAATTAGGTTTTTTTAAATTATGACAATCGAATTTGATTTTTCTGAACTTTGATGTTTTTGACCATTTTTCAATCCAGCCTTTTCAGGTGTTTGTTAATCGGAATTTCTGTCATAGAATCTGTAACTTAACACTTTATTTCATCTCGACATGTTGTACTCTTTTGACTGTCCATGATTGTGAAATACTAAGCTTTTTTTTTCATAGAAACAGAAGCTTAATCAAGCTTCGTTATATCTATTGACTGATTAAGTAATTGTGAATTCAAACGATAAGAATAAGCAGTGAAAGTCTTAGTAATAAGAGAAAAATTACTTAAAAAAACTACAAGACAATACACACGAAATGGAGGACAGTACTATAAGATTTTCATCTCATAGATGATATATATATTTCACTTGAATTTTCCTTAATCTTCTACGTTTGTGTTATTATGGCGGAATAATTTCGGTTCCAGCCACCGAATGCAGATATAGATGTATTCGCACTTAAATCCAGTAACGCTAGCGAGAAAGACGGAGGGTTTGAGATATACAAACAAAAAACATAAACAGTAAATAATGAATATTTGTGTGATTTTACATCAATCAAGCAAATATAGCCACCGAAATTCAGGAGCGAGAAAAATAAAAGAATATAAATTTAGAAAGCTAACGATAGCTATTGATAATACATTTAATCTTTGAAGATCAAACTTAATTTAAAAGCAGGAAATCTGAAGAAAGATACACACTCGTGAAATGCGAGGAAAGAAAATGTTAGCCTGGAATTTGCGGTTATGTCCAGCCATGTCAATTATAAAATGATGAGATCTAGTCATCATTTTAGTAGTGCAATAAAATTGAAACAGTCATGTTACGTGATGGAGATTCAGGCATCATGCTAGCTTTTAATCGGCACACTCGTAATATTATAGATCAATAGACGCTTGAAGAATTACGCAGACTAAATTATTAGATTAAATGTAAGTAATGTAAATACGCAAAAGTTGTTTTCGTGGGCCCATTTCGGGAATGGAAATCTCACAAAACGTACGATATAAAATGGAATAATTTGACTTTTCAAACCAGTATACACCTCGTCTGGATAATAACACCATTATGTATGTATATACATGAGACTTCTTTGTTAATATATATCTATGGATATTTCTGAAAGATCGTATTTCTGTATAATTTCATTTATTATATATTTTACGTCCATTATTCGTCCAGGGTATGACGATAAAATACATCCAACGGCAATCGGTATGTTTTGAGGTGTGTGGAAACACCATTTAAACACTGTTGTTCCCAGTTCCACCCTGTCCCAGGTTCGTAGATAGTGATAGAGCGTATAGAAATATAAAATTAAACATTAAATTCAACACTCAGATGTGACAAATTATTTCATGGTAAACGTAGTCATCAGGCCAACTGATGATAGTATTTAGAATGAAACATTCTGAGTGTTGACTTCAATCTTCACACTTTTATATATATATCTATATCTATATATATATATATATATATATATATATATATATATATATATATATATATATATATATCACAGCAATAAATTTTAAAAGGAAATGAAATATGTTACCAGCAATACATATTTAGAATTATATATATATATATATATATATATATATATATATATATATATATATATATATATATATATATACAATACCTCCAAAAATATATTACGGCATAAAATATCCCATGAGTAAGGGTTTGATATGCCGCTAAGCAATAAAAAGTTTTGGGATTAATTTTCACTTTTTTATAAGTACACCGAAAATATTTTTCTGTTGAAAAAGTATTCTTGTTTCATATAAATATTTTCTTCCTCATTAAAATACGGAGTTCATTCTAGAACTTGCTATAACTTTCATAATGTAATATATCAATAAATCTATTCCGGTTATTAGAAATATTCAATTACTTTGGAGAAAGAACACATTAAAGACTTCCTTTGTTTAACAGGAAGGAACTAATTTATCTTCGTATAATTCACCGAAGATTGAGAGAGCCCTGAAGTTGCGAAGACAAAAATAAATAGATAGTGAACACCAGATAATTTACTAGTCAGCAAGTATTAGATTAGGAAATATTTTATTTCAAGAAAAATAAATTTGCTGACAAGTTTCCTTGCTAGAACGTACGGAGAATTATTTTATCCGGATATAGATATTCATATTCGTTTCTTTAGAGACTTCTTATTGGTGAACACTTTTTTAAAAATTTTAAAACATGTTCTCTCATAATACATTTGATGTTCTGCATTGAATTTTTCTAATGCTTCATATTCACGCATCACTCGAAAGACGTATTTTACATTTCCTTATAAACTTCAATAATATATATATATATATATATATATATATATATATATATATATATATATATATATATATATATATATATATATATATTGTGTGTGTTTTTCCTTGAATATTTATATTTGAATTATATCGGATAGAAATATAATGGTTGGGCCTTCTGAAAATATATGTGAATATGATAGGTTCGGCAATATGCAAATGTATACGTGCAGAATCAGGTTTAAATTCTTATATATAGTATAGTGTACAGTGTATATGTGTGTGTTTGTGCGTGTGTGTTTGTGCAGGTTTTATTATAAACTAGCTTAAATGCCGCCCAGTTGGGCGCCATTTCAGCTCGATCCTTTGGAGGACACTTGGTTTGGCCATCATCACAATACCTAGTGAGTAAATGCCATAGGCATCCATAAACTACACAATAATTCAAAATTGATCGCTGCATTTAAGTATAGAATTATAGTTTAAAATTTCATTTTAAAAGCTTAAATCTTAATACTTCTTCTGCTCCCATTTACTTAAAGACGATTTGATGTACGTAGATTCTTATTTTCTGTGCAAACAATTATCTTTATTTCATCCGTGACAGACCAGGGGACAAATTATAAGATAAAATTAATATCATGTAAACATGGGAAACTAGAAACTAGAAATAGTTATACATTCAACATTTGCAGAATTAGAAACACATAACAGCTAATTAAGTAAAACCTATATTAAAGTATCTATATTAATAATTGTAAAATTGGATCAAACTTATCCAACGAATTTTGGGATTAAAAAAAAAAAAAAAAAAAACTAGCTCTACTTTATAGTTATTTATACAGAATATTAACTACTTCCCCCCATTTGGACGAGATGTGACACTAGGTCTTTTTTAGGTGGGGACCCAGGCGCATACGCCCGGGACAAGGACAAAATTGCCCTCAGCCCCCGCAACCGTCGGTTGCGATGGCCTCGGTGCGAGCACAGATCCCTCCCTCTGCTGCAGCTGTTCCCCAGGGCTGGGCACCTCCTCAGTATAATTTTCTCAGTTGCACATCTGTCCTCTGACAGAGAAGCCCCTGAGCACACTCTGTCTAATAACAGAGACGCAAATGAGAGATGATAAGTAAATGGGTAGCAACTCAAAAAGTGTAATTTATACGGTGTTTACTCGTTCCCCAACCGGAATGTAATGTGACACAAAGTCGTTTTAATGTGGTGACCCGAGAGCGTATACTTGTGCAAGGGACAGGAACTCCCCACAGCCCCTAGAAACCGTTGCCTCAAGCAGCTGTTCCACAGGGCTGGGCACCTCTCAGTATTATTTGAAATTTGCATTTTACTTGAACTGTTGGCATGTATTTGTAAAACTTTCCTTAAATATAACAAAACAATTTAGGAATGAAATGTTAATTTAAAATTTTAGATTCAAATATTTCAAGTAGTGAATATATCTCATTTTGCGAAGTGATAGCAAGCCGGCGAAGCCTGTTATTACTTCCTATAACATAGCTATGATAAATGTCTTTAAAAAAACATGCAAGTATTTTTAGAAGAGACATTTAAAATAGAAATAAAAATGTAAAAAATAAATCTGTACGTGAAATGTATTTGCAAATAAAAATTAAATTAAATGAGATAAAAAAAAATGATTTCTCAGTAAATAAACGGGGGAATCTAGCTAGAACAGAAATAATTGCAGATTCTGTCACTGATAAATCAAACGTCATTAGAACAGAATTCCTTGAAAATAACAGATTTTCAATCACTGAAGAGAACAGCCAACTCATTCAAGTTATCCCACACAAATGTCAGATTGAGACGGTCTTCTAAAAGAATTATCACAAAGTCAAATAAACCTAGTGTAAACTTAATGCTGGATTGCAAAAATTGATAGCGGGCTCAACACTGTTACCCATCATAGAAACAAATAAAATATATGCAGCATATATACATTGGCAGCTACTGCAAAATCTAATATCAAAACAAATAAAATCTTAAACTACAGACAAAAATTGTAACTTGGAAGGGAAAATTAAAGAGAGAAATTGAGAAAATCAGATGTGAATTATCGATATTCGATGAGATTACAAGAAATTCAAATGTTTCAAAACGGAAAATCAATAAGATCACAGGAAAATATAAAATCAGATGAAATTCCACTAATCAAGGAAATAATTAAACATAATAAAAAGCTACTGTAATTAAAGGCACAGAAAACAAGACGACAATAAATATCATTATGGGGGTTATGGACAAAATGATATATTTCAAATGGACATCAATTTGTTTCACAGTGAAAATAGGCAAACAATGGGCGTAGGAGGAGGAGAAGACGAAGAGCTTACCCACTTATTTTAATCCTGTTCTTATCAAATATAACCCTATAACTAGATATAAATTTTATGACTTGTATTTGCTGCAAGACATTACATATACATGCTCTCGGTTTCCTCAAAATGATTAGATTTGCAATTGAATTGGTAATTTATTATTATTACTATTATTATTATTATAGTTGTTGTTGTTGTCATTATTATTATTATTATTATTATTATTATTAACCAATTGAACTCAAATTATATCGAAAAATTGTTGTCACTGAGATAAATTATTTTCTCAGTCTTCTGGTCTTCATTAATTCGATTCTTATATCTTCGCAATTTCTCCCATGTAGATTTCACTCTTAATTCCTCGTCTAAATTTTGATATAAATGCTATAAGAACGTAGATAAAATTCTTATCAGAAATATTGATAGGAACATTTATCTACTGTGTCCAATATCTATATGTTTTCAAAGATAATTTAATACATCAAAAATTTAATGTCATTCATTCAGCCACCTGCCTTCGTTTTCTTTGCCTATTCAATCGGTAAAGAGAATTGTTTACTTTTCAAACTCTCGCTATATATATATATATATATATATATATATATATATATATATATATATATATATATATATATATATGTATATATGTATATCTCCACATACACATATGTAAGTATATATATTCCTTTCAACTGAGTTCTTTAAGATTTTACTTTTCACTACTGTTTACTTTGGTTACTTTCGTTTTTTTAAATCATATCGTCCTAAACTTGGTGGTAATGCAATTCAGTCGCCCGAGTTTACTGAATGATAAGGAATATGAAATAAACGTTAGAGGAATGCAAGATAAAATAATAGTTTTCATGAAGTCAGCATTTGCCAACTGATAAAACATGTATATTTGTGAAGCTCGGTACTTGAAAGGATAAGTATGCAACTGTGGAACAATACGAGTAAAGAATGTAGTAGAATAGAATTTACAAGTAACGATTTAAAAAAAAATGAACCTGATTGCCGATCTAGTACGAGACTTAAATTCATGCAATCGAGGTGGCAAAGGGAAATTTATTAATGCAATTACCATGAATACATTAATAGAATATGACACAGGGAAACCAGGTTTCACTACTAGGAAAAGAATTGAAGAAGAAAACACAGGTCAAGAGAGATAATTTATAGATTATTCTTTAGATGTTGTCAAGAATTTACAGCAGGAACACTCGACAAGATGAAGGAGCAATATCAAATGTCCAGGTGAATGACAGGCTTATAAAGGTACAAAATGGATACTGACTAGAAAATTACCTTAAAGAAAATCCCATAGGAACATAACTATTATCAGTTTAAGTACACAAGTACAACATCATGTCAGCGTAAAATATGAGAGGGGAAGACGCAGTCAGTTGCTCTCCTGGAGGTTAGTTCAGTCATGCTGATGGAAAGACGAAAGATTTCTATATATAAACTACAGATAGCAGTTTTACTTTGGATGGGTCAAATTTTTGTGACGAATATTCAACGCACTTATTATGTTTTTCAACGTTTATGCATTGTCATTTTTGTGCAGTAGTAACCAATTTTTTTCTACATGGACTTGGGGGTAATGTGTTTTAAAATATACATTTTTCTTTTAAAAGACAGATATATATTCTTGGCATATCTCTCCCTCTCTCTGCCCCCCCATATATATATATATATATATATATATATATATATATATATATATATATATATATATATATATATATATATATATATTGTTTTTGCTAATATTTTCTGTCCGTGGTATCCTCAGCATCCTTCTGCATAACTACATATCTGTTGCTTCAAGTCTTCTCTTTATATTGGCGAAGATAATTAGCACTCACTTTCATACAGGAGGAGACTATTTTTCTTCTTTCTAGTGAAATGCGCCTGATGCTAAAATTCAAATTTGGAAAAGATGAAAATAAAAAAAAGCAAAAAAAAACGTGTAGACAATATCTATAATTCCTATATAAAATAAAATACATATGATTTGGGGAATTTAATATCAGCAAATGATTACATATTTAAATTGAATCAAATGAAGTAAAGAGAAAAATATTAAGAGAAGTACCAATACCATGAAAGGCATCACCACCGGCAAGGTCTGGACATTTTCTATAGTTCATTTAATAGCACGAATATTATTGCGTTTTATTCAATTTTAAGTGAGCGAATAATTCCAAAAATTAAGTAACATTTATGTTACATTGCTTCCTTGGGATAAGAACGTTACCTAAATTATTCTTTTCGTAACTAAATATCTAGTCACAGCTGTTGAGTGGGCGAGGGAATTATGTATACCTATATGAAGCTCTACCGTGTGTAACTGCAAAATTGTCCAAATCGTGTTAGAGCATAATTATCCATCCCGCAAAATTATTAATATCTCATAACACACTAAACTAAGTGATTTTTTCCATATTCTCAGTTAAGACGCCTAGCCATCTTGATACCATTTGTCATAAAATTCACTGAAAACCATTTGAGTAATTCAGCTAGACAGAGAACAGGTTAAAATTTTTCTTGTGTCACTCTCAATATATTTTCCTAATTAGAGGAAAATGATCATTCCGGCTTTCAGTACTAACACCAACATTCATACTCTCGCTTCCATCTACAGAGACCATTCAAGAACAATGAAGAGAACGTTAAATATGTTTCAAAAAGTGTGAACAACAGAAAAGAAAACTGGATCTGGAGGTTACAAAAGCAAGAAGGATCATCGTTTCAATTTTGAGCTAAAAAGATCCAACTGTATTCTTAAGATTTTCAAACGGTAGAGAAGTTTCTCCTATGACAGTCCAAAGAGTAATGAAAAATAATTGGAAATAAATTCATACGTGAAACTTGTAAGGCGTCGTGTTACACCAGGACAGAATGTTGGATGGTTGGATAGGGCGAAGATCATATTGAATAAGTTGGGAAATGATCGTGGTATAATATATATATATATATATATATATATATATATATATATATATATATATATATATATATATAAGAACATTATTTCAATACTTCTTAAGCGTTTGATCCTTAGCTATGTTTAATTAATGATGAACATGTCATTTTCATTTATTATCGATTTCATCACGGTTCGTATGTTAATGTTGGATAGTAATTATGCATTCATTAAGTTAAGTCCAATAGTGTTAAAAGAAAAAACTCGGAGAATTCCAGTAAGATATCTTTGGTCATTTCTAAGATACAACTGTTGAAAGCTTAACTTAACAATTGGACAATTTTGAAGTTACCCGATTTGAACAATTTTGCTTTTACACCTGTTACGTATATGTTTGTATATTCATATATATTTTCATTTTGAAAAATATATTCCAATTATCCAATAAACATAGTCTAAATCTTGCTAAACATCTCCTTCTGTCTTCATGTCATATCAAGCTCTTGTGGAGTAATTTCATAGTGGAGGCTTGTATTTGTGCTAAGTCGGTCCTAAAATAGGTTCGACGTACAAAACGTTAGGAACTTTATATAATAGGTATAACGCAGATTAATCTAGTTGTGGGCGCTGGAACTTTAGTATCCGACTAACTGTCGTACGGCATCGACTGACTGACCGACCCCTACCACTCCTACTTATTATAGGTGGGTGAGTCTTTTAACTATAGAATAGGTGTGTTCCACTATAACACAAGCAAAGATTAAATATTAAGATTGTGCATGTGAAGAAAATTCAGAATTGGGGTACATTTTATATATTAACTTCATTTAAGTAAAAGTATTTCATGAGGTCTTAATATGAATTAGTTCAATCCTACCTGCTGAGTTTATGATAGATGTTTCTTTGTTTTGGAAATATTGGTATATTGCTCTCAATGTAGTTATTCGAATAACATTATCTAATGTTCGATTCTACTTTGCGCCCCGTCCCTTCAAAACAGAGAGGCTCTTGGCATTCCACAACGTACTGACATCTGTAGCTTTGACCCAGATTTTACTCTTTGCTTTTCCTTATTGTCCATCTTCTGACAACTTTGTATTGCATAGGTTAGTCGCTCCTTTCTTCAGTCTTTCTTATCTTAAAGTTGTTGTATGATTGTCAAATTCTCCAAACACTCTTTGCACATTATGTGCACTTATAATTTCAAATGACTCTTTTTAATTCAAATTAAAAGTGACATATGTCTTTATCATCAACTATTAATTCGCATCAGCTTTACAATGTAATTTACAAGTAGAGATAAATGAGGCATTTTAACGTACGTGTTAGACAATTACAAACTCTTCAATACATAACTGACAAAGTGTTATCAATATTGAGAAATTAGTTTGCGTTTTTCCTTTACTTTTTACGTCATATTTAAAAGTTTTTCGCAAATCCATGTATTCTCTTCAGCTTCATTTTATTATATCAGTTTTGTATTAGGAGATGCATGAAGTTTAATAACTAAGTTAAACTTAATTAGTCGGGTTATTTATTTGTACAAGTCCAGATTAATTGTAGACATAAAGATAACAAAGTGTGTATACCAGTAAGCATTGCTGATACCTATCGCGAAATGTTAAACGGTATCTTATAACGATTAATAAGGCTTTATTTAATCCGCTACATGGACGAAATGACTTGAAAATTCTTGAGTCTCGAAAAGGTTTAGGAAATGTTCAAACTTGCGAAATAATTTTCCATATACCGTTCACTGGGAGAATAATGGAAATCAATCAATATGATGAACATACCTCATCTAATAAAATTAAAACATGGACAAACTTACACATTGGATCATTATTTCCTAAGCAAACTAATATTCAGTCAATTATGAATATAACGCTATATAATTATATTAAACGTACACTAATACAAATATCACCACGGGTATTGTAATTGTTACACTTTAGTATTTTGATATATACGAGTTCAATATATCAATAGCGAATCATGTTTTATAATCCAATGTAAGAAATAGTTCCACAACGATCGAATTCCGATAAAACGCCGCTTTCTTTTGATGCTAAATTAATATTATAAATACAAAGGAATTTTTAAAGTTTCCTCGTGTATATATATATATATATATATATATATATATATATATATATATATATATATATATATATATATATATATATATATAGGTAAATGTTTATTATTATTATACTGAATATGATAAACCGTTTCGATTTAAAAAAGCAAACCCTAATGCATTTTCTCATCTTCATCATGTCTTCTAGTTACCAAGCATGTTCGTCTGATCAGGCAAATTATATTTCAGCAATCTTCACATAGACAATCTCTGGTATATAATGCAACTATGCTAAGCTGACAATGTTAAGCATGTGCCCCCAGGTACCATAGTGAATTCAGATTTCTTTCTACTATTACCAATGAGTGTGTTCAATTTTTCATAATATTTAATCCATAGCCGTGGGAAACAAAGATGTTTTCAGAACTATCCCAAGAGTAATTGTACGAAGGTTAATGTACCGATGTCGACCAAAATTTGCAAAAGTTGCAAGACTGTAAACATTACACGAACTGACCATCCTTACAATAATCTAAGCTTGGTAAATTTTATATTTACAACATAAAATATAATAGTGTTAGATTAGAAGACAATTAAAATATTTTCTGAGCTTCAAATAAAGCTGCTTTTTCAGTAGCAATTGAAAGGGATTACGGCAGAGTTCCAAATAATATCCAAATATCTGAGAGTTGTAAATGAAAAGTTCAGGTTTCTTAAGAATTAATCTGCGGTCAATTGACCATGCACATTCCCAAACCTTCCACAAATTATCCAGCCAAGAATAATTGGATTGAAATTGCATTTCTCTCTATAATACATGACAAAACTACAACAAAGGCGAGGCTCTTCTAAACAGGCTTTATTTCATTAATTTAATTAGAAAAAATCTGCTACGGTTCATTGGCAATTAACTGAAGATGACGTGGCTTTATTATTAAAAATATTTCAGCGTGACATATTCACATTTCAAGCCATTGCGCCTTCTAACTGCATCGACAATTAGTCTCTGATAGTGAAAGGAACAGACGAAAACCTTATCAAAATAAGAAGAAAATGTCTTGTTTTGTTATTCGGTTTTCTATCTGTAGCTTCATGAGAATATAAAAAAACAGAAAAGTTATTGGTTGAAACTATCCAGTAGATTTTATAAAAAATATTTTTATGCTAACTCTACTGGAGAGCTTTCCTTTTTTTCTTCAACTTTTTTTTTAGAAAATTTATTTTCATGGTAACTCTTCTGGAGAGCTTTTCTTTTTTACTTGAACTTATTTTTATAAAAATTATTTTCATGGTAACTCTCCTGGAGATCTTTCCTTTTTTCTTCCAACGTTTTTTTATAAAAAAATATTTTCATGGTAACTCTCCTGGGGAGCTTTCTTTTTTTCCTTCAACTTTACGAATTTAAGCGTCGTACTAATCGGCTGCTAGATTTCGTAATTTAATTTTTTGACCCGCGATTTGTAGCCACAATATTATGCTAATAGATTCTTCTCTTGCAACTGTCACTTATGAAATTCTATTCGTGTGTTGGAATAAACGAGTTTATACACCAAACTACATCTGAGATTATTTTGGGCACACTTTCTCATACAGCGCAGAGAGAATGTATGGACATGTTTTCGAACGAGGAAATAATGTTGTCCACATAGCAGCCTGGCCAATAGAAACTGAGGAATTAATTTAGTCAATAAAACATAAAGATCAAAGCGTAAGGTCCAAGTCCTATTTTATTCATTTCGTTCGCTCGTGATAATATTTAATTACGAATCTTTCTTTTTTGCACCAAATAACATTTAGAGATTAATTACAATATATTAGTGGATTTTATTTGTAATGCTTACTGTATTTCACTCAGACGAAAATTTCATTAGAATTAATTAATGGTTTTTATAAAAATGAAAATATAATTTATATATTTTTCCTTTATTGTTATTTTTTTGTTTCAAAAGATTTACCAAGTCGGTATCTATGTCGAGAATTTCATTTTTTACCCCCCATTAAATATATCGGTATACGCCTGTATATGTTGAATATTTAAAAATGAATGTGGCGTGTCTTTTTTATATTATAACATTTGGCCTAAAACGAACTCATCGAATGTAGTAAGTTTATATGACCTAGCCTCACAGAGGTGGTCTTACATATAATCTAATAAATTTGGTACTCTTAGTATGCTGAATATATAAAGTGTGGGGCAATGGAATGAAGTTCAGAATGAGAAATCAGAGTGTCGAGTTCAAAGTTCATTCGAGTTCTTTACATTCATTTTCGAAAAAATAACCGTAGAAAAGGTATGCATCCATGTTTTTTTTTCCAACCTTTTATGCGTTGTATGGAAGGAAAGACTGGGTCCTAAAGACTTTATTGTTAACAAGTCAACCAAACCGATAACAGCAGTCTACCGCGGGAAAATATTTGCCTAGTAAATCATGGCAATAAAGTGACTGTTTGATATTATCTGTACATAAGAAAATGTCATGTCAATGTAGATTTTAGAAGTTTTTTTTTTCCAAATTACTTTTGGATAATATGTGGAAATATTAGGTTGGTGCAAAAATAATTTCGTTTTCTCACATAGTAACATATGTTAGAAAACGAAATTATTTTTGCACCAACCTAATAATTATCATAACGATGGTTAGCATAACGATCGTGAGATTATCTAATTCTTCTGAATTATATTGTCATTTTTGTTTTTATATGGTACGCAGGCCTAACATGTACGTGACCTACTAATGAAAAATAACTTTATAAAATATCTTTATATTAATGCAATCATTTTATATGTCACAGATGGCATAATAAATTCTCATGCGAATAAGTATGAACTGATTTATCATCATTTTTAAACATTATGTTTGGAAATAAGAAAAGCCTACGATTGTATATTTGTAAAACACAGTAGTAGAAAATAATGTGCAACTAGAAATATTCATCGAAACCTATTCATTAATAGCAGCATCAGTCACCAGCTGACTAAAAATAATACATAGATAAAACAGTTATATATAGATAGATAAACACATATCTTCGAAGGCAGAGAGAAACGACTTAATCTGCACATTTGTGTCATTAGTATGTAAAATCGTTCCTCTTATGGCGGCTGGGAAATCTCGCCACATATGAAGAAGAGACTGCAAGTAATAAAAATGTGTCTGTATAATGCCGAGAATAACACTGAATGGACAAGTAGTCAACGAGAATGTTTTTAAAAAATGGTAACAAAAAATACGCATATACTTATGATCAAGGGGAGACAGTTAAGATTTATAAAGCACACAACGAGGAAAGAGGTCTTTGAAAATTTGATAAATAAAGAACTATAAAGAACAGCTATTGTAGAGGGTCATGATCGCTATCACCATCAATGGACACAGCACGTAGAAGTCTTAGACCGGTGAGATTCACTAATCATTTTAACAATGGTACCGCTAGAGCTCATCTTTGTCGCCATATTTATCACAAGGTTTCGGCCGTTGTACGTTCCGGCCTTCTTCAGTTGGTTGGGATTTCGAACTGAACCCTTTATTTCGCTCACTGGGGTAGACTGTTCTAGTTCCACGTGCCATGTTTGATGGATTTCAGTTATCAGTTATCTCCACCTAATTTCCCTCTGAAAGATCTCCACTGCCTCAACCGGGTATTGAACTCACACTCTTTGGGTCCTGTCAGTGGATCTAACCAACGCCTTTATTCACTGTGCCATGTCTCCTCAAGGACACATAGCACAGTTCGAAATTCCAGCCACCTGAAGAAGACCGGAGCGTACAACGGCCGAAACGTTGTGATAGATATGGCGACAAAGATGAGGACAATAGTCCGAATAATGTAAATAATGTACCTGATACCTCATCTCAGAAATATACATATATATATATATATATATATATATATATATATATATATATATATATATATATATATATATATATATATATAACTATGAACCTAAAGAACCAGGCGTAGCATGACGACTCGCGTAGGTGAATACTAGGAAGGTTTGTCTGGCTCTTTAGGTTCATAAGTGCGTGTGTATGTTAACCATACTTATATGAATCTATTCAGCATTAAAGTAACAGAAGACTACAAAGAATTTCTAATTCCCGGGCCAAAATGTCATCTCCAAACAAGATTTAACTTTATCACAAAGAAGACTGAAGTTGAAATCCCGCATCAGTCAATATTTCATCTTTGGGACCGGTGGATTAATTACATTCTATCGAAATCTTATAAATTTCCTCAAGACAAAGTGCGTAAAAGACAGCAAAGATTTTATAACTATAAAATATATTATAAAAAAGAAACACAAAACTGCTGAAAAATAATTAAAGATAATCCTCATCCGATCTTCGCATAAAGATTGCACGTAAGTAATTTCCGATAAAATGGATTATTATAAAATATTAGTACTTATCATTTATAAGTGATCTAAATTTATGGAAGTAAATAAAAATAAAAATCTCAAAAGATCCGTCAACAAACTAATAACATCAAACAATGCCGACGTAGATTCCTTGAAAATCAACAAAATCACTGGAGATTACCAACCAGATTGTTGATGACAATGGATCGCAGGTGTAATGCAGTTATTACAAGTATTGGTTAGGCAATCAAATATTAAATGTAATTTATGACAATATGTTACTTTACTTTTCCTCACCGATAAATGGAGGGGTTTGATATAAAATATTATATGTCCTAAGTTGTTTAATATAACTAAATGTAAATACCAACAGATTATGGCTGAAATACGGAAATATTTTTTCATATCCATCTTTTGATCTTAAACACAAATATCTTCCGTGAACAACTAAAACAAAAGAATTGGCCGAGGAATTAAAATACATTTGGAGGTTACTGTTAAGCATAATAAGTAAATATGGCTATGATATGATATATATTCAAGCCTGCCGATTTCACCACAATCTAATTAATTTTTACCAACGTACTCAAACTTATACAATATATATATATATATATATATATATATATATATATATATATATGTATGTATATATATATATATATATATATATATATATATATATATATATATATATATATATATATATATATATATATATATATATATATATATATATATACACACACACACACACACACACACGTACAGGGTGGATAGCGGCTTGGATTGAGGAATCGGAGATCCGATTTCTAATTCCATTCGAATCTCTTACATTCACTTACGTGCTAATACTCTTGGGAAATGTATGAATCCTATTCTCCGTCCAGCTATGGGTAAATAGCAGTACAGACTGGGATTGCACCTGGTCTAGGAGAAGGACAACTCTAAATTCAAAACCTGCAGAAGGTTAGATGGCGATCTTGCGGCACGTACTGCACAGGTCTCTCTATTCGGCCCTTCTAAATGTGTGGATGATCCTGCAACAAACATTCACCACTATAATCATATCTCATGTACTGTTGTCGGGCTGTCGGTTTCCTAGGAACTGATCTGCTTGACACTCATACTTCGAATTTGATGGGAGAGTCGAGTATAGACGTTCAATAATATTCATCCTATACAAGGCCCAAAGGCTCCTCGAGGTAGAGTGAAGACAGGTTAAGAGGAAGCGTTTATGGGACATGCTAACGGTTAAACTAAAATTTTAAAAGTTTAAGATTGTAGTGATAAAATTTGTAGTCGGTTTCACAGAGTGGTATATCTGATAAAAACACCTTCATCTAAATATTGGAAGAAGTTTTGGATGAGTGTGTTTTGCTATAATGGGCGGAATATTGCGGTTTCTTTGCCGAGATGTTTAGAACTGGTGGCAATATGAAATGTAGTTCCTATGAAAGCATTTCATGTGTAGGAACATAAATTGCGATTAAATCCGTTTCAATTATATGGAGACTGGAAAATGAAGACTGGACAGATTCTGTTAATATATGGAAGCAGTATTTCATTATTAACTGGTCTTTGTAATAGCAAGATGAACCAGGTACATAATCGAGAGTTACAGGATATCGAATATTTTTCAAGAATAGTTAATGCTGAATCGTAGGTACGAGTTATACTTAAGGTCTGGGTGAAGCTTAAATCACAAGAGGCAGTCACCCAAGAGGACACGGATTCAACGCGTTTTATGAAATTTCAGTGTCCGTTCATTGATGGCAGAATGTTACTAGTTTGGCATGCTAAACATTGCCTGTCATTTTTCAGAATGAGCTGCTACATGTCAACCAGAGGAGAGATAATCTGCCAGAATCTCCTTATCTAGAATTTTGAATCTTCACCCATGTACCTTTGCATTATCAATATAGATATTCACAAGTGATCAGTGTATCCCCTCCGGAATCCCAATTATATTATCTAGAAACAGAGTGAGTTCGAAAATTGAGTCATGTGGATCTGCTTTGTGTTATACATCATGACGGTCGTCTTCGAGTATAGAATCCAGAGGTTAGCAGTGAATATTTCGGAGACAGTAGGAAAACATATTTCAGGTTAGCAGTGGATATCGAAGGAAAGTAGCAGAGCGTAGTACTTCCTTCTGTTCATATTCGCCTGACAAGTTGGTATTGGTCATTCGAGTAGGGTAAACAAAAATGGCCGCTTTTATACACGATGGGTTGTATGTTCCACGTCTTCTGAATGGTTAACCTTATATTGGTGGACTATAAATTGAGTCAAGGCATTTGGACTAACTCACTAGTTACATAATGTATATATAAAAAACTGCAACACTTTGATCACATGTGGTTCGGGGTACTGACCGTTAATACTTACCATCTATAATACTTTGCTACTCTCCGAGAGGCAATACTTTGCTACTGAGTATAACCTTCCGGTGATTCCATAGCTGTAGAGATTAGAGTAAGCGTCTCTGCCACGCCTAGTCAAAAGCCATTGGAATATCTCATGCTGTCGTCCTTGAGTTCTATGCGTTCTCTCGTGCCACACTGATTCTGTGAACAATGGCTGTTAAAATATTAACAAATGCTCGTGTTGGTGACATCCGTACTTCTTGCCGCTGAAGAGGGTGTCTCTCTCTTTTTAGGCAATCAACAACGTTACTAACGATTGTAGCTACAAAACTATTGCTAATATCACTGCGGAGTGTGATGGGTTTATACTAAGACGAGATGAACGGTAACCAGCATTGCTGAAAACAAGGCATACACTTAAAAAATTTCACACACAGTGGCCAAATAATTTTGGTTGTATTGGAGATAAAGTAGCGTAATAATCTTAATGACAATCACTGTGAAATTTTTCAAAGGGTAGCCTTATTAAATTTAAGACATTTTATGAGGCTTGAGACTTCTGGGTTTCGATTGAATTAATACTGAGCGTGTGCTCTATGAGATGAGGGAATTCGAGAAGGGCCATTGTCATCTTACATAGATTTAGAGGCAATGATTTTAACCAAGAGCTTTGCCTTATATGACAAGGATGAGGTGATTTCAGAACCATTTAGGATATTAAACACTGACGATTTGCATCTATAGAATAGTTGATTCGAGACATTTCAGATCTCTCGAAATATTTTTTTATTTTTATTTTTGCTGATGACCATTGCCTGTACTGCTTGTGCATAACTACATTTTGCATTTTCTCTATCTCTCTGGCAGTCATTGCGGGAAGACCTAAATACATAAATTCTCCTACTACACAGTTGCTTGTGATAAATATTGTAGGAAAGATTACGGTTGACCATGATTGCAGTACATTCAAGGGTGAATCATGTCTGACTTCTCTATTTTTTTCTGACTATGTTTTCTGCTGTATAACAATCCCATTCATTAAAGTATAACTTACGAGATGTGGGCGGGACTTTGGAGGCCGGACGTTTGAGCTCTTCAAAGATCTATGTCAGTTTGTAATGGACGGAGTATCCTCCTCGGAAATTGGCTTCCTCATTGTTTTGGCTTCAGTAGAATAACCACTCTTTGAATCACAACCGATATGAAAGCTAACTCTTGGATACTCAGATCATATATAATCAATAGTGCAAGCTATATAGTTGAGATTTACAATTCCTTCATATGAATGGAGAGTAAAATTGAAATTGGTAATGTGGACAGTTGCCACTGTGGCGTTGTTGGTTTCATTGCCATGGCGGAAAACGTCGTTAATATAGGCACAGATTCCTTGATCGTGTCGTTGTCGATGGTCATATATTAGAATTATTTGTATTTATACGTTTATTTATCACTAATTTATTTATTTTTGCAGCTTTTCTTTTATTTCTTTCCAGAAATACATTAATGAAAATTATATTATTAATCTTACGCGATATCTTCAATTATACAAAATAATTGTCCATGTTAATGTTACATATTTTGTGTATTGTCAAGATGTGATTTTGTCGGAGAATTTCAAAAATTATATATCCAAGCCTATTAATGTAATTTTTAAATATAATTTTACTTTTTAAATTCCGTAAGGGATATTTGTTGATGCAAGCTTGGATAACTTGGAAATATATTATTTTTCATAATGTTCTTGGAATACGATGTTTTATTCTTTTGCAAATATTATAATGAGAATTTAATTTTTTATGAATGATTGCAAGACGGTTTCAACGAAATATATGAAGAGAATATATTATTTTTTATAATATTTATATTATTGATGTTACTCAGAAAATGAGTTCAGCATTAAAGTAAATGGCCAGCAGTGTAAACATCAATTTCGAGATTAGTGAATTTATCTTTTGATATGCGTGTACATATTATTTTCATATAAATTCTTTCATATCTGAAGCTTATTATTCACTACTTCTTTTTGCGCCTTCATATCGCGTATCTTAAAGACAATGGTGGTGATTTCTTTCAGTTTATATCTTACTTATTATAAAACGCAGATTGTGCGTGTGTGTGTCTGTAACGTTTACATATTGGATCGGATTTCCTACATTTTTCAACCGATTTAAACAAAATTTCACAGGACTAGGTAAAGTTACCTTGCGGTAGTTCTAACAGCGCCCATAATTGGAAAAACAATTTTTTTTGCACAAAATCAATTTGAAAACACGATTAAGAGGCATTAATGGAAGGGGGACAACTCGCACCGGGTTAAAACCCAGGTTGTTTTCGTGCGTGCGTGCGTGTGTGTGTGTTTGTGTGTGTGTGTTCGTTAATATATGGGATCGGATTTCCTACATTTTTCAGCCGGTTTCAACAAAACTTCACTTTTTTTGGCAGGTAGTGATTTTTATTGTCTTGCACACTTTTTTATTTATTTTTTACATTCAGAATGCTTTAAAAATTCCATTTAGAAGACAATTGTTTGTGATGAAAATTCTATTAAATCGGTAGAATTAAGACTTGTGTGTCCGTCAACCTTAAACAAATAATCTTTTTCAATTTTTATTTTTCAGTCTTTATGATGGTCGATACTTGATCAATCTCTTACTGTTCCATCCCCGGGCAACGCCGGGTTCTACCGCTAGTTTTTAATAAGATCGTTCAAATGATCTTTACCATTGGATGCTCTCTTAGTCTTCTTCAATATTTCTAATGTTCTTTAATATACTTATTGCTAACAAATGACTGTGTGCTTCGTCATGTATGATAATAGCGAAGTAGATTTTAATATTTTTCTCAAACTGATCAGGTAAATTGGTAAATATCTCATTTTTTTTCAAAGTGTCAATAATTCAATAGTCATATTGATCTAGAAAAACACTGATAAGAAATTGGGCTATGATATTTGTGAAGGGAATCGGCAGGAAAACCTCCACATCATTGATAACTACAACATAGACTATATATATAAATATATATATATATATATATATATATATATATATATATATATATACATACACACACACACACAAACACACACAGAGGTGTTTTATGGACTCTCCTGTCGTTTTCGACTCATGAGTGTCTTTCATTTCAGTTATGTTTCGTAGGGGACAACAGTCCTGCAGAAGACTTGTAAAAAGTTCATAGGAGGACATACTGAAGAGGTGACCATCATATGGGCTGATGTATTTACCCGAAATTTAGTGTTGCTTCTTAATTCTCTCAGACTGTTGAGACTATATATATATATATATATATGAAATGGACAAATTCAGACAATTATTATGTTTATAACTTCGTTTTATAGGTACAAATATTTAAGACATTGCTCTGTATATAATAAACAGTATTAACGACATTTACCGGCCTGAATGTCAGAGAAATTTTCATAGAATATATGCGTCCTCCGACAGGTATCGAACCTGTGTCCTATAAGGAACCCTCATATAGCCTGACGTGATTTACCGATTTAGCTACAGTCGAGCGTTTTGGTTATCAAGGTCTATTTTACTTCTTTTAAACTACAATTCTCCATGATTCTCTGTCGTACATTCATATCTGCTCGATGCGTATCCAAATGTAAAGAAATGACGTCACACAATATGATATGGACACAGTCCAGTAATTATTTTAAGTCATTAAAAAATAAGACATTAAAAGAAATGTCCTAGGATACAGGTTTGATTCCTGTCGGAGGAGGCATATTTTCTATGAAAATTTCTCGGACATTCAGGCCAGTAATTGTCGTTAATACTGTTTATTATAAACAGAGCATTTACTTAAATATGAGTATCTACATAAGAACGTATAAACATTAAAAAAATGTCTCAAAATATACATAAATATGTGCATGTGTGTGTGTGTTTATATATATATATATATATATATATATATATATATATATATATATATATATATATATATATAGTGAGAGAGAGAGAGAATGAGAGAGAAAGATGGAGAAATGTAAAGAGAGTTTTAACACTCCCAATAATATATGGTCTATTCCTAATACTGTCATTCCCCCTACAAATATTCAATATATTCAACAATTAAACAATATATATCTGTGTGTGTGAGAGTCAGAGAGAGAGAGAGAGAGAGAGAGAGAGAGAGGGAGAGATAATTCGTGTATGTATATATGTATGTTTGTATGTATGCATGTAAACCTTTTGCATTTTTACTCTACAATTTTATCGATTGATTCTTTTTAGTTTTTTATTTTTTCAGCTGCAATATTCTTTCGCATTAAGTCTGTTCTTAGCGTAAAAAAATCTTTTCTTTGTATCATTTAAAAAAAAAAAATGTTGATTTTAATTATGCAGCTCTAAATTTGTAATTCAAACTTGTCAGTTAAAATATCTCAGACGGGCTTTTAATAAGATCCTAAGTATTTTTCATAAGTTTTATTGAATTCTCTTCAACATGTTTATTTTCCATAAATTTTCCCCTTGCCCATTGTTTCCTAATGGCGGTTTTGACAATAAAGCACACACCATTTTCTATAGATGCAACACTTTTCAATGTATCCATTTTGATTTCCTGTCTAAGAAGTGAAAACACACCTGTTCTATTCTATGAAAATATGAATAAGTAATAAAACTACTCCTCAAATCGACAAAATGACTAACAATGAATTTGCAGATTGTGAAACTTTCGACTGAAAAAAAATTCGATAATTATCAGAAAGAATTTGTCTGGCAAAAAAAAAAAAAAATGATCTGAAATAATACAACATGTTTTTAGATTAAAATGAAATTTTACACAGATGGGAGCTATAATTGGCTTCGAATTTCGAACCTGTATTCTATATTACGAACCTTATCACGAATAAGAAATCACTGTTCATCATATCTTCTTTATTATCAAATTTTTGAATGATAAATTCTTGGAAATTAAATTCAGTTTCATTTTAGCTTTCGTAAAGTACATTTCAAATCTTTTTTTAGTAATAAGGAAATTAAAAATATACTAATGTTAAAGGGTATTACGGATCAAAATCAGCAGTAAATAAATCACTGTTATTGGTGAATTTTTTTTTATTTTTTTATTGGATCATGTCATTTAAGCCATGGCAATTGTGTGCGAAATATAATATCGCCCAACTATGCGTCTCCATCCGATATTCAAAATTTTTGATGGCGTCTTTCCATATTTGCTCCTCGATCTCACCAAGATGCTTATTATCTCATCCTTCAGCTCTTGAATTGTTGTTGGCTTTTCATCTCAAAAGTAAGGTCTATAGATTACTTCTGAGATGACCCCTCGCCCAAGGAAGAATTCTAAAGGTGTCAAGTCGCACGATCGTGCCGGCCAATTGACTTCACTGTTTCGAGAGATGATGCGACCTGGGGACTTATCATTGTATTTCTGTTTGAACGTCCACGTTCGTAATAGGCTTTGATAATTTTAACACGCTGTTTGATTTTTAATCTTTCCATGGTTTAGATTACCAAAGATTTAAGTTTTAAATCTGAAAGAAAAACAAAACTTCATTAGAAGCTTCAGCTTAATTCACGTTTAAAATCGGTCCAAGTTATTAGAACAGCATATATTACCTGTCGTAATACTCGGATGAACAATCTTAATATATAATAAATGTGATATTTTAAAACTTAGTAAATGTAAATTCCCTTATAGATTCATGATTATAAATATCCTTTACGATTGTCTTCATTATCTAACAATTAATTAAAAATAGGTAGAAATAAAACGACATTTATATATATGAAAAACATTATTACTCCTCCATATTAATGATGAGATATTGTTCAAGAATATGTTCATGCCAATTAATAATATGATTGTATTCTGCATTGAGAGATTTAGCCATATTGGAGCTCTAACTGGAGTAGAGAATTGTAATGTCTACAGGAAATAATAAAAAATGGCAAGAAATTCTGAATGTTTATGCCATTTTGGTGTAGTATTTCCTTATTAGAATCGCGTGCAGATATAACTATTTTAAAGCAAATATAGACTAGGATCTATAACTTGCTTAAAAATATAAAAGTTTAAAGTTTTAGCACTAAAGTTAAGGCTGCTTTCTTGGAGCCATTTCTTTTTCTTTTTTTGATTAAAGTACAGGTATCAGAAAAACTAATTTAAAACCAATCTCGAATACACCCGCGAGGAATTTGGGGATCTCTGTAATATAAAAGATAAAGATCAACGCTTAAATAGCTTCCCGAAACTTGTTTGTTGGAAATAACTATTCAAGTTGAAATAAGTATAAGTCGTACTTTTGCTCTGTGTATATGGACAAGGCAAGGGAAAAATAAAAGATCTGCTTAAATAAAACTAGAATCGATCATACTTAACAAAAGGCGTTGTCTTTTCAAATTATTGTATATTAATACTGCTTTATTCTTCCTATAATTTTAACATTAAACACCTTTCAGAATATTATGTGATGTTCTTTTCTCTAGATACATTGCATTTAGTGACAATGATTGCAAAAGAAACTTTTGAATGCCTTTTATTTTAATGCGTTCTACAGAAAGCTTTATAATTTTTAACCTGGAAATAACATATAGATATTTGTTTCTGGACAATGTTAATTTCTTAATATGTGCCATAATCTTATGATGACATTATTATTTAATGGTTGATGTTACTGGGTAATGATTTTAGTAAACATTAAGAAATATTTCAATATATTTTATTTTTATACGTTTTATAAATACACAAATATTTAAGTATATGCTCTATTTATAATAAACATTATTAATATTTACCGGTCTGAATGTCCGAGAAATTTCATAAAAACTATCCGTCAGAAATCAAAGCTGTGTTCTACACAGAAGAATCACTCAGTCTCACATGATATACCAGTTTAGCTACGAAGGTCACATCTATTTACCATGGTCGATTTACTGCTTTTTAAACTACAAATTACCCATGATTTTCTTTGAACGTTCATATACCTTGTAGGATAGAGTTTCGATTCCTGTCGGCGGACTCATATTTTCTATCATATGTCTTGGATATTCAACTGGTAAGCGTTTTTAATAATGTTTATTACTAACAATAAAGTATATTAAAATATTTGTCAGCTTTAATCGATGTCGCATCATATTAAGATATATCCTGTAAATATTGATTAAATCTCAATGTAAGATTTAGTGCCATTGCTTAGACCACACCTTGCAGAATAATTTCATACCCTTCAATAATCTCCATTGAATTTAAATATATTTCTAATATTTACTAATTAAGAAAAAAATAAAATACTATACTATGCGACTAATAGCTGAAATATTTCCACTGGCCTAAATCTCAGTTTACACAAAAATATCATATTGAAACTTAGACTTATTATCTTATTAGATATTTTACACCGGTGTATCATATTAAAAATATAGTAAATCATACTTAAACTTATATATTGTTGCTCTCTATATAATCTGATTAATATTGGCTAAATATTGTTCCGTCAACAAGACACAAATATGCCTTTGAACTTCTCTACTTTTCAAAAGCTAAATGATTGACGGCTATGCAAATGTGATGAAAGAAAAACCTGTATTTCAAGCAACGTATACACAAGAATTATACTGTGTCGTTATATACTTACATATTTCAATTGTAACTTTCCATAATCAAAATAACTTTATTTAAAAGAGGTAATGACTATGGTTCTGTTTTATTTCAGAATACCAAAATCTTAATAACAGAACAGAAAATTGTGTCATTTGAGAGATCTCTAATAAAATATCATTTTCTCAGGTTAGGTTGTTACGTCTGTATTATTTAACATGTCATCATGGAATGGATTTCCGTTGAACATCAACACGGTTATTGGAATTCCGAGACTTCCTTCTTCTAGAATGGCTGTCAGCAAAGGAAATAGATCCAAATTTATCCAGTTACTCATTGTGAGCTGGCATTAAAACTTGGACGAGAGAGTTACGCAATAAAAGTTCTAAATCTACTTCCATTTCCCCTTTCTCGTCATTACGTGGATGGACGGCTTTTCTCCTTTATGGGTTCAGTGTTATTTGTTAATATTTATTCTGCATTCCATTTACATATGATTATTAGGTAGGTTATTGGTTGGTTATTTATTCTCTATTCCTTTTGACTTCATTGTGGTTGTTAATGCTTTCACCACAAGCATGGCTATAAAACCAATAACATACTAGGGTTACTGCGTGTGATAGTATGCAAGAAGAGAAAACACCTTAAGCAGAGAGAAAAATTAAAGAACATGTATTAAGACAAAATAACGAGTGAAATTGCCTTTAAATTTTTGAAGATCGACCTGGACTAGAAAGCAGGAAATGCAAAGAGGGCTAATCAAGCGAGACGTGCGAAAGAAGAAAGGTTTAGCATAGAACTTACGGTTACACCTGGCAATTTCAACTGTATAATGAGTAAATCTACATTCCACTCGAGTACTCGTAAGTTTGGGTAGCACAGCAGTAAAATAATCAGAGTAATAACAATTGTCCGATTTGAGTTTTATATATTATATTTTTATCATATTATGTTAAATTTTCAATTGAAACTATACCGGTTAGAGAATTAAAACGTTTTAAAAAGAAAACATGTATAATTCAGTACATTCCTTATAGTGATAATTTACACCTCTTAATTTGTCAGTAGTAAATGCTCTCACACCCAAACTTATCTCTCTCTCTCTCTCTCTCTCTCTCTCTCTCTCTCTCTCTCTCTCTCTCTCTCATATATATATATATATATATATATATTAAACTAGTTCAACAGAAGCAAGTGAGTAAACCACCAAAAACTCCTCAAGGTCTTACTGGTTGGGGAAGAATTAGAAACAGATCAAAAAAGGCGATATAGATTGTCATTCGATTTAAATGTTTATAGATTAACGTTGGCTTGAACGCATGCAACCGGAAATGAGTTCCACATGCGGTAAGTGCAAGAAAAAAAATAGTTTACATAGAATGCATGGTTACATCTAACCGTCTCAACTGTAAATTGCTAAGATATCGGCCCCGTTTGTGTATGCTTGCGCACGTATCTGTATGTATGCGTGTGTGTATCAGTGAAAAGTCTAGTGAAAAAACGCTAAAATTAAATGCATGAAACCTCAATTAACTGATTTGTAAATATTACCGGTTTGACTATATCAACCATCTTGATTTGTTTTCCCAGCCCAGCAGTTAAAAAGAAGACTCATATTTCGTATGTCTTAATCCATGTTTTTTTTTTTTTTTTTTGCTTTTAATGTATCGACAAACTTATTTCAGATTTTGTTTTATTGTATTACGTCATTTGTCATTCAATTTCATAATTCCATCTCTTGAAAAAAATTGAATCTGCGGGAACAAATCTTTGTTCCTAGTGGTTTGATGTTCTTCAAGATAATTATTTTTTGTTTTGATTCATAAACATCTGTAAAAATGGAAATATATAATACAATGTTGCTGTATTCGCTGAATTTCTTATTTACCTCACTCGTAAACGGTTAAATAGACGAACATTTTAAATATTGGCTATTTCATTTATTTCGCCACAGTGGCTTGTTCATTCTGTGCCTGAATGAGAATGTGTCATTCGAACTACAGTAAGGATTTCATATTATATTACTACTTTTACATCCCACTATTTAGAGGCTTGTACTTTCTTTAGATGAAGGCTATTTGTTTTTAATTTTAATTGGATCGAAATTTTGTTTGTACCTGATTGTCTATGTTTTAGAATAACCGTTGATGAATGCATCTTTGAAAATGGAACCTCTCTGTTAGAAGACAAACGTAGCCAAACTGGGACACAAAAACTGAACTGAATTATTCAGAAAATATTTATATCTAGTCATTTAATTACTGTCATGTACAATTAAGGTTATCGTTTGATCATTGTCAGATTGAACTGATCTCCGCGAATTGGGAACATAGAGAGTATTTGTAAACGATATTTTACATAGTATATCATTCACTGTGATTTATTCATATATAACTTGAAACTAGAATCTGAAATATTTTTGTCGAACCTAATAGCATAAAATACAGAATTATTTGCTCATTTCCGTCTGTTTTAGTTGTTAGTATCATTAAGCAATAACACATTAATTATAGGAACAAATATACCAATGAGAGAGATTTCATCTTTTTGAAGGGCGTTAATGCATCACGAAAAATGTTGTCTAAAATCAGATAAAAAGAAATAGATTCTCATCCAATATATTATTTAAGTTTCATTGACAAATCACGTACAAATATGTATTTACTTGTTTCATGTTTTGTTTGATCACAGAATATTAACAAGAATTCAATATACCTTTAAGTTAAACAAATTAAGAGCTTCACAAATATAATCTAAATTTAAAATTTGTATAACTAAGATTATATTTGTTATCTCCTCTTCGCATGGGATACCCTGTTCATGTGATGTTCAACCCATTCTTAGATGCCTATCTCTTAAGATATCATTGGATATGTAATTCTTTAAGGATTTTCTTACTAATATAGATGCTCACTATTTGCGCACAACCAGAAAATGACTACAGAATTAACCTATCGTATAACAAAGCAAATTCTATTAAAAGTTTATGTCACATGATGTCCTTGTTGCATATTAATTCTAAAATACGTATTGTACGAAGATGTCATACTTAAATATACTGACATTGTTTTTAATAATATTGAATATGGCAATATAACTCGTTTACTTGTGCTAAAACCTAAGGCTTTTGAAAAAGATCATCTTTCTTTAAACACTGTGGATTGGTGCTATAGAATCACAGAAAAATAACTGAATGAAATAACAGAATCTTTATTACATAGGGACTGCCGAGAGCAGCAACAACTAAAACAGACAACGTATGTAAAATGAAGAGAAAATAATGATGGCGATGTTGCTATTCCACACTACTTCGCATAAAAGCTTATTAAAGAAAATCATATCTACACATGAAAGAGTGAAAACAACTACTGGGCATGGGAAATCTATTTTCCATGGAAATTGTTTTAAGAGAAATATAACATACACTTAAAACATAAGCAGTATTGCCTCCTCGGTCGCTGAATATCAGATGTTTACTTTTAGGGAAAGGGCCAACGTTATCATCAACAATAATGGCATAATATTAGTCGGTTCGAAGAAAGATATTCAAAAAATATGAAATCATTTAAATGATTTTAAAGGATATATAATTCCGAATGCCGATTATGCAAATTCATCTAGTGCCCGTTGGCTTGGTTAAAAGCTGTCAGTTAAATTTGTAAAATGAGCTCAAAATGATGATAGATTGAACATGCGGCATAACGATATGTTTTCGGCATAGTGAGTATAACCGGCATAGTGAGTATAACCCTATCAGTAAGTCTTTCACACAGCTAGTTAAAACTTAAGTAGCACTACATTAATTATTCTAAAATATAAATATCCCAATTGTCATTTACAAATGAATTATGTGCATTGGAAGAAGAGCAAATTTAACTAAATTAATGTCATTTAATGTGGGAGCACGGAAAAGTAAAGTACATTGTCACGTGAACAATCGTGACCGACCTAGAATGTTAACATGAGGAAATCATAATTCACAAGAGAAATATTGACTTACGCGTTTTTAGCGTGGTGATTATAATGCCCGATTAAATTCTGATACTAAATGTTTTGATCCACTTCTGCTTGAATATTAACGACGGCTGCCAGGATATTCGGTTTTCAGTGGACTTCTTTGAACGGTAGATATTCTCGTGAGGATATGAGAGAATTTAGCTTAACTCACACAGATCGAGCGTTTATATGTCTTCCTTTCATTACGCAATCTCGTATGTATATACCCTATAATTAGGAACAGTACCTTTCTGATTCATGTCGGTGCAACCGTTGATATCATTTGAAAACCTATTCTAAACTGATTGGCTATTAAGTTACATTCTAAAACGTAGTATTCCTTTTGACGCTCTGGTGTGACACCGAGTAGAAAGCTTAATTTTTTTTTAGGCTGATCACATTATATATTGAAGTCATTATTCTCCTTTGATTAAAGGTGACTTAATAACATGGAATTCGAATCACACCTCTGATATTACAAATAATTAATCATATACTAAAGGTTTTTTTTTATCTAACATTTCCTTAACCTCCAAACTATTCACTTATAATAATTGAAAATTATTTTCTATTGCAAATACTTATAATTACAGGTGTTTACCGGAAATAATGCAGCTATATTTTTATCGAACGTAATTGCTGTAGAAATTTAGTATCAGTGTATATAAGTATTTGAATATTTATTAAATAATACTCAAACCAATCTGAAGTTAAATATTATTTATTATATATTATTGAATAAATATATTTTTATTGCCAATCTGTAAAGTTATCATCTGTGTGAGCTTGCCAAAATATACGATAAGTTTAGCATTTAATTAATATGTGTTCTGTCAGTTGATAATTAATCAACATATATTGCCGCAAATTAGGGGTCAAATATCTTGCATCAGGTAAACGTGTTTTTCTGAAGACTACATTGTAAAATGAATAATTTAACTTACTAGAAATTCCTGAAATTTGTTTTCGATTTTCATAAAAAAGTACTAAATATATATTTAATAAAGAAACTGAAAATATTTGTATTTAAGATACACTGCATCAAATAAATTGAGTGAAGTCGATACGCGGAACATATTAATTCGCCTCAGAAGTATATTTCAGTTATCTGTAGAATTTTTGCTTGTGATCTGAACTGCAGAAGTTTTATCTATAATTATTCATCACTTACGATAATATTATTTCGATTTAAAGGTTCTGCAGTTTTGGAAAACAAAGTAGAAAAAAATTTGACCATGCTAATATTTTAATGTCACATATGCTAATCTGGTCAGATCATCAATTAAACAATTGTTTGGGAATAATTTTTGAATTACCATTTAGAATGTATATATATATATATATATATATATATATATATATATATATATATATATATATATATATTGTATAATATGTTAATACCTATAAAATTTCCAGGAGGATATGGATCACGAGAAAGCTCTATATCAAAAGACAGACCAAATTTATTAGTAATTAAAGAATATCGAACGCTTAAAATCACATAATTAATCTTTTTTTTTTCATGCTCCAAAAAAGAAATTGAATATTGAGAGCTGCTTTATCAGATCTCTCATGAAAAAAAAAATGCTACCTGTGCGATTTTAAGTTTTTAATATTTTTAATTAATAATAATAATAATAATAATGATAATATATATATATATATATATATATATATATATATATATATATATATATATATATATATATAATATTAATTAGTGACACGTTCTGGTAAAATTTACTCTCATAGCGTATTTCATTAATTTCTTGGAAACATTACATTACGTAAAGACAAATGTTATTTTATTACTTAATGAAACTGACGTTTGTATTTATATATTAGACGAACGGCTGACGTTGTTTACACAACACATTATATTTTGAGGTATTATCTCAGGCAAAATATTTTTCAATTTTTCCATGACTCTGTTATTTGTAGTTAGCCTTCGCAAACACCAGGTGCAAGCTTGGCGAAGCCAAACAAAACATAATTCTCCGTTTGGATATATTCCTTGTTGATAGAAGATAATTGAATATATTTCATATATTTTTATGATAAAACTTATTTACCGGATATATCTGCGCTGATATTATATTTTTGCATTGTACACAGCCTTAAAGTAAATAATATTATTTATACTCTATACATCATTATCTTTATATATGATTGTTTCACCAAGATGTGCAAGATCATGGCTCACCATATGTCGCCGCTATTTTACGCTGTTGTTATGTTATCCTTTAAATAAATCTTATCGTGTGTTAACTAACTTCTCTCTATTGAAACTCACACCATCCTCTGGGTTGTAATCGTTCAAGACAAGGAGCAATATATCTCCAACACGTGTCAGAAAATGAAGGTCTCACTTTCTTTTTATTTGCAAAACAATTCTTTATGTTTCTCTTCAGACCAAAAATAAAATTGTTTATTTCACATATATTCTCTTACTGGTTGTCTGAAAAATTAATCGAGAGAAGCAGAAACTTGTTGGGCCAATGTGTTTCTTCACCTCAAACGAAATTTTCATATATTCAATTAATTATTAGTAGATTGCATTATGCAAACGTATTATTTTCTTTGTTTTCAAGAACATTTTTTGTTCCTTGATGATTTGCTTATCTTCTGAAAAGTATTTTTATCTTATCCTGTGTAATAAATTGGCTGCACCGACAAATGAAGAAAAATATACTTCAAACTATTCAATTTGTTCGTTACTCTCAGAGTCTATGTGAAGAAAATTCGTCACTTTAGATTCGATACGTAAGAGTGACAGACTAAATCCAACAAGTAGCCATTATTTATTTATCTTCTCGTTCAACAGTTATTTAACTCACGCGCGCACATATGAAACTTTTATCATTCACCCCCTATATTATCATTCCAATAGCGATGGTCCAGTGTGAAATTGTGTATAAACCTATTCTGGCTTGACCTAGAATATCTAATATATTATACCTTTCTGACTTCGGATTTCAGTGCAATATATTCTATCGTTTCTTAATCTACAGATTTCCACACCTGCCGATTTTGATTTATCCAAAACATCAGATATTCCATATATTTTTTTACTAAATGCTACTCAAAGAAGAAAACAAACATTCTGGTTTTAGCATAAAAAGAGGAGGTAATGACTGCAATTAATGAAATATTTAGGATGGATAATGTCTAATCGTAGCTTGAATTGTGTAATGATCGGAACAGAATTCTCTTAGCAGTCTGTTCCAAAAAGTAGTTGCTCTTGGAAAGCAGTTCACTGAGTGGAACGTCTCTATAAATAGTGGAAGACGAATGAGATGCGGATGATTCGTTCCAGTGCACGTTTAATGATGTACCTTTGCTGTTAACATCAGCAATTCTGGAATTAATGAATGCAGTTTTCTCGGTACGTGTACCAAGATTATTTCGATAGTATAGCAAGAGGCTAACGACAATTCATCTGTGGGAAACTGTTGGAGGGTGCAAATAATCGATATTGCACAAGGCCGCATAGACGCTATTGATTCGATCAAGACTGACAGGTGTGCAATGGGAATTACATGATTTAGAATCAGTGCTGGCTCCTATTGAAGCTTTTTATAGAATAGAAAGGGATGCTGCAAAATTTAGGGATCAGTCCTATTAAATTTAAACCTCGGTATATATATATATATATATATATGTATATATATATATATATATATATATATATATATATATATATATATATATATATATATATGTATATAGCTATTTTCGTAGTGATTTTATAACATATTTATGTTACAATTTACGAAAGAATAATTATTTGTTCACTACTCTGTATTGAACACTCTTTTAAGGATATTATTTTAGAGTTATTGGAATTTATTCCGTATACACCAATCCTATACTTGTATATATATATATATATATATATATATATATATATATATATATATATATATGTGTGTGTGTGTGTGTGTGTGTGTGTATTTGCCTGTGCCTGTATATGCGTGAGCATGCATACCTTGCATGTGTTTATTTGCATAATTTCTCATGTTACATAAATAATGTTTCCTTCACACAATCAACTGTTCTTATTCATTAGTAAAATGTATATTAAACATATGTGTGCTTGTAACGACTATAAGATGTCATTACTGCAGCAATAATTTTCTCAAATATATTTAGTTTAATAATATTGAGAAGTTTTGTAATTCGATGTTTTATTTAATTTATCAAATTAGGTGTTTTGGGTGAGCGCTAAATTTGCCAAGCATAATATTTATTTTATTTATTTATTTATTTTTCTTATTTTATGTTTAATTTATTTTATACTCAGTCCGATTACTTTGGAATTTGCTACATTTGTTTCCAAGGATTTATCTGCATCGAATTACGCAAGTGCTTTCTTTTTAATCCACGCTTTCTCACATTTGATAGAACAAATTTCAAGTCACTCAAAAAGAAGGCAATTAAAAGATAAAATTTAAATTTATTTTTTAAACACACTTCACTGTAGATACAATATGGAGTATGGTAATTTATTCAATATTGATTTCTTTTCTTTTAACACACACAAACGTAGAAATTATATATATATATATATATATATATATATATATATATATATATATATATATATATATATATAGACATATATGTATATTCATTTAAGCATGTTTCAAGAAATTAAATATATATATATATATGTATGTGTGTATGTGTTTGTATGTGTGTGCGTGTATGTGTGAGTGCGTGTGTGTACATATATAACATTTACAAAGCTACCATTCGTCCTTGCATTGAATATTGTTTCCATATATTGTCAGTTGCCCTTGTGGTTCATCTCGAGGTTCTGGACTAAATCATGTGACGGATATGAAATATGATAGATCCTGATCTGGCATCTCGTCTACAGTCTCTTTCTCATAGACCTGATGAGGATTCCCTCTGTCTTTTCTAGGAAAGGGAAAATTTTGAAAGGGGATATGAATCCATTTCTATTTTGATACAAAAGGAACGCAAACATCTTTTTCATGGCAATTGCTCTGACGAGCTGCTTTCACTGATAAGCTATCTGCATGAATTTATACGCGCTAGTAGGTTGGCATATCGGTCCTAACTTTTCACTGTCGAAACAGTTAAATGGAAACGCATCTTCTACTCTAACAGCTTCATCTCTCGCACTTCCCGCCAGTGGAACTCCCTTCTTCCTACTTGCTTCCCTGATAGCTATAATCTCCAAATATTCAAATGTAATGTCAAGCGATATATTTTGATGCCGTGATCCTGGTCCCCGACTTTTATATCTTTTCGTAAGACACCCCTCTTTAATCTCTCTAACCACATGCGTGCTAGTGTCAATCCCGCTTTGCTTGGGGTGAAATACTTAAAAAACTATTATGTCTATTTGTTTTTACAATAATCCGCTGCAGTTCTCTAATTATCCTTTTGATGTTACGGTGTAATTCGTCAAGGAAGGTTTCGTAGTTCTTGTTAACCCAAGTACTTTCGATTTCCTCCGGGATCATCTTCATCGGCGAATTGCGAAGGTAAACTTCACTTAATTGCAATCATTATAATGGTGATTTTTTTTTAATCAAACGTTTTTTTTCCCTCTCTCTTATTATAATTTTAAAATTACTTGCTATGGTTATGATTTTTTGTTAAAAAAAAAACCTGGTTTAACAAGAGATCGTAAATAGCAGCTTAATATTAACTGGTAGTAAACTCAAAAACGATTTAAAACATTGCTACAAGTCTCGTAATAAATTTTACTCAGTCTTGTTTGATTCCTTTTGATTTAAAGGACCTCAGAATATGAGAGTTTTTTTTTTTTTATGGTGTACTGTATTGGTGTTATCAACAAGTATTTTCTTCTATTGTGAAAGTGGAAAGTAATGTGTCTTTAAATAAAACTTGGATCTGATTAATGAATATATGTCGTCTTGATTATGTTGTTGTTCTCAAATCAATGAATGTACTTAATTTTTTGTCAGAGATACATTCCCCCAAATGAGATTTAAACTGGTATACTATTTTGGTCATTAGCAAAACACTAATTGAAGGAGAAGAGTTATTGCGTATGGTTAAGTTTGCCGTGTTAAATTTAGTACAGTATTTGATTAATCATATTCTTTTTAACTGCGTTCATTACTTATGAGATTTTTATAATTTTTTTTCTTGTAGTTAGAATGCATTTGATTACGGTGTAGTAGGCTTGTATGTTTAGGGTTATTTGTGGAAATATTATGTTATTTTTTTTATTTATTCTACTATTTCTAATGACTCGTCGATTTTTTACATCAAAGATCTAATTGGGAACATCGGTATTATTATTTGTTTATTTTTTTAATTCAGTGCAGAAAATTATTTTCGTGGAAGGGCTGAAGAACTATTTTATAATAGTCAGGACATTCGTTTTGTAGTTTAGAGAGCACGTTTTTATGCTAGTTGTTTTTATATGAGGAAGCAGTAAATGTATTATTCTTAGTGTACAAGATAAAATTTTTTTATTGTTATTGCTAAATTAATAATATTTCCTTATCAAGTGACTATGGTTTCGTTATTGGGATTTTCCGTTTTGAAAATTACGTTTATGATTTGCTTTAATTCAGTATTCACTATGTATGTTTTGTCTAATAAATTCTTTGATGATTTTCTTTAATTGGCAAACCACTGTGAAAGTAGTGGGAAGATTATAAATAATAATTAATATTGTTTAAAGTTTTTTAGAGGGGGAATAAAATATAGGAATTAGGTATTACTCATACTGTCGACATTTGTAGATATAGAGGGGAGTCAATATTACAGAAATATAGTAGCGAATTCAGTTAAAACTCTATTATAGAAATTAAAATTTGGTTTTTATGTTGACATTTTAACACAATAGTATTCCTCTTATACAAAAGTTGTCTTTGATTTTTGTATTTTGTTATTATTATATTTTTTCTTCTAAGCATAAGTCACAACTAGCCATAAGACTATTAGGAGTATATGCGGAACAGATACTTTTCCACATCTTTTTGAGACCGCTGTTCGAATCTCACCATGGTTAGGAACGTGACTTCTTGATGTTATCGGTGTGCAGGAGGCGATCCTAACATGAAGAACTTTTAGAAAGTGGTTAAAATCAATACAACGGGTTGAACCAAACTTTGTGCGTAAAATTGGGTAGACGAAACCCTTGAGACCTGTCGATGGTCAAGCTAGCAGGGAATCCCAATACATCGAGACCGAGGGTTTGAGCGTGCTGGAATGCTCGTCATTATAGATAACACACACACTCTCCCATAAAGTTTTTACTGAGATCTGCTTAGCATCGTTGCAGTAGAAATCCAAGTTGGACCACGTGGATTTTAAACAAACGCAAATGTGCCTGCGCATGCATTTGCAGCGGGTTTAGCTAGCCGCCCTAGAATCCTGGTATTTTCTCATCAGACGATCTTCACAATTTTAAAATTATTGTCGGATTTGCTAATATTATTTTTGTTTTAATCTATATTAAAGTTTATATATTTATTTGCTTGGTGGAGCGAATAACTCATTTTGTTGCGAGTGAATATTGGATTATCAATATTTTTAGATTAACAATGACAAATCGTGATACAAGGATTACTAGTTAGGCCCTAATTTGGTGAGGAGATGCTTTGATACACTTGCCGAAGTATTTTCACGTAAGTGAATGGAACGAACCCGAGAGAAATTCGAAATCTGTTCTCTTATTTCTAATTTGGAATCATTATCCATGCTACCACTGGCACACATTGATATAGTTGAAAGCACGATAAATATAAAGTTAGTGCTGGACATTGTTCACGAGGTAAACTCTTCCTGAAATGTGATACAAATATCATATTTATTATTTTAATCGTTTCTTAGTATTGATAGAGCTTTTCAGCGCCTATTCATACGTTAGACAATATTTTATGATCTTTTGAATTTTTCAAACACATATTCAGTGTTAGAAAGTGAAATTCCTTCAGAAATGAAAAAGACACCTGATATATCTGATATGTGTTTCGATGAACGAAGTTGAAAAACTATGCATGCGTCATTACCAAGTAGAGAGTTTTACGCTAAATGAGAAGAAAATAGAAATTGGCGATTATAAATACAGGAATATTTAATGGAAAATAAAATTTACAAAATTAAAACAGACGTTGTCATATTTAGAGCAAGAAAGGAATAAGAAAATAGTGAGTAGACGTACGTAGCTTGTATACGTATATGCATACCAGGATCTAGGAGAGATATTAAGAATTAAATATTGCTTAGCGGTACAGGAATTGTTGGATAGCTATAATTGCCCAGATTATGAAAAGATATAAGAGGCGGACCAGAAGTCTGAAAAAAGTTCAAGTAGCCTTAGTCACTGTTATTTAACTAAGATACAATTAGGACACTTGCATACTGCAAATATAAAAGACTCTAAAGTTATTCTATGTAAATGTATCTGTACATTCACATAATAGCCTTTATTTTAACAGTTGCGCTTTCTTTAATTTTAATTCCTTAAGCATGAGAGAATTTATATTTTGGAGACTTTCTTATTCATTTCGGAAATACCATTCAAAAATCCGTTTAAATTTGTATTTCTCTTCATTGTATATTTCAATAATGCAATAAATAATCTCATTCTTTTTCTTTCTTTTATGTGGCATGTTCCTTCAGGTCCTCAACTCGCTCTACGCGTTGCAGCTCTCAACAAGTTCCTTCCCCCTGCTACCTCCCCGAGAACACGTTCTGTCATCCACCTGTTTAAGCGCGCTAGGTATGTCATGTATTGTTTTCCCTTGTCTCTTTTTTCCTCTATTCGGACTTTGATTCCCCAGGCACTCCTTCCTCATTATGCGCCCAAGAAACTACAGCTGACTATTCTTGATGTTAAGTAATATCCCCCTCCTTTTTTTGCATCATCCCTAGGACCTCCTCTTGGATCAAACCCTCGGTCCATGATATCCTCAGCATCCTTATATAGGACTACATGTCTATCGCCTCGAGTCTCTTCTTCACCTTTGAGGAAATCGTCCAACATTCGCTGCCGTAAAGGACAGATGTCAGGTATACTTTTGGTAAAAACTGATATCTCCGTTTCGGTGACTTCTTGGGTTAAGTAGTATCTAAATGTTTATGAACAGAATGTGTTTAGGCCGTTGTTTAAGTAATTGGTACTACAATTCAAACAGATAAATCGTCACATCCAAACAGAATTTTCCTGTATTTATGTCCAGCACTCTAAAAAATAAGTTATGTACATGGTAAAGGCGTTTCTGTTTTTATATATGGCACTCGAGGAAATAAATTATGTATATAGGATTGTAAAGACAGTTGAACTTAGGGATAAGTTTAGGCCACGAATGAGAGTAATATTTATGCAACATTTAAGTAATGCATAATACAATCTGCCTACGGGGATTTGTTTCAATATTCATGGTTGGTGTTTAGCTTGTGAACATAGATTAATGTTGTTCATGAAGCAACTATTTTTATGGGTTTATTCCAAAGCGTTCACTTCTGAATGTATTTATAGAAGCATTTCTTTACATTTGTCAATATATATGTTCGTAATTATGTCTATGTGTCTGTTTGTGTATTTATGCTAGAATAATTGATGGTTTTGTAAATCAATAAATTTTTGCTTCTAGATTAAAATTCCTTTAGAAATACACGAATTATCATTCATCAATTTCGAAATTAAATAATTTTATCAACGTATTAATGTCTCTCTCATTCTGTCACACATATGCAAACGTATATGCGTTTTCTGGGTGAGATTGTCGGTGTGAAAAAGATTAAATACGATGAAAAATTCTGTTTTCTGAGTGTGTAAGTATGAAGAATCTGTGGAAGTATGATTAAGATTCATTCGTTTTACGGGTAAGTAATTTATATTTCAATGTAAGCTCCTTAATTTGCAATGTCATTCATTAAGTAAAATTTTCTTAGCAAATCTGGGATGAAGGAATTAGCATTATTAGCATTATTTAAAGTCGACAAAATCTCAGAATTTCGATTGTTATTATCAGAAAATATTGAGAGAACTAAATTCCAGCGCAATTCAACTGTCAAGAAATCAAGTGTGAGGTCTCCTCGAAGTAAAGAAAGAAAAGAAAAAAAAAGGGAAGATATTTTTTTTTTTTCTTTGAGCAAAATTTTTCAAACCGAGGCTAGTCTGCCCACACCCACGCTACTGAGCGCCCATTGGATGAATGGAGCCATGAGCGTTAGGCGGAGGTAATCATGTGAAGTAGGAGGGGATGCCTGTTGCGCCCCCCTGAAGGGATAGGTGTGAGATGCCTCTGTGAGAGAGTGGGGAAACCTGTTGACACCCTCTGAGGGCATGGTGAGATACCAATATGAGAACAGAAGAAGGTGGGAAGACGAAAGACTTCCATAATGGAAAATAATAAAATTTCCCTCACCGAAAACAAAGAAGTGGATTTGGGGTTTAGAATTATCAAGGATCCTCAAACATCTACAAGCCCACCCCGGTTTTGGTCGGCGTCCATATAAGCAGAGTCGCAGCGAGTTAAGTTCAGTTGAGTTCGAGTTCCAATTAAGTTGAGTGAAGTTCGCAGTTGGGGTTGGAGACAGACAGGCAAGCAGTAGCAGTGAGCTGAGAGCTCTGAAGACCGCCGCGCAGAAGCTAAGATTCACGCAATTCCGAACTCAACTTCTAGCCAAAAACAATTTACTTTTGAAGAACGACTTAGACTCACACCACAAAAACAAGTTTCACGAATATCGCCTGAAGATACACCAAGAACCAGTTTCTTAAAGAACAAACAACTTAAGATGTTAAGACTCTCCTAACAAACACAAAGTGTCACGAATCAATATAGCGGGTTGGGAAGAAGACGCAGTCCGGTATTCAGCAACCAGACATAAAATAATGTTATCCTTTTTTAACACATTTGAACTTTTCGAGTTATTATTTTATTTTCTTTTACATATATTTGTGCGGTGTTGCCCTTGATTGAACTCGGCTAGCATTACGGCCCGGCGACTGATTGATTTCGTCTGCCTATGATCAAATCACAACGTGGGTAGGTTAGACTGGTAATCAAAACAGTTACTTCGGTAACCAGACGTTGGAGGCGAGCTGGGAATGGCAAGGCTGATACCGAATCTAACCAGATTCCCATGCGAATCACCAAAAGGTTAGAACGTCACATTCGGTGCCGCGACCAATACCAAGACAGTTGGTCGTCACAGGACAGGATAGCACGACGGACGCAGCCAGGCAGACGTCACATTTGGCGCAGCGACACCGGGGGACGTCACATCATCAAGATAGGAAAAAAATTTACGGGAATAATCCGAGCAGAGGTGACATAATGTGTTTAGATCGAAATGCCTTCGTGGATACACAGGGGCGGACGGATATTTGGAAAACAATGTGGTGCATGCTGGTCGGAATATTGTAAGAAAAATAACGCATATGTTGATATATAATTCTAAATAATTTCAGTTTTTTTCGTGTGTTTGAGTTTGTATAGAATTCTTGCTTTTGATATGGTTCGCATTATATATATATATATATATATATATATATATATATATAGATAGATAGATAGATAGATATAGATATATAGATAGATATAGATATATAGATAGATAATATATATCAAGATGAAAATAATTTCTGCCCATAATTAACTCGATATTTGACTATACCAAAATTCAATGAATTAGATAAAAATTCAATATCAAATTCAATATTGGATATTTATTGAATTAGATATAATGAGATTCAATATTTATCGATGTTGATTCTGGGCTTCGTTATTATTTCACTCATTACTCTTCCGGACATTCGATACGAAACTTTATATTTAAATTACAGAACATTCATCAATGAAAAATTACAAAACTCAGTGTCGATATCGATAAGAATTGCATCTTATGCCTAATTTAATAACGCTCGTCCAAAAACAGTCAAACGATATATAGATAGATATATGCGCAACATATGTTCATTCAAACATATTTGCTTGAATAATTTGGATATAGTATGTTCCTTTGCATTTATTGTAGTAGTTAAAATATATCTGAAGTCGATGACAGAATTTGACATGATTACATTAAAAATTGACTTATGTCCACATTATTCAGCCAAACATGCTTGGATTTATCTATCTATCTCATATATATATATATATATATATATATATATATATATATATATAGAGAGAGAGAGAGAGAGATAGATATATTGATTGTCATCCACAGACAGACCTTTTCGCTGCATCACATCTCAAAAGTGTAACTAGTCATCCGATTGCCTCAAGCCGGTATCGAGACCCGATTGATTTGGCATCCGTCGGACATTTTACCCGTAACATAACGCCGCCCGTTAGAGAAGAATGTGAATTTTTGCGTATTTATTCTTTGAATAACCACGCTAGTGACCCAAATGTCTCAATTCATAGAAAATCTTTGCATTATAAACAGTATCACTCACTGCTTACAAATTCGCGATTTACCTCCAGAATGCTCGATCTAAATGAATTTTCCAGGGGCATATATATTATCATCCAGATACTGTTTCGTTGTTAAACAGATCAGATGAGATCCTATCTATATCTATATATATATATATATATATATATATATATATATATATATATATATATATATATATATATATATATATATATATATTGTTATGGGGTCCTCCCCTTTATAAGATAAGTGGATTCGACCAGAGTGTTACTTGGACTGCTGCCGTTAAATACCCAGAGTCAGTCAGAATATAGAGAGAGTGAGAGAGAATGTGATTGAGTTGGAGGTAAAGAAATAGTGTGAGGTAACCGCTTGTAGAAGTCACAGTTACAAGCACGTAGACTCTAAAGAAGTTCTAATTCGAGACTCTATATATATATATATATATATAGCTACTAACGTCGTTCCTGGATTTACTAACAGTATTACTCATTATATTACTGTTTAAATACAGTTAATTTCTTATATTTAATTCTTGCATTTTTCATTCATTGGAGACCGAATTTCATCTCGGAATCCACAACATATATATATATATATATATATATATATATATATTTATATATATATATATATATATATTGAAAACATCATCACTATCCGTTTTATTTACTTATTGTAGATCATAGCAAAGATAATTATTTAATCGTTTATATTTTCTGAAAAACTGAGTCATCTTTAACTTATCTGATACATATTTAAACAATATGTGTTATATAATTTTCAATACATGTAAAGATGAAAAATATATGCCTGCCAAATAACCTGTGGAGACATATTTACCTTTCAGTTCCCTCATAATTTCAGTTTAAAATTTAATGAATAACGAAAGAATACAGAAATTTATTCTACAACACATTTTAATTTATGTATCTATCCGTTGCAATACCTTTGAATGAAGTCTACTTATATTGCCTTCATTTAATACCTTCTTTAATTAATTTAATGATAGTCTGGGAGCCTTTAAAACCTCAGGTAAAATATGTATATGTTTCTCCTGTAGATATCTATGAACAAATTTCGATGTATATCCCGGATCTACCTCATTGATATAATCATTAATATCGCCTCACATTAAAACATTTAACAGGCAATTTCAAATTGGTATCCAATATTTTACAAGTACTTGATCATGCAGTTTACCAATTATATTTATCAGTTTCCTTTTACTTTCAAGGAAATAATTTCAAAACCCTAACCAATTATTATCTATGTGTTTCTTATTGAGACCAAACTCTGTCGAATTAATGCCATTCTATGATGTCTCAAATATCTATTTCATTAAGTTTGGAATTTGTTTTCTTTGCATCTCAGAAAATATCGGACTAAATATAGACATAAGTAATCAGGCCTATTCTGTAAAATTTTGGAACTGATGCCACGTCATCTTCCTACATTTGACTGGGTTAAAAACTACTTAAACTACATCAAATACAGATCTTGTGAAATTTGGCACATCACAGTACAGATACAGGCATAATTACATATGCACATACATATGAGATATTTGAATGAATATTAGAACATTTTATTTACTACGTTTTCTCTCCTGAAATCATGTTTTTTGATATATAGAAATATATATGTCATATTTTTTCCGATTTATATATAAATTTTGAAGATTTAATCAACATGGGATTTTAAAAAGAATGAAGGTGAGTTATTTAGGCTATAGCAGAGACATTTTCACAAAACAATCTATACACAGACACAAACATACATATAGAGTGATTTTGTAAGCTTAGCCGAAAATATGCTCAACCAGTGTGAATTGAACTCACTACTCAATCGTAAGTTTTCTAGCTAAACAATTTGCTAGAAATCTCACGATTCCCAGATACACATAGACGCACTCACAAACACAGACACAGATACACATATACACACACACACACACACACACACATATATATATATATATATATATATATATATATATATATATATATATATATATATATATATATATATATATATATATATATATATATATATTATAATAAATGGTTTAATTTATGCTTTATAAATAGGTAAACGTACTCAATCACCAGGAGACCACGTTGTTAAATAGAGGGTGCGATGGATAAATTAACGTCTAATTTACGCAATAATTAAAGTAAAAAGAAAATCTTGAAATACCAAAGAGTAAATTTAATCAATGAAAATGTCATTGGCTGCAACTACGTCCCCAGACGACTTCGAAATGTTCTGCTTCTCTTATGAAACTTGTTTAATTTGGTGAATTCAGGCATAACCTTTACTTCTCTTCATCTTTTTTCTACAAGGAGTTTTGTTGATGTGTCGCTCAACTGTGACCCACACACAATAATCAAGAAGATTGCAGGCTGGAGAGTTAAGTGACCAGATATAATGGGTGATGTGTATGACAGACATGACTGGGGACACCTGCTTGTGTGGCGTCATGCAGACTCCTGTTGACAGACATAGCTTCTTCAAGCAGCCACACTCTTCAACCATGGCATCACTCCCTGTCTAAGCCCTTGACATCTGCCTCCGTGTTGAGTATATATATATATATAAACGATAACGCAATAATATTCCTTGGTTATAATTTATTACATTGGAATCGTAATCACGATCCCAATCATCGGATCTACAAATTCAAACATACATCAGGAGTCAGGCCTTTTCTCGAGGAATTTGTAGGTCTGATGATCTGGATCATGATTTCGATTCCAATCTAATAAATTATAACCATGGAATGTTACTGTATGACCCTTTTATATTATATTCTTACTCTGTCCTAGACACTGATTTCCAACTGAATTCTATCCACCTGGTAATCTATCTATCTATCTATCTATCTATCTATCTATCTATCTATCTATCTATCTATCTATCTATATATATATATATATATATATATATATATATATATATATATATATTTAAGCTTAGCGCCCCGAGCAAGGCATGAAACCACTAGGATGCAGGGGTTTGCAGAAGATTTGTAGTAAGAGCAGATAGTAGTGATAGAAGAAAGGATGAAGGGAAGGGTAGTGTGTAGATCAAGGTAACTGGAGATGTCGATTGACATTCCATTTGAATAGTTGGAGAATATAGCTATCATGGAAACAGTAATTGGGAAGGGTGTTCCACAGGCGAGAGGTGCGAGGTATGAAGCTATTGGAGTAGAAGAGACGGCTACATTTTAAAGTTTCTACAGTGAAATGGTGAGAGCGGGATGCCAGTCTCGTATGGCGTTTGTATTCATGGAGACTGGGGACCAGGGAAAGCAGCTCATCGGAGCAATTGCCATGAAAGTATTTGTAGAAGAGACAGAGAGAGGCGACGGCGCGTCTGTGAGATAGTGGCTGCAGGCGAGACGCCAGATCAGGGCCAATCACATTACATATCCGTCTCTGGATCTTGTGAAGAACTCCGAGGTAAACAGAAGGTGCCCCAGACCATATATGGCAGCAATACTCCATGCAAGGGCGAATGGTCGTTTTTTATATATTTGAAGTATCGATTCAGGGGAGAAAAATTTCCTGGCGCGGCACAGAGAGCCAACTTTCCTCGCGGTGGACGATTCAATTGACTCAATGTATTTTTTCCATCTCAGGTCAGCAGTCAACGTGAGACCGAGCAGACGCAGGGAGTCACTCTGAAGAAGTGGACTATCAGACATTCTAATGGGGGGCAGGTAAGGATATCTATGGTGGGTAATGGAGAGTAGTTTAGTTTTAGAGGCGTTAAATTTGACCATCCAATTGTTGCCCCAGTTAACAACCGATTGGAGGTCCATTTCAAGACGTGCGGCCATGTTAGTTATGACCGCGACACTAGATTTGGTTTTGAGGCAGGAGTAAATTGTAGTGTTTTCCGCGTAGATGCCAACTTGGGAACCTATGGCGTCAGGAAGGTCGTTGATGAAAATAAGGAAAAGTGTGGGGCCAAGGATGAACCTTGGGGAACACCTGCGTTCGTGGGATAGGAACTGGACGATAAACTGTTGAGAACGACCTTCAATTCACGATTTGATAGGAATGATTGTATCAGATCAAACAGACGACCAGTAATACCGTAACCCTGGAGCTTACGAAAAGGCCGGCATGTCAAACCCTATCAAACGCTTTGGAAATGTCTAGGACCACGGCACGAGCCTCACCATTATTTTGAAGTGCTTGGTAGACGGTTTCCGTGATGGCCGTAAGCACGTCAGCTGTAGAACGGGCGTAGCGGAAACCGTATTGCTTGTATGAGAGAAGGGCTTCGAAGACTTTGACGAAGAGGGGTAGGAGACTAATAGTACGGTAACTAGCGGGGTCAGAGGGGTCTCCAGAGTTCTTAAAGACAGGAACAATGGATGCGGGCTTCCAGCAGTCGGGAAAGCAGTATTCCTTGAGACAGTAATTATACAGTTTAGAGAGGACGGGTGCTAGCTCAGGCGCGCATTTCTTCAAGACAATAGCTGGTATGCCGTCTCCACCACTAGCCTTGTTGGGGTCTAATTTGGAGATAATACCCTGTACTGATGACGGGGTTATGCGTTAGCCGCTCAATAGGGCCTCAGTTCTTAGAGAGAAGTCAGGTATGGGTACACCGGTGGAGTCACGCGTCGAGTTATAGGAGAACTTCCGAGCAAGGCATTCAGCCTTGTCGGTTGAGGAGGTCAAGACCTCGAACTGGTTGAATGAAGGAGGTATGGAGGGTTTTCTATTGTTCAGGACACTCTTGCAAAACCGCCAATAATCTTTGGAGCCAAATTTGCGAGATGCAATACGCTCCCTCATCCGAGCAGCAAATATTGTCTTAGCTTCGTTGAGGAGACGTCTGCACTCGCTACGAGCGGAGGCAAAGAGACGTCTATTACAGTCCGACATGTCGCTACGAAAAAATGAAAGAAGTGGTTCCTATGGGCAATGGCGGCTGAGCAAGCAGCGGAGAACCAAGGGGAGGAGTGCAACTTGACAATAAATTTCCTTGAGGGGATGAAAGCGTCGATTCCAGCTTTAACAGAGGATGAGACCTCAGAAGCACATTCATGGACAGGGAATGTAAAGACAATATCCCAGGGCACATCGCGGAGGAAGTCACGGAACGAGTTGGCAACTACAATTATCAATATCTATCTATCTATCTATCTATCTATATATATATATATATATATATATATATATATATATATATATATATATTGACAACTACAATTATCATTATCTACCTATCTATCTATCTATCTATCTATCTATCTATATATATATATATATATATATATATATTGACAACTTCAATTATCAGTATATATCTATCTATCTATCTATCTATATATATATATATATATTGACAACTACAATTATCAGTATCTATCTATCTATCTATATATATATATATATATATATATATGTAGACAACTACAATTATCTGTATCTATCTATCTATCTATATATATATATATATATATATATATATTTATATATTGACAACTACAATTATCAGTATCTATCTATCTATCTATCTATATATATATATATATATATATATATATATATATATATATATATATTGTTTGTGTGTGTGTATCTATGCATGTATATATGGATGCGTGTCTGTATGTATGTATGTTGCACGTGGTCAAGTGCTTAGACCGTTCACATGCTGCCCATGAGTCACGGTTTCAAATCACGCCATGGTCGATTTGACATGAAGGGGTATTCCTGATCTTATCGGATTCTGCGGCATCTTTCGATGTGCCTAGAAACCATGCCACAAGAAGTCTTATGAGTGAAATTGAGTAGATGAAAATTTTGGGGGCTGTCGATCGCTGTGCTATCACGAATGGCTTGAGCATTCTGGCCTTGTTCAAATTGTTGATAACGCTACGTAAAACGTTATTTCCGAGAAACTCTAATATCTGATAAGAATACTTGCGGTATAAACCATAGCCAGGCTCTGTGGGTGTTTGATAAACACAAATTCGCCTGAGTAAACCCCCGCAATAAGGATTGGATAGCGTCCCTAGTAGACATATATCCTCGAATACGTGTGGCCGGCTATACATGAATGTTAGTAGTTAGCGTGTGTGCCGTTTGCTTTCAACTTTAAATTATTCTCTAATTGCAGATGCATTTCTAACTTTCAACCGAATTTTTACTCAGTATTTTTCCAACATATTCTCTCAGTCCCTCTGCCAATATTTTTATTCTCTCTCTACTCACCTCATTGTTCTTTCCCGTTTCGTTCTCTTTTCATTATTATTTTCGACCTATCCTCCCTCGGCCTAAGTATTGGACGTGACCATTTCGTCTCCAACCTTTGCCCAAAATATTAGATACTCATTACCGAAGCAAAATTACCTCTTCTTTCCGCTCTCGTAAATTACTGGCCGCGTCTCCCTTCTGCCGAGCAACCTTTTTTCCACCGTGACCAATAGCGCTCTGACAATGACTAAGCGAATCGCACAAGCAGACTAATAACAATAACGGCCAATTCATGTAACAATTGTTGTACTGGAGACACAAAGACAAATATAAGTGTTGGTTGAATAAAGGAAACGACATCGTAAAATAGAGAATGGGCCGACTTAATACCATGATGATGCCTCATGAGACCTGAAAACCTAGATGATGATCAATTTAGATTTACATATACATTTCCCTTAATGTAATATGCGTTTGCATCTAGTTCAAACGATCGAGGTTATTCGTGCAACCAAGGTTTTTGAGGATTTTTTGCGAGGGTAAACGTAAATATGAGTATACAATACTTGATTCCGCAAAAGAAAATAAAATAGATTCCACTGATATATATTTTCTTCTATATCCATTTATCATTTCCCATATGTATAGAAAAACGTCGAAATATTTATGTAGTATGGCTCTCCACAATTTCATCTTTTACTATGTTGCTAATGTCATTATTTCATAACCATTATTGTGTTTTGTTTTTGTGCGTATGCTAAATTGATAAGCAGTGGAATCAGTGGATTGAAGTTTCCAATAATTTGAGGCTGATATTAGATCTCTCTTTTTACATAATAGACTTTTTTTTCTCAAAATATCACTATTAAGGCCACAGGTGTTTTCGTAAAAGTGGGGGCGTGCTATATTGTAATAGTTTGTGTTCTCTGGTCACATTACTGTCCGGTCATCACTACGTTGCAAAGCTTTGTTATTTTTATACCCAATCATAAATTCCATTGATTCATTCCGGCAGGGTAAAGAATCTAGTCATTGGGAGAAATTTATGGAGATTTATCAAGAATAACGCGGCCTCCAAGTTCACCAAATATGAGCCGATCATAAACGCAATGAACATATTGCACCTAATATTAAAGAACTACTGACTATCATCTTGACGGTATCTCTTAACATTAGTACAAATCATTCATTACGAGAGCATGTTAAATCGGCGTAGAATTCTTGCACTTCTCAGTGTATCCTGTAATCTACACGATGCTAGACAGGTACTAATAATTTAATATTTTCCTATTACTTTCTCTCTAACTCTCTCTGTATTTCTCTCTCTCTCTCTCTTAATATATATATATATATATATATATATATATATATATATATATATATATATACAAATGAGAGAAAAACAGATGGTGTAGAAGTACACTTTTCTTTGCATTTAATTTTTAAAAAGTGCTCAATACAAAATAGACTGATATAATATTATTTTGATTATTAGAGATTATAATAAAAACATAACGAAATCGCTAAACAAAAGCTTTCATGTTACAATATTATGAGTGTAATTCTTCACTCGATGGTATGTAATTTACATGGTAATTACAAACATGCTATTGTAACAGGAGGGCATTTGTATAGCGATTTCAACATGTTTTATTATATTCACTCATAATAATAATAATACTAATACTAATACTACTACTACTACTAATAATAATAATATATTTTAATTTCTAGGATCTGCGTTCTTTTTTTTTGATTTGATGGACTGCACAGCATAACATCATCACCATCTATGAGAAAAAGAGTACCACAATTCACTCAGACAAAAATTGGGAAAGGCATGTTGTACTCCTTGGCATTGGCTCCGGAAGCTCCAATACGAACATTTCAGAGTATTTCGGTGTCAATCTGATGAGAGTACGGAGGATTCAGAAAAATTTAAAGGAGTCTAATGTTGATTATGAAGATACGGGTGCTTTGAAAATTCACTCGGATCGTTCTGAGATTACTAAACATACGTACATTCATCGCACCCAAACCCACTTCATTTTCATACTACTTACTCATGACGCTTTATAATTTTTAAATTTAATAAATTATAAACAATACCCCCAAATCGGAAAACATGCACCATATAAGCTTAAATTATCCGTCATTTTCTCCGATATCGTTAGGTGATATGAATTTGGACCTGGATTCTTTATATCGTCCACCAAGGTAGAATGTTATACTTCCACGTGTCATGACTCTACCAGATTATTCAGTTATATCTCTTTAAATCAACTCTCCACGTTCTTGCTCACCACTGCAGTAGCCAGTGATTGAACTCAAAACATTTTGAGTCAATTCACTGGACCCAACCAAAACTTTTATGCACTGAAGAAGGCTCGTACATCGTGAATATGATAATAAAGGTAAGAAGAACATTTAAATCAATATAAATCATTTATATAATTTAAAAATATATAATCTCTGAAATATGTACAGAAGTTTTCAAATTAATTTTGAAGGAAATTATTATGATTTTTACAAGTATACGTCTTGCATTTTTTTAAAATGTCTTAATAATGCTGATTTATCTATTCCATATTTTTCAGATGTACTAACAATAATGGCCATGGCGTTCGATATTAAAATCTTACGTGTGTAATGATAGGAAAAAGTTGTTATTTTCTTAATGACTTAGTAGAATTGTCAGTTGACCATAACTTCTTATTGATATTAACCTTGACAACAATCGGGGACAATTACGAAGACTCGAGAAAGCCTACTGGAATCTGGTGGTTTGCAAGCCATAAAATTATTCCAAAGTTATAATATAAAGGATTTCTTCATTCAATTTTTCGTTAGAAAAGCTGTCATTTTTTTTTTGAATGCAAATTATGTTTCTTCTTAATTATTATTAAAGACAAATTACCTCAGCTATATATGTTCTTTTGGTTTATCTTCCTAATTGGGCGAGTTAAATCTATGGATCTTTGCAAAGGACATTTCATGAAACACGACAAATACCAACTGCATAGTCAAAATTCCGATGTTATTAAGTTGGTGCAAAAATAATGTCGTTTTCTCACATAGTAACATATGTGAGAAAACGACATTATTTTTCACCACCCTAATACATAACCATTCAAGCAAAAGTTTAGAAAGGACATGCGCATCAATAAAGGAAAGCGCAACAATTGACTTAAGAATCTATTCTCCTCAGAGATTAATTTAAGAGAAATATTTTGTAGATTTCAACCAAATGTATCAGTGGATGCTTAATAGACTCCACTCGTCCATTAGAAACGACATTCCAGTGTCTGAATCTATTGAATGTGTCTAAGTGAATTATGTATTCGTCTGCAAAAACTTAGGTCTGGTAAGAAGTCCCAAAGTGAAAAATTACAAACCTGATCAGGTGTATGATAAGGATGAAAGGATACCGCTCTGTATTTAATATTTTCCTCTTCATTTACATGCATCGATGTCATGAGATGAGCATTGTTCATCCAAGCATTCCATATCATAGATAACAATCGATCTGGATTTACCTCTCGATCAAAATGACACAATGATTGGCTGGTTTATACCAACTATATAGATATTTATAAATGGGATAAGAATCACCGTGAGAAATGTATTTTGTTTCTATACAAAGTGTTTCAAGAAACAGCATTCACGATAAACATTTCGAAGACAAATTTGAATTGTTCTTCATAAAATAAGTTAATCCTAATAATACAACATACTTATTATGGTAGCGGCCTGATGGGTGATTATTTATTCCGTTTTCCTTAGTAAGTCTTATATTATGTACTGACGTAATATATGATATACATGAATCTCAGTTTTCGCAATTACTGTATGACATATAGGAATAACATATCGCTGCCGACACTCGAGTTTGAATATAGATCTCCAGTGAGCAAACGTAGTCGATCTCATTATTGAATTATGTAGACCACGTGATCATGAGTAGAACTTGTAAACTATCACCATTTCTAGTCTATCTTCTATTACTATTTTTATCGCCAATTCTAATCTATCCTCTATTAATAAACGGACCACCATTGTCTATACTATTCACTATGCTATTTCTCTGTTCGGATTACTATACGGATTACTTTACAATTACTCTTCGAAGGGTGTGATACCAGTATTGTTCAACGGCGTAAAATAGTTGTATCTGCGGTTACAAACTCCTACTAAAATGGGCATTAAGAATGGGACAACGAGCATTCATTAGTACATGTCTATATTTCTGAGATGAGGTATTATATACACTGTTTGCATTATTGGGATCTAACCAACGCCTTGAGGAGTCATGGCAGAGTGGATAAAGGCGTTGGTTAGATCCAGTGACAGGATTCAAAGAGTGTGAGTTCAATACCCTTAACCGGGTATTGAACTCACACTCTTTGAACTCACACTCTTTGAATCACCGTGGAGAACTTGGTGAAAGGAATTAACATGCGATAACTCATAACTGACATCCATTAAACATGTCATGTAGAACTAGAACAGTCTACCTCCGTGAGCGAAATAAAAGGGTTCTTTTCGACGTCCAAACCACCTGAAGAAGGCCGGAGCGTACAACGGCCGAAAGTTTGCAAAAAATATGGCGACAAACATGAGGACAATAGTCCGAATAAATTAAATAGTGAGTATTCGTTAATATTACAAAAGTGGCAACGAGTGTTCGTTGACGCCATGAAACTTTATTAATTTTTTTTTCATTTGTGCAACATTCAGATTATTTAGTTCTTAGAGTGGAAAATTTATTCCCTGTGATCCACTAAGCAACTATTACTTCGGGAGTAAATTTTTCGACAACGAGATGAGCATCTCACGTCACATATTTTTCTATTATCACATTCGGCTTATAAATTGATTGAAGTAAATGTGTGACATGATCTTTTACTGCATAACGTTATGACGTGAGCCAACTAATGATAATATTATTTTATAATATGCGCATATTTTTTTCTGTTTTCTTAAATGAATGCAAGTATACAGTTTGAATGTAATGTTAACATTGGCTGTAATAAATTTTTTTATGACATCGGGTACACTTTACAAGATAGTCGATATTTTTTTTTGTTTGACAACTCTGATACTCCTACATTACTTAAGTGAATTTAAGAATTCTAGTTACAATGATAGTTGATCTATTGAATATGTCCCCTGTCATTATGAGAGAAAGCATCTGCTAAGAGATTTAGAATCGGGTAATGTAATTACATACAGGTATGTATGTATTATTAAATATTCACGTAGAGACATGGTTTGGATCCTTGTTTTCAATCTAATAAATAATGTTTATTTAACAATTGATCTTCATACGCGTACAAATAAACAAGAATACGAATAACTGGTTTATGATCAGAAATTGATGATTATGACGTGTAATGATTGCCTCAAGATTATGTTTTTATGCAGTATTAATTATGAAACCCCCGTTCATGTATGTTATATTGTTTGCTTGAAATGACTGCATGCATCAATGGAATTCAATCTGAATGAATTTGTCATTTCCTTTAAGATGTAACGTAGATGATAAGTAGAGATTATTTGGTATTATGAATATTAATTCAACATTGCTGCGCTTGTGAAGCGGAAATACGAGAAAATAGTTCTGGAACAGACTCAATATCCCGAATCAATACAACAACAACAACAAAAAATAGATGAATGTAGAAATTTTGTGATCAATGTAATGCATAAAGTAATGGTTAACAGAAATTTTCATTTTATTTCTACAAAAAACTTTCCATAATTAAGAACAAAAATATTGTAACAGATTAAAAAAGCCTACAGATATTTCACGTGTAAGTTTTACAGACGCCAATGTTGGCATCATAATTTTGAAGGCTCTACTGATTAAGCCATCACCATGGAAACAACTAACAATTACATGTGGTATATCACTTAAAATGTACATTTGACTATGGGGAGATATTTTATTGCCACATAAGAATCAAGATATCTTCGTTGATTCTAACGAATGTTTATACAAGAACTGAGCTCCTTCCATGCTAGGGAAACCAGTTTAAATTTTCGTGATTAAAACTTTTCTGGATGCATTCAGAATGAATTATTCTTATAGATTTTTTTCATTTCAGACACCCCTTGATTAATGTGCATTAGATTAATTTGTTTTCATATAGTGCGATAGGATGTTTATAAACCAAAATTCGATTAGTGCATATATAATACGTGATTCGTGCGGTAAAACATTCTTCAGTTTAACCATAGTAATTAAAAACTGATTTTTTATAGTTACCTAGGTAAAACTTTACCCCACTCATTGGGGTATTTCTGTATACTATCAACATCTAAATTTGACCTCTACATATATTTTCTATTTACTAATGTACAATTTTAATTACCGTTATATTCTATAAACATTATTAAAATACTCGCCGATAGAAATAATAAGAATGTACGGGATAGCAGATATCGGCCTAGACATTAAGAACTATGATCACTTCATTTTGGTATACTTTCGCGGGGATTGTCTTGAAACAGCATACAGCGATATTTTCTACCACCATCCACGGGTTAGATGGCATTGTTTACTGGTCTCTTGAATTGGGAGTAACGATGCTAAATGATGAATCCCAAACAATAGACGAAGTAATGGCAAACTACTCCAGTATATATATTTTTTAAGATTACATGCCAATTCGTACATAATAAAAGAAAAGAATCTGAAGAGCGATATGAACGAAAGCCTCTTGAATGGATATAGTATTAAAATTCTGTATTGTTAGTTAGTTGATTTGTTTAACGGCATATCAACTTCTTATGTGCTATTTAATGCCGAAACTTAATTTTCTTGGGCGCTTTGAATTAATAAATATGTGATATGTTATTCTGCTTTCACAATTGATTACTTGGTAGTTGATACTCAGCTTTTGTTCATATACCAATTTGTGTGGACTTTATTATTATTGGAAGCGATGATAACGATTATTTTTTTTGAAAGTTATATCCTGGAATACTGTTTGATTTAGGAAATTGCAGGGTATTATACGTATTAATGTCATGTTGATTGGTTGTTCGTTCGATTCTGTTTAGCCGCATGGTAACCACTATGGATTTTTTAGTGCTTAAATTTAAATATACTGAAGAAAATTTTACGACTTCGACTAAATGTATTTTGAATGTAATTTGATGTCTTAAACTACAGATAACAGTTATGTATTGTAGCTCTTTTTTCTATAAAAAAACTGTTGCTGATGTTTTTCTATTAAAATGTATTTTTATACTTTTGCACTGTTTTTTTTTTATTTAGGAGTTTACTATTTACCCATATCTGGGACACTAAGAGGCGCTAAAACTCCGTGTCAGAGTGAATCTAGAAAAAAACAGCAATTACGAGTTAGTTCTACGCTCCTCAGAAGATCCTGATAACAGTCCTTGCTGCCGGATATAATTCTTCATATCTATTGTTAGTTAATACTAAAATCAACATAAAATTATCCATATTTCTCCGACATGTTATATGCCACCATTTCCGAAACGATTGTAATTATTCGTCGGAAAGAGAAAAAAAAAACGCTTTCGACACAGGATTATTTGATTTTTCTGTAAAAATAATTCTTATGCTTCCAACAAAACATTAGCTTCCACCACTATTTCCATGGCCAGAAGCTAATGAAATATTAACTAATTTATTCATGGTATCCGAGCCTATATTCTTAAATAAAATATTAAATTATTACAAATTAAGATGCCACGAGGTCAGATAAAGTTCTGTATTTATATGCACGCGGTTCGCCTGAAAAGTTCATAAGCTAAACAAGTTATAAAGTAGACACATCATTTCTTGGACAAAAACACATACACGTGTACAAGAATACAAAAATACATACATGTGTACAAGAATACAGCAGCTGGTCGAACAGCTGTTGTATACTCATACACTTGAATTTCTTTTAGTTTAAAAACTGGCGTTTTCAGATATATTTATATCTTGCGAAGACAGTAAGCGATTTCTGTCGAGTCCAGCACTTTGCGCTTGCCTAATCTTGTTCAAAATGTATACTTGTCCCCATTTGAAACTAATATTTTATCTATACAACATATTAATGACATAAGAAAAATTACAATGAAATGACTTTTTATGAATTTAAAACTGTTTACATTGGTTCAGTTAACTTCATCATCAATATCGGTCTCATGGCAGGGTGTCATTTTCGAAATGCTGTGAAGGGGAACGCCTAAGATATTCCCTCCACATTTATGTTTTGAATACCGCTGAGATATTCATATATGCATACCGTGGTTTCGTCAAGTATACTTAGTGGCGCCAAACCTTCTGCAGATAAAACACAAAAATGATTTCCTAAAAACTTGATCATTGTCACATGTCTTTATTTGCATCAAGGGAACCAACAAACCTTGGCCTTTGAATTTCACCCCAGTTATGCTGTGTCACAACATTGGCACTTGAAATTACAAGAAGTTTCATTCACTTTTTGATTTTAATCCTGCTATATACCTACCTAATCCCCTCACATGAAAAAATCCTGATGACGGAACCGTTTTAGTCACCGATGCCCTTATCGTGCGATAGGTATTATTAGTTTACATGACACGAGTAACACCACTAGAGTAACCTGACATAAACAAACGAATCTAGTTAGAATTATTAGTAATTACTAATCCCTGTAATCCATCTCTACTTTGGAATAACATATATAAACCGAGTTAGTAATGTATAATTAACTGCACGAATACAGTTGGAATCGCAGAACGATCGATTAGAGGCAACACAATTACGAATTCTGCTTTTATATCCTCATGGGAAAATTACCTTTTATTCTTGACATTTTTCAAGGTGAGGCGTCGTGTATTCAAAAACTTTTTTTCGATGGTGTCCTAACAAGAAATTCCTAACTAAATATAATACAGCGGTTATATCACAGATTAAAAAAAAAACAACAAAAAACGATGTGTTTCTATTTTCATGTGCCTCGCTGCAAAAGAAGAAAAAAAGAATTATAGGCAAAAAAACTGTTTTTCCAAACAGTTTTCTGCGGACTTTCCTTACACAGGGACCGGAAAAAATAACGTTGGTCTTGACTGTTGTTGGATCATAAGCTCACATTTTGTCAAGTTTGTGTGCCATCAATTGAAATATGGGAAAATGTATGACGAACATACATACAGAGACATTTCTGTTTATATATATATATATATATATATATATATATATATATATATATATATATATATATATATATATATATATATAAGACAACAGTTAATCTCTTTGCAAGTATTTTATCTACATATACAGTAGCTCTTTTAACAGTTTCAGTAGATATTGTTGAATTTTGTATAGCCGAAGAATTTGACAGTTTATTTACTTATGTTAATAAATACAGTCAATTTATTTACAGGTAGCCGCAGAAAATTTTAATCAGTTGGCTTTTATGCTGTTTTTGTTTTCCTCTTCCCTTTTCTCAACATATCAAAAACATACGATTTGTGTACGAACGGACAAGCCCCCAAAAATGCTGTAACTTTAAAAAAAATATAAACTAGATAAATTGTACAAGAGATAGACAAAATATATGTTTAAAATTGTCATCGTGTAATTAGCATCATTAATGTTAGAGCATCCGACAACATATGTTTTAATTATTTTTTTTTCGTGGCTATGACCCCACTATGCCTGCAGATTAATTGGATCTCACTTTTGTTCTGCAAAAATGAATGGTGTCACTATGCAGCCAACTCACCATTCTATGGATCTATTGCATTTTAGGAAATAACTAAGTCATTTACCGTAGCGTGAAAAGTAAAAAAAAAAGAATATCGCGAATAATTTTGCTAACCATTAAAATTCTGATACACAAACAAGAATGATATCAGGAATTATGTCATAGTAAAATAAAATAAATACAGTCTGTTATAATCTTGCTTTTAATCATAATATACCAATTGTAGTGGGAAAAATGTTCATTAATTTTATTAACATGCACACCCCATTAAGTATTTAATGGAAAAAAGAATAAATTGTGTTATATGTGAACCGATAAATGGTTGTAGATAATTGCATATTTAGCCGCACCCATTTTAAAATTGAACAATAGTAGCTACGGATGCAAGTCACAGAATGTCAAATTGAATCACTCATTCTTATACTGATGATCTTAAAACGCTTGCCAACGAGGACAAGCAGGAGAAATACCCACTCACCATTGTCAAAGCCTTCAGCGACACATTAGAGTTTCGAATCGACAACTGTGTCAAAGCGATCTTCAAAGAGATCAGCTAAACTGATATAGGACCTTGATATCAACAAAAAGATTAAGGAACTAGCTCAAGATGGTAGATAGAGATAATTAGGAAAAAGTGAAAGGGGGAAATACAACATTCAATTATGAAGAAAACACCCGAAAAGAATATTATAGTAGAGTGCGTTTAATCCTAGAAAACAAATTAATATGGTCAATAAAAGGAAGGCTATCACCAGCTTATATATACTCGAAGTAATATACATCTTCGACATTACGAAATGGAGGCTCAATGATATGAGAATATTAGAAGCCAAGACCAGAAAACAAAATTACCCGAAAGAGGATGCACCACTCGAAATCAGATGTTGATAAGCTGTATGTAAAAAGAGATTTAAGAGGCTTAAATCTAATCCAACCTGAACTAACTGCAAAATCTTCAACAATCGAATTGGAAACATACTATGCAAAAAATGTCCCTATCCAACAAATAGTAAAACACCAAAATCACTCCATCAAAAAACTGCTTAATGTACCTGGAAACCTAACAACAAAAAGGGAAGCGAATAATATTTACGCCAAACGTGTAAAACAGAAAGCTAAACCCCTTCGTCAAGTGAAGTTTAAAAATGGGAGGGCAAGAGTTTGCATGCTAATGCCTAAAAAAATGAGACGCAGATGTGGATCAACAGAAACCACATCAGAGATATGCACAAATTAAGACTTCCGTTCCAGCTTTCAAACCGGTGATCCTCAGCCTCTCAAAGTCCTATTTAAGGACACATTTACGGAGGGAACTAAGCCGAAATCAGAATCTGCAGAAAATATGATGAAACTGTCGACTATATCATCTCAGGATGTCAGAAAGTGGAAAAATGAGTATATCCACAAACATAATGTAGCGGCATATGTGCACTGGAATATATGCAAGAATCACAAAATCGAATCTGCTGTGAGATGGTATACTAGAGATAGTTACCCAAAATAACGATGTAAGTATCCTGTGGAAAATGCAAATTCAAATTGACAAGGAAATAAATGCCAACTGAGTTGAGAATACCATAAAAGACAAGAAATTCTGGAAGTGTTTGCTTATTGTCATAACAGTACAATCTGTGCGTAACACCTCCATGAAAATTATCGAGAGATTGTTCAAATACAAGTACATAGGGATAGAGATTAACAGGAGGTGGTAAATGATGCTTGAGACTGTGTCAACCTCTGAGCATCATGAAAAAAAGAATAGACAATTTTACTGAGAGTGGCCCCCCTAACATAGACATAAAAAATTCGCAGAAGCTTTCCCTACTAGGAATATCCCAGAAACTAAGAGAAGTGCTATAAATTAAATGTCTTTTTCTTTTATTGGGCATAGGGACCATAATCTGGACCCGGCTCTACCGGTTACAAAGCAGGAAACATGACATACACAAATAATAATAATAATAATAATAATAATAAAAATAATAATAATAATAATAATAATAATAATGATGATGATGATGAAAATATTAATAATAATCAAATAAATAAACGGCTTCTTTGTAAGTGTTGTAACGATAATAAGCTTTTTACATTTTCTGTAATATCCCAGGAGATAGGACTAACAAAACTGTTATTTTCAGTTTTGTAGGTACCGAATGTAATATTTACCGCCTCCAACTTACGAATAATAAGTCAACAACTAATAACTGGTCTGATACCTGAAGATTGAGTTATATTTTTAAACTGACAATAATGGGAAAATGCTATTAAAAAAACATAATGTTTGTAATTAGTTGAATTCGTTAGTGTTTGAATTTCGGACACGCCCACATACATGTTTCTCATTCTCTCTCTAAACACACACACACGCGCGCACACACACACGCATGCACACACACATACACACACACACATATATATATATATATATATATATATATATATAGATAGATAGATAGATAGATAGATAGATATTCACCTCGTACAATGCCCGGGAGCCACACGAATTAGAGAGTTACTGTGTAAGAGGCACAGTTCATGTGAATATATGGGGAAGATAAGTGTAAACCCTCGATTTGAACAGCTTAACATTGTAGTGATCGGGTAAGCATCGATTCGTGGGAAAAAGCTAACTTCAGTAGATCATCCTTTCTCGCCAATGAAATACGAAGTGAATGAAGGTATTTCGCTCCAATACGCAGAGTATGCCATATTTTAGACTTTAAGGGTAGAACTGACAGAAGAAAGGAAATATACTTCTTCAATGCACTTCCATGGGAATTGCAATAGAGCTTTAATAGAAAGGCTTGCGACAATTCGTCTGAGAGAAAGGAGTTGCAGTGTGAAAAATAACTTCTCCCCCAAAAGCACGCGCATACGCATTTGAACGCTACAGCGACTGGAAAGTTAGGACTGGGCTACTCATGCCAGTATATGGAATTAATTGAGAGTCCATTTTTGCTTGCTATTATTCTTGTAAAGGAAAGGAATAGCAGTTAGAAATCAGCGGTACAAGGTACCTACCATTTTACCGGCATCTTTAGTGATGAATGCTCTTTGTGGGCATCTACGTTCGTTAACAACTACATTCAGACACCTGCCCCTTCGGAAGGAATTTATAATTAAAAATTCTCTTCTAGTAATGCTATAACTAGATAGCTTGTGCAGTAATCCTTTTTGTCAGGCATTTCAAGACCGATCCTTCAAATTTATAAATCTGCCATTCACACTTGCCAAGAATATTGCTGCTATATATTGTCTGGATCCCCCGCTGCTCGTGTTAAGGTCCTGGACAAAATCCAGAGAGGGATATGCAATGTGCATCTCGTTTACAGTCGCTATCTCAAAGATGTGCCTTCGCCCCACTCTCCTTTTCTACAAATATTTTCTCGGTAATTACTACAACAAGCTACTTTCGCTGGTTCCCAATCTGCATGAATTTAAACGTTCTGCTACGTTGGCATCCTATCCCACCCTTTCACTGCCGAAACAGTTAAATATAGCCGTCTCTTCAACTCCAATAACTTCATGCCTCGTACTTCCGGTCTATGGAAGACCCATACACTTACTTCCTTCTCTGATAGTTATAATCTTCAAATATTCAAATGCAATATCAATCGACATCACCTGATGCCTTGATCTATTCTCCGTCCTTCTTTTTATCATTTCTTCTATCACGACTCTTTACTCTTACTCACATTCTCTGTAACCCCTTGCGTGCTAGTGGCACACCCGCCTTACTTTGGATGTAATGCTTAAATAAATCTTCAAAATGCTTCTTAAGAGAGCAGTTTAATTTTAAATCCATGTTTGTAAATAGGAAGCCATATTATTTTCATTTGTTCAAAGTAAAAAATCTCCAGTAGAAAGCCAAGCCATTCTTCTTTGTAAACTTTTTAAAATCTGACTAATTGTATGCTCTTTTCGAATGAAGCAGTTTCATTTTCTAAAGATATATTTTATTGAATTTACGCCAGGCACTAATTTTGTCATTCTGGTGTGGTTTCGAACCCTCACGATATTAACATAATTCCACTTCCTTACGTAATGTATCAATCCCACTGCATCTAATTCTTGCCAGATTGTTTTACTATGGTTCGGTGTTTATTGAGTAATAAAACTTGCCTTTCTTTCTCCAAACACATTTCTATGGCTAGGTAATCGATTTTAATTTCACCTAGCCAATTCAGACTCTTAAAGTTTGCATCATCTTTCTTCAGCTAGGCCTTAAAATACTTCATCTTGATACTGATATGTCTCTTCTTTATAAGATGTTTTATTTTTCTTCAACCATGACATAATAATCTATACTTGTACTGGAATGTATTATATGTTTCTTTTTTTTTTCTTTTTCTTTTTTTTGATCTTTTTTTGAGCTCAATTCTACATTTCAGGGTTATTTCTTTGTTTCTTGGGATTTGTTTTATTTTTGGGGTCTTTATCATATTCGTTTTCTTTCCAGATCCCCTGAGTTTTTTTTTTTATTTATTTATTTATACATCGTATTATCTGTTTATATGATTTTGAAATTATTGATAACATCTCTATTCATTTATTGACATTTGCGAATAATTGATAACTTTAATATACCTCTCTTATTTGACTGTCAAGTAAGATAATTTAATGTAAAATAGATTAATTTGTTATCGACATGATGATTTTCATAAATTACAAAATTTTAAAGGAACATGCTCTGTGTATAGTGGAATTAATAAACCATTGGTAACTTTGATTCAAATGCTTATAATATTAATATGCTAAAGCATAGTAGATTGTGTTATGCCTAAAATATATCTAAAATGATTAAATAATATTGACACTGGTATGTTTTAGTTTCTTTGAAATAATTCTATTCAATCGAGCAAGTAAAATAATATTCATCTTAAAGGATATTTTATATTATAAAAACGCTGATTTAACAAAGTTAACAAGTTAAAAAGCTTCAGCAATTTAGTTTAATCTCAATTTCGATGAGATGGTCTTAAAGATTTTTACTCAACAGACGAGGGAAATGGGAGATTGAGTGAAATAACTACGTGGTAGACAAAGCCATATTGGTAATTAGGCGTAAAACCTCAAATAGCTACAAAAACAAAACACTAATACAATTATATATTTATTTCTTAAATAGCTTCGTCAGGACCTGAATTTATATATATATTACATGGTTTTCCCAAATCAACTCTAAAAATGCTATAAAATAAAGAAAACAAATAATTCTACAAAATAAAAGATTATACACACTATTTACATTATTCGGATTATTATCCTCATCTTTGTTGCCATATTTATTACACCTTTTCGTCCGCTGTCCGCTCCGACCATTTTCAGTTGGTTGGCAGAAGGTCGGCGCGTACAACGGCCAAAACGTTGTGTTAAATAGGGCAACAAAGATGGAGGCAATAATAAGAATAATGTAAATAGTGTACATAATACTTCATCTCAAAAACATGGACATAAAAAAGATTAATGAATAATGAATTTTCAACATCATCAGAAACTAAAACGGAAAGCAAATATAATTGCAAATATTAATGAAATAATCAATATTTTGATTTCCACCTTTAAAGAAATAGTTCAAAAGAAATCAATCATCTTTACTAGAGGCAGTGATTCCAGTGGATTTTATAAACATATTATAATGAAAAAAATATTTTCGTTGAGATATTTTATAAATTACAAACGAGACAATTTTAGGAAGTTACTATCGTTACTGGAAAGAGCGACAAAAGTTACTGAACTTAACAAATATATTCTCCTTAAAGAAAAATCGATAAAAAGATTTCATAAATTTCAACCGGAAGTAACAATGCCTGCTAGAAGAAAGAATGCCGTATATTTTCTTTGATAGAAATAACCAATACTGCCTTTAGCAAATTGAAAATATAACTCTTCCAACATAAGTCAAGACGTTGATCCCCCCCTCTCTCTATCTTTATCTATCTATCTATCTATCTATCTATCTATCTATCTATCTATCTATCTATCTATCTATCTATCTCAGTCTCTTCATACCTATTTATCTACCTATCTACCTCAGTCTCTTCATATCTATCTATCTATCTATCTATCTATATATATATATATATATATCTATCTATCTATCTATATATATATATATATATATATATATATCGATCTATCTATATATCTATCTCTCTATCTATCTATCTTTCTCAGTCTCTTCATACCTATTTATCTACCTATCTATCTCAGTCTCTTCATATCTATCTATCTATCTATATATCTATCTATCTATCTATCTTTCTCAGTCTATTCATACCTATTTATCTACCTATCTCAGTCTCTTCATATATATCTATGTATCTATCTATCTATCTATCTATCTTTCTCAGTCTCTTCATACCTATTTATCTACCTATCTATCTCAGTCTCTTCATATCTATCTATCTATCTATCTATCTATCTATCTATCTATCTATCTATCTATCTATCACTACTAGAAATTTGCAGTATACACTTTATCTTTTCTACCGGTTGCAAATTCATAATATTTCCGCCTGTTTTGAAAAATATTACTTTTCATACTTGTACAGGAAAAATACGCAGATGTTTCTTTTATTTTGTCTTGGCATCACTGCCCAAAATATTAATCATTTGCTAAAATACTGACACTTTGAAACACACAACAAATGTTCGTTTTCTCGCTATGTGTAGACCTGTACAGACACATTTTTATACATGCAAATTCTTCTTAAAAATTGTAAGCAAACTAATCGTGGCTTTTTTCCAAAATACATATTGTTGAAATAGCACTGCTCTCAAAATTAAATTGGTCGCTTCTTTGAATTCATACGCTAAGTCAGATAATCGCAAAATAATTTTATTGCTTATGAAAAAAATAAAGAATGTTATTACCCTGTCTCCGTGAATATCTAGTAACATCTCTGGTTTAATAAGCTCTCAGTTAGCAGAGACATTTCTCACGGTAATGAAAGAGAGAGAGAGAAAATTACGCACATAAATGGTCCAGATTATGTGATGTTAAATGTAAAATAACAGAAAGCAATATGAATAAGTATATTCAAGCGTTTTCCATGAAAGCCAAGAGGAAGAGATTCTTAGGTCTCATAACCAAATACAGAAGTAGCAATTTTATTGAAATGTATGAGTCGATAATTAGTTTCCAGCACAAAAGGAAAGTTCATGAGAAATACATTCAACTGCGATTTGTATGTTGAACCTATTAGGTAATGTTCTTATATGTAAGTATACTGGAATAAATGAGGAAATATGAGACAACGGTGAAATATATACAAACCACACAGGATCAATATTCAGATTGATTGTCAAATTAATCAGAGTTCAGAGATTTCTCACTTCAACGTGAAATCAAATTGAAAAGCTAAGGAAATCAAATAATCATAATTCTATTAAAAATGACATGTATCAGAACGAGCTTCTTTTCTTGAATATATTGGATAAAGTAATGTAGTTTTTACTAGAATAATATCGGTGACAATCGGTCATGTAAAAATATATAGCCTTGATTATACTGTTACTTCATAAGAGAGAATAAGAGAACATTCTTAATCTGGTTTGGTCTCACTTGTTTTACAGCATATCGAACTATTGCATCATCTAATGCCGAAATTTAATATTTTCTAAATGAAACGTTTTATATAACATAAAAATAAAGAAAAAAAGAAACATTTTACTTTGTCGGATTTTTTGTTTTTTTTATAACCTCTTTGATATATATGAAAAGCTTGATGTTCACGGAGAAGATATTCGAGTAACCGTAAACGTTGTCAATAAAGTGATCTTGTTAGAGGGAAAGAATATAAGAGACAAAAATAAAGAAAAAAATATGTACGCGAAGAAATTCTTTCATCAAAATTTTATTTAAATTCTACTGATTGAAGTCATTAAGAGAACGAGAAGATCTACATGTATTTATAATCAGTCATCATAATCGTAGCGATGTACGCTACACAAATGACAACGTTTGGATAGCAAATTTAAAAATGTCTCTTAAAAGAGTTGTCGAGGTTTGCAATTAGAAATTAATTTAGAAGACAGAATATATTGTTTCGGAGGCCGATCAAAAACTTTTTAACTGTCCGTGTATTAACAGATAATGGTCTCGTGTCACCAAAATACCAACCCCTTTGCTTACCTTTTAGAGTTTTAAAGAAAACATATTGAAAGAGCTTAAAACGTTAATGATAATATACTCACAGATTGTGAATGTAACTGAGTGATAGTGATGCCGTTCTACCGATTAATATCGAGATTAAGAACAAGTAATCTGTCAGGTATGAGGAAATTTTAGTGACAATAGGAATTGACAGAAAATACAGCAGGTGTCTATCATATCAATAACGTCAAAGCTTTTTGTCCCGTAGCGAAGAAACACGTTTCGTGAAAGTAATCGCATATACGAATAGATACTGTCTAAAAAGCGGTAAGACATGTACATCTAATTAACATCCTGATAAATAGCAGTAAGTCAACGAGTTGGGGTAAATTTGTAATAGTTCATTAGACCACCAGCGCACAAAAATTAGTTGGGCAGGGGCATGTTCCCTGTCCATTTATAGGAAATATCAAATTTAAAGTTTCGAATGAAGCCGTGTAAGTTACAATGACTTAATCATTTTGGTGTTTTAAATATTTTAATGTCTTTGATAATTTTTTAAAAATTTTGATGTTTTAAATTTTTTGTTGTTTTTGTATCTGATATTTTCACCTCTCCTTCATTCTACTGTGTATAATGTTCTCTTTATTGCGATTATGAAACTGTTTACTTGCACAACGAGCGGAATGGTTTAGGCTGTATTTTAATTTCGTCCTTAATATATATATATATATATATATATATATATATATATATATATATATATATATATATATATATATTTAATGAAAAACAGACCACTTTAAGGTACCATCACAATAATTTATTTCACCAAAATCCTTTTAAAAGGATTTTGGTGAAATAAATTATTGTGATGGTACCTTAAAGTGGTCTGTTTTTCATTAAATATTATCTCTGGATTCACATTGAGCTCTCAGGATTTCATCCTCCTTGGAATTACCCATACGGTTTACCAAGTTCTTCGTAACTTAAATATATATATATATATATATATATATATATATATATATATATATATATATATATATATGTATGTATGTATGTATGTATATGTGTGCGTGTGTGCAGATATGTAGAAAAATAGGAAAGAACAAGTTAGGTAAATAATCCGGAGTTTTCAGTATTTTTTATTATTTTTTACAAACAGTGCTCCATACAGAAGTAGAGCTTAAATAATAATTATTTTTTATATGAAAAAGGTTCCTTCGCTACATAAGAATTCTCATGTTTCATAAACGAGAGCTGAAAAACACAATATAATTATTAAAATTAAATTGAGTTAAACTATCAAGACCTATTTCATCCTCAAGCGAAAATGTAGGAATAACCAATCTTGAAATTAACGCATTTTTATAAGCATGTTCTTTCGGAAAATTAATTACTATGGAAACGGCTGGGGCGACCATTTTGGTAATGGCTCTAAGAGATAATTTTTATCCACCTATCAATCACCTTCGGAAAGAAGTCAAGCTTAGATAGGATGGAGGCATCCATTTCAAAGCGAATGATGGCATTCATGTGCATACATCGTCTGCTCAGTCAAAGCGAAAGATTTTTTTGGCAACATAGTATGCCGTTAAGTCTCTAGAGAATTTTATTTTATTTTATTTATCTATTTATTTATTTATTAATTTATCCTTTTTTTCCTAAATGGCTGTTTCGTACTTAAACGCGTTGCACTGACTTACACATTGTTTTTTGTAGACTTCATAAAAGGTTTTTCTATCTTGTGAGTGGGTTAAGTTTTTAAACCTTTTGTTAGACTATGAAATTTTATTTATTTTTTCATGCTAATTATTTAATGCGAAAATTATTTTCCACACTCCAACCTCTCTCACACAGAACGAATATAGAGTGTCTCTCACAGCTGCATCTTTACTACCATGTGACGTGCTCGAACGAAATTCATATTCTAGTTCCACGAGTTCTGACCCACACGGCTAGAACCCGACATACCACTTGCATAGTAGCAAACCACCCACATTCCCTCCGTATGTAATCTTCGAAATGTAAGCTCCACTCAAACAAATTCTTCCCACAAAACATTCCTCTATACAACACACTCGCTAGAGGACGTTTCACCGATCGATACAATCTTAACATATTCAAGTTTAGAGTCAAATAATCTTCCACTCTTATTCATATAAACTACTCCTTGGCTAAGCCCTTTATGTTAAAAGGTCCCTGCGCCTCTTACAGGGTGAAAATTACTGTAAAAATTGTCGTGAAATATCATAGCTGATATAAAATCTTATGAAATGAACATAAAGTTCATTAACACAAGTTGTGCAACATGAAGGTTTTTTTCAGCTAGTAAGCTTGCAGGTTTCTTTGTATTTATTTTTAAATAAAGCTAATTCAACAAGAATTTTATGTACGAATATCTACTAAATCTTTCACAGTACATCCAACTTCACAAATATTTAACAAATGAATGAAGATCAGAAATTTTATAATTATTTCTTGACTTCTCTAAATTTTCAGGAATCCCTCATTATTTTCCTTTAAAACGTTGTATGCACACACACACACACACTATATATATATATATATATATATATATATATATATATATATATATATATATTGTAAAGCCTGCATAATTCCACATTATTTTAATGTTAATTCTTGAGGTCCATACATTGAATTGAAATCTTCTGTAGGTGGTTTGCTTGACGATGGAGTCTATCCACTTTCCGAAAACGTAGTTATTTCTGCATGATCGCGATGTTCGTATGACAACTTCACTTTATTTGCGCTGATGGATTTCACTCACTTCTCTCCCCAACCAGCGCCAGCGTGAATAAAATCAGATAAAAACGATGAAACCCTAGCTGTCTCTTCGAACATATCGAAAGCCTTTGGCGATGTCTGGTATTCAGGTATTCTTCATAAGCTGTAACATGACGGTATCTCCGGGCATATTTTTGAGCTGATGGAGATTATCCAAATCGTCAAATGATAGTTGTCATCAACAAAGTATTCATCCATTTGTACTGACTCTGGTGTCCCGTCATTGAACATACGCTTTGTTTAATCTTCATTAACGACAATCCCGATGAAATCAGCTTTCAAATTCTCATGTACACGGGAGACACTACCATTTAAACGTGCGCCGATACTACGGGTGATCATTGCGACAAGGTCAAATTGGCAGCTAATGCATCGTCTATAACAAAGAGAAAAATGTTTTGTCGATTTTAAAGCCCCTGAAAACTAAAATTCTTTCAATCATTTGATAGACAATTCATTGTCTACTACTGTCTTCTACTATCATGGCTGCTGATATCCTCTAAAGACACATTGCGCCTCCTCGGGTCAGCCTTAACAGCTGACATGAATTGGAGACTATATTGAATCCATTGCTAGGTAAGCCGCTAAAAATTATGTTCAATGTTTCCAGTGAGACAATTTTCCCTCCTGAATTTATCCTGCATATCTATAACTCTACCTTTCGTTCATGCTTAAAATATTCTTGCCATATATAGTCCGGTGCCCTTGAGATTTACCTGGAGTTGCTTGATACGATCCAAAGAAAAACTAGCAATGTTATTGATCCTGATCTGCTAGCTCGGCTTCAGTCACATGTCCACTACCGTAAACCTACTTCTCCGTGGCATTTTTCATAGAAACTGTTCAGTTTAGCTCTTCGCTATGATATCTAGATTGGATGATTTTCAACGCAATATTAGACTGGCAGTCAGATCGCATCAATTTACACTTGATCTTGCTAGATGTCGCTTTAACTATGCAAAAATTTCTTTTCTCGCACTTCTGGCTTTCGGGACAACCTTCCGATTCCATACTTTCAGCCATTTTAATCTAAAAGATTTAAAAAAAAAATGTAAGTCCAATCGCTATCTGCTGTCCTCTTGAATGCAGTTTTCTCTTTCTACTCATTACTAATATTTCTGTTCCTAATTCCTCTACAACCGGTAACCTTTCGTTTTAGTGGCTGTCTTGCTTTGCTTGGGGCGCCATCGATAAAAACAAAAGCAGACACCTTCGCCTCTCTTAATGTATGTTTTCAATTTAAATGACTTTTCTGATTATTTTTCTATCGGCTTACTACGTCCAATTACCTTACTTCGAATTTTTTATCTTCTTTTCTCTGTTTTGAACTTTTCGTTGATATTTATCACTGTAGGTGTATATATGAAGAGCTCGAATGCAAAAGGCGGCGACAAATCCAATTTCCAGAAATTGAGAGAAAGTTGTTTTTATATCTCTAATATGTTATATTAAATATGTGATTGATACCAACCTTTATTTTTAAAGCATTAATATACTATTTGCCTATGAAAAGAAGAACATTTAAAATATAGAATTTGACTGTAATAGTATATTTTAATAGAATGCGTATTTTTTTTTATTTATTTATTTTGCAACATCCGATAAATCTATTACATCTGTCTCAACTACCTTTCTACTTAAAGTAACACAAAATATTGAACAAAAAAATGTGATAAGAAAGTAAATCCATACGCAGAAGTATCACCAAAATCTTGATGTGGCAATATTATTTCTACGCATTTTAAAGATAGTATCTGTCAACTGCTTCCGCGAAAATTAGGGATAATATCAATTTTTCGGATTATTATTTTATTTGTATTATTTCTGAATGCGATCTAATCTTTCCCACCCACGTCATACACATTTTCGGGAATATAGCTGCACTGTATTGGAAAGATTGATGACAGGTCAGATTAATTTTGAAAATAAAGAAATATTATAAAACGAAGTTGTCTATTCAGTAATATAATAGTAAAAAAAAAACAACAAAAAAAAAACGATACATTTGATATAAAAGCAAGAAGATCACACAACTAAAACTAAACAAAAAGTTTCCTTGAAGACTTGGATTCCTGTTAGATGATCCTTCACTAACAAACTAATTATTGTGGTGTCCTCACTCTAAAGGATAAATGATGGACTCTTCCTCCTACTATAAGGTTAGTAGGAGAGAAGGCACCGGGGGAAAAGTCACACAGATTGTTCAACTGTCAAACTCTCTGCCTCGGCAAAGAGGAACTCGGACGAAGCTTTACCGCAGGGCAATGTTTCGTCCGGGGAGGTAGACAGACCCTGAACCCGTCTCGGCGGGTTCAAAGGGAATATTTTTGCACGAGCCTACGGGCTCGGAGAAACCAACTTTAAACTCGGCCTTGTGCCACATACATGCCTTGTGTGGGGACTGTTAAATATAACAGTCGCTTAGATTGTTCAAACTGTCGAATTCTCTGTTTCGGCCGAGAGGATCCCAGACGAGGCTTTGAACTTTATGCGGGTTTTAAGGGAATGTTTTGAACGAGCCTACGGGCTCGAGGAAACGACGGTAAACTCGGCCTTGTGCCACATACATCCTTCGTAGACGAGAGGGGCTGTTAAATATTAACAGTCGCAAACATTGTTCATTACTGTCGAACTCTCTGCCTTGAGATGAGAGGAACCCTGACGAGCCTTTGCCGAAGGGCAAAGTTTCGTCCGGGGAGGTAGACAGACACTGAACCCGTTTATGCGGGTTCTAAGGGAATATATTTTGCCAAGCCAACGGTCTCCCTAAATCAACCTTCCATTGTAGTTTTATCGAGAATAGAAAGACTCAACATTTATAAGGAGAACGTAAGCAGTCAGTTAATCAGCGTGGCAAATGCCAGAAGCATTTTTAGTTTGCAAATTAGAAATCTCCGTCAATTTACCTCCACCAGAATGTTGCATTTTCTTCATTTTTCTCGTTTTTGATTCTCTTTTTTGTTACTCAGTTTCCTCTCCACTTGGTGAAACAAGAACTAGTTCCTCATTCCCATCGCAATTCTTTATTTCGATTCAAGAGGAAATGTCTGTTGTATGCAAGATGATATTAGGAAATAATGTTCATCGAGTTTTTCCTATGAAAGCGAAACGCGTGCAGTTAAAAAGGACAGTTTAAGAAGTGGTGCTCAAAAAACCTGCTCTGTGACACGAGGTGTTCCTTCGCTTACTAAGGTTACTGGATGAAGTGACTGAATTACATTCAAAAATGTTTTATTTTCATTATATCTTCTCTTGTGTATGATTTATTTCACCGAGCTAGTGACAGTTAAGATATTCTGTTTCAACACAGATTGTAAAATGTAAATTATGACTTTTTAAACAGAATACAAGTTGAGGAAAAAGGCAAACATTCGACGGTTTTTTCGAAAACGAACCAATATTTTTTTTTCATTTTTAACTGTTAGGCAATATTTAAATGTATATATATAATTTTTATAGTTCACTGCAATCGAAATTTAATTATTGATATAAAAAAAAATAAAGAGGAAATACAACATCTTGCAAATCATTACTTAACTCTTGAATTCAGTGTAAACAAAATTGTTGTGTGTCTTTTTATAAATTGTTATTATTATCATTTTTATGTCCATTGATTCGTGGTGTCTACATATTTCTTTCCGGGACCTGACGAGTGACCCAAATAAAAAAAAAAATGCAACATGATATTTTCACGGAGCAGTTTCGAAAAAAAAACAAAAATATATTTAACAAAGATAAAGACCTTCGCAATGTTTGGGCTGTACTTCTGAGAAAAAATATATTATTATTATTATTATTATTATTATTATTATTATTATTATTATTATTATTATTATTATTCCCTTTTATTTCTGGCGTTTGCACTTTTCTTTCTGGGTCCCGCCCAGGGACTTATGGTTAGAAATGACATGATGACACTTTCCACTGACCAAAAAAAAAAAAAAAAACTCAAAAAAATCCCCCGAAAATCAAATAACATAGGTAAAGTCCTACGTAAAATGTAGGCAGTCCTTTTCAGAACAATTTTTTTGTATTTCTTTGAAACTTGGACTTCCAGGAATCAATTCAATTAGTCTACTAGAATCTTTTCCAACCAATTCTAGGGCTTCAACTACAACAGGCATTTTTGATGTTCCCATGTGTCAAATGTTTGAGATTTCGATTTCAAGCCCTTGTATTTTGACAGCTCTTTGAATATCTTCAAAGATACATTGCAGTCTACAGGGACTACCATATCAATAAGGAGACACTTTTTTTGTTTGATGTCTTTAATAACAATGTCTGGGCGGTTGGCTGTTATTCTTCTGTCAGTGTGTATTGTGTAGTTCTATAGAATTGTAACAGGTTCTATATTCCTAACCGGGTCTGGGTGCTGTTCATATCAGTTTCTTTCACTTTTCTTGTAGTAGAAGTTGCATATTTTCCAGTGCAGATATAACCCATTTGTCATGCCGGGATTTATACTCAGTGGGTGCCAATATCATGTAACCTGATACAATGTGTTCAATTGTTTCTGGATATTTTTCACAAAATCTGCATTTTGGGCTAACACAATATATTTTGTATATATGCTTGATAATACCTAGTTAACAAGCATTGGTCCTGTGCAGTAAGGATTAAGCTTTCACTCTCAGCTTTATACCCTGCACTACGTAGCCATTGATGGGTACGGGTTTTGGCTTCATCAGCTCGTGTGGTGTGGGCAGAGTATTGATCATAAAGCGGTTTATCTTGCCATTGATTCTGTATCTGGTCGGTGACATTTGTCTTTGCTTTCTTTTTTAAGTATTTTATAGCTTCAGCCGGTCTACTGTCCTTTACTTCTATTTCTGCGCCCATTTGAAACTCCATTTTGAACGTGTTGGTTTCCTTTATTAGGGAGTAAAAACGCATACTACTTTGACGCATACCATCACCGAGTCTTCTTTAGTTTCCAAGTATCTTTGGAGGCCAATTGTTGCAGTTTTGTAGGACAGTTCTAGTTGAACTAATCTGGGCACATACAAACGATGAACATCAGCTTTGGTATGATACATGCTGTAGCATGTGAGAAGCTTTCTCGTTTTGGCGTCCTTTCACTTAATTCCAGCTATGGTCCAGTTAAGGACATTAAAACGTTATTGCACCACAGGGACAGCCCAGATGTTTGTGGCTGATATTCTTTATTTTTTTTTAATTTTAGGTAGGTATTTAGTACCAGACGTACACGCCTGCAGTACTCCTTACTTACATTCTCGTTCATTTGGGGGTGGGGGTTGTATGCCATCTCCTTTCGCTAATTCCTAGTTACTTATAGGCTTCCTCAAGTTCCAGTTGCCTAATATTTGTGACAAAATCTGAATCTATTATGGTTGTTTCGGTAATTCTACTTTACTTGAATGTTACTTTTGTAAACTTATCTAATCCGAAGTCCATACCAATGTCATCACTGAAGTATTTGGTGTGATTTAGGTATAGATTGGTGTTCCACAGTTCCATGACGTGCTTAAAGAAATTTAATACCACTGGGATTACTTTGTACATTTTCAAAATCTTAAGGATCGAAGAATGGGGAATACTCTCAAAGGCTTTACAATAGTCAATCTACGCTGCGCTAAAATTTCTCCGTCCTCTCCTGCAATTTTCCAGAATCATTTTATTTAGAAGTAGTTGATCTGTACAGCCATAGGAACCTCTCCGGCATCCTTTCTGTTCCAGGGGAAGAATATTGTTTGTTTCGAAAAAGGAATAATTACGGTACGTCAGGACAGACGTGATCAACTTATGTTTGGTGGAGAGACATGTTATCGGTCTATAATTTTTCGGGTCGTCTGTTTCAGTTGTTTTTGGTATGAGTTATGTAATACCTTCAGTAATCCATTCCCGGATTTTATTGGGATTATTTACAAGCGTTAATAATGTTTTTGCAAGGATTTTATGGTGAGATGAGAGATGATAAAGCAGAAATTGGGCACCTGTCATTCCCTGGGGATTTCTATTTTGGGGATTTCTGTGGTTATATTTTCCCATTCTTGCAGAGGTGTATCCAGAATTCGTTCTTCTGATCCATTCTGAATTTGGGTGGTATTCATTTTGGCTGCTTCAAATTTTCCGAAAATATCTGTACATTATCAATCGATTATGGCCTTTTGATATGTATATTTTTTCTAATTTCCCTGTAAAATTTCTTAAGTAACGTTTGGAATATTTTATTTTGGCGATAGAACCTACAACGTTGTTCGTATTGGCTTGTTCTCTGTGACTTTAGCTGAAGTTTCTGCTTCAGCATTTCCTTGATTTATGGAATGTCATTTAGGGATATACTTTTATATATCCGTTTGACCTTTTTGCCCTTGCGTGTGGAAATATTAGGGTTTCATGTGATTTCATCTAATATAGAATGCTCTCATCTGATTTGTTTTATTTCTCGTATCAAATTTGCCTTCAAAGCTGTCTCTCTATGTTTGTTAATTTTATTTATTGTCTTGACCCCAACCTTCCGAGTAGCTGCTAAAGCTGTTGCACATATGACGTTGTTAACTTCTGTGATATTTCCCGGTGGTTTAACTGTTAACAGTGTTTCCAGAGCAATTAGCTTCTGGGGATTCATCATATGGATTTTGGAGAACTTGTCTCTGTCTGACAATTGTATGAATGCTACTCTTCTGAGTACTTGGATGACGTGGTTTTTCGCTTTGGTGTTTTTAGCTTTGTGGTTTTCAAGGAATCCTAACTTAATGTACCTGGAATCATCTTCAGTGACATTGTCTGGATAACTGCATTTTGTGTTTAATGTAGTGTCTTTGATCTTATTTCCTAGGACTTTATTTCATTTGTCTTAGTTTTTACCGTATCCTGTGTCCTATTACTTATTTCTACATTCATCACATTACAATTTGAATTATGGGTCAAAATATATTGTATTATATCTAATTTTATCCTATCTATCTCTACTTTGTTGTTCTGTTGTTTCGCATAATGTCCCTATGGACATTGGCAAGCATGTTTGGATTGAAGTTATATCATATCACTCCCCAACCTAGTTCTCCATATTTGGTATGTTTGATCGGGGGTGTTCTTTTGCTGTATTTTCGAGTGCAGTGAAGAAGGATGTCATGACTTGTCGATACTCTTTGTGAGACCATATCGTTCATTTTCTTTTTATTAGTCGTTTTCGTATTGAGTCACTTGGTCCAAGGTTGGCAATAGTCCAGGTTTGGTGACCTAGCGTCTCATTATTTGTGGAAGAGTTCGTTCCAGTAATGGATTTTTCGTCTTCAGACTGGTTCCTCTCTGAGGGACGCTGCAATTTTTCACTTAGTTGACGACCGATCCGGTATGAAATTTTATTCGTATTCATTGAAATAAGTAGAGATTACCTTTTTAACCTTGAACGCTAAGTGTTAATCATGTTCAAGTTACCAGCATTAGGACGACTCTAGAACAAGACGCAAGAGCACGCCTAACCAATGAGATTAGTAAAAATGTGGCTTTAATTAATATATCGACGGTGGAATAGTTCATAATAGTGCATTGTGTTCAGTGGGTTAGACGATACTAAGTTTTAACTTAGTATAAGTATGCGTGAACACTCAGAGGGGGAAAATCAGAATGTAGTATTCATGATTAAAAACAATTTTATAAAAGTTAAGGGAAAGAGAAAAGAGAAATTTAAATGAAATAATTAAAGTTAAATTTAGTCAAGGGGATTTAGAAGCATATCAAAATACAGGAAAAGTATAATTGAAAAATGGTCAACATTTATAATTTCTAATATGTTTGGAGCAGCGCACAAGTGACTTTCCACAAATTTTCAACATTCCGTCGCCAACGAGAGATACTTATCAAATTTTATGTCGTAGGCTGTACATTCCACTACAGTTTGGAAGGGAGACTATCAAAGAATACATTAAACAAAGGGGTAGATGCAAGTGGAAAAAATTATAAATTTTCGTTCATCTCTGAACCTGCTAGCCACAAAATGATACATTTTAAATTTTCATTCAAAGTTAAGACAATCAAAGGGCAGAATATTGTTAGACAAGTACACCTGTAGCCATAAAGAAAAAAAATCATTCAATAAGATCCCTGCGGATATGTAGACATGTACATTCAGATAAAGGCATTATATATACACACACACACACACACACACACACATATATACATACATATATATATATATATATATATATATATATATATATATATATATATATATATACAAAAAAATAATCACACATAGAATCAATGAGAAATATTAATGCCATTAATGGTGACATCCCTCACTAGAAACATAATATATGCATTAAAATACTGTTAATCCATAGAGTGATGCTGATTTATTTTATGTGTGATTATTTCTTTGTATGTAAATTATATGCTGCCTAATGTTTTATGTTTATAAAAAACTATTGATCCGCAGTACAGAAAAATTCCTATAAAAAAAACTATTACTAAGACATTACACTACATAATTGAACTATATGCTTAGTTCATGACATATAAACTGAATACACTTGTAAAAATAGAATGCGTGGATTTAACACATCACAAGAAATATTTAAATAAAATTCTCACTTAAAATTTTGAAAAACTTAGCGTTGTGTCTTTGCACGTTCCGAGATTGTTCCTAACCGTCATTAATAGCAGACATTCAAAAAAACATCTTTCGTCGACAAACAAGTATTTCGTCTTCAAATTTTGGATTTTATAAGGAAAAACAAACGCATGCCTGATGATGAATAGAGGACTATTCGTAAGTACTAGCATTTTAACATCAAATAAACTGAAAACTACAGGCATCAATGGTTTTGAAGAGGATCACTTCACTCTATGGATTAACAGTATGTTAATGCATATATTATGTTTCTAGTGACGGATGTCACCATTAATGTCATTAATATTTCTGATTGATTCTATGTGTGATTATTTCTTTGTATGTAAATTATATGCTGCCTAATGTTTTATGTTTATATACATATATATATATATATATATATATGTATATATATATATATATATATATATAGTGAGAGAGAGAAAGAGAGAGAGTTAGAGAGAGAGAGAGAGATTAGTAAACATGTACACGCACCGACAGAGATACGGGATGCCTGGGAGGAAGAACATAGACAGGGAGTCTGCCAAAATATGTATTGATATCTTATAATCGTGAAGCATTATTTCAGCGTTTCACAGAACATTATAAACGTTTATTTTTAGTGTAAATAAAACGTTTATTTATTGAAAATCTATTAAACGTTTACTTTTATTAAAAATAGGCGGTTGCAACTTGATATTTACGAAGCGGTGCATCACCGTGTCTTGATAGGTTGTAACTGACCTCGAGTGGAACACGGACATACGATTTCTTGTTAAAGACGCAGGTAACATGACT
>OZ010594.1:93567140-93572140 GCA_963932145.1 Acanthosepion lycidas
TGAATTAATCAGCTAATATTTAATTTGAAGTTTTGACGTTTACATAATGAAGAGTGATGCGATGGGACATTGCCGACATGTCGTGTAGATTGCGAACACTTAAAAAAACCCTTGCTAAATCTGCTTTATGACACTTTTAATTCAATGTATATTTCTTCTATTAACTGTAATCTTTATTTTTATTCGAGGCGTAAACAATAGTATTATCGCATTACCAGTCAAGTTATGATGTAGATCTTCAAGGGTCATTAATATTCTGTTTGGTGACAAGTAGACAGCAGTTTATGGGATATGATCTCTATACCGATAATTATATTGGTGTATAGAATTGTTTTCTTTCATCTTAGATCAATATCAGTATAGTGTTCATGTAAAAACAAGGTTGATTATTTTTATTATTTTATAATAGATAATGAAATTTACACGGCCTTTATTATCAGAACAACTATTCTGTGGGTAGTAACAGGTAGGTTTCGAATGAATTATCCCATAAAAGTTAGTATTAGGTTGGTGCAAAAATAATGTCGGTTCTTGACGTATTTTTAACGTTAATATTATACAATATGCCATAATACCAGTGTACAGTATATAAATAGTCGTGTCAAATCCCAAATGACAGTGCCTTATGATTGCCTTCAAGAATGAAAGACACACACTCTCTCTCCCCTCTATGTACGTATATATATATATATATATATATATATATATATATATATATATATATATATGGGTGTGTGTGTGTGTGTCATATATATATATATATATATATATATATGTCATATATATATATATATATGTCATATATATATATATATATGTCATATATATATATATATATATATGTCATATATATGTCATATATATATATGTAGAGAGAGAGAAAGTGTGTGTATATACATATGTGTGTGTGTGAGAGAGAAAGAGAGAGAGAGGTGCAACTAATAAAGGAGGATAATGTATTCTATCAGCCGTCGATGTACATTTTGGAATGGGGCAGAGTATATCACTCCAATATCGGCTTCAGTAACAATATGAATTGTGATATTGTTACACCTTTCATTTATTTTTTATTTGTCCTACACTAGAGGTAAGGTGTCAGAAAATTTACAGAAAATACTCTCCTCTCATTCGACCTTTGTATACCCACGTGCAAGAAGGAAAAACTTTATAAAACAGACTAGACCCTTTTCAAATCATGTTTGCTGCCATGTCTACATAAGTGGTGCAAATCTCTCAAGAAAAATATATATCTTTACTACGATTGATTTGTTTTGTTATTCAAGCGATATCATTCTTATCAGTGTAGTTTAAGAGGAGGTCCAGAATAAAAATATTTTTGTTATGTAGTAGAAACTAAGAATGGATTTTATTTCCGAATATATTAATTTGTTTTTTTTTTTTTCAAATGATCAAAAATCCTTTAATATAATGAATATCTCACCGGTACACGTGACCTATATCGCGGGTCTGTTTCTTGCGCTATGATATTATTTTCAAGAGAAGCCATATGATAATTAAAAGAGACAAGAGCCGACAGGAAGTCCAAAGTGACTCAATGTGTAAAGAGATATTTACAGAGTGGTGTTAAACTGGAATTTTAGTTGAATTTTCCTGACGGAGGATTCAGTAAATTTCGTGTTTATGCCTAAGAGGAAACAGAGAGGGAAACGTGTTATAGTTTATTTTATAGATATTTGCCGTTTTTTTTTATATATATGGATGTTGAATATTTTTCCATAAACTAAGATTTTAAACATTGATTATTTTATTTATTAGCATATACTTTCTGAATGGACACATCTGTAGAATGCATACTATATTTCTTCGGTATATGTGGTGATATGTATTTCAATGTTGTCTGATAATTGGTTGTAGGTAATTCTAAAATGCTGAATCGAATATGAAAACCGGGTTTGTAAACTTTGATACTTCCACAAACGTAGCAATATTGGATAAACTTCAATAATACTTTCAAACTATATGCTATCAGATTAAGCAATTTCCTGGTGAACTTTATTGGATTTAAGATTCAAGACGCTAGTTGTGGCTTCACTTAATATTTCGTTTTCTTTTTTATTTCGTTTCATCAATTGAACTTTTTTGGAATTTCAAGTTGTAATCCTTTTGTTAGACGAGATGAAAACGTTATCAGATTTTCGGATTATGATATTTGGCTTCATGCATATTCATTTTGTGTTTTTCCTTAAAGATCCCAAGATGTGTCCTTAATGTGTGTTTTTATATCTATTTAAGCTGGATTCAGTTCCAAAAGATCATGCATTCTGGTGTAATATTTAATAAGATTGTCTTCTTCTAACTTGATTTTATTTTCATAGAGAATTTCACTTACGGTTTGATTATTAAATTTATTATATTAAGAATGTTTATGACAGTTTTATTATTATATACATTGATTGGTTGGAAATAACACTAATGGCTAAATTTATTTAGATGCACCAGCTACATATAGTCTGTGTTGTTTTTGTTTGATTATCATTGTATGACTTCATCGAAACATGTAAATGTTGAATGGGTTTCATATATAAATATTTATATGCGTAGTAGTAGTAGTAGCAGCAGCCAATATAAATAGTGTGCATGAAGAATAACTTTACCCCCCCTATATATTTATATATATATATATATATATATATATATACATCCATCCATCCATACATATATATATATATACATATATATATATATACATACATACATACATACATATATATATATATATATATATATATATATATATATATATATATATATATATATATATATATATATATATATATATAAGGGAACATAGTAGTCAACACGTAGAGGCGACAGTCTGTTTCAAGCTAGACTGAATCGTCAGGCCTGACGACTGCATGGAACAGAATGTCTCATTGCACTAAAGAGAAGGATCAGAGCACGCACCCAGGCCAGGGGAATTTTTATCCCTTACGCAGGTGCACGCGCCCAGGCTCCCCACATGAAACCGACCTTGTGTCACAACCGGATGCATTTTGTAGTGGGTAAATTGTTTTGTACTGGTGTAAAAATTAAATGAATAAATAATTACCGCTCTATTCTGGGCATTGGTACATCACACACACACACATACATCTCTCTCTCTCTCTCTCTATATATATATATATATATATATATATATATATATATATATATATATATATATATATATATATATATAATTAAATAGAGGGGTAAAATATGACGACTCTGTACATAAAACAAATTAGAGATATGAAAGTAACGGTAACAATAACAATAATAATAAAAATAAAGCGATCATGTTAATGATAAAATAAAAAATTAAATTAAATTAAAAATAATAATAAGTAATCAATAGTAATCTGATAACAAATAATAATAATACTCATAATAGATGACACAAATAATATCAGTACTAAAAGTATGATTAGTAAAATAAAAATATCAAATGGAAAAAACATTAAAAAATTAAAGATTCAAATCAAAACGGCAATTATATTTTAGTAGTCAAACTAAAAAGAAAAAAAATAATAAGAGACAGTCAGTGATTAACAAGTGTTACTCTATTAAGTTTTCAAATTAAATTAAATTCTAAATTCATATAATATTCGGTATATAAAAATATCAGAAAACTCTCCGATATTTTATATCAGTTATTTAGAAATAAATTTGACATATACATACCCATATAGACATATAAAAACACATAAAAACCGCTAAAACAAATTAAAAAATTAAAAGTAAAACACGTATAGAGAACCACATCAACGTAGAAAAAGATAATATAGGTAATAATAAATTTAAATCCATTTAAATGTCATAAGTGATCTTCGGAATTAAAGTCCTAACTTTTATAGGAAGTAACAAGTTATAAAACCGTGTTCATGGTTTAAAGCATTGTTTGCGTCTACATTTGTAAATAATCTCACTTCAAAGATTCAGCTTATCTTCTGGATTTTTGTCATTAGTAAAAAAGTTACTCTTCCGCAAAGCCTAGATGGCAATCTCACGGAAGTTACCAGTAATTCTAGTTCTTGATAGGAATCGTCATTCCAAATGCGGGGTTACTCCTTTGACCACCATTTCACAAGAGTCTTTCGACAAGGAAGGTTGGTTTTTAGTGATCGATGTTTGAAAGAGAGCCTGTGGTTTTACAGACGCAGCTTTAATTTATCAGCGGATATGCTTATGTATCTTTTTTTAAAGTTGATATTTTCTTTGGGAAGGACTGTAGCTTTATATATTGCATTCTCATAGATACATTTTTCAACCATTGGACACTCATTTCTACTCCTACAATTGAAGGTGTTTCTATTAGATAGAGCTTCAATATTATAGATGTCACAATGTAGTTTACAATTTTGGGAAGATATAATATTCTCCACATTACATACACATGAATAACTAATTTGAGTATATTACTATCGACGATTTTATACAGTGGATGTTTACTGTCAAAGCGCTAGTCTATAAAATTTAGAATGAAACTTCCTCTGTCAGTGTTGGAAAGCCTGCAATATGTTGGGTTAAACCATATTACTTTTCTAATTTCTGTTTTGAGATCTATTAAGACTATGTTTTTTAAGGTGTCTCGATAGTTTAATTGCTGTTTAAATCACTATTCTCAAGAGGCAGCTAGTATGAAAACTTATTATCATTACATATTTTCTGGCTAGAAGATTTATAATAGTATTTACGTTTGTGATGATGTGATCTATAACAGAATTCGGGTGGTTACACTGTATATTGATGTATAAGCGTGTCTGACTAACTTTATGGAAGGGCTTAAAAATCTGATTAGTTAAGTTGAGGGTGATGTCTAAAACATTGACAATTTTAGGTTTGGGAGAAATGTCAACCTCAAGGCCCATGTATTTGAAGGCAGTAATAAATCCTCTTATGTAAGATGGAAGTCAAAAGACCATTGAAGTTAGAAATAAGAAAAGAAATAAGAAAAATATATATCTATAAGCATATATAAACCGAAGCATCAAATTGCA
>OZ010594.1:93574640-93587140 GCA_963932145.1 Acanthosepion lycidas
ATATTGAAGATAAAAAATCAATGAGAAAATTTACGAAGATAAAATGTCATAAAAACCTAAATTGGTGTACGATTATTCGATAGGATTGAAAAGAAACAGAAATAAACTTACATGTGTTAAGGTGATAACATATTAAGCAAGTTAAGTAATATTTTAGATCAGTTGTAACCCACTCCTGTGACATATGGAAAGTAACCCATTCCTTTAGTTTAGCAGTGGGCTGTGATTATCGAAGTGATTTATTCCAATTATTATTGTTATATATAAAAGTTATCTGTTCTGCAGTCTACTTACATTGATAGCTATTACTACTACTACTACAAATAATAATAATAATAATAATAATAATAACAACAACAACACTGTGTGTGCGTGCGGATGAGTTTAAATATCTGGGTCCGTGACCAGTGGCAAAGCTAGTCCAATGGAGTATATGGTACCAAAGATTTTGATAAGTTATACTCTTAGGCAAAGATAACCTATCTTATGTTAATACGAATATATCTCATCTGCATTCTTGAAAAAGAACAAAGCAGCAGGACCAGACAGAACTGTAATTAATTTGCAGGTAGACTTAGATGTTTTCAGTATTGAAAGAAATATAGATATATTAAATGATGTATTAGACCCAGTTTGTATATTGGAATGTGAACGTAGATCCATTTGCATAACACTGAGAAGCACAAATTCAAACGACTTCCCCCCACAATCGTAAAACAAGCGTTATTAACCACATAACGAATATTATCAACCGAATTCTGAGGAAACGATTGCACAGCAGAACAAGACATGATACAGAATAAGACCAGACCATGATATAAAAACTATTTATACCAAAATGTTATCAGTAAAAGCAAGGGAAATACAGAACAATGAATATTACGTGTTATAGAATACACAGACACTTTTTGTTTTTTAAATTACGACAGAAAGAACTGATTCAGCTGCTACGACAGCTTGATTTACTTGGGAAGCAAACCACCTACATACGGACAGTCAATGAATTCAATACATACGTAAAATAGAAAACAGTTTCAGGCAAGATGTATCTTCTCGCTTGAATTATTCAGCATTTACATTGAGACGAACCCAAGAGAATTAATAATCTTACCCGGATTAATTATTGGCCGACACAAATTTATCAATATCTGATATCTAAGGGATATAATTTCGAAAGTAGATAGAAACGAAACTGCAGTTGAGTCACCCAATCTTAGATAAAGTAATCGAATAGGAAGGTTTAAACCTCAATTTTAAGTAGATAAAGCATATGAATAGCTCTAAAGTAGGCGAATATCCAATTAGAGAGACAAAAATCAAGCAACGTTATTAATATAAAACATACAGGATCAGGACAGGAAAGTAAACACTGATATCTAAATGCGCATTGGAATAGGGAAAGTTGACAGCTAAATGAAAAGCAACGTATGAAGAAAGAGGAGAATTAAAATAAATGAATGCTGCATTCTTATGTAATATATATCCTCCTATATGGCTGTTAATACTGGTTAATCTATTCACAGATGACGTGCTCACACACTAAGTTATAACGTTCTTGCTCAGTTGGGTTGATTATAGCCGTGCTTCGAAATAGCGTATGTAGAGTGTGGCTGTCTCACTACACTACAGAGGATACGTCAGTGACAATGCCTTGGCCATTATTTTTATCCTAGCACAACATTCCCCCTTGTCCGCCAAATGCCATATCCCCCAGATATCGCTCATTGTCATTTGTTCTCTTTAGAATAATCAAATCCCACTTGAAAGGAACAAGATTTCAAAACACCGAAAAAATTCAAATGAATGCGACGAGAGAGTCTCTGGCTATTGCAATAAACGCATTCAAATAATATTTCGATCAGTAGAAAAGACGACAGACAAAAACAGTGGTTTAGAACGGGGCCAGTTTGAAGAAAATTAAATATCAAATCGATATGGATATAGGGCTCTAGTTTTCTTTTTATAGAGCAGTCTCGATACTTTTTGATCAGATCTCGTTTACACACACACAAACACAGACACACACACACACAAAGATACACACTCACAGACATGCACACACACCCACATACACATATGTATATATATTAAGACTTTTTTATGTATATACATTCTTTTTATAGATACAAATATTTAAGTAAATGCTCTGTTTATAATAAACAGTATTAAACAACATCTATCGGCCTGAATGTCCGAGAAATATTCACAGAAAATATTCGTCTTAAAATAATTGTCGGATGTTGTCCATTTCATAATGTGTGACGTCATTCGTTTACATTTGATACGTCATGAGCAGATATGAATGTACGTGAGATATTCATAGATGATTGAAGTTCAAATACAGTAAATGTGACCTTGCTAACAGAATGCTCCTCTGTGGCCATATCGGTTAAAGGCACGTCATGCTAAATGATAATATATATAGGGAGAGATTTTTTTATTTCTTGCTATGAGCCTCGAATCTGACATTCACAATGCAACTCTTTTGGCAATTGCCTGGAGATTATATCACGTATTAATACAAACCTCGGGAGAATTGCTTGGATGCCACCAATTGCTTTCACCAATCACAAGATAACGCATCCTAAGACCTGGTTCAAAGGGATGATCACGTCCGACGCTTTATCCGAGAAAATGCGTGCTGGGGATGAAGACATATTGCTTGAACAGTCGTCTGCAACAGGGATTGCTTATCCGAACACTATAACGTGTGAACTTTAAGTTGTATATTTCTGTTGGAATTTTGATTATATTTTCTTGTTACGTTTCTTTGCGCGATAAACGTTAAATATCAATGTTTGATATCCTTGGGGTTAAACCCGAATGAGTAATCATGAGTAAAGTTTACTTCATGTGGAATGTGTTACCCACGCCTTCCGACTATGAGAACCCATCCAGAAGAGATCTTATAACCGAAGACCTCATAATGCGCACGGAATATGAGGACAGGCCGAATAGCAGTATCACTATAGGAGGATAATCCTCAGGTCACCTGAGAGCACTTGGCCGTTTATCTGGTACAGTGCTGACAGATATTAAATGCTAACTCTAATGAACTGAACGCCAAGTGAACTTTTGGATTAACGCCGGATCGCATAGACTTCATCTGCGTCTCTAACTGACTGATGCATAGGGCCAGCAAATGCCGGTCATTTTGACCGACTGTAATCCCCCCTTTTGGAAGTGTGTAGTCATTGGTAACCTCTCCCCTTCATGGGTGAGTCTGTTAGTTCTGTCTCGCTTGAGACAGACAGGCCAATGATTGGAATCAATGTGGTAAACCACCGGGTTTGTCCAATGCCCGGCCCCCATTTTTCGAAAGCCTCTTTGAGCAACTTGTGTAGTCATAGTGAAGCAAAGGAGGGTAAAGATACACAGAGTTCCAATCCCGCTACAGTTTCTAAAGATGATGACCCGGACAGCTAAGCAGAAACGCAAGAGCGCTGAATATAAGGTGCGAGCGAATTTAAAAAAAAAACAAAAAAAAACAAATAAACGAGAGATCAGAAAAATTAAATGCCACTCTGAAGTCCAACAGTACACAGTAACCTCCAGCAATACCCCCAAATCTTGAGGTACCGTCTTTGACTTCATTCAAAACATGTAGTATGGCTCCACCTCCAATTACAAAAACTTTGTCAAGCTTAACGTTGGGATTTCACAAAATAGGATTTAGTTCCTAGATCCAATGTGTTCATCAGAATTTGGCAAAACAGTGAGCGGGTCTTGAGTGGAAGGAGCCAACAAATTGGCATTTTGATTCTGGTTAGGCATCAGGATATTGGGATTTATGTATTAAACATTAGCAACTCCGGACAAGATAGGTTAGTTTATGTTTGTTTTGATTTTAATTTTTTACGTCGTTTTACTTATCTAGAGTATGTATGATAATTGCCCTGTTTTATTCTTGTTCCTACTTGTTTTTAGTTAACTTCCCATCACCTCCCTCGTTGGATTGAACAGAAACCTTAGTTCCTTTGTGGATTCGAGAGATTTTCGAACATTGAGTGTGTTTTTCGTATTTGTTGTTTTAATGAGTTTGTAATTGTGTGTATGGTTGGCCGAATGACTAGTTTTAATTAATTCACGTCCCCATAAGTTTCGACCAATTAACTGACATTTGTACCAGCTTTAAAATTCGGTAGGGTCTATATTATTAACTCCATTTTGTGTTGTTTCTTTTATATATTTTATTATGCATAGAGTAAATATTCACCGGGATTTCATATTAAGAATGATAAGTAAGAATGTGGTATTTTAATGTTTCGCAAGGAATAGTGTATATTTTATTAGGGTTAGTCATTGTGGCTAGTTCAATTTTTAAGATAAGTTAGATGAAGACCAGCGTGGCCCATACACACATTTGTTCTTGTGTCATATTTTTCGTATTTACACAAAAATAAATTTTATGGCTTGAGTTTTGAGTTTAATCATGAAACAAAACGTCACTACTCATTGCTTGTCTCGGTGGCTATTTCATTTACATACTCTCTCAGTGATATTGAGCGCCAACGTCAAAATCGTCATTTTTTTTGCACCAACCTAATATTAAAAGTTTTAGATATCATAAATATAGCATGAGTCAAAATTATTTTGTCATTAAAATATATATATATATATATATATATATATATATATATATATATATATATATTATTGATTCACATCAATATTTACACGATTCATATATGGAGATGTCATTCAGTTTTAGTTTGGTATATTTGAGATCCACATGATTTTACAATAATCCGTATTGTACAGTGTGATTAAACATTTTTCGACTTGTATAGAATTGAACTCTTAAAAATATCAGGTTCAATAAGATCGTTATTTCTACGTATTAATAAATGAACCATTTTTGGACGAATATGAATAGAAAAATAAAATACTTTTAGACAACAGGAAATCTAGGAATTCTGATATATACTTTTAAACTGATCTAAGAACATTCCTTATTTTAGTAACTGTCTTCCTACATGTTTTATCTAAAGGACCAAGACAACAAAAGTAGAGCCATAATCAATTATTTGAGTAAGAATTTCTTGGTAAGCATCAATCTACACTGGATTCCCCAATATTTATTATGCACAGCAAAATCTGTCACGTTTCAGAAATTTTTCAGATGAAAGTGAACATGTAAGTCAGTATTTTAGTCAGTATTCACGACTCGGGCTACGGAATCAGTAACATAATTCTACATCAAATATCAGGAACTAAAAATTGAGAATATTCAACGGCATTCTGGCACATTAAACAGCAGAAATATGTCAAACAGATCGCACCTATGATTAAAAGAGAGATTTGTAAAATTCTACAGAGAGTGATGATCTATTTTTATTAAACTATTTATAACACATGTAGTACATAAGAAATAATTTTCTGAACTACGTTTATATATATATATATATATATATATATACATATATATATATATATATATATATATATATATATATATGTATATATATATATATATATATATATATATATATATATATATATATATATATATATATATTAACATTGAAGTTCAGATGATTGCGTTCATGGTGAAACAGCCTGTTGCCTCTGCGTGTTGCCTTCAATGTTCAATTTTATATTTACACACGCTCTCTCTCTCTATCTCTCTCTCTGTCTCTGTCTCTCTCTCTGATATTGTGCACTTTACCCCATAAATATGCCACACATTAAGGGTATATATATATATATATATATATATATATATATATATATATATATATATATACACACACACACATATATATATATATATATCTATAAAATTCCTAATGTTTGCTATATCATTATACATTTTTAATATGAGAATTCTAGATATTTTCCATGTGAAGATGTTTTAAATATTTCAAATAAACATGTTGCTTCACAAATTCTTATGGATCAACTAAATGTTGATTACTGACATTTACTTTTCGTAAGTAACAGAATTGTAAAAATGTACCTTTTGTGGCAACTACTTCTCCTACAGGGTACACTATTTGTCATGAAGAACCGAGAATAGACAGTAGAACAATGTTGAAAACCGTTTTCAATTTAATTGTTTTAATTGTATATGAAACGATTTTAACTGCATTAAATAATTCATTCGGAACTATGAATACGTGTGAAGAGTGAATCATTTTGAAAAACTTAATGACTCAAAGTATGTCATTTAACCACTGGTTATATCATAACTACAACTGAATGTCATTTATCCGAGCTTGATATATTTTTAAGACTACTTCATATAAAATAAATATAATACAAAACAAAATAATAAACTAAAATTTGAAGAAGTAATTTACACAATCACTTGTAATAATTTCGAAAAAGAACGCATGGGATAAACCTGAATGCATTTAAATAAATTGAATATGAATACAAAAGTGATATTTTGTAAAAAAAATATACCCAATAAATTATCTGCCTACATCAGTGAGTTTGACAATAATTTTGACTTAAAAATTCTTCTTTAGTTATAGGAGAAATCAATATGTTAATATGAAAACGTCTAGAAAGTTATTTAGTAATTAAATGATCCACTGTGAATTTACGTTCAGTTTCTTATAACAGGTTATATTTTTGCAAAATTTTCTATTATGATAATGGGAGATCATTAATAAAGAAAATGTTATAAACAGTGATAAATATAAAGAAACTGAATGAAATAATCTAGACTATAGACACAAACATATTTTATAAATATAATATTTTGAAGAAATTCCACTACTTCATGCAAATATATAATCCAATCAATTTAGTTCAATGACTCAATAAAAGTCGAATGGCATCACGCCATATTTTTCCACTTTGTCATAGATTTTATTAAATTCTGATGTATACAAATTTATATATCATTTCCCCATGAATAAGCCTTCTATTAGGTTGGTGCAAAAATAATGTCGTTTTTGACGTATCTTTTAACGTCAAAATCGTCATTTTTTTTGCACCAACCTAATATTAAAAGTTTTAGATATCAAATAAAGATTAGGGTCTCCTCAATTGAAAAATTTCAATTAGTAATCACCATTTATTTCTTATTGAAAACTTTTAGTCATTTTTTATCACTCATTTTTTTCCCTATGATTGCAGTTTACTTCCCAGAATTTTCCACAGGTCTATTTACTTCGGCAGTTTTTTTTTTCTTTTTTTAAATGAAAGTATTTGGCATCAAGAACTAAATTTTCTCATCTCCTGTTTTCTTCAGTTTTTCCTTATTTTATTTTCTGCTCATGGCAGGTTCTTCTGCGAATCTCTCTTACATTTTTATCTTTCATTTTTCAAGAATTCACATTGTTCGTTATTGCGTTCTTTCAATTATTCCATTTCAGAGTTTTAATTTTTTATCTACTATTTAATGCTATATGTCTTTCATTTTACTTCACCGTTGAATTTTGTTGAATATCATTTTCTTTTTTCTCAAACACTCTTTGTCTCTCTCTCTCTCTCCTCCCTTTCCTCTTCATTATCTTTTCCCCATCATTTACTAGCAGCACAAGTCTACATTTTATTGTTCCCAAACGATACATTTCGCAATTCGTTCGATTATCGCGCACATTCGATTTTTATAGATGCATTTAAATTACATTTTTCATTTTTTTCACTTTCCTTTTTCTGCTTTTCGTTTCTAAAATCGGTGTTGTTGTTTTATTTAAAGTCCATCAGTTATAATGAGATCACCACTCGAAAAAATCACAGTACATTATTGTACTTTTAAAGACAAAATTTGATTGCACAGCAGATATATTTTACGTGCTACTAAGTAATCAAGAAGGTAATTGTGTTTTAAAATATTGCCTTCAGTGACAAAAAATCGGAAAATAAGAAATCAATCTTTAAAATCTCAGAGACAACTAATAATAAGACATTCCAAAGACAAATTTAATGTTTGCGAATAGAAGGGTTGCTCAGCGTTATTTGTCGTTGCCCTTTAATATGATTGAACATAGACATATTACAGTTATGAGATCATGGATTTTAATTTCTTTTTAATTTCTTTCCTCATCAGACAATGAGGAATTTTTAAGATTTGAAAATATACAATGATATTTTGGAGTGTACATGTGTTGTCATCCATTGAGAAATCGAGATGAAAAATATATTCCTTGCACGCGGGATAGTCAAATATGTTATAGACTTTCAGGCGAGAAAACTAAACTAGATATCACAGTAACAAAAACATGTTTACTTGGTAAATGACAGCCTTTAAAAAATGAAATAAGCATATAGTGTTTAGGTCTTTACATTTAAGAATCTTTAGGCATTAATAATACCTTACTAATATGCCTAATGACCCTCGTGTTCGGAATAATATTGTTTAATTAAATCACTTTTATATATTTCTTGTATTTAATTAAGGTTTTCCTATGTTGCCTTCTCCAATTTTCTAGAAAAGTTGTTATTTTGGAAATCACAACATTATATTGAATGGACATGTGCGTTTTCTCACATGGATATCATATCCGGTGTGTCAGGATGCAACCTGAGGGTCATATAATCGTATCAAACCTACTAATGAAATTTCAATTATATATGTATTTAATAATTTTATAAATATTCGAAAACCTGAAAATAGCTAAATATATATAATATTTACATCAACATTTAATTTTCATTAAATAAAGCTATTTTACAATAATCGCGCCTGAAAAATTAAATATTGTAATAAATAAATAAGATTTAAATAAAATTTTCTAAACGTTTAAACATGATCCTTTATTAATGGATGAAAGATAATAGTGCTTACCGTATTCTATATTCTAACATGTTACATAATTTAAGGCTGACCAATTTCCTCATACCAAATCCCCTGTAGATAGATAGATAGATAGATAGATAGATAGATAGATAGATAGATAGATAGATAGATAGATAGATAGATAGATATTATTTTGGAATGTTTATGAATCTTTGGTGATAATCATAAAGTATTTTGTAGGTTGATATTATCCGTGACAATTTATAGAGAATTATCTATGTATCTATCGCAGTTGCCAATCATTTATCTACCAGACTGTTAAATTAAAATCTTCTATCTTAATAATAAGAAATATATTTGGATGAGTGCATGTTATTGAATGTATCACGATTACTTTTCTTTCGGTAGTACAAAAAAATATCGCTTTTATTTATGTAGACGTTTAGATGGACGACACTGTATTCAATAAGATTTCAGCGACATACAAAATCATGAAGGTTATAAATACATGTTTATTGTTAGTTATTAAAAACCATGAAATCATAATGGGATTTTATTTTAAATTATTAGTTTGCTGCGTGGAATGCTCAGTGTTACATCGATATACTTTCAGGATGACAACTCACAACTGACGTACATGAACTTACAAATTGGTCGTTCAATACCAAGCATATTATAAGAGCATTTATTCTATGTATCATTTCTATAAAAATATTTTTGGTTATTATTTGACTGTAGCTAAATAGTTTTGGATTATATAACTTTGTTACTATTCATGGATTTATACCAAACAAATCTTATTTCCTTATTCTAAATAATAGAAGTATCAACATCTGGTACGAAATGATAGAAGAAAAAAGTCCGTACCACTGGAATTACTTTAGACAAATGGGAAATAGTGCAAGAAAAAATATGTCTGTCAATGGTCAACTTTCTCATTTCAGCTTTTTTCCATATCTCATGTGCATCACAAAAGACGCAGACAGAAGCAGACTGTCAAAATGACTTGTGAGAATTCGGTTTTGCCGCCACTATTTTCTCCGGACAACATTAACAAATATGCGAATGCAATCATACAAAAACTGAGTCATAAATTTTGAGATGGTGGAAGATAGAAATTGAGGAGACGATGAGGGACGAAAATAAGTAGTGAGATAAGTAAGCTAAGCATAATTATCATATATGTGGCACTAGAAACAGTATCGACGTTGAAATCTGAATAAGAAGTGTATTACACATCCTAAATTTGACAAAGGCCTTTGAATAATAAAGTAACAATAGATGGACACAGTGAAAATATTTAATAAATAATGCGAATAGATTTTAATATAATTTTAGTTTCAGTAATTCGTTAAACATGAAATTCGATTAAACTTACATTAAAATGAGATAAATTTATAAAATAAAACTATTATGCACATGTATATATAGTATATATTTAATATAAATCTTTTACCCACGTAGACTTTTGTATGTTATATATATATATATATATATATATATATATATATATATATATATATATGTATTTTTCTATATATAGTTTATTAGTACTATTTGAAATTAATACTACATTGTAACTGGCACATTAATTTATTAAGCGACCATCAGCATTTTGCGATCCCGTTATTAATATATAAAAAACGCACCTATTAAATTCACCTAAAATTACATATATATATATATATATATATATATATATATATATATATATATATATATATATATATATATATATATATATATATGTATATATATATATATGTATATATGTATATATATATGTATATATATATGTATATATATATATATATATATATATATATATATATATATATATATATATATATATATATAATTATTTTTGTAAAAATTATAACATAAATACGTTATATAATCACTACAAAAGTAGCCATTTTGTTTTAACACCTCAGGTGTCTTATCGAGTGATGATGTTGGCTGTAGATTGTAGAATAAAGGTTTTAAAAGGTTCAAATTAATTAACCACCCCTCGTAAGGAGAAACATGTTACATGAGTTAAAATGATCAATCAAAATACAAATATACGAAAAATCATATATCTTGACAACGAAGTAGGTTTATAATAAGTATTAAATGCTGTAAAGTTAGGTTTATACTAAAACTGAATTTATTCTAACTAATATGTATTAAAATGTACGACAAAATGTGAAATTAAAATTTAAAACTGCCGATTTCAAAAATGTAAATTTAATCTATATTAAGTTTAAAATTTTTAAATTATTGAGGAAAAAAGAAAAAAATACATATGTTATTCTATTCATTTTGTTTCTATTGAAATTACGTTGGAATAAAAGTTAAGATCGACTGCCCTTCACTTCATGAGATACAAGTGTATACATAGGATTATGACATCTTGCCAAAGGACAATGCAAACACAATCAGATTATAATACGTAAGCAGGAAGACATATTTAGATATATAAACACAAAAAAAATGTGATGCGACAGGAAATATTTTCACGAACTTTTACAAAAAAAATAAAAATAAAGAAAATAAACCACACACGTACACTGTGAAATGTGCATGCAATTTACTATACACAGACACCGAAAAAGATACGTACATATAACCACATACATTGACATAGAGACTCTGATATAACACTCAAAAAATATTCAAGATTGAAGGTGTTATTAAACGAATTCTAAACACATATTAAAATATAACCTATACGGGCCAATATACATAGATAAAAATGGTCTAATATAACAGACAAACAAACAACAGGTAAGGAAAGGGCATTAAAATAGATATATACGTATAAAAATAACACCATCTAATATATAAAAAACGAAAATGACAAACACATATACGCCTAATCGTATATTAAGTGAAAAAAAATAAGAACTACCTACACATATATGTTTTTTTATATATTCAACATCATCACTTGATAAGTCACCAGAGGGATTGAAACAAAATGGCTAATTTGTAGTGATTTTATAACATATTTATTTTATATTTTTTTAAATAAATAATTATATCCGCTCTACGCTGTATTGAGCACTCTTTTAAGAATTGTAATTGTTGCTTATTGGAATTATTCCGTATGCACCAATCATATACATGGGTATATATATATATATATATATATATATATATATATATATATATATATATATATATATATATATATATATATATATATGTGTGTATGTGTGTATGTGTGTGTGTGTGTGCGTGTGTGTGAAGAAAGTCTTAAGGTGTGCTATATTTATGGGATAAAGTGCTCAATATCAGAGATAGGGTGTGCGTAGATATCAAAGTGAACATGTAAGTCAACACTTAGAGGTGACAGTCTGCTTCATGCAATATGCAAACGTCAGGCCACGCCTGACGATTGCATATAGCATGAAACAGACTGTCGCCTCTAAGCGTTGGCTTCTCTGTTCACTTTTATATCTATCTATCTATCTATCTATCTATCTATCTATCTATCTATATATATATATATATATATATATATATATATATATATATATATATATATATATATATATATATATATATGTATGTATGTATGTATGTATGTATGTATATATGACAGAAATGATTGAGTCTACACTATATTGAGTCTGATTTGCGATTTCTTCGTTACCGAGGCACGTTGGAACAGTTGCTATGATATTTGCTTGACGACCTAACTGTCAGGGTTTCAATTCTCGGTAGTGGATGCGCACTGCTGTCAATTCTCGGTAGTGGATGCGCACTGCTGATGAGTCCCAAATATAGTCCCTGTACATTCTGTTGAGTTTCAGACTCA
>OZ010594.1:93589640-93602140 GCA_963932145.1 Acanthosepion lycidas
CAGAAAGTGTGCAGCTACATCGCTGCTATGACAGATATTTAAGTTGGGTTACGGCGAACTTTGGCTGCAGCACATTCAGGTTTAAACAAGGGATGTCTACTCGGTATTTGCTGAAATAATTTTAGGGTATAATGCCTTCTGAAACGAGATGTTTCTTTGGAGGAATGTTTAAAGAATGTTGTAAGTACAGTATTCGCAATGAATAATCCTTCTATGAACGACAAATCATGAGATTCATTGCATTTTGCAGCAATTTGGACATGGATTAGCGAATAGACTGACGTGCCCAGGAGTGGGGGTGCATTACACGAAATATTTTTCAGGGCATGATGTGAGCAAGAGGTCAAAATATTTCGCCATAAAGCCTGTCACATCAGGAATACGGGTGTGTCATTCAAGGTTCTGCTTCAGTTCATAGGCGATGGAGAAATCTCTGTTGTATCTGCCCTCGTCATCAATTTTGTTCCAGTTGACTAAACACACTTTGTGTTTAATATTGAAGTCATCACTGATATTGACGTCAGCTGACGGAAATTCTCTAAGGATATTATCTATTCGCTCATATATTCGGTTAAAATATTGCATTATATTGTCCTGGGGACGATAGAGAATGAACATATATGCGATACAGTAAATGCCACGGAAATGCTCATATATAATAGAACATGGCTTTCGTTTTTTAATCTCAGACACAGGGAAACGTCCGTCACTATAGGTGTCGAGACCGTGGCCATGTTGATTTAGGTTGTTATATTTGGCTATTAGGGTTGAACAGCCTGGGATTGTTCCTGCAGTGGGATAATTATTAATACTTGATTCAGGCAAAAATAGGAGGTATGATCTGGCCCCCACAAATATGGAGTCTCCCCCTCTGACTTATAGGAAGTGGAACTTTCACTTGTGTGTAGTCAATGTTAACCCGAGGATTAGATTTTTTTTAGTTTAACTTTGGTGTTTTTGTTCAATTTACTTGCGATTCTGTGTGAATAGCAGTATGTTTGGGAGAATACTAGGCATAAGCCAGTCACAACCACAAGAGAATCATGCATTGATAACCTTGATTGAATGTTGTATCGCCTTCCTGTACTCCGTGTCATTTTTTTTTACTTTATTCCTTTTGTACTCCAGGCAACCTTAGCATATTTTGATTGTTCTGCTGGAAGACGATGTCATGGTTAGAGATTAGTTGTTACCTTCGATGTTGTTACGGAAGTTAAGATTTCCTTCGGCTAAATTTCTGCGGTTAAATTAGTCATGCACTATTCGTAGACTCTCCATTTATTGTATAATGCACAATGTATAGGCAGTAAGAAGTGAAGTTTCTGATATTTTGCTGGTGACTGTTGGCGTAGGATATGCAATTTTCTTGGCTTCGTGTTTGATTGATTGTTTGAATTTATTGTTTATCGACCCTTTGGTGGTAATTTAAAACGAAAGTAAATATTTGGTTTCTAAGAAAAAATATTGCAGTATTGGAATAAAATAGGCCGTTCTAAGATCCAGGTATATCTATCCAATTGAAATCTATACAGTACAAGGTGTTGAAAATTCTGGGTTTGATTAATTGTAGAGGTATCTGCTAACACAAAAATTATGCATGGGGGATCTAACATTAACTATATAGCTTAATATTTGTACCAATTCTAGGGGGATGAATGTGGAAAACTGGTGATGCTATACAATTGGTAAACATAAATACAAATCTCTGCTATTTTAATAATGATACCCATAAAATGTTGCGGCTTCGACAAATGTTGGCCTAGCCGTATTGAAGCACGTACCGACCGAGGTTTTGACATCGTGTAACATGTGATTTTTATTAACTCACCGCTGGACAATTTACTACTTGTGTGTTTTCGTTTTTTCAAATAGTCTTCACGGCCCATCTCCTTGGTAGACTACTTTAGTTTAAAGTTTCACTGACTATTTTGATAGAGAATATTTTCTGAAGGAACGTTAAGGGGATGAGATGCGCTGAAACAAATATGAACTCCTGAGGAAAAGAGCGAAGAGGACATACTCGTTTTTAAAAAGGTAAAATAGAGTTGTGCTTAATGTGACGTGCAATATGACAAAGCGGTAAATTTCGGAGGCAATGGTGGTTATTCTTACAAAGGGAAGCGAAGACTTGATCCCTGCCAGAAAACACATTTTTTGCTAAGTGTTCTCGAAAGAGCAGACGGGGAGATATATATATATATATATATATATTTAAGACATTTTATGTTTATACACTCTTTTTATTACATAGAAATATTTAAGTAAATGCTCTATTTATGATAAACAGTATTAAACAACTTTTACCGGCCTGAATGTCCGAGACATTTTCACATAAAAATATTTGTCCTCCGTCAGGATTCGAACATGCATCCTATACAGAACCATCCTTTAGCTTGACGTGCCTTTACCGATCTGGCCACAGAGTCGAGTAAGGTCAACAAGGTCAAAAATCGGTAAAGGCACATCAAGCTAAATGACGTTTCCGTATAGAATACAGGTTCGAATCCTGTTGGAGGACGAATATTTTCTATAAAAATTTCTCGGACAATCAGGTCTGTAAATATTGTTTAATACTGTTTATTATAAACAGAGCATTTACTTAAATATTTTTACCTATAAAAAGAATGTTAAACATAAAAATGTCTTAAAATAATTGTCGGACTTTGTCCATTTCATAATGTGTGACGTAATTTGTTTACATTTGATACACCATGAGCAGACATGAATGTACGTGAGAGATTCATGGAAGATTGAAGTATAAATACAGTAAATACGACGTTACTAACCGAACGCTCCTCTGTGGCCAAATCGGTAAAGGCACGTCAAGCTAAATACGGTTCCGTATATCTTACAGGTTCGAATCCTGTCGGAGGACGAATATTGTCTGTGAAAATTTCAGTTCAGACCGGTAAATGTAGTTTAACAGTATTTATTATAAACAGAGCATCTACTTAAATAATTGATTTAAAATGGATGTTTCGAGACACTGTGATAACCATCTTTCAAAAATGGCAACTAAAAACTTTAAATTTAATTTTGTAATTAGATTAAAAGTTCCATTTCCTATTCAAGCAAATATTGGAGTAACTTATTTTCTTAAATTTACTGACTTTTAAAGGCACACATAAATTAATAATTAAGTCTGTTCAAGGATAAAGAGAAATCCGATCATTCAGACAAGGGGTTGTAGTGTGTTAATTTTGATTAACTTTTTTTGCATCAGTTATTGGTTACGTACGAAAAAGTGGTTAAGTTTAGGGAGGGCAGGGATATATTTTTCACGAAATCTGATATCCGTTAAATGCATGTCGTCTGGGTTTTTTCTTTATACAGGGATGATGGACTTATGATTATAAAATTAAAAAAAACAAACTCTGCACTAACTTTAAAATAGATAAAATTAGAGTGATAGTATACAAAGAATTTAAAAGCATGAACTTAAAAATTACAGTAAGCACAAAATTAAAAAAAATTACATCCTTGATACAAAATTAGATTTAAGAAGAATCACATACACAATTATAAAAAAAAACAAAAACAATGCCAATTCTTTATATAAACAACCCAAATTAAATCCCCCATCTATAATTAAGTATATTCCTTTATCTATTCGAAAAAGAATAAGTACAAATTCAGCAAATGACAAGAGTTTCTATGAACATAATAATTTCTATAATAAAGCTCTAAAAGATAGTGGCTACATAACCCCAACACTAAATTATAGAATAAATGAAAATGAAAAGCATAGAAAACACAGACGTAGAAAAAGTATTTTGGTATACACACCCATGCAACTAAATGGTAAAGAACAAATTAAGACAAAAATTCCTTGCATTAACAGTCAAGCACATTCTAGAAAGTAAACTAAGTACTATTTTCAATTAAAATAAATTAAAATTGAGTTACAGCTGTACTGAAAACCTGGCAAAAATTATTAAGAAACATAATGCTAACATCTTAAATAAACACTTATACCAAAACCAAAAAAAAAAAAATAGACAATATAAAAATAAACACACATGTAGATAAACAAAAATTATGTAACTGTAGAAACCCTCATATCCCCTATAAAATAAATGTGAGCACGGAATCATTAGTATACTAATGCAATATCTCTTCTACTGAAAATCCTGAAGACATAAAAAATTATATATGTTGCAAGAGCTATGCGTTCAAAAAACGGTACAGCCAGCATCAAAGTTCATTTAGGATAAATAAATATAGAAATCAAACATCTCTCAAAGTAGTTCTGTCACATAAAAGAATCCAATAAAACACCTAAATTAAAATGGAAATTAATAAGAAAAGATAGAATATGTAGGTCATTAAATCACCCATGTCCTTTGTGCATACATGAGAAACTAAATATTAATAAGAAACATTTTTTTACTGAATCTGAGAAATGAAATAGCTATTTTTTGACGTCATTGTCAAAAATCTCACTTAAATAATATTTAAAGACAAAATTTTAAAAATTCGAGCTGGCAATATACATATATTTGATATGAATAAATAATTTTATATAATGTAATTTATTCTAATACATTTACTTGTTTTAAAAACAAATCTAGTCTATTTAATAATTAAGAGGGAAAATATTTTAAAATTGTAGTTAAATAAAACGTATTCTAACCTAAACATCACCGCCAAAAAATCTTTAAGTATACAATTAGGAAAAAATGTCAAAAGAATTTTTGCCGTTAACAACAAAATTAAAAAAAAAATACAGACGACATGCATTTAACGTATATCAGAATTCGTTGAAAAATACATCTCTACACTTCATAAACTTAACCCCCTTTTTGAGCGTAAGGAAAAACTGATACTACAAAGGCTAGTATAAAATGAACACGCTACCATCCCTTGTCTAAAAGTTTGGATTTCTCTGTATCCTTGGAAAATTGAATTATGTATTCTTGTGTGCGTTTAAAACTCAGTAAATTTAAAATATAAGTTACTCCAATAGTCGCTTAAAAATGAAATGCAACTAAAGTTTTTAATTTAATTTTAAATCAGTTAATATATATATATATATATATATATATATATATATATATATATATATATATATATATATATATATATAGTCGCTCGTGTCTCTCTTCTAGGCTTGCTAGACACTACCCGTTAGACATGCCCAGGGAAGTGCGTGTGTGCATTTGTGTGTGCGCGAGCTAGCCACTCGCCAGTGTTAGTGTTGTGACTGAAATGCCTCGGCTGCATAAACTGAGGATATTACAGAATTTTTTAATTTGTTGGTTCATATTTCTTTGTCAAATATTTAAGCATCCACTTACCTTCATATTAATTTAAATAGATGAAATATCCATCTGCAGAAAGCGACTCATGTAATGATGCAACATCTTAAATTTTAGTACTATTATTTTGAGAATGGTTAGAATTTAGCTTGACGCTAAGAGTGGGTGTTGAATTATTAGCAGTCAAACCATTCTTTAAGATAATTATCCGTGATTTGATCATCTTTTGACATATAGTTCCGGCTAACATCTTTTCAGCAGTCTATCGCCTATACTTCGATAGAATACAGATAATTAAAACATTTACAGAATAATTTATCCTAATTATTTGATTTCTCTTTCTTTAAAACTTTAAAAATTGATATATTAAAATGGATATATTCAGATTTGAAAATTCACAGTATGATAAATTTTATATGCCATAACTTTTAAAAATTATGGGGCGGTCATTGCATAAAAACAGCTTCCTCTATCTACATAACTATACTGATACGTTATATTATTTAAAAGCAGAATATATCAAAACGCTTTTGACATTTTAGCACATAAGCTTATATTGTACATCTTAAACTTGTATGTTGTCAACATTATTTTGTATAATTCGTAAAAGAAAATAGGAAATGATGAATATATTTTCACATGTGCGAAGTAAGTGAAGATTTCCTATAATGATATGATATCGAGGATTTGTTAAAGAGATATCCGACATAAAACAATGGCACCATTTACGATAAATATATGTCCAAGTACAATTACAAAAACCGGAAGATAAATTTGGAACAAATAGGTATATTTACGTAGATTATATATTAGGGGATATCGCTTTTAAATGTAGCGGGTTACGTTGATTCTTACGGTTCAAAGATGAGCCGCGTTATGCCTTTCAAAGCATGCATTTCAAAATATTTATGTGCTCATAAATGCCAAGCCGATCGTTGTATATAAACGTCTGTTGTTGTTTAAATGTTTATTTGCTCTGACAGTTTCCGAAATTCATCTCGTAACTTATTCTTTTTTCTCTTCTGGTGTGAAGCAGATTCTGTTGTTAACGCTGGCTGTAACTTTCAAAATCGATATTTAACGTCTCATCAAATCAAATCTGATTTTTATGAAAATTGCAACTTACGGATTTCGCGAAATCGAGATCTGGGATCTTCTCCGAAAAGAACTATCTTTTTACGGAAATAAAAATCTCGTCTTTTTAAATTACACACACACAGAGAAACATACACATATATATTTCATGCACATTTCATTGAATACGACAGAAAATGTCTTTTATTAAAATTTTTATACAATTTCATACGCGATCTTATAATCTTTAATTTTAATTTTTAATTTAATACCATCTCAAAAGAAGAAAATGTTAGATCGCATGACAGCTTGTATAAAATACTAAATAAAAGAATCTTGTCTGTCGTATTCAATGAAATGTGCATATATATATATATATATATATATATATATATATATATATATATATATATATATATATATATATATATTATATATAGTCAAATCTTATCAGGATTAAAGTTTGGCGACTATCTCTTCATGAGGCAAAGTTGTGAAAATGAGTTAAAAATTGAAGTTATAAGGTATATTTTCTCACATTCAATAATTCATAATAATATTGAGTCATGGGGGATTTATTACCTTCCTCAAAGTGAAACGATTAATATATATATATATATATATATATATATATATATATATATATATATATATATATATATATATATATATATATTAGAAATATCTATGACGAAAGAGAGGATGCTGACAATTTCTTGTGACATGTGTTGTCGCAATATCAATGACATCATATTACACTGATAATGATCTAAATGATGATACCTCTAATGAGAAAATAACGTTCCACTTTATCATATTCTTTCTTCCTTTATATATATATATATATGTATGTATGTATATATATATATATATATATATATATATATATATATATATATATATATATATATATATATATATATATATATATATATATATATATTGATATAACCTTAGTTTCAAATGCTCGATATTTACTCTTGTTCACTTCACGCGAATACCTTTTGACAAGGTATTAATCTTCCTCCGTCGAGTCGTAGCAAGTCGAACTGCTTCACCATGCTTAATCCTGTCCTGATTCTTCTGGCTAGAATTGCTTGTATATCAAAATGGCGACATTGCTCAAATCCCCAAAAGTCATCAGGTCCGGAATTTATAGATATTTTGCAAGCAACTCTTATGTAATGGGGAAAAGAATTAAAACAGCTATTGAGAATGCGCTTGAATTCTTATGCAATATTTTGTATTAAACACCCGAGACAGATTTATCTCGACGGTAGAAGACTAAAGATATGTGACTAAATCCGGTGTACTTAGTTCATTAGTTTCTTTGTCGTAATTGATACAGTTCTAACTAGTGATTGTTATTATGGTGTGGATCGTATTCATGTCATAAATGTTGACTCAGCTGATCCGCGGAATCAAGCCAATGACCGTTGACTTGCATCGTTGCTCTTTTTCCTTTCATGGCGTGTATTCATAGACTCAATGTAGCCCAACAAATATGGTCAATTCTATCAGGAGACTGGACAGTGTTTCTTTCAGTGACACCCGACTAATATTTAAGGTTAATGATGAAAAGTTCTATTCGCCCGCGAGATAGTACGCCCACAAATATCTGAGAGCTATAGATAACTATCGAGACATTATGCGACGATATCTCTACGCATGTCTTCTGATCGTTTGTCAAATATACATTACCTCATGTTGTATTCACCGAGTTTCTTCTTAATATAAATTTACCATCATGGAGTTTTGGCATGTATATATGTGCATTTATGACAAGTATGTGTGTGCATTTACGCAAGCAGATTCATCTAATAGAAAATCAATTTACTAGATTAAATTTTATAACACAAAAATGCATTCACTCCGGTGAAATTTACTTTTCATATTTTACATTTCTTTTTAATGCTGTGAAATTAATGTCTATATCAGTTTTTGATTCTTTTTTTTTTTTTACTTTTCATGAGAATTCATAATTATTACATACAGATTTATTACGTCATCAATTCAGCTGTTAGTTAAGTATAATATTTTCACAGTTATATGACGAGTTATTATTCAGTTTTCTGTTATGTTTGCGAATCTTTTAGGAACGAATTCACAGCATGTTATCAACAACAATATAGATCTGAAAATGTTCACATGCCAAAAGGCCGAATATCCGTGCCTATATTAACATGACGGACCATGAACAGTAGTAAGTCAGTATATAGAAATGACTAGTTTAAATTGGTCATTGCTATTCATCAACAAAATCAATATCAGTGATTGTATTATTACCTGTATAGTGACGTCCGAATTGTCTCATTAGCAAATACTTCACTATAATTAACTGGACTAATACTCTATGACAAATACCAATTCATTATTTTCCGTTTCTCGTAAAGTTGTATTATCTCAGGGATACGAATCTTTAAGAGATTTTATATTTTATATTTGTACATTGATTCGTATTATGGCATCACTAAAAATTCCAATGAATAATATATATTTAATTGTTTCAAAATGAAGATTTTTAAATAAGACGTATGTCGTTTTAAGAAAAAGACACTCATTGTTCATAAGAAAATGTGTGCTTTTTTCAAATATTATTTCTTTAAAATAATTTCATGTCAGATAGATTGGTTTGCAGTGAGTAATTTATTTTACTTTTGATATGAATTGAGTGTTTTTGATGCACATTATATTATTACAATATAATGCATAATAAATATGCCATAAGATTTCGTTGCATATATAGTCCCATCCGAAAGTATGAGAAATGCAAGGCCATTCCCTTTGCTTTTGATGTTCACTGAAGACTTTTGGGTTTAAGATAAAATGATGAATATGAGTCAAGATTTCAAATTATCAGTTTTTTTTCCTGGTGATTACTTTTAGATTTATTAAACATCTTATGATATAGTACCGTTTGTTTGAACCCATCCATTTTGCAAGTGAGAAAATCTGTTAGAACACGTGAGTGATCGGTTTTCTTGTTTTTGAGTATATGCTTTTAAGATTTATAGTTTCATGATTGAGTCTTATAATATTTAGTGGATGCCAGCCTACCGCACTACCCTCGTTCAAAAAAAATCAGGAAAATTGACAGTTATTAAAAGAATAATGGATCTCTATACTGCCATATCCACTCAACTTTTGAAGTGACATGTTTAAAAAAAATAATACCTTTAATTTTCTTACTAATCATATCTGTATGTCTTTGTGAGTTTTCGCGTGGCGTATATATATATATATATATATATATATATATAATAAGCACAAGATTGAGAAAAAAATCGATTATTTTCAGATAAGGCATTCAGTATTTTACTAAAAACTCTGGAAAAATTGTCCGAAATTCATATTTATTTATTCATATTTAATTTCCTACAATGTAATCACATATTCGAGAAAAATATTCTACAAAATTAAAATCTAAACAGAGACGTTGATGGTACATTTTTAATCCACACAGATACACACACACACATGTGTGTGTGTGTGTTTGCGCGCGTGTGTGTTTTATAAAATATGATTCCTTTCTTACATAAGAGTTCTTATGTTTCAAAAACAACAACTGAAAACCTTAATATAATTATTAAAATTAAATTGAGTTAAAGTATCAAGACCTATTTCATCGGCAATCGGAAATTTAGGAACTCGATCGAGATATGTAGAATCAAAGCTCCAGATTAGTCGTTTTGATCAAGAGCTTGATGTATATTTTCTCTCTTTCTCCCTCTCTCTCATATATATATATATATTTTTTCGCTTAAGAATGAAAGAGGGCATGATACATTAATTCAATTTAATTTTAATAATTATATTGACGTTTTCCGCTCTAGATTTGAAACATGTGAACTCATATTGTTGTGGATTCCAGGTTGAAATCCGGTGACAATAAATAAGAAACGCCAGGAATGAATATAAGAAAATAATGTATTATCGTAATAATACAATCTGGTAATGCAGATTAGTAGTTCCAGGAATACGTGATAGTAGCAAAATATATCTATACAGTCTTTGCTATTGAAGTATCGCTGTATGACTTCTTACTGAGTCTACAGACAAAAATAAGACACTTGAAATAGTCCGGAGTTAATTCTGTCAACTTGAAGTCTCGCAATGTTTATTCACGATTTCGGCAAACGTAGAATAGTCTTCATTTTCATACTTTTTGAGGTTAAGATATTTTCCCCCTTTTGTGAAAGAGGGACGTTTTCAAGCTCAAATGCTCCATCAAGCATGTAACTGCTTCATCAAATGTTAAATCATTTGTCTTCTTTGGCAAAATGTAATTCACAAATTTTGTGTATTCTTCACTTCCTAATTTTCTTAGTAATAGTCGTAGCTTTTTTTGCTTCTATCCAGTTTTGACAATCGATGTTGAAGATGTCTTCATGACGTCCGAAAAAGACCCTGAAATTTTTATCCTCCTTTAGGGAATATTTGAACGTTTCTATCGTGTTCCATACTGTGTCTCGAGAAAAAGTCGCCTCTCTTTCAATATGTTGTTGTTGTGTATTGCTCCAAACTTTTACAATTAGCTCCTGGAGTTGTAATTGTCTTTCTTCATTTTGCATTTGTCTTTCATGATTTTCCTTCTGCGTTTGTAATAATATTTTTCCATTCTTTCATGGAATTGTAATTGCTGTTCATTTTTTGTATTTTACAAGTTCTACTAAAATACATTTAAAATCCTTCATGGTAAGAGACTTACGAAGAAACTCTATTTTCCGTATTTTAATCCTCGTAACACTTTGTTATACAGTTGTTGTGGATACTGCTAAAACGGCAATTTTCTCTTTTGAGTCTCCGAGAAATGCAAATTCGTGTCACCCAAGCTGTTGTGGTGAGAAAAGAGATTTTTTTCTTTCCATGTATGTCCCAATTTCTCGACACAAATTTGTTGTGTTCGGCGAGAAGGGAGAATTTTTCATTGTACTCTTCCTGTGAGAGTTCGTATTTCCTCGTCGCTAATTTGATGAGGGAGAATTTTGTCTTTTTTGTTCTTCCCGTGTGGGTTTGGTATCCTCGTTGCCAATTCTTGTCGACGAGGGTGGGGGTTTGTTCTTCCCATGTGAGTTCGAAGTGCTCGTCGCTAAGTTGAAGAGGGAGAATTTTGTCTTTTTTGTTCTTCCCGTGTGGGTTTGGTATCCTCGTTGCCAATTGTTGTCGACGAGGGGGGATTTTGTTGTTGTTCTTCCCATGTGAGTTCGAAGTACTCGTCGCTAATTTGACGAGGGAGAATTTTGTCTTTTTTTGTTTTTCCCGTGTGGGTTTGGTATCCTCGTTGCCAATTGTTGTCGACGAGGGGGCATTTAGTTGTTTGTTCTTTCCATGTGTTCGAAGTACTCGTCGCCAAGTTGACGAGGGAGATATTTTTTTCTTCCCGTGTGGGTTCGTTATCCTCGTCGCCATGTTTTTGTTAATTCCGGGTAGAAATACGGTACCAATAAATAAATAAAAACGACAGGAATGAATATAAGAAAATAATGTATTAACGTAATAATAGAAAGAGTTATTGCAGTTTAGTAGTTCCAGAAATACGTGTTAGTAGCAAAATATCTATACAGTCTTTGGTATTGAAGTATCGCTGTATGACTTCTTACTGAGTCTACGAGCTCGTTCACTGTGACTCCTATGATGCTGTTACCTCACCCTCACTCTTCCGGTTATCTACATCCTTTTACTCTGTCACTCTGAACTCGAATTGACGGTGTTGCTCTCCCGAGTCTTCACGTAGCCGTAGTATATGTATATACTGGGTGAGTTCATTTGTGTAAAAAGGGGTAGAGCCCTCAACACTTATGTAGAGAAGGGATCATATTTAAATATATATATATATATATATATATATATATATATATATATATATATATATATATATATATATATATATATATTTATAATTTAAGCTCTACTTCTGTATGGAGCACTGTTTTTTTTTTGTTGTTTTTTTAAAAATAAAAACAAAACTACTAAAGGACATCGGATTATTTTCCTAACGTGTTATTTCCTATTTTTTTACATATGTTAACACGCACGGAAACGCACACAATCACATGCAGGAGTTTGATAGGATTTCGTATACTGATCGTCTACGTAAGCTTCAGAGCTACGATATCAGTAAACTTGTATTTGATTTAATCCAATCGTTCATATCAAATCGGTGAATGG
>OZ010594.1:93607140-93722140 GCA_963932145.1 Acanthosepion lycidas
CTAAAAAATGGCATAAGCATAAAGCAGAAAAACATATTGCTCACTATATATGGAGGAAACCTAAGAAATTATTAAATGAAACATCTGATAATTTTGTAGGAATAGGAAATCCTTGTTAATGGGATAGAGGTTCCGTGTTGTTTTTCTTTCTTCTTCTGTCACGAGGTTTTCTGCTAATTAGATTTTAGTGGGTTTAATAATAAAAAAATGTTTCGTGTCATTTCCTCTTTATCCAGTTTACCCTGAAGATCCGTTTAGATAAAACCTAGATAGTTTATTCCTGGCTCTTTCTTTTATCCCAGGTTTACTTAGCGTATTAAGTACTCTATGTCCCAACTTTATTAGCTGCTTGTTTTTGTTTTTTGTTTTTCCACTAAAAACTTAAGGTACTGGATTATTTGTTTCGCCATGTTCGGATGTTTCTAATTCTTCCTTTTATTACGCCAATTTTCCCCCGGTATCCAATTTGTTTGATATACTTGCAAATTGTTCTATCCGAGGTTGTTTTGTTTTTTTTATCAACCGAGTATTACTATTAGTATTATGATGATGATGAAGATAATAATAATAATAATAATAATAATAATAATAATAATAATATATATATATATATATATATATATATATATATATATATATATATATATATATATATATATGATCGGAATGAAAGTATAAAACAGTATTACGAGACATATTAAAAATGGGCGAAGCAACCAGTTTCGCTCCCGCTCTTCAGGCTTCAACGGGAGATTTAATTTAAAATTAACACCGAAAACTGTACAATAAAAGGAAGTTTTGGAAAAAAAATAGCAAAAGGAACTAGAGACAAATGACAGCGAGCACCAACAAACACTCACGTTGTTTACACAAAGATGGCTTAAGGGACCCGATGTAAAGTGCCTCCAGAACTTTTAGATGAAAAAAAGCAGAATATCAGCGATTTGTTAATTCTCTGAGGAATAATTATGACTTGATAATTTCCAGACAAGATAAAGGTGCTGGAGTAGTTATTTTAGATCGAGCAGACTATATAACCAAAATCTCGTCGATCTTAGAAGATACTTCAAAATTTACTAAACTTGGATCTGCTGATACAGCAGATCCAAGTTTAGTAAATTTTGAAGTATCTTCTAAGATCGACGAGATGTAAACATTGACAGACTATCATTACTGTCTTGTCCGCATATTGTTTAATATGTTGTAATTGACATCTTTGATAATGGCTTAAGTAAGCCGACAGCTTAGATTGTATTAAAAAAATATGGGCCAATATTGTGTGTGAATTTCTTTCTTCGTTCAACGATAGTGTTATTAAACTTATCAGATGTTACGAAAAAAAATTACATAAAATAAATAGACAACACTTGTCTATATTATTTAATGAAACCTGTATGAATGAAAAGATGCTGACTAAATACATACAATATATATATATATATTTGTAAAGGGATGCAAAAAAGCATGAAATTCCACTACAGTTAGATATATATATATATATATATATATATATATATATATATATATATATATATATATATATATATTTATCTATATATATATATATATATATATATCTTGGGTTCTTATTGTGTTCTTATATATATATATATATATATATATATATATATATATATGTGTGTGTGTATGTATGTATAATAACAAAATAGGAACACAAGATATATATATATATATATATATATATATATATATATATATATATATATACATCTTGGGTTCCTATTTTGTTCTTATATATATATATATATATATATATATATATATATATATATATATATATATATATATATATATATATTCTTGCGTCCCTGTAATGGGTTTCTTTTATGGACATAAGGTGTAATCCGAACGGAAACACATTAAATAGATTAACCGCACTAGCAAAATAAATATTATCACCAAACCAGCAATTCATATAAACATTATTTTCTTTTTTGTTATTGTTGGCACGAATTCCATTGATATGCACATGCGCACCTGTACGTATGAATGAGAATATATTTATTCCTTTCTTCATTACCCATAAACAAAGACAAAAATATAATTTCAATTTAATATCCTGAATTTTAATGTTTTCATTTGAGCTAGCGAAACAGTCACAACCATCAGTTTTCACGTTTGTATTTGTGCTAGGTAATTCCGTAAAATCATTTCCTTTTCTTTCATTACGTTAAATATAATCTATATTAACACAGCTTAAATTCATGTCAACTGTGAAGATTTTTTTCTTATTCAAATATGTCATGAAATCAAAGGTTGACCTTTTATCTTTACAGACAAGATGCATTTCTTTGTTTGAAAAATCGTCTTCTGTAGCACAGGTGGATGTTATGTTTATATGGTTATATTCGCTTGCATATCTATTGTAAAAACATAGTATCATTCTAATGATATCTCTCAGATTTTTTCCCATCTTTGTTGTTATTGTCACAACGTTTCAGCAGGTTTACCACCATGACTTCATCAGATTTCGAAATTAATCAAAAAGTGTTTTCGTTGGAATCATAGTTTTAATTTTATTTGAGTAACAGTGAATATTAGAATAAACCGAATGTAAATATTGTAAAGTATATATTTTTTAAAGACATATATCATAGTCGATATCGAAATCACACTTAGGATAACACTCAATAAATTTGGAATGTTTAACATTCATGTAGATATAGCAGCTATTTTCTCAATCTTATGTAGGAGGATAATGCTATTATGGAAAAATGAATTTGTTTGATTATCGATCTTTACTTTACTTATCTGTCTTCTGTCATATCTCTTAAACAGACAGAACATTAATCATGAGTTCTAGTGATAACGACAGACAGAAACTTAAAATGATGTTGTCTTATAGCTGTTAGTTTACAAATGGTACACCCTCAATTTAGTGACGCTTAAAAGCGTACCTCGTTCACATCTGAATAAAAACAATGCATGGAACATATTTTAGGTATTTTATTAGTTAAGCATCTACACATATATATAATCGTGATGCAGTTTCTGATGGCTCGTGTTATGTACTTCATATTAAATTATCAAATGATCATGCGTTTTTCCTCCAGGTTTTTAAAAGCTCATTAAATTAATTGGAGGGGTTTTATTTTAATATTGATAGCAATAATGTAATGTTATCGAAAACTTATTTCGATTAATGTTATAACGTTGGTGCAAAAATAATGACGTTTTCTAACATATTAACATATGTGAGAAAACGTCATTATTTTTGCACCAACCCAATACTTATTTTCTCTTATATTAAAATAATTCTATTGATGACTCCAAATATTTCACACAAATCAATTTTGACATGCATCCACACTACCAAATTCAAAATTGAAAAGTAATATCCCATCATGACTAAAGAAAAACGATAATTGATAGGGAAATATGAAGTCCAATGTAATGAAATAATGTTTGATAAAAATGTTATACATTTCAACCAAAATGAAAGCCGTTTTGCCAATGGCAGCAAAGATTTCGGATAGAAACGGTATTCTAGTGGATTGACATTTGGTTTTTCGTTCGGTAAATGAAGATGGTAATATTCTTTTACCAATAATAAATAGCACACAATCTTCGTCGGAAAATTAAGAATGAATTTTTGTTGACGTACGTATGTGTACTAGACACGGAGGTAAGAGAGTGGTTGACCTCAAGTCAACGGTGTTCAGAGAGGGTAACTGAATCTTCCTTCCTTAGCTGCGAATCCAATGATTCGTAAATATCAAAGATGATCCCCATTCCGGAAGTAGGCTCACAAGCTTGCACGTGATGGGAAACCCTTTTTAAGTTTCTATTTGCATTATGGGAAAATGAAATTATTTATTTTTTAATTATTATGCTTATTACATATTTTATTTATTATTTATTTTTATTTTTCCGCATATTGCCCCATTACAGTAAAGTAAATTATTTGAAATTTGTTATTTCGGTAAAATAATTTCATATATTACAGTTGAAGAACGATCATTTATAACAAATTATATGCATTTTGTGTCATCTCTCACAATCTCAATTTTCATCTGCATTTTGATGAACTTCATCGTTCAGAGCAAGAAAATAAAAATACATGGTTCAGTCATTCTAAGTAATGAAACTTTTCCAATTCTCGAAGTAAATACTTACGGCCAATATATTTTTGTCATTTAATTTTCATAAGTAATATTATTGCAACACAACCTGATAAATGTTACAGTTATAAGACTTTGTTTAATAAAAGAATTACAGATGAAAAAACGTTCTTATGATAATGTTACGGGCCATTCTATTTTTACTTTGCATACCAAAGTCTTTATATTATTATTATACGTTTATATAATTATTATATGAAAATCAATTTAAAAAATATGAATCTTTTTAAAACAACAATATTTCCTGTTCTAATTGATCTCGGGAGATATAAAACTATTGTCAGTATTCAATTCTTAGATATTGAATCATGTCTGATCCTGTGCTAAGTGACAGAAAGCAAGATGATTGTGTCCTTGACAACATTAGACATCCAAAGGCTGCTGATTGTGCCAGAGGCCGAACATTGATCCATGTCGTCAATTGAAATTATAAAACAACAAGAATACAAAACACTAAGTTAAATATCGATAGATAAATAAATAATTTATGAAAACTTTCTTTCTAATTATATTTTCTGTTGCTTACAAATAGAAATTACATAATAAATGATTTATAAATATAATTACTTAAATAGTTTAAGCTATTTCGCAAGACATTACCCCAACGGCAGAAGTTATAATCGTGTCCAGATATTCCAAAAGATTTATATGGTTTCTAAAAGGAAGAAAATATCAGCCAACTATTAATGTTCATCTTCAAATGCTCGTAACGTCCATTCGAATGCTTTCGATAGTGAAAGGAATGTCAACTTTAGTTGATATGAAACGTTGCTTGCTTGATGCAAATGCTTCGGCTATTGATTGCTTGTCTTCTGTTTGCATCCAAGTACAATCGCATGATTTGGGTTTATTAAATTTAACGCGAATGTATTCATCGTTAAATGTGCATTACATGTATTTGCATAAATACATTTTGCGTTCTGATCTTTCGACATTTTAGAATCAAGATATAGTTTCCTCTGAATGAGAGACGTAACTAAAACTAATCCATTAACATCTGTAAAGCATTTTGTTTTGGCATATGAAATGTTAATACATACTTCTAAAGCAGTGTTGAGAAAACTAAGGTCTGCGGGCTATTTCCGTTGGATTTTTGTGCTACCAGTGAACATATTTCCATGAACATTTTCTTTGCGTGTTGTTTGATTCAGGTCTAATAATTTTTTGTCAACTTAATGCCAAATGGAAATTAATGACAAATCGTCGATACTTCATAAATTTCATTAAATTTTCCTTAAAATTATCAAATTTGTAAAGATATTTTGTACTAGTCGATGCAAAATGGGCCAGATTGAATTATGAAAACTTGAATCGTGCTTATCACTCTCTTACTCTCTCTTTCTCTCTCTCTCTCTTTCTCTCTCTCTCTCTCTCTCTCTCTCTATATATATATATATATATATATATATATATATATTGATAGTTGTGAATTTGTTTTGTAAATACGCATGGAATACACTGTGTTTTAATTATAAAACCTTATGTACGCGCTCCGTCAGACATAACTAAAAAAATTAACTGTTATCTAAGTGAGGTAACTTAATTTGTATTTGTAAATTTTAAACAAATGACATTCAATTCTTTTAAAACATTTCTGATATGATTGTAAATTTTAGAAAGTTACAATTTAGGTATTTAAAAAAAATAGTCGCATTGTCATTTTACAAATTTGTTGCTGTTCTCATAATTACACTTATTTAGTGTTGGTTCTATTGTTCATATATAAAGGGCCTCAAAATTTTGAAGTTTCTTTTTTTTTCATTTTCATAGTGGGTATGCTTGCATTGTAAATTGATATATATCTAAATCGTGAATATGGACCCGAATATTCATTTAAATGTTGTATAACAAAATCTGAATCAGACAAATGTAAGTTAAGACTCCTCAATTATGCTATAGTCGTGAAAACAAAATATATATTTAATTTAATGCCAGAGATATAATCTATCAAGTGGCATTTAAATTGGGATATAATGTTGGTCTTTTGCACAGTATTAGTTGGCGATGATTAAGTTGGTAGTATTAAATTTAGTAAAGTATGTAATTAGTTTATTTGGAGATATATTTCTACTTATGTGTATTCCTAGAATATTTCCACCTTTTCTAAAGTTATAGTGCATTGGATTGCAGTATAATTGGTTGATATATTTCGAGTTATTTCATGAGGTATTAAGTTCTTTTTCTATAAAAATGCAACCAACAATAATTAACTATAATTATTACAATGTTTTAAAATGTTCATAGATGCAATGTTTAAAAACCTACAATTTTTAAATTACAATTATAACAAAACAATTTTAAATAATTTCATTGTACTTTGTAAAAAAAAATACAATTATAAATTAACGTTACTTCCATGATACAGCTAATTCTTGTATTAACAATAACAAAGTGGGTTCATACGTCTATTTATTTCGCATAAAATTGAAAAAGGCCCGAAGCGAGATTATACGTGTTTATAATTATAATAGAGCACGTTTAATACGCATTTACACACACAAACAGACACGAAGACATACAAAAAACAATATATACATATATATATATATATATATATATATATATATATATATATATATATATATATATATATATATATATATATATATATATATATATAATCGCATAAAACATTTCCAGACAAACTACCTGAAGAGTGGCTGAACATTTCCGTCCACGAATCTCTGAAGTCAGCATGCCGAAGGTAACACCATCTAAATTACACATTGAGACAGGAAAACACACACACACGCATATATATATATATATATATATATATATATATATATATATATATATATATATATATATATATATGCATACATACATAATATATTTATATATATATATATATATATATATATATATATATATATATATATATATATATGTATTCTAAATTAAGTGATGAAGATAAATATACTGCAAATAATCATTAACATTTACTAAGATGACAAGTTCACACATTGCATGAATTTTATTTTCTGTACATGAGAGCCAAGTGAATTACAGGGCAATATTAATCATATTATTAAAAGCTGCATGCAAACCCACTTTCAATATCTCGAAACATATAAATATGCTCAAATATATAATTACCTGAACGTTCGTAACACATGACGTCTGTGCAGGGAAGCATTTCGGAAGCCCCAAGTTCAATCTAGAAATCCTTTCGTAGAATTGGAAGCAAAATAATTAAAAAGAATTTCTGGTTATGTTAACATTCTACCCTACGTGATCATCAATATCAATTGGATTCATGGGGCAGACAATTAATATATCCGTTTTTATAGTTTAATAACTTATCTACTCTGCTTGGCTGGCTCAGACCCTTTTTTTGATTACAGCCCCATGTTGCCGCAAACGTTTCTTTATAGGCTGAATGAAGCACCTTTAATATATCCTTTTTTATAATGTAATAACTTCTCTAATCTGTTTGGTTTGCTCAGATTCTTTTTTGAATTAAGACCACATGTTGCCGCAAACTTTTCTTCAAGGGTGAAAGCGATAAATAATGGTGAATATCAAAATCTATTCCGCAGATAACTTTCCGATAGAGGTCTATATAAAAATAATGATTAACATATTCGATAAATAATTTTATGAAATGGTAATTCGAAGAATTTTCATTTTTTTCATTCAAGTAGGGGATTAGATAAGTCTTTAAACGAACGTTGCAATATCATTCAATGCGCGAGCCCACACATATATATAGACACACACACACGCACACACACAAAGACACAGACACAAACACCAAAAAACGCATTAAAAATATGATTCCAACGTTACATAATAGTTCTCATGTTTCAAAACAAGAGCCGAAAAATTCAATATGATTCCTTCAATTATATTGAATTAAAGTGCTACGATCTGTTCTATCTTCAAGCAAAGATTAAAAAAAAAATTTCGCTTGAAGATGGAACAAAGATAAACACATTCAAATTTAAGTGAGATAATTCAGAATTAAATATATATTAAAATAAACAATATTACATAAGAATATTTAAGAAAAAAATAATAATAAATTTACTAAAATGATTATATTTTTCTTAAGATCTATTATATCATTTAACATCCATATTTAATTCGACATATTTCAAATTAACAATATATTAAACAATTCTCATCTACAAATACGAAAATTAAATTTAACATTTAATATGTAATACACAATTCAATCAATACACTTAATTTTGGGATATAAAGTGAATGTAGAAGTGCCATTTTTATTTCAATAATTCATCTGTGACTGGTTTGAATATTCTTTTAAGATATTATTTCAATTTACAAGTTGATAATGATCATCACATAATCTAATCCTAATTACTATTGTTATATATATTTCAATCATGCATATTTCATTGACTAAAGTTTTGTCTATTCGTTTTATGCAAATTCCTTTCCTATTGTCTAAGTTTAATAACATTATCATTGAAAGACGAATGAAAATAACGATACTGATTCATATTTTATAAAACTATCTAAGCTTTCGGCAGTCATAAGCTATCAGCAAAGATGACAATAACCTTGGAATATATTAAAGAATACACGGACATGGCAAAATGATAGTCTGTTTTTGTCTTCATGGAAGATTTTCAAGCAATGACAACACGTGCATACAAGACGCTAGACACGGAAATCGCACTGGGTCTCATGTAGTCACCCATGATCCCTCGAGAATGAAAACGAGAAAAGTTCAGTATGGGAAGCCGTTGGTATAAACCATTACCTCCTTTTATCAATTATAGGAATTTGAGTATATTTATGGAGTTTTATAGTTTAATTCGTTCAGGTTAGATTTCAACTAGTTTATGTATTTAGCTTCAAGATTTTTACTTTTTGTATTATGGTTTTCATGTTTAAGTATAGCTGTGTTTTCCACAAGGATTTTCCAGAATTGTATATGCGACCAAGCATGATATTTTAAATGCCTAAAAATGTTATAGTTATTATTCAATATATATATATATATATATATATATATATATATATATATATATATATATATATATATATATATATATATATATATATATATGCATATATATATATATATATATATATATGTGTGTGTGTGTGTGTGTGTCCCTTTATCTGAGAATATTAAGTGGCTCAAGTACGGGTACAGAGAGAAAAACAGGTATAGATGCAGACTTGCACATTTCAAGTATCATGGGGAGTGATAGGCGATAAAAATTAATATGATTTACGAGACCTACTTATAAACACAGAACCCATGACATGTTCACACCCACACGATAACCCACGCACGCACACACACAAACAGACAAATGCACACATATATACAGCCCATATATATATATATATATATATATATATATATATATATATATATATATATATATATATATATATATATATATATATTGAGCGCTTCCTAATAACTACCGTGCATATAATATATTAATACATAAAATATATTATACATATGTATACATCTATATTTATATACTCAAACTTTTCAAACATACAAAAACAACACCCACACACACTCACACACACACACACACACACACACACACACACACACATATATATATATATATATATATATATATATATATATATATATATATATATATATTGTGTGCGTGTCTGTGTGTATATCGTAAAATATATTTTTAACTCCTGCTTTATTCATGCGTTAGGGGTAGTGAACTAGCGTATATAAATATAAAAGTTTTGACAATTTCTTTTTCATAATTATATACAATCGTCCGGAGAGTGTTTATCTTGAATCGCCGCTACAGTTTGAATGTGAATCATGAAAAATATCCTAGAAATATCCTAGATAAATGTAAAGTCATATAAATATATGAAATAGAAAAATATGTCTGATTTCATAATATACTTAGAATTTTCCTCCGCAGTTATTTCATTATTGTCGCATGTCACCACGAACTGATTATATTCTTCATCTACTTAGTAAAAAATCGTACATGAAACCGATTTAGTTAAACTGAAGTAATTGTGATAAATGAATGTACTATTTAAAAAAGTATTCTGTTTTCTTATATTCAAATTTCACTAAATTAATTGCATTCTGAAGTTTTTAAATAACACTGCTTGAATCATTGTACTGCTCCTTTTTCGTAATGCACAATCCACTGAAAATTTATTTGCCCTAAAGCTAGCATTAGGCAAGCATACGATGATTTTATATGCGTTCAAGAGAAACGTGCAAGGGTCATGCCCTAACAGCCTCGAGCCATGAAGCATACTTATTATTTCAGATATTCACCTCACAGTTCAATACACATGACAGCTCTTTTCTAAAATTACTTAACCTTGCATAAATTTCTGATGTATGGTTATAGAAATAAGTTTCTTATTACTGATACCACACCTGAATCATGAGAAAATATCATACAATTTAAAATTATTTTATTGTTTGGAAATATTCAATTTTCAGATAGATCTTGATCTAGTGGAAGAAATCGATTGTGAGCGCACACCCATACCTGATTAAAAAAAAAAAAACATCCAGCTCCACACTAATCATATGAGTGTAGAGATTGTCAAACAAAACCAAAAAAAAATCGAAATGCAGAAAAGTGAAGTAATATAGTGAATTAACTTATTGCAATAATTTTATTATCCCCTAAAATATGCATACATGTTTATTTCTGCTCGTCGTAGGTTTTGATATTTTCATTTGTCCAGAACGAATTTACAGTTCATGCATAGAATTTTTTTTTCATCTAGGGCTTATACCAACGTTCATTTTCTCATTGAACAATTATAAATTATAATAAAATTCTATTACAAGATTCTTGGGTATGCAACCATATAAAAATTATTATTTTCAAAATGATATTGTTTTGGGTTATCTTAAAATTATACCACCACCTATTTTTCTCTTTTTTCTCAAAGGTCCTACATGAGTTGCTGATCCTCAAATTTACATTTTTTTCACGATTTTCCAATTGAAATTGATTGACAGCAAGAATTAGGTCATGTTTAGTACTAACTCTTGAGAACTTGAAGAGATCAGAGCGGATGACTTTGGAGTTGTTTCCTAATTGATTTTGAATTGGACAACGGAAAATAGACAAACTAGTATTTATTATTTAGCAAAAAAATATTGTTAATTTTGAATTTATATATTTAGTTGGTTAACTTCTATGCCATTATATTTAGCAGTCTGAACTGACTGAAGTTTTTGACAAATTTTTAGATAATCTTTGGGGGTTAGCGTGAGATAACACATAAGAACATTAGAGACCTCTACCAAATTGTTACCAAAGTGTTTAATGCATTATTTATTATTATACAGTCACGTTTTCAGAGCCTCCCCACATTCAAATTGATACCCATCCATATTTGGCGATATGACTTAATTTGACCCAAATGTTACTAATATTGATTTTCGTGTGGGCTGAATTGAAACTTAAACTGCTCCAACTGAACAAAAACTTCTCAAAAAACTGTTTATACTTCTAGTTTATATATATATATATATATATATATATATATATATATATATATATATATATATATATATATATATATATATATATATATATATAATGGATCAAGATCAAATCATTGCAAATAATTAATAACACTGCCTAATAAAGATTATGCAATTCATGCCTTTTATTTCCAATACTTGAGAGTCAAGACAAATTCTCCTTTTCAAACAATAATTTGATGTAAAGTACTGCTCAGTTATATCATGTTGAGTCAGACCACTTTTTAAGATGACGAGCTTTAACGTATAGTTCAAACTAATTATATATGTAACACGGTTATTCAATAAATATATATCATATTTTATTTTCTGTTGTCCTCAACGTGCTCACATCTACACCTAAAAATGTTGGCTCCTTTACAACCGAAAGCACTATTCATCCCCTTTCAATTGTTAAAAATGTATCCGTGTATTAGATGAGGCAGTGCCCGGGAATTTTGTAATTTGATAGTTTTTGCTCTGTTAGGGAGGGATTTTGAGCCAGCATATACAGACACTCATGTTTGCCCTTGGTCATATTGAGAGCTTTTCCTGGGCGATTGACAAAAGCCGGGTAGAGTTCTTTCAAATTATCATATTCTCGCCGAAGTTGGTGAGCATAAAGGCAAGAGTTCATTGCATAAGCATGGAACAAAACCAAATTACAACAATTCTTGAAAATAATAGCATTTGTTTAATATATTATCAAAGCTGAAAAATATACAAACAATTTTATATGTTATAAATTAAAAATAAATCATAAATTATTTGAAAACGTCTAGACAACAAATTGAAGCAAATTGATGATGTAGCAAGGATATACATGTTCCCAAAATATAAAGGGAATATTCGAAAAAATGCTTTTAAGACAAACTAGTATCTGCCATCCTTTGGCTCCTACATAATTATGTCTGTGGTTGTTATGTTAAAACAGCAACACGAATGTTTTTTTAAACAAAACTGCAATGAAAATATCATACAAAATTCTACAACAATGTCTCGAATACCTCAGTTTCAAAATACAATTTTATTCCCAAAATAAATAAATATATATATATATATATATATATATATATATATATATAGATAGATAGATAGATAGATAGATAGATAGAGAGAGAGAGAGAGAGAGAGAGAGAGATGTAATATATATATATATATATCTACTGCTCCAAACGCTGAAAATACTTTTGCATTATTTCAGTAATTATCTCCTGTTTTGAATTTCTGAAATCGTTTTTCAACGAGTATTATTTCCACTTTTGTCTGCAAAAAATATTTTCGTTTTAATGGAAGCCATTTTTCAGTGACATTTTTTTACCTTGCTTTTCTTATAGTGTTTAGTACGTTCAGAAAGGAAAATACTAAAAGTGAAAAGTAAAAAAAAATCTGAGTTACCTTTGTTTATATTAAAACGTTAATTAGAAAGTTTGTCTTTGTTTCATCATTTATTAAGTAATTTACTTCTTAAGTTGTTTTCGTTCAATACTTGTTCAAAAAGTTTGCTGGACACTTCTCCCACGTTGGTTGTTATTTTAAATGCCCAATTACGCACACACACACATACACGTAGATAAAGTGCATATACAGACACACACGGACACTTACATACCCACACATATATTTGTATATGTATATGTGCGTTTAATTATATGTATGTTTATATATAATGGACCATTTGTCGGTTTTTTTTTTTACTTATTTTTGCCTCTTCAGTCAGAAAGTAAGAAAATTATATATATGACTTCACCTAAGCCCGATATTTTTATCAACTGATACAGGTTGGAGGTAGTTGACTCTAATCTACACTTAGTCAGTGCAGTTTCTAATGATGTCTGGATGTGGACGTGAATGACTATTGAACGGGTAAGTCAAGTATTTGGAAAAATTGAAAATAGTGTATGGTCTGAATGTAAACTTTCTCTTCATATATCCGTATGTGTAATAGCCGTCTTATCCACACATTTATATTCCGCTGATACGTGGACCACCTATCGAAAGAACATTAAGTATTAGTGTGTTTTCCTCGGCATCATCTGAGACGAGTAATGGACATCAACTGGCACACTTGTACACAAGATTCAAAATTCCTTCAGCCCGAATATATAGGGAAACAACATATCCGTAATCAAATGGTCTGGACAGGTGTCTTTTGACACAGATAGGGGATAACAGATTGCCAAAAATCTTTGTTATGGTGAGATGCTACAAGGTAATCGATCCGTTCATTAGCCTAAAAAATAACTTTCATGTATGTAGTTCAGTGTAACTCTAATGACTCTAAGAGTTAATTTTCAAGACTGGAAAAATGTTGCTGGCGATAGATCTGTCTGGAGAGCGTTGATTTACGGTCGCTGCAATAATTTTGAGCCAAAGTGAATTGCACCATTAAAAATGGGGAAGCAGAATTTGACCCAAAGGTATTAGGACGCCAAAACAGTTATTGTATTTGTGGTAAAGTCACACTTCCTACGGTTGGAATAGTCAGTATGAAGACGAAAAGGTTACTTATACGAATTTTGTTACAATATTTGCAAGACAGTTACTTGACTCAAACACGGCACAATTTACATTTACCGGCATGTTTCCAACTTAGGATTGTCACGTGGATAGGAGAAGGTTTTAAAAGTGAAGCTGGTCTTAAAAATCAATAACCGGTTCATAGCACTGCCTTAGTTTGGGTAAAAATGATGGAAGTAAGAAATATTCTGAATTAATAACACAACAAGCTATCGAATGAAATTGTTCTGTAAATACATATACACACACAAACACACAAACACGCACACTCGCACACAAACACACACACAAACACGCACACTCGCACACAAACACACACACATATATATATATATATATATATATATATATATATATATATACAGACACACACACACACACACATATATATATATAGAAACACAGACACACACACACACACATATATATATATATATATATATATATATATATATATATATATATACAGAAACACACACAAACACACACACACATATATATATATGTATATATATACAGAAACACACATATATAATGATTCGTGGTATAAAAGCATAAAATATCAGCAGATGTGCACACAACAATAACAGTCGTGTGTAATATTTGATTAAGTTTTCGCATTAATAATCTTGTATGACAATTTAATGACTTGTATTATTTCAGGATATTTCTTTTACAAATACTGATCTTGTTATAATTATATATTATCATTTTACTACATACCTTCATGAATGAACTGATAAAATCTGGGCTTTCGAACATAAAAGAGAATCGAAATCAAATTATCTTTCTTATAAAAGAAAATAATGGAACATCGGGAGTCATTCTAATATCCTTTACCAAATATATTGATGTCTGGACAATCTTGGAATCATTTCCTCCGCTCATAATTTTGCTCTTTTCGGGATGGTTCTAGTGACGTTCTTTATTTTGGTAATGCAGGCAAATCCTTAGCCATACGGCCACTTTAACTTATATTAAGTCCCTAAACTATTTGCTTAAAAATTAAATATTTGAATTGATAGCAATCATCGAATTTTTTTAGACATCTAAATTTCTATCAAGCATTGAAATTGTCGTTTACATAAATTGTTAACACCCAATTACAGCCTCTTTCGATTTACTTCCCTCTCCCTCTCTCTCCTTTTTATATATCTGTATTACTGTTTTCTGTCTCTTATTTCTTTCTCATTATTCCTTTTTCTTTTCTCCCTACTCCCCTCCCATTTGTATACATTGAGAGAGATATGAAATTATCCTCTCCCTATACTCTACCATGTCTCTTTAACTATCCCTCTCACACCCTCTGTTAAATTACATACTACCCATCAATTTTAATGTCATTTTTCGTTTCCTTTCATTGTTGGAAGTGCTATCTGATGAGCCGGCGTCCTTTTCTCTAGGGTGAAATAAATTATTATAATGGTACCTTGAAGAGGTCTGTCTTTCATATATATATATATATATATATATATATATATATATATATATATATGCACAATTCATTGAATAAGGCAGACAAGGTGATTTGATTATTTTTATACACTTTCTCATGTGATCTAATATTTTTTTCTTCTCAGATAATTAATTATATAAATACTCTATTAAATTTCTTTTTTTCACAGCGCGTTCTACTATAGATTTAGCTATTTTCCATGTTGACGTATATTAAGTGTTAACTACTGTTAACAAGAAATAGTTTGTTACCTGTATATATATATATATATATATATATATATATATATATTATGTTTTCATTTTCAAAACATGCTCAGGATATTTGTTCATTATTGAATTTTTTGTCGTTTTTTTTCATAATAAGGCTCCCATTACTTTTAACATTTTTTGCATTTATGTAATGCTATTATGCTGTTATATTTGTGCTCTCAAATAATGTTCTTAATTCTACTTTCGTTTTGTTTATACTTTTCATTCATTAGATTATTATGAAAAAAAATATGTTATTTTTTATGTTTCTATTCTCATCGTTTATACTAGAGATAAATGCCTAATATGGAAATCCAACAGCCGATTATGAAATCCGTTATCAATACACTTTTTTTTTATCTTGGTTAATTCGTTAATGAAAGCGTGCGAGAGGGTGGATTCTCGCGCTTTCTCTTGAGAAAAGATTTAGTAACACCTATTTTATATCTAAGAGTTTATTCACTAGAGAGATTAAGATAGCAAGATGTTTGTCGACTTTCCGTCGACACTTCCTCAGAAAGAAAATTCTCATCAATATAAAACAGAGATACAGATAAGAAAAATATTATCAACAACTGGTATAAAAAAATAAATAGCCCAATAGTCATATAATAGAGGAAAGAAAAACAGTTCATTACTAAATATGCTCCCAGTCAAGCAGTAGTTTCCCCGAATTGGACCAAACTTTATTTCATCTCCCGTTGTCTATAATATATTAGACTCAAAGTTGCCTAAGTAAAGTCTTCTCCTAGACCTGTGTATGACAGAAGCAATCAGGAGAATTGTTCTTCGTGCAAACGCTAGAATTTCATAGGTACTCGTCAATCACAGATACGTGAGTTCCAGGCAAGGTGTGAAAACACGAGCCTCTTACATCAGGTTTTCGCAAACTCACTAGTCTACGATCAAAGTTATCGTGTACTGGTGTGGTAGTAAGAAAAATCTGTTCAAATATATATATATATATATATATATATATATATATATATATATATATATATATATATATATATATGTTTGAATAAAAACAGACCACGTTAAGGTTCCATGTAATAAATTATTTCACCATAACCAGTTAAAGTAACGCGAATTAACAGCGTCTAAAAAATTTGAAAGAAAAACTGTCCTCGTGAAAGTAGTGTAGCTTCTTCCGTTAAAGTCGGTCTCCACCTCTCCACACCTTAGCCATCTATATCTTGAGACTAGACACAATAAATTCGAACAACATCTAGCCGACACATTGGAGTTAAAAATTAAAAATAAGAATTTGAAATGATACATATGACACATTCATATCCTCTTTCCCACCTCACTTCCTCACTTCGTTAATTTTACGTATACTTGAGGAGGTCCGTCAAAAATGTGTGAATTTCTTTTCATTTTTCATTTTTCATTTCAATTTTTGGAAGTAAAGTCTGATGATCCAGAGACCTGTTAAAGGGGTTATGGTGAAATAATTTATTACATGGAACCTTAACGTGGTCTGTTTTTATTCAAACATATCTGCTCTGAATTTAACATTGAGCTCTCCGGATATCATCCTCCTCGCTGTCTACCCATACGGATTACCTAAGTTTGCATAAAATATATATATATATATATATATATATATATATATATATATATATATATAATGACTGTTATAGAAGTATCTATGTGCTTGGGCAAATTGTAAATTATTTAAAAGTCAGAATAACGTACAGCATTATTCTGAATAAATCAACACAAAATGTGTTATTTTCTCTTTCACAATGAAAAGGATAATGACAGTAAGTAGTGTTTTCGAAAATATTTACTTTGATCAGAACAGGATCTGTAATATTTTCTTAAATGCAACGTTATTTTCTTATGTATTATAAAACGGTAAGTTTTTCAATATGTCCTAAAATCAACACACACATATTATTAAAATATTCTATTATAATAGCTTACAATAAACACTTTGCACATCAGTACAAAATATTTCATGTTTCGGAACTATAATTGTTCCTCTTCGAGCGATGTTTCATATCATATAATAAAAATGATTTCTTTCATAAATCTGCAAACAGATCATTACCTCTTTTGAAAGGTAAAAACGGTTGTAAACGAAATATCAGAATTAACATATGTACTTCTGGTCATATCAATATTATACAATAAATTGTCAGATCTAATCTAAAATAGAAAAATGAAAAATAAATTTGAGGGTGGAGGAGGTGTGTTATTAATCATGTCTTGATAAATTGACACTCTAGACAAGTTAGCGGCGGACATATTGCAGCCAAATACAAAAGTCAGATTCGGTACGGTGAAAATAGATTTGACTTGAACCAAAGAAGAATTTAAACATTTTTCAGCATTTTTTATACAACCGAGTCTTCTTAAACGGACAGAATAGTTAAAGTTTAAATAATTTGTTTCGAGAACTTTAATATACAAAACTAATTATGTTGAAAGGGGAGTAAAACAAGGCAAAATTAAAGCTGAAATAATCAAATAATAATTGTGTGACCATATTATACTTCTAAAATAATGGCTATGAAATTACAATGCGTACAATATATTTGAAAGTATCTGTTAACTATATTTTATTGTGAAATTTGTACAATGTTTGCATAATACCTAACAAATTCATAAGAATTATATAATAATTAATTAATTTCTTTCGTTTAGCAGAAATTTATATTTTGAAAAGTTTATATTATGTAGCTTTTCATATAAACGGAGGGACAAGGGTCATATAATCATTTACTGATTCTCTTTTTTTTAAATATTTTCCCTTTTACTGTAGAATTTTTATTAAATTCTTTTAAATGTCAAACATAATTGGAAAGAGTTGTGCTTTTATTTAGTCATTGTTGTTGAAAGATGAAATGTGATGAAATCACCTCTGTACTGACAAAATAAAATTTCTTTCAGTAGAGGAAATGGTATATTTGTAAACAATATTATCAGTGAGATATATATTTTGTAATTGACATTCGTTAGTATTTCTACAATTACACAGCATATTATCCTTATTGATTTCTCTTTTGGAATAACGATTTTTACCTTGGGTTAATTGTCGATTTCAAATTTTGTTTGTTTTAATATTTTTTTTCTAGAGTATCTGTACAAGTGTAACTTAATTTAAGTGTATTTTTATTAAAAAACAATCTTGCTTAGTGGATTATTACTTGAGAAATGTTTCTGAATTAAATAATTTGGTTATATATGGGTTTGAACCAAATGATTTTCTGTTTTCATATTTTCCTTGTTATCAATATTGTGATGTATTTATTTAATGTCAGGGCATTTATAGACACGATTTTTAAGGAATTGTTGTAAAAATTGGTAGTTTTATAGTATACATCTTCATCGGAAAAGATATAACAAATTCTATATTCTATTGAGGAGGTTATGCGTTTGATTATATATGGAGGGTTATTAGATGTTTGGTGAATATGTAATGGATATGCATCAATTTTCATGTATGATTGGTGTATACTATTGACAATGTCTACTGTTAAATCAAGGAAGTTTAGATTTACTATTTCTATTAATGACTACGTGATAACTATTCATACATCGAAACCCGATTTATTTGAAATCAGTCAGACAACTTACCCATAGGCTAGTTAAGGAATGTTAACGTTTTTCTCTATACGAAATACGCAAGCGGCTCGGAGCAGTCAATTAATACTTGAAGAGTAATACAGAATAGCCGGTGGGGCCCCTTTTTTCGGGAGCCTATACACACACACACACACACACACACATATATATATATATATATATATATATATATATATATATATATATATATATATATATTATCAATATAAAAAGAATTACAAATCTCCTAGCATAAAAGATTAGAAATCTCAAAAATCGAAAATTAAAAACGCTGGTATGTCTAGAGAAGATAATAATTGACAACAAATGGCTACAATTGAAAGAAAAGAAGAAGAAAATTAAAAGGAGAATATATTAAGGTGTGAGTGTAAAATGAAAAAAAAAACGAAGAAAAGTACAAATGGACACGACAGTCTACACGTGCATTCAACCTCGCAGACAGGCGCACACGCAAGAAAGCATATCAACACAGAGGGGCCCATGACCGCACGCGCAAACGTACACACGAAAACAAACATTACGGAAAAAATTACCCAAATAATACCTGCGCGAAGAATAAGAATCGAAAAATATAAGCAGTCAATTGCTAATACCCACTGACGAGTGGATGAATATATCCGTCGAGAAAACACTGGAATTCTGTTGATGTCCGTTAATTTTATTCTCGATGAATAACATCTTATTAGAAAATTGTAAAAATAGAAATAAAAAAAAAGGTAGACACACAGACATAAACTCAAATTTTTGGATGAAAACTTGCTGCCAAAATACTCTCTTCTTCTTTCTGTACTAGTAAAGATCACATTTTGCAAAATAAATTCATTTTTTAAAGTAAGAAGGATCTAAATGTTGGGCCGTCTTTTAGCATGGCCTTTTATCAGAATCAATATTTTAAATAGTCTTTTATATTATAGGAAAAAAAAAAGAAAAAAATTAACATTCTAACTTGATTTCTGGACCTGAAATATCAAGACATATGGAGAGAAAAGCAATCCTCCATTTTCAGTAAGAAGTGGAAAATATAGAACATGCTGCTCCAGACATTTTAAATCTTAGTGTATACATATATATTGATAAGTAAAAACAACGCATTAAGGATAAAAATGTAATTTGGCATGACAAAATGTGCCTCATGCACGATATAAAAGCAAATACTATGCATCACAGTAAATCTCTGTTTCTATAGATCATGGTTGTGGAACACTTTCATGTAACAATAGTTTTCATTATTTTTGTTTCGGCTAAATATTGTCCGGATATCACGCAGGCGATTATCATCTAGCGCATACCAACCAAGCTACTGTCTATCAAAACGTTGCTACCAAGAAACGACGTCTTAGTTTCGCCCCGGTGAATATTTAAATGGACTCCTACTACAATGGTGCTTCCTTTCCTTCCCTTGCCATTGATGGTTCTTCAGAATGTAACATTTTCCATGATTATGTTTCTGATAAATCTATAATATATCTTTGCCATTTGTCGCATGTACACAAATTATTTATCTCTGCTAAATACTGTTGTTTCATTGTTGATGGAATTGTCAAGCTATCCCTTTCATATAATGTGGGTAGATACAGTATTGCAGGCCAGCGCTATTATATTATTTCTCAATGACATTTTAGCATTATTTCCTGACTTGCTGGTTTGCAAGAATGAATTTTGTATGGATATTCAAACTTCACAAGAGTTATTACAATGCACAGCTTAGTGCATTTCATCTACGTACATCGAATCTATTCCTGCCACTTTCTTGCAACGTCAGGATACTGCCTTTCATACTTAATATATAATTCATAATACTTGTCGCTACATTTGGTTGACATGCATACTGTTCTTTATATCTGCGAACTGCAATGAATTCTTTGTAAAGAGGTAGGGGTCGTTTGTTTCTTGCTTTTCCTACCTTTTTGATATTGAACTTTCCCTTCTCCCCAGCTGGCCAGTACTCAAATTTCGAAAGATCCTTCTAACCTGCTATTTATCAGAATGCTGAGTGAAAAATGATAAATGCACGTTTTTATCTAGTACGAATTTGGTGATAATTGCATCTTGGTACAACGATCTCAATATTTAGATCATTCTAACATTAATATGCAAATAAATGGAAACTTATATACACACAATCCCAGTGTTCGGGAAATATTTAAATTGAAAATGTGTACCACGCTCACAAGCAGAATATGTGCATCTAAATAAATCGTCAGTTCAATATTTATTTATAATTCTCTGGATTCTAAAGAAAAAAGGTAACTGAGATAAATAATATTCTAATGGTGTTAACTAAGGAAGACGAACAATATCAAATTAAAATTATATATTAAAGACGGATAGATAAAAACGAATGCAGAGAAATAAAACGATTATAATGAAGGCCGACTTTCACGGAAACTAATCCGACGATCTAGTTTCGCTGATTCCCAAATTGCATGAATTTAAGCGTGCTAATAGGTTGGCATCACAGTCACAGACTTTCACTGTCGAAACTGTTAAATGTAGCCGACTCAACTACAATAAATTCATGTCTCCAACTCCCCTTTTGTGGAACTTCCTTCGTCTTGCTTTCCTGATATCTATAATATCCAATTATTTAAATGCAATATAAATCGACATCTTTGCATTCCTTGATCTAATTCATCGTCCTTCTTTACATCCCTTCCTAAATCACGCCATTTTTCTCTTGCTCTCACAATCTGTAACCAAATTGCGTGGTAATAGCTCTCGCGACTTACTTGGGGTGAAATGCTTAAAAAAGATCCGTGTCAGCTGATCCGAAATAACCATACTCATATAGTGTGATAGAAAATGTCGAAAAAGCGCAAGAAATTCACACTACATAAAGTATAATATTATCTCGTTCAGAATTGTTTTGACCAGCGTAAAAAATAGAGATAATTTGCAAAAAACATTGAAAGTGGCATTAATTTGTAAACCCAAATTTTCTATGAAATAAAAGGAAATTAATATATGTATTTTGTATATCTCATGAAAATATCTATTTGATTACAAGGAAATATATAATATAGATTTTTCTCTGATATGAATTATGTTCGGAAATATTTTTCAGATGAACAATATGGCTTTACATTGTTTACGTCAAAAGTCGATATATTAAGCTTTATTACCAATATACTTATTAGGCTTTAGTTAGGAACAATAAAGTAGGAGTTGTGATATTATATATCTGGAAACCATTTGAAATTCTGCCCCTTTCTACAATCTCTAGAGTTATTGTGTGTCTGGTAGAACACTTAATCCAGGCATGCTTACCAAATCGTTTAATGAATGATTCTGACGAACGATTGTTTTTATCCATATCAAAGACATCCGAAGTATTACCAGTTCCTAGTTATGTACTTTTGCTAAAGACGTTATTACTTTATTCTGCGTTAATAATAATTCCGATATGTACTACAAATTAAAAATGGCAACGGGTCTGGAAAAAGAATGCCACTCGGTTTTTGAGTGTGGCAAGGGAGTGTTTCTTAATTTGAATGCCATCAAAATGAAACTATTAATTTTAATATTCACAGGGAATAATTTTCACTTCTTTGCGCATAGCTGAAGCTGATATACATCAACGCAAATCAGTCCGTTTTCTTTGTTCCACGTTTGCTACTGACACGAAGTGAATTGATTATATTTGATCAATTATTAGGTAAGCAAAAAGAACAAAGGTGATTAAATATTATTTTTCCTATATGGTTATTTCTCATTGTATTTTCTTAGGTTTAAGTTGTTCTTATGTCGGCATTTAAAAAATAGTTCATTGTGTCTATTTAGTAATAAATCTGGATCTTTGTGTTTGATCATGAGGATTTTTGTTTTATATTCATAAGTCGCATCTGTCTCAGAAATTTTCTGGAGTTTTCTGGAGTTCTGGCTCTCGAGATTATTTTCCACTTTTTCCTTTTGGAAATGTTGCTATGCTCGCATGAACGCGAACACATGACTGTATGTGTATAACTATGGTATTGTACTTGAACACTGATAAGTCTTTTAATATGAACATGTTTTTATATGGAAAGAGAAGCATGCATGTTTTTTTTTGTATATGTGAGTGTGGATGTGTATAATTAGATATATATATGTGTGTGTGTGTGTGTGTGAATGTATATATGTAGGTATATATGTATATATATAGGTGTGTGTACGTGTATATACGTATATGTATAGATGTGCTACGATGGGTGCTTGTATATATGTATATATATATATATATATATATATATATATATGTAGATATACATATAATTATATATGTGTGTATATACGTAAGTATATATGTGTATGTGTAGATATGTATGTGTATATGTATGTATGTGTCCTTCTACAGGTGTATATATGTATGTTTCGGTATACACATATAGTTTTATGTGGATGTCTGGATGTGTGTATATGGATTTATAGGTATATGGGGATATGTATGTATGCGGATATAAATAGATGTTCGGATATGTGTAGGGGTGTGTATGTGTATGGATATATAGAATATTATAAAAGAAGGACCTAATTTTCTGTTAGTAATGTTTTATCCAAATTTATCCTCTAATATTCTCCAATTTGAAGTGAGTTTAAATAATACGGAGGTAAATTTTAAATTGATAATTTAATCTAAATTGAAATATATTACCCTTTAATAATCATTATTGATGATAAAATTATTTAAATTGGAATAAACTTTGATAATTATATAGGTATCTAAAAACAGTGACGAGTTTAATTTATGAACAAAACTCAAACGAATAGGTGTCAACTTAATAATCAACAAGAAAAAAGTTTAGGAAAATGAAAAAGATTAAAAGATGTAAAATGAATTATTCTTTCAATGTACTTTCGTTGAATTGTTTCCAATCGACCATTTCATAGAAAATACGCAAAACTCCAACAAACATCAAATTAAAGTTTTCGTAGACATTTAGATTTATATCAAACATTAAGCCCCAAATATACCCTTTAAATTAATATGAAATAACAGCGTCCAAGAAATTGAGTGAAACCTTCTCTCATCAGGATTGTTTTATTGTATCTTCTTCCTTTTATGTCGGTTTCCTCTTCACCACTTACCCATCCATATCTAAAGATAACATAAGTTGAGTGAAGCGTTTGCCTGGTCCACACCAAGGGGGGTTAGGGATAAAGAATTGAAATGGTACAACTAACTCACTCATGTCTTCTCTCCGCCCTCACTTCCTCACTTCGTTAATTTAGATATGCTTAATATGGCCCGTCAAAAATGTGTAAATATCTTTTCATTTTTCATTTCAAACTTTGGAAGTAAAGTCTGATGATCCAGATCCATTTTAAAAGGGCTGTGGTGAAATAATTTATCACATGAAACCTTAAAGTGATCTGTTTTTTATTCAAACATCTTTGCTCTGAATTTACATTGAGCTCTCCGTATATCATCCTCCTTGTGTCTACCAATACGGATTACCTAGTTTTGCATAAACTAAATATATATATATATATATATATATATATATATATATATATATATATATATATATATGCGTGTGTGTATCTATCTATCTATCTATCTATCTATATATATATATATATATATATATATATATATATATATATATATATATATATGCACAACACACAGACACAAAACACACACACACACACACATATATATTCTTTTCTTTTACACAATTTTTATGGGGGCTAAAAGATTATACACACTGCCACGACTGATTCTTATCACAGAGGTGTTCAGCAATTAATTTCCTATTTTTCTGGGGTTCCTTTTTAGTCTACTTTCCTTTGTTAATATACTGAGCTGCATTGTGCAAAAATAGTAATAATAGCAAAAATAGTAATAACACTAAGCGGTGTTCGATAAACCCTAACAGTAATTCGGTGCGCTCTCTTTAAAATAGAACGACCGCGTTCTTCTCGGCTCCAAAATGAATAATATTGAAACTATTATTAATCAGCTATATATAAAGTGCTTCAATTATCTGTAGTTGCAAATTACAATAAAATATATGTAAAAATGACAGTGGCAACTAGAACAGTTTTTGTGGCAGTTGTGTATGTGTGTTTAACTGCATCATTATGGAACCGACGTCGCATAAATGGCATGTCATTCTACTATTTAATTGGTCCTAGGGTTGGTCGATATATATATATATATATATATATATATATATATATATATATATATATATATATATATATATATATTGATAACTTAATAAAATTTATCAGAAATTTTAAAAAGTTATTTATTTACAAGTAAAATGAAATATATGAATCGAAAATTTTCAAAATTCAAATGTTCTAGAAATGTTGTTTAAGAATTAAACAGCAGTCGATTAGAAGAAAAATTGCTTTCACTGTCTGATTACATCGACATTTATTGGAAAGAAAAAGAGAGAATAAAGGAAGCGAAATAAGGAAGCGTTGCAACTTCCGTATTCTATTAGGTTGGTTCAAAAATAATGTCGGTTTTTGACGTTAACAAATGCGTCAAAAACCGACATTATTTCTGCTATATAGAGTTAACAGGGGATGTCAATTTTCATTATTTGGTGTTGTGTCGACATCATTTTGAAGGTAATATCGCCTCCTCCCTTCTTTTTCTCTCTCCGACATATTCCCACCTCCATGTCTCTGTCTAACTGTTTCTCCCTGTTTCTGCTTGTGTGTCTATTTATCTGTCTGGTGCCCTCCCTCTCTCTCTCTCTCTCTCTCTCTCTCTCTCTCTCTCTCTCTCTCCATATATATATAAATATGTATATATTTGTATATATATATATATATATATATATATATATATACGTATGTATGTATGTATATATATATATGTGTGTGTGTGTGTTTGTACGTATGTATATGTATATGTATGTATCTTCTATATATGTATGTATATATAATTATGTATATATATATATATATATATATATATGTATGTATACAAAATTATGTATATATATATATATATATATAATTATATATATATATATATATATATATATATATATATATATATATATATATATATATATACATATATATATATATATATATATATATATATATATATATATATATATATATATAAAACAATATACCAGATTGCAAGCTCAGTGTCCAAAGATAAAACATTCCGACACCAGTAAAGTAAAAACAACTAAGCAAAGTGCTCATTACACTAAATAGAGCAGGCAAACCTACCTACGTTTCCCCTACGCGGTTCATCAGTATATATATATATATATATATATATATATATATATATATATACACGATAATTTAATTCATCTTTGTATTTATCGGTTAAGGGAGAAATCTAGATTCGTTATAAAACATGAACATTTTCGTAAATGGGACCGTTTCTGATAGCCGTTTAAATTTATGAAGATGCCAAAAGACAGCAGCATCTGTTAAACAGAAAATAAAATAAATAATTTCCAAGAAATGATTTATGACCTTTCATTCAAGTAGATTGGATGATTTTGAAGACAAATAATTCAGCAATTTTGTATCTTATGTACTATTTATTATAAGGTATATGAAACAAAATATGAATTCGCTGAATTGATTTATTCGGTGCCAGCTTGTATATTTTCATTTTTTTCTTTTTTGTGTATTTCACATTTTCTTCTTTATTTTAAAAGAACATTTGGCAATAACGTTGTATAAGGAAATTCGATAAGATTAACAAGATTTCCGTTCTATATTCTTCATTTTATTTATGAATTTTAACACAGTAAAACGAATTAAAGTCAAAGTCTCATCCTTTTTTTAAAGTTGTAATATCTAGATTAACCGTAAATTATAAATATTTCTTTTTTGCACTTCTCTCTTGTGAAACTCTCTTTGGATTTCTTACTTCCCAGTAAACTTCGACCATCAAAAATCCTATGAAAATATCACTCATTATCTTCTATCTTATTGATACGTGTTGTTTTATTGTCCTCTTCCCTTACTAGTATATTTTTCTCATATTCACTCACTATCAATAGCCTATTGCATTTTGTGGTTCTATCTTTTTCCTTTGGGTGAAATGAATCAACAAATATTCGTCGCTAATATGATTTGTCTATTTTTTCCCTGAATTTCACGGTAAGACTGCTTCCCTAGATATATATATATATATATATATATATATATATATATATATATATATATGTATATTCGTAAATTACTTCAATTTCTGTTTTGGACCAGAATTCTGGTTCGTGTTAAAATCTGGATATAAAATGTTGACGTCTGATTACTTCCGGTTTATATGGCGCTATCAAATATTTTTAATAATATTGTGAATATATGGGTATTTCAGATTTTATGAATTTTTAAAGACTAGTGTATTCGTGTATAGCATATAATTAATCTCCAAACAAAACTGATACCACTTTTTTGAGGAAAATGAAAAATCTATTGAAATTACGTCCTTGTAAAATATCACCGTCACACAAAGCGATATTTAGCAGATTTTTTGACGAAATTAGACATGCAGAAATCAATAAGCTAAAAGACAACTGTGTGGAAAACTGTGAAGTCGACGAGATAAATCTTTGTACAGTCTTCAGTTATCATGTTGTCAGCGAGTCAACAGTTAATACAAATTTAATACAACAGAACTAGAACATATCTTGATAAGTTTTCTATATGCCACATTCGTTCCGCTATGAGTGATTATGGCTCTCCAAAAATTTCTGTATTTTGTAGGTGTTATTATTTCTTTTCCTTCTTTGACATCTTGCGAAATTTCTGTACTGTCGATCAATTAAAGCAGCTTGTTAGGTAGATAATTAACTTATTTTCCCTGTTTTTCTTCGGCCCAATATATGCTGTGTGTCAAACACTTCAAGCTATCTATGAGCACTGAAAATTAGTTTGTCTTTTTGTCCATTTTGCTTCCATTTTCCAGAAACTTTCCTCATTATCCACATGTTCACTTCATGGTATTTTATTCATCAATTCTTCTTATTTTAACTCTTGCAAACAAAAACGATCGTGGTATATGAAACTTCTGAAGCAATAACATAATCTCATATACTGGCTTCTTTTTAAATTTACTTTGTTGAATATTATGCAAATTCCAGCTAATTTATATCGGTCTAATATATAGATTCAAAATACCCTGTATATATTTAAAAAAGCTAACATACGAAGTGTTTGAATAAGGTGTAAATTCTTTTCACGTGATCATTCCTAGAGGCAAATATATGAATAACACATATTTTGAGATATTGAAAACGACAAGCAACGTACCATTGGTAAATTTCATTTCTTAATATTCCATCATGGATATGCAGGTATCTTTTTATTTTTATTATATGTATATGATTTCTCATGAGTGTGTGTATGTGTGTGTGAGCCTGTATATGTATGTGTGTAGTTGATCATGCTTTCCACTTATAACGTAACATCATGCTGTAAGCCTACGATTTTTACTTCAGTTGAAATTGACGTCTGTCAGATTCAAGTTTCATCAGATCTGCTTTTTTAATTTACATATTTCTTTTTATATTTTCCAGGTATAAGCGTATAAGGGAGTGTGCATGTCATCAGGAATAGTAGTCTTGTTTTTTTCTGTTAGCCTCACTGGAGAAAGATAAAAGAATAATTTAAACATATAAAAATAATAAAAAAAAAACAGCTGGACTCCATTTATCAGGAAAAAATACCGAACGAATATTCTGTTATACGCACTGAGCTAGGAATCTAATCTAACCTATCATGAGGAAACAAAAAAAAGAATGACATGCTCCACTAAATATAAGTAAATTCAAAATAAAAGATATCTAACGTTGCATGTAATGTTATTTATGGAGTGTTAATCGCTTTAAATCCCGTTTCAGGTAGTAAACCTTAGGCATGAGAATGTTCAATTAAAGTATGTAATATTAATTTTGAGAATTGTGTAAAATGCTAACCCGGATGAAACGCGGATTATAAAAATAAAATATATTTGCTTTGCGTTAATTTTTTTTCATATTATTACAAACAAAGTGAAAGGTATTTTTATTGTTTCAACCCAAGCAAAGCAATAATGCCACTAAGATGAAGAGATTACACATAATTAATTTAGGAAGAAATGAGTAAAGAAAACCATATGAACAGGGAACAGAAAGAAATATAAGGCAGAGATATATAAATTTTAAAACACTTTGCCCTTTTAAATAAATGAATATAAATTGATTTTCTTCAATTGGTAGATGATCAATTGATGCAGTAAAATATGCTGTTAAACGGAGCTAAAAAGTACATGTTAATTGTAACGCCAGCAAAAGGCAAGATCCACTTTTTAACAATCAGAGGGAACGTTTTTCTACTTTGATCAGCATGGCTAATGCTAACCACCATTTGCTGGAGAGTGGATATTTGCGGACTAACTTTTATCGCTGTCGTGAAGTGGGATGAAAATACTGAATAAATTGCTAAGTTTGTGGCTAGGAAATGTATTTAGCTCTAGATAATTTTTGATAGAACATTGTTATAAATCTACCATTCTTCCTTGATTTGAATATTGAAGTAACATCTGGTCTGGTGCTCTTGTTATATATTTAGAGTTTATTGATAAAAGGTAAAGAAGAACCGGAAATGTTACTGGTCCTAACCCGCCATCACAACTTCAGTTACTTTCTTACAGTCGTAACGTGTCTTCAGGTATTTTTTCTGTAAATAATTTCATAGTAATTGTTCTGATGAACTTTGCTCTATAGTTCTTAGATTTTATGAATTTAGGCGATGTATTACATTGATTAAATGATCTCATCATTTTACATTTGAAACGGCCATATGTAACCGCAAATACTATAGACATGGTTTCTTCTCTCGCATATTTCGCTTATGGAAATCACTTCCAGGTTTTTGCTTCCCAGTTAATTTTAACCGTAAAATGCACTAAATTCAGTGTCAATCACTATCTTCTGTCTTCTTAATACTTGTTATTTTATTGTCCTTTCTTCTTAATAATATATTTAATATTATGCGTCTTAATGGCTTTTTGTCTTGCTCGGGGTGAATTCATTTAAAACGTATACTATTGAATCAACTAGAAATAGAGTGATCATTTGATTTCCTTTGTCATTTGATTGAATCTATTTGATCCTGACACTGATATTTTGTCACTGTTAGGCTATGATAAATATATTTGGCGTCCCATTAAAATACCACGTTCTAATTGGGAGTTCGATCTTCGGTGACTGCATTACTAATTTAACCGTTAATGAACATTAAATTTATATAAACTCATAAAATGTATTCGTTTTGCTAAATTTTGTAAAATGAGACAATGAAATTACACATCATTTATTTATATCCTGCTAGTTGCAAATGTTTCTGCTCAATTAAGATGCATATTAATTTCTGGACTACAATATTTGGGCAACTTCATTCGAAAGAATGAAACTAATTTTATCTACCATTAAATAGAATTCATGAAGAAGAAATTAAAAAATATAAATAAACACGGAGGAAGATTAGACCGAATCACACGAAAAACTAATTTCATACATAGCCAAGAAATTATGTTTCTCAATCCCAGTAAGGATTATCGATCTTTCCTCTATTGATCCTGTCTTCATTTCATTTGAATTAGTGTTGAGTGTCAACATCTGATGTCGTTCTTTTTATCACACAAAGATAGACACTGTTAAATATTTTACGCCAAATCCCAAAACATTATACTGTCTTTTAAAGTATAAAAATTAAAATGTCTTTTAATGTTAAAGAAAACATCAGGAAGAAAAATGCGTATACGTGATATGTGTACAAAATGTTCGTACCTGAAAACTGTACAGTATTCATTGCCTCTTCTTTAGGAAGAAATGAGGAAAGAACACCATGTGAACAGAGACCAGAAAAAAATATAAGGAAGATATACAGTGACACGCATAAGTATTGGATACATGTTATTTTCTGTTATAACTCTAGTTTACGCTCGCCATTTTGCCTGATAAGTAATATCTCATATATGTAATAACTCATAAATTTGAAGTATTTAATTTTCCTTCCACATACAATTACGAGATATTACTTACCAAATATCAGGCAAAATAAACTAGAGTTATAACAGAAAATAACATGTATCCAATACTTATGCGTGTCACTGTATATATAAATTTTAAAATGAATAAATATATAATTTTTTAAATGTATAAATATAAACTGATATTCTCATATTAGTAGCTGTTCAAAAGATGCAGTACAATATTCTGTAAAACGGAGCGAGGAAGTACATATGAATTGTAACTCCTCTCATTTTAATAATCAAAGGGACGTTTTTCAACTTCGATCAGCATGGCTTATACTAACCATCAGGAGAGTGGTTATTTGCGGTCTAACTTGTATCGCTGTCGTGAAGAGAAATGAGAATATTGAATAAATTGCTAAGTCTACGGCTACGAAATGTATTTCGCTCTAAATATTTTTTTGATAGAACAGTATTATAAATCTACCATTCTTCCTTGATTTGACTATTGCAGTTACATCTGGTCTGATGCTCTTGCTATATATTCTGACTTTCTTGATAAAAGCCAAAGAAGAACCTAGTCCTCTTGACGTCTGACAGATTCAAGTTTCATCAGATCTGCTTTTTGAATAAACATATTTCATTTTAAATTGCCTCTTTCCGAGAAAATAAAATATGTCCCTTTTGTGGAAGTTGCGACTTGAATTGAGGACGTGATGCCAGTTACCGCTTTCAACCGGATGAAAAATGATCGGCCACGAGACTATAATATTGAACCTAGAAAAGAGGGCGAGTAATCGATAATCCCTTTTTTTAAGCATCCATGAGCTGTTCTCATGAGTCGAGACATTGCTTATTATCCTATCTATGTTTGGCCACACAGATAATTATAGTAGACGTGTTTTCCAATTTCCGCTAGAGTCCGCATACGAAACTGAAAGATACTTAGCAATCGTAAAATAAATAATAGTATAGGAAAGGAGTTTTAAGACTAAAAGCTAAATGCAGGAAAATGTAAAAGGAAAAAAAAAACAACAGAAGAATAACTTAAAGCATTGCATAAATTGATTTTCAGCACAGCCTACTTATGATCGGTGAATAGCGATATAATTTTTTTTTTCATGTCTTCATTTATTATTGAAAAGTCGAAGTCTCTATAGACAAGATGCACCAAGGCATGAGTCCAGCTGACAACTCGTCAGATGTTATTACTCGGCGAAGGCAAAATAAGCTCAACACTAGAGTATATATCTAGACATTCATACCAGTTCTATTGTTGTACAAATCGGTGAGCTTCAGAAAAAGAAAGACACGAGCAAAATATGAAAATTAAAGCAAGCAACACATGCTCTGTTTCTGCAGAATTGTTAAAGCTACAGAAAGTAAATAACTGCAGTTGTATCAGTCGTGGCATTATTCTTTCAAGTAAACAGAGTAATATTAGTATTTTAAGACTTTCAGAAGTTTCTGCCTTCTGGATTTCACAATATATTTGGTACGACTGGGTCAGGTATACTGAGATACTGAGAGGAAATTATTAAAAAAATAATCAGTCTTTGACACTAAAATATATTGCTACGTCTACAGTTTAGAAAATATTTGAATCTCCTCATATATATATATATATATATATATATATATATATATATATATATATATATATATACTGTCGATCGATATATATATATAGGTTCAGTATACACGTGTGACTGTTAGATCTTCTGATATGGATCTGGGAAAGGATTGATTCACATAAAAAAACCAATGTATCTGAGTACCCTTAATTGCTAATTAATTATTCTTGCTCAAATAATGATTTCTTCAAAACCCAATCAAACAATCTGAGATTTGTATCCGAAATCAGATTTTGGGGGCAAGCAATTCATCTGGGATTAAAGGCAATCTAACAAGGACAGTGCGCTAATAGCATCGGTCACAACTTCAATTCTGCGAGAGTACTTCTTCTTCTTCTTCTTCTTCTTCTTCTTCTTCTTCTTCTTCTTCTTCTACTACTACTACTACTACTATGTGTCGTGTCTCTTTAAAACATGGATGATCATGGATTTGCATAATTCTCTGTCTTTTGTAACTCTTAATAAATTTAGTCCTTTTGCTATATCACATAATTCCCTTTCTCCCAAACATTTGCTCAAGCTCGTTTAGTAGGTTATATTCTACTTTCCACTATTTCTCTTTGATTTAATATATTCTATGAGTGTCAAATTTTCGAGCCCATTTTCCTCATTATGTACCCAATAAAATTCAACTTCTTTCCATCTTCTCTAAAACATCATTATTGCTCAAATATTTCGTCGATTTTAATCCGTGTATCCTTCTGTAAAAGCATATTTGACTCACTTTTTTTAAATCATTCTTCACTTCACAAACATCACTCTCCAAATGCGCATTCGGATTTCACGATCTTACTATTCGTCCTCTGGTAAAACGTTTCACAAATATTTCAATTAATGTCCTGTTTTTAATTTCGGTTTATCCACTTTGTAATTCGCATGTTGGTTTGTTCGTTTTGCTAACAGTTGTATGATCTGTTTTATTTTTACAATTGATCTTTAGCCGTTCCTCCCGCTTTTCTTTATTACACTCTGTAGGAATTCACGTTGTTTCCTTTTTTCAACTGTTATCAACGCTGCGTCATCTGCATATCTAATGGTATTAAGATTGTGGCATCAATAATGAATCTATGTAAGACAAATTATTCTCCAAGGCTTGAATAGGGCTGGTGAAAAGATATCGTTGTCCTTTGCAGATTCATATTTTGTGCATTGACTGAATTCATTTTCTTTCTGCATGTACGCAGTCTGTTCCGATTGAAAGTTCTGTATTCCTCTAATGTGAGGCATGGTGTTTTAATGTATAGCGGCTCGGCTTGAGGAATCGGAGAACCGAGTTCTGATTCCAATAGAATCAATTACATTCACTTTTGTGCTAATATCTTTGGGAAAGGTATGGATCCGCGTCTTTTCCCAACAGCTATGGTGGAAAGAATAATAGCAGGGCAAATCAGATGGCAACTGGTCTACCGCAAAAAAGAAATGGCAGCTTACTTCGGGAATAATCTCTCTCATCATTCATTTATCGAAAGATACCTGATTGCTTATGTGCGTATCACTCATGGCACATAACTGACTGATTATTCTAATATAATTCGAAATGCATTCAATCATACTTAGCAATTCTCGTTGTAGCATCCATACGGGTTTGGTGGAAAACAACGGATTTTCTTAGTTAATGATCTTTTTAACTTAATTTTTGTATATTTCATAACATTTGCTTGGTTTCCTTTGAAATATCCAATATACATCTTCTAACGTCTGACGGCTCATGTCTATTATAAGTAACAATCAAAGAGTTTGTTAATGTTTATTTTAAATAGTTTTCATCCATTTTAAAAGATACTGCTTCTTCTCGCGTGATATCGTGACTTTGCATGCTATTTCCGTTTTCCTATTGTTTATCTTTATTTATGTAATTTCATAATATTTCATTTATGTTTTGTATTCTTCTTAATACTTCGAGTAATTTTGACAATTTTACTGCTTATGTGATAAAGTAATGTTGAAGGTACTTATGTATGAAACTATAAAAACGGTCATTCTTTTCACATAGAAAGTAAATATAAATGATAAAACATCTTTATAGTCATAAGCATTGATTTTAATATTGAACATTTAAATCTTCTGTCGATTAAAAAAAAATCATGTATTTAACTAGGAAATTGAATGCGAGCATAATCCAAAAATAGCCATGATATATAATTCAAATATTAAAACACATGTAATATCATCTTCAGACACAATATTTTACAATAAATTTAAAAGAAACAATAATTAACAGTAATTTCCATAACCACATGATGGGTAAACAATTTTATAAAAAACTTGAAACAACAACAACAACAACAATAATCATAATAATAATAATAATAATAATAATAATAATAATAATAATAATAATAAGGTTATCAAGCTATCAAAATACAAGGACCTTGAAATCGAAATCTCCAAAATGTGGAAGATGAGAACATCAATAATCCACGTTATAGTTGGGGCCCTCGGATTGTTTGGAAACAAATTCATTAGAATAATTGAAGGCATTACTGGGAGGCTATGCCTTAAAAGAATACAAAAAATTGCTTTCACGAGTACAGCCCAAACCATAGGAAGGGATTTTTTTATGTGTTTTTTTTTTTTTTTTTCAATGGAAAATGCCATTATGTCATTTCTAATATTAGGTCCCTATGCTGGACCCGGGATGAAATGAGTACACATCAGAAATTAAAGAAAATAATAATAATAATAATAATAATAATAATAATAATAATAATAATAATGTGAAATGGGCTGTGAGAAATATTTTGATACCATACCTCAAGACTGAATTAATGTGCAACACCAACATTATCTAAAAAAGCTACTGTGTAGAACCTAAGTATAGAGTAAATATAAAATAATCTAAAATATATGTCACTTAAAGCATAAATAGATATCACCTGTTCTAATTCACTCCTATGAACAGTGTTCATTTGTATGAGAGACCAGGTAAAGCGTCTCATATTCTTAATGATACTACCAAAATTCGCCATAAACAATAAAACCAAAAAGTTGAGAAAAAACAAAAAAAAAAAAACACAAATAATAGTTCCACAAAAGAATAAAAGACTTTTAAGTCTAACATTTTTCGTTGTCAGTTTACGGAACGTGTCTAAATAACGTCTAAAGAGCGCTATTCTATAAAATCCATGTCATCTAATGTATTTCAACTAATGTGCCATAGCTTATGATGTATATATTTAGGTATATCAATTTCAATGTCCTTGCCGATGTAAGAATCAGTTAATTAGCACGGAATTTTACGGCCTGCTTGCTATTTTCCACATTGGTACAGATGAATACAGCAGGTACATACTTGTACAATCATTGGAAAATGTTCGACAGACATTTAATCAATGAAAACATAGAATAGTACAAAAACAAAAGCGGTTACTCCCAGTAAATTGCAATTGCTATTTTCTGTCTGCTTGAAAAACTTACATCGGAATCTAAATTGGTTTGATACACGTCCGTGACTCAACAGGCAATCGTTCCAAACGAACATCATATATTTCTAGTTATGTGTCACGTTCACCATTATTTTCAGTGGATACTCGGATTTACATAGGCGCTCTGTTTATTTATCAAGGAGTATATTTTTTTATTGTCACCTACAGTCACAACTATCGAAAGCCTTTATTAAATAAAATGCGCACTTTGTCAGGAGATTTTCGCTTGGAAAAAAATTAAATTGACATCGGCTGACCATCTGTTCGTTCGGGGACAAGAGGTAAGGTGCACTGGGTTAAACGGTAGCTCACTTTTCACTGAAGGACACATGTATGTTTCGTCACGAAGGGCGAATTTTTTTTTCATAGGATTTCTCAAATATTCGTCGATAGTGAAAATAAATAAATATGTTGTTTAATAAATAAACAGAGCGTTTACGCATTTAAGAGTATTCATTAAAAATAACGTTTAAATCTTAAAATCTACCAGATTAATGAAAATCTATTCCAAGAAATTATCTTTGTTAGTTAAGTTCTAAATATGGCTGAGATGAATCTATTTGTTTAGTTCTGTGTATTAACCGACTGAAAAATGTTTATCTTACTATGAAAAGAAAACAAAACCCATTTCACAGAGTGCTTATAATATTATATATATTTGGTGTATATGATCATAAACCTTATATATTTTTGATATCTCCGTATCTAGTATGGAATTTAATTGAACTTTTTGATTGCAAAATTATTCGTATTAGTTTAAATATTTGGTTGGATAAAAGAAATGTAAAATATTTCGTATTAATGGTTTACTATATCTTTTTAAAATATTGATAACTTTGCTTCTTTGTAAAAGATTACATTTTAAGGAAATACTTAATTATTTGTATATCAAATTGCGTATATGCTATTTTGATTGCACACTATTCCATCAAGAATAAGGATTTAGGAATTTATTTGCCAATAGATCGTAGTTCTAGTACAGAAATAGAAATATGGATATTATTATATACACACTAGTTGAAAGACTTGAAAAAGCTGTATTATTGTTTTGTTGTATTGGAACGTTTACAATATAAACTTTCAAAAACTTCATTTAAGAGTTTATATTTTATTTCTTAAAACCTCTAATCATTACTATTGACCGAATGAATTATCTTCGAAATGGTGACTAAACATTTTGTGAAGAATGTTGTTGTTATGATAATAGTTGAGTCGTAAATAATATGACTTTTAAAGTATATAAACTGTATTTTTTGTCTGTTACAATAGACAACAACATCGGGAAATGTGTTCTAAGCATAAATATTAAGACAAACAAATCTGGCGTTCTGACGTATTAAATATGAACACTTAGCGTCTAGTCATAATAATAATTTAAATATATGGGTCTGGGATTTAAAGAAATTATCTTCTACAACGAAAAAGCAAATCTAATTACATGCTTAATTGAATTATACTGCAGAATACAGATAAGCATTTTTCTCATATGTACACAGAACAATATGCATATTTTCTAATAAATATATTAATCCAATATAGCGTGCCTTAAGATGTAATCGTATTTAATTTAAAATATATATATATGTATTTTTTTTTATATTGCTTCAAAATAAATGTCGAAATCATGTGTCTTATGAATGCAAGAATAATAGCTGATCGTTTTATATCCAAAACGAGAAAGTCTCTTCAGAAAATGATCTGTGCATGTGTCTATATTTCTGAGATGAGGTATTATGTACACTATTTACATTGTTCGGACTATTGTGCTCATCATTGTCGCTATATTTATTACACTGTATCGGCCTTTGTACGCTCCGGGCTTCTTCAGGTTGTTGAAATGTCGAACTGAACTCTTCATTTCATCTACTGTGACAAGTGTCCTGAAGACAACATGGCACAGTAGATAAAGGCATTAGTTAGATCCAGTGACAGGACCCAAAGTGTGTGAGTTCAATACCCAGTTAAGTCAGTGAAGAACTTTCAGAGGGAAATTAGCAGAAGTTAAGTGATAACTGACACCCATTAAACATGGCACGTGGAACTAGAGCAGTTTACCCCAGTGAGCGAAATAAAGGGCTCAGTTTGACATTCCAACCACCTGAAGAAGGCCGGAGCATACATTGGCCGAAACGTTGTAATAAATATGGTGACAAAGCTGAGGACTATAGTTCGAATAATGTAAATAATGATCTGTGCATATGTAGGCTTCGAATAAAAAAAAAATACGTTATTGTAGGGAGACAGCAGTTTTTTTCCCATTGTTTGAACCCATTGGAGTTCAACCCCTACAGAGAGGAGAACACTTTTTCCCCTTTTTTATTTGCTTCCGCTTGGGGAACGCTTAATACCTTGCTAAGGACCAGGCGTTCATACACGTGGGAAGTGGACAAAATGTGCACAGCTTAACGTAAAGAAAAATAAATTTGATTCGACTAGCTACGGACGGTCAAAGGCTGGTATCATAATTTTTGTTCGTTGTTCTGTTAAAATTCTCCTACTTTGACAAGTAGGTATAATCATTTGTTTTGGGACATCACTATTTTTTTTTATACGTGCATGTAAGTCGTATTTGCCTCATTAAAAGTTTTGTTTGTTACAGGCGTGTATCTCGTCTTTCTATATTCATGTTCAGTGTTAGCGTAACAGTGACCACACTAATTTTAATATTAGTACTTGTTGTATAGGAAAGCATTATTCTTCCTCACACTAAAAAAACGACCAATTGTGGCTGGCTTATAAAGTATACGTATATTACTATCATATTATCAAATAAATACTTATGCACGTGTTGGCTGGTTGGCTTGGAGCAACTCTTCCTGAAAGGGTTCGTAGCCAGCGCACTTGTAGAAATGAACTCACCTATAGTTTATTATATTCTGATAATCTGGTTTGTGCTTGAGAATTTATGTTTTAAGCAAGCTGCTTTTTTCAGACATGTTGTTGCTATTAGTGTTTGAAGATGTGAATATATCCATAATTGTTTGTAAGAGTTTGTGATTATTTTAAAATTATTTAGATGGGATAGGTTGTTCTGGATAGTGAAGTAGGCATTTATCATATAAATTGCCACAACTGTACCAAGCAATATACAGGAGAAACAAGCAGAAATTTTCAAGAAACGCATCTATGTGAACAAAAGAGATCTCACAATAAACAACTTAACTAATGCACTAGACATACATAGAAATATATTCAACCACATTGATTTTAAAATGCTACACTCCTACAAAAGAAACTGACTAACTCAGAATAAATATCTTGGAGAGTACCGCCATTGAATATTATCCAAATATTAATCTACGCTCGGACATTTCCCCAATAGCAGGTTTACTAACAGAATTACTACTCTCCTATGCAAACATATACAACTGTATCAAGAAATCAATATTTCCACACTTGACGTAATTTACAGTTTAATAAATTCCTCTAGTTTCTAGGGATATTTTGTTTTTGTCGTTAATAGTTACTGTTTTTTGATAATTTCATTTCGTTTTTGTCTTGAAAAAGTCTATACTGGACGAAAAGCGTCGGTTAATAATACAGTTTTCCTACCGCATTTAATATTTACAAATATTGTCATTTTCTACACGTTAACTTTGAGAAATTTTTCACACACACACACAAGCGCGCCTGCGCACACACAGAGACACACACACACACACACACACACATATATATATATATATGTGAAAAATGTACCAGCTGTTGCATTAGGTGTTGCATTATTTTTTTAAGCAAATAGAGAAATATTAGCATTTGAAGACGTCAAATGTTTCTAACTTCTGACCTTCATAATATATTTGTACGTTTCAGTCAGATATACTAACTTATATAGAAGAAAATATTAAAATGAATTGATCCTTGACACAGAAATACAAAGGGCGGAATACAGAGACTTGGTGTACTACGTTTGGTAATACTGAGACTTATTGCACTACGTTTGGGTCCGCAAACGACCCTACGCATATTTTTAAATTTTGAGTTTTCATTGTCCTACACTAGTTGTCATCAAAGGCTATAGAACATAGTCTGTCCTACTATTTACTCAAAGCTGGATGGAGATGAAGAGGATTCACATATTTCCCATATATATATATATATATATATATATATATATATATATATATATATATATATGTGTGTGTGTGTGTGTGTGTGTGTGTTCGTGCGTGTGTGTGTGTATGTGTGCCACTCATTGCTTTACAACATGATGCGTGATGTAGTGGCTCGAGGCGTCTCAAAATTCAGTATCTGCATCTTATGTGGAAAACCACGTAGATGAAAATTTGTTCACTATGTCAATTGAATCCTTTTTTTTTTTTTGTTGTTGTTTTCACTCGTGACACTTGATAAGTGAAGGAGAGAGAAAGAGGACTATCATCATTATCTTATCGGCAGACTAAGGACAACAAGCACATTCCCCTTACAATATTACCCCTCAGTAAGTGCAGAGATTGTTGACCAGTTTTGAGGCGGCTGCAAACTCTGCAGTTACGAAACAATCTCTTCCTTCTATATTTCGCCTTTTGTGTGGTGGAACACTTCAAGTTTCGGCCCAAGACGCTTCAAGAATCAAGTAGGGTCTTCTAGAAAAGACCCGATTTCTCTCGAGCCATTTCTAATAAGAAGACCATCGTTATTCATATATTTATTGAGCGGATCAGAATCTCGACAAAATTATAAATAGCACCTGTCGATCGCGTTCATCCTTGGATGCCTGGAGTGCCCCTGAAGCGTGTTGACATTTCTCACTGAGGGGTCGACTTAAAATCTATTCACAGAATGACGCGTGTTGTTTGGTAACTGAATGACCAGTTAGCTCACATGGTACTAATTTCCAGTGTTTTTTTTGTTGTTTTTTTTTTAAATTCTTTTTTTTTTTTTTTTCTTACATTAAGTTTAATTTTTATTTTTAAATGAACCTAATATTAGGTTGGTGCAAAAATTATAGTAACATATGTGAGAAAACGACATTTTTTGGCACCAACCTAATATAAATTTGCGCTGAAATTTTTTACATGCCACCCATTACATAACATATAATGAAAAAGTATGGATCCACGGATCAACACCGTGTGGTAGCATTCATATTTCAATGCAGTCTTCGAGCCTGAAGATTGTGAAACAAACTATTTCAATTCTGTGTTAATCTTCATATCCTCACTGATCATATTTATATAATATCTGAGCCATATAGTGCGTCATTTTACCCGAATAAATATAAGACTCACAACTCAGGCAACTCCAGAATTACTCACACATTGTGAATTTTTCTATTCGTATAATTACCGAGATTATTTGTATTGCCGGTTTATATTAGGTTGAATCAAAAATAATGACGTAATAATGTCGTTTTTAGACGTTAAAATACGTCAAAAAACGACATTATTACGTCATTATTTTTGCACCAACCTAATATCACCTGGTATTGTTGTCACCCATGCTATTATTGACCAGGCTGAACGTTTCTTAAGTTTGTTGATTGGACGAGAAAAAAAGCTTGAATATTATATAATCGTAATCTTATAAATATAGCATACCGTGAAATCATTAAAATAAAACAGTCATCCACCCACGCGAATTTTAACAGATATTCCATGTCTTTTACGCATATATACATATGTATAAATACTTCTGCATAGGTAAAAGAATGTATTATATGCCGCCAGTGATAATTGGGAAACGGTACTGACGTTATTAAGAATCATGGGAGATAATGTCTGGATCATGCTCGGATAATTTTTTCAGCCAGAAATAACTTGAAAATTATTAACCCAACAATATCATAAGTCTACCGATCTCCTAGGTCTAAGTAGCTTTTTCATGGTCCCATCTGAGCCACTATATCAGGAGTTAACATGTCTCATTAAAACTAAAGCAAGTAAACTGTTGTAGGTATCTCCTGTAATGAATGCGAATAAGATTTGATCAGGTTTATCTTGTTTGTTAAAATAGACAATTCTACGCAGGCAACTCAAGTCACGATCATTAACTAAATAATGTCCAGCCACTTCTTTGATCATAGTCGGTTATAAACCCGTTAAACCCCTGATTAACGACTGTCGTGATTATAAAGCATAAGAATATATGATTTGGCTAGTTATATCACCAGTAACAGAAATAGAAAATATAATACATTGCCTAATTCTATGAAATCCTCTCACCAGAGATCATAGCTAAACTTAACCAGTCTTTAAAATATTTATGAGAAGCACACAAGCAAGCTAGAGTGGCCTAAAAAAATTTTTAGCAAGGAGAAATAAAATATATACAATTTCAAAATTTAATTACGTAATCACTATTCAATATAAACAAACAGTTTTGGAAATAGTAAGGAATAGGTCCTCCATTTGCTAGTTTCAATGATTGTATTCGATTTTTCATGAATGTGATTAAATCATTGACAATCGCCTGAGCCATATTTTATCGCTCATTTATCAATGTTTCTTTAAGGGCTGCTACTGACGTGATTTTTGTTGTACGCTCAGATTTACCTCCTACCAGACAGCGCCACACACAACATTACTCGAAATCTTCCACGTTTCACGGCCGCCTGCAGACATTCAGTGATCCGAGTCTCATTCTGATTTCTCCAAACATAAACCTATCTGGAAATGGTATAATGTAATAACATCTGATCAAATTAGAGACTACCAGAATTCATATGCTTTGCTCTCGAATTCTCTCACCAAGTCCATTCGAAGGTTCCAGTTAACCTCTGAAATCAAGTGCTTCTTTATTGAAAAGTTTCTTTAACAGCTGAGCTCTTTCAGGGTGTTTCTCAGCGCATATGGTGACTTTTCCATGTTGTTGGCGTCAGCTTTGACGCTGTGACGACATTTTCTGGTGACTTCTCTAATCAGTGCCTTTTTCCTTCGTCCAGACACGATGTTTGGTCTTCCTGGACGTTGTTCCAGAGAACAATGACCTTCTTCATTAAATTTCTTGACAATATTATTAACCGTTTGATGATTAATCAGGAAAAACATAGCAATTTCTCTATTTGACTTGCCACACAGATGTCATCTTATTATTTACTCTTATTGAAATTCACTAATTTCCTTACTTCAACGAACTTTCATTGTAAGATACAAGTCAACTATTGGTCATAGATGATAGTAGCTTGATACTAACACGGTATTGTTTGAAAGAAAATAAGAGACGTTATAAAAAAAGCCAAAATGCCTGTAATCAAAGATGGCTAAAATTTATCATAGTCAACTAGTGGGAAAAGTATTGAAGCGTAGATTCCAGATCACGAACAATAACATTGCATTTTTCTTTTATTTGGGGGAGGTGTAATATTAACAATTTCTAGCTACGTAGCAGTATCAACAGACCAGAGGTGACAGCAGAATTCTGTGCATTGATGAATAGTAGACGTATAAGCAAAATACAGTTAACCAACTCCCTTCGCAGAAGATGTAGGACTTGATTTGATATAATCTGACCAATTGATATAATAACGAATCGTCAGTCCTAGAAGACTTAATATGTTATTCTACTGGAGTTTAACAACAGGCATGCTGATGGAAGACAAAAAGGTTTATTCAAGATTATTAAAACGACACTGTTTAGTTTTAAATTTGAGAAATATAGAATAGGAAGAACATTGTTTAAAAAAGGAAAGTAACTAAACTATATAGATGCGCGCGACGCAATGTTAAATCAAAACAAGTAAAAAATTAGAGTATTTGATTTATCTCTAAATAAGAATCCGTAGTGTATTCTATTTACGGAATAATACTTGAAAACATCACGATTTTTTATCAATAGTTTAAAAAGTGGTAATTATTAAGAGAGAAACCTAAAAAGAGAAGGGATATTTATTAACTATTTATTTTATTACAATACAAATAAAGAATTGAGCATAACTTACTGATGTTACTGCTCCCACACGTTGTCATAATTCAGAACATGTCAGCTATAACCATTCAGCTTTTAGTACACGAAACCCAATGATGAAACAACGTGTATTTTATCGAAAATTGTCACTTTCTCACGTCGGCCATAACAGAATCAATCGCATTAAAGCGTATACCGGTGACGCTTTCTGCGCCCTAGAAAGAGAAACGGTAACAACGATGACAACATAGTGATTACAAAGCTATATGGCAGATGTTTTGCCGCATCCGCCACTTAGTCCATATTTAGTAATATAAAATTTTAAAAGGAAATCAGTGTATAATAATGATAAACACATTTACAAAAAAAACATGATGAATATTTTTTAGCATTATGTAACAGATAGTTGAATATAGCGCATAATTTTTTGAATTGGCAATTTTCTCGTAATGATTTTTTTTCGTTTTGCAACATATTATAATATTGCGATGAGAGAATCCGCTTCAAGTCAACAATCAACAGATAAATATCCCTAATTTCCTCATAATTTACAACCCAATACTATTTTTACATTCATTTCACACACTTTATCCTGTAACTTTCCACATTCAGTGGAACTTGAACTTTGTCTTTTGTAAATAATACAAAAATATGCTGCTAAATTTGACATAGCAAACAAGTGTGTGTTTAGTTATTAATCTTGATACATTCTATGTTCTACTTTAACAGGCTTGATCTATTTTCAAAATTAATATTATTGTCATGGCGAGACTCATAATATTGTGATGATGATCATTATCACACATATACATATGTTATGGTGATGATCATCTCACACATACATACATACCTATACAAATTCAAATTTCAATAACAATCATTCATTGGATAGAAATCAACGCTGCTATCTTATGCGACAATTTTGGAATCGCTATATTTTCATATAGTAGATTCTGTGCACTTTTGGGAAAATCGGATCCCGAGAGCCTTCTTAGCTTAGTAAATATTTTTCAGGGAATATCAGGTTCTAATTGGTCAATAAATATACAAGTGGGCGTTGCAATTCACCCAGGCACAATATATTTTTCTAGTTCGTGACTAAATCAAGTTTCCCGCCATAGAGCTCTGATCCTGCCATGTGATTACGCAATCTATATAAACAAACACGAGTTTGCCTCTCTCTTTTTCTTCAATATTCTTGCTGCAATATGTTGTCCCGGAGAATTGTCGTCTTGATCTTGCGGTCAGACGTTAAAGAACATTTCCAACATACGCGCACGTACGAACATTCACTACGAATACACATACGGATGTTCACAAACACAATGTTAAATGTCTGTGTGCTTTGTAAATGTTTTGTTTAATATATATATTTGCTTTATATATATATTGGTCTTGTTTGGATGTCTTTCTTATATTCAGGTGTACTTAATCCAAGTCCAACATTCTATTGTTGTTGGACCCCCTTATAGCAGGAAATGTAAACACATGTTTTCTTTACATCTTCACCCCACTGTCCTCTAAATTAATGCTGACCACCGACGTGAGTTTGCGAAGGAAAGCCAATAGTCAACATAATGATCCACGAAAATATCGTAGCATATAATGTGGGAAAATAAAGAGAAACACATAATCAACATTCATTGAAAAATTTTAATAGTTTTTTTTATTTTTCATATAATTTTCCGTGCAAGTCATTTAGCTGGAAATCTTTGATTCACCTTTTTTTACACTCGGAAGGAAATTATGCAATATTCACTGTTTCTTTTGAAAAAGGAAATTTCAAAAAACAAAACTGAAAGAGAAGAAGGTAAATTAAAGACAGAGATTGAACAAATTGCAATGGGTGACTACTGTTACATAGTTGTTGACGAAGTCGACGAACAAATGAGAAATAAAAAAAAAGAAAAATAGGCTAACTTAGTATTTCCTATTTTGAAAATAACTGCGACAAATATATATTTAAATCTAAGCATTACATTTTGAGTAATCTAAAATGTTTTCAATTATAAATTTTATAAATCTATAATTGAAATTTAACTGCCAGATTTTTGACACCAGCTATTACAAACATTCAGAAAACAGGTATATAAAAGGTGTTTTATTAAAAGGGATTATACAAAAGCGTTTTTCATTAAAAACGGATCAAATTCAGCAGTAAATAAATCAGTGTTATGTGTGAAAAGTTATTTATTTCTCTATTGCATCATGTTATATAAGTCTTGGTAATAATGGGTGAAAAATAATATCACCCAAATATCCAGCAAATCTCAAAGAAAAAGAAAAAAAAACTCATTAGACACTTACACACAATTTACATTTAAATTCGATCCAAATTATTAGAACGCCCATTACTTTTAACTTCGTCGGGGAATACATAAATGTACAGACACGCACAAACACACACTCACACAAACATATACATAAAGTTTACTTGCATTGTAATGTATTATAGTTTTAAAAAAAGGCTATGTAACAAATTACGGTCCGGAGAAATTCTCATTTCTACCCCTTTCCAAATTCTGACCAATGAATACTAACATATTTTCTGAGGTGAATCGTTATATATTTTGCTTTATAACATTTAGAAAACGATACACAGGATTATATTCCGGGGTATTATGATGTTCAAGCATCAGAATTTTATGTAGTTTAATGTCTCCAATATTTCGCAATGCATGACACTGACCTTTGTTCCTTCCTGAAACACTAGACGAAAAACAACCAAACAACATTATACGTCCTCCATTTCTCTCTGATTTTTTTGAAAAACGAGTTATCACTATTTACACTGCATTTATTCGGATTATTGTCCCTATTTTTTACTGTTGTTATCACAACGTTCCGCTCCGGTGTTCAGGTCAGGCCTTTATAGATTTGGTTAACCAACAGGAAATTCTGAATTGAACACAATTTTCCTTGCACTACCCATATTTGGAATATTGTCTAGTTCTTAATTTTTGGTATTGCGCAGTTATTGATCGCCTGTTCCACTAAGCCAAAAGACTTACAGACACTATATTACCTAATTTACCAAATCACGCTTTAATCTGTTTTCTGTACGATAATTCGTTGTAGAGATTGTTTTAGTTTTAAAAATAACTTGCCTGCTGAGTAGTGCTGCCGCTTTAGTTTCCACATATATATATATATATATATATATATATATATATATATATATATATATATATATATATATATATATTGGCAACTGCAACTGCTGATGGACGTCATGTGTTGTTTGATACGCTGCTGCTGCTGAAGGTTTGCTGTCATTTGCCAGATTTTATTTATTTGCGGCTCCCATATTTTATTGATTCCTATGATAGGTCTACTAAGGATGTTCTCCTAGCCAAATATATGCAGTGATTCGTTCGGACATTTAACTTACCAGTCCTCTTCCTTGTGGTTTATCTTCACTTGATTTTACAGTTGCTGATAGAGAAGCTAGCATGTAACGTTAAAGTATTTGTGGAATAGACAGAGGGAAGCAACTGTAAAAGAGATACTAAATCAGAGCCAATCACATTGCATATCCGTCTCTTGATTCTGTCAAGGACCATAAGATGAACAACGGGGGCTCCATACCATATTGCAGCAGTATTCCCTGGAAGAGTGGACGGTTGATTTATAGATTCGGAGGAGAGACACGGGCGAGAAACAACTTTCTGGCGGACACAGATAAAAAACTTTCCTTGCGGTAGATAAACCTACTGTTTCAATGTAATTGTTCCATCTCAGATCAGCGTTGTGTGAGACCAAATAGTCGCAGATAGGTGCTCTCGTAGATTTGAGCATCAGACATTCAAATGGGCGGCAGGGAGAGTTGTCCTTGGTGGGTAAAAGTGGACGGTTTTGCTTTTGAGGTACTAACATTTACCAACCATTTGTTGCCCCAGTCAACAACAGAGTAGAGGGGCTTTTGGAAACCAACACCCAGGTTAGTTTTGTCAGCGATACCGGATTTGCTATTGATGCAGAATTAAAGTGTTGTGTCTTCTTCATAGATGTCTACTTTGGAGCTGATGACATCGGGAATATCGTTAATGAAATAACAGTGTAGGTCCCAGTCTTGAGAAACACTTGCGTTCTTGAGAAAGGAACTAGAGGTGAATCCGTTAAAGATGACCTTCATTACAAAATTTTACAGGAATGATTGTATTAAGTCAAATAATTGTCATGAAATTGCGTATCCTTGAAACTTACGAAGATGTTTTAGAGATATCTAGAGCCAACGCACGAACTTCTGCGTAATTGGTAAACAAATTCAGTCATGACCATGATCACATCAACGGTAGATTGGTCAAAGCCGAAACCATATTACATGTCAGAGAGCAGCTCATAGCATATAAGTTTCTTAACCACTTCGGCGTTGATTAAAGCTTCAAAGACTTTGCCGAAGAGATATAAGAGGCTGATAGGACAGTAGGTATATGTGTCACACAGGTCTGCAGAGTTCTTAAAAGCAAGTAAAACAGAAGAGGAGTTCCAACAGGCTTGAATATAAGATTCATTGAGTCAGTAGTTATATAGTTTGCAGGGGAGAGGGGCGAGCCCAGGAGTACATTTCTTCAAAACAAAGGCTGCTAGCCTTATGGAAATCAAATTTCGAGATGATACACAATACTATTGATGGGCTTATGTGCAGTTCTAGGTGGGAAGTCGCGTGTGGCTACACTAGATAAGTCGAGCGTTGAATTGGATGAGAATTTCAAAACAAATCGCTCAGCCTTATCAGCTGAGCAGGTTAGGTTGTCCTGATGTTGTGTTAACTGCTGATATTGTGAATCATTTCCCATATGACCTTGCGCTAAAGTAGAAAAAACAGTTACAATCTTTAGACGGTGATCTTGTTTGTCGAGTAGTGGCTATTCTGAACGGTACATCTGATAATCATCATCATTGGGCCCGTGTCTGGGATAGCCTTATCAATTTGACGCGAAACTGTAAGAATTGCACTATACATTACTTTACACGATTTGATTGGTGGTAACTTAAGTGGTGGTATGGTCCGGTGTAATTTAGCTTGGAGTATGCTGGGAGTATGCTAATCTCTTGAATTCATTCTCTGTGCGAGTTAATAGTCAACCAGAAAGGTTAGCTGATCATCATTTGTCTTCATGCAATGTGAACGGAATCGAAAATCTTATTACGTTCAAATGGTACAGTAGTTTTTGCGCACCTTTCTCGTTCTAACCTGTCTATCTATCTATCTATCTATCTATCTATCTATCTATCTATCTATATATATATATATATATATATATATATATATACATGGAATTTATGATGTGGAATTTATCAAGGAAAATGTAAGTAATTCTATTTGCAAAATGTATTTGTAAAAATAAGTAAAAATATCAAAATATTTCAATTTTCTTTTCAAATTTAAGAAAATTCAGAACTATTCATATGACGAACTGTGAAATGCAAGGTAAATTATGATGGATGGAAAGTGATGTAATTCAATGAAATTGAGTGGATATTGTTATTGTAGTTGCTGAACCACTGTTTTATATTTTATATGAATTTTTCTTTATCAATATTCATTATTTTAATTTTATTTCATAAATTATTTTGATATTTAAATATTTATAAAAGAAGGATTTGATTCTGCAGCCTTCATTTTTATAGATTTATAATCCTGTATGTTTTCTTGGGAAATAATAAAATAAATATTTGAAAAAAAGTCCGGAACATTTTGGCAATATTCGACAGAGTCAATCTCAATATATTTCAATAAAAGTAAGTTGTTTTCTCATTTTATATTTATTGAATACTTCAGGTCGATTTTGTGTTTAACTTAACTCTGTGTGTGTGTGCGTATATAAGTGTGCGTAGTTATTTGTTTAAATGCAGCAGGGGCATGCATATTGATAATATAATCTAATAATTATTTATATACCAATAATTGTTGCTTTATATTCGCTCAATGGAAAAATCTAAAAATATCAATGAAAATTCTACATTTATATTTTTCTTCCTAACAACTTTTTGGTTAAGTGAAATGTGTAGATTACTTTTCGCAATTCTGAAAATAATTTCCATCTTTCATCGTTCTATTTATAACCTGGAAGCATCATGCTGTAGTTCATAATCCATTTTAGTAAGGATAGTATAACCTATCGATAAATATTTATTTTATCCTTTGCATTATACCTTTTTCTACAGTTTGACCGTATTCTTTCATATGCCTGGCGTTTTATATAGCTAAATAATGACGTTCGACTTGAGTAGAGAATCCAGAGGTTAACAGTGAATATCTTGAAAACAGTAGGAAAGCGTTGTTCAGGTTAGCAGTGGATATTTCGATAAAAGTAGCAGAGCATAGTTCGTCCTTCTTTTTCTCTTCGCCTGACAAGCTGGACTGGACATTCGGGTAGAGTAAACAAAAATGGCTGCCTTTACACACGACGGATTGAATGTTCTACGGCTTATGATTGGTTACCCTTCCATTGGTGGAATATAAAGTGATTCTAGGCATTTTGACTAACTCATTAGTATATATATATATATATATATATATATATATATATATATATATATATATATATATATATATGTATATATATATATATATATATATGTATATATATATATATATATATATATATATATATATATATATATATATATATATATATATATATACACAAAACTGCAATATGTCCACAATCATACAAAACATTCTAAACAATATAAGATCGTTTCCAGACTGAATAGTAGAATGGAATCTGATATAGTGTGAGTCTTTAACGCAAACACAGCGCTGTGGTGTAAAGTAAGGCATTAACAATTATTGAAAACATCATATCTTTGGAAAATTTTCATAACTACATAGAAATTTATTTGAAGAAAATATGTTTATTTTTAAGTATTTTCATTTCTAGAAAAATATATTGAGAAAAACTTAACTGAAAACATTTGAAGAGTTCCAGGATTGTAGATGGTGATAATAACTTCTATAGTTTCTCCGAGGGAATTCTTTCCTACATATATAGATGCATCTACTTAATATAGCCAAGGTATTGGTAATCTAACTGCAATGGTAGTGGCTACAATTAAACGCAGATATTCATGCGCAAACCTGATTAGTAGCACATATTATAGAGCAATTAATAAAAGTTAAGAACTAGAAAACCTATCAAATTATTACAAATATCACATATTATCTCTTATGCCGCCCTCTGTCAATATAACCTAAACATCCAGAAAAAAAAGAAACTCTTACATCAGAACAGGCATTTTCCCACGTGATCTTATTCAGAATCTGCAACTGACACTTTTTATGTTTACACGATGAAGGATATAAATGAATACGGAACAGTTATTTATACTTCAGCTGCAACGTAAATAACGCTATACTCATGTATAAGATCAAAACCGTTACATAAATGGGGAGATTATTATTTTATAACTTGACGTTTCGATATGATTTTAATGTTGATCTGAAGTTTACTTTTTAACGTTAGAAATATGCGATTGATGATAATATCGAAATCTTACAGAGAATGTCTTATTTTTAAAGGAAAATAGTTTTTGTCTGTAATGTTATTAATTATAATTATCTCTAATACTATTATTTTTAAGTATAATTTAATTTTTTTATAAGCTTTATTTTCAGAAACTAATAATATACAAATTTATTTTATTACATCATATATTCAGTTATTCACTATTATCTGCAAATAATTAACTGTTTTTGCTCAGCAGGGAGCGCTCCAAAATATTTTGAATACATTGGTGTATAATTAAATGTGAAATATTCCCAAGAATTTTTTAGATATGGTTATCATTAGAGAAATGTTTCACCGTCAAATACTTTTACAGCGAACGATATGTTTCCGTTTGATAAAGGCTAGATGAATATGGCGGTTTAATGGGTTTAGCGGGTTGGCGAGAACAGATCAAGCAGGGTTTATTTTTTTTATCCAGTTGTATGATTGTTGTATAAGACCTTACATTATCATGGAGGAGAACATTAATTGTTTCGATTCACTTTTCATCCGGTCGCTGGTGTCCACATACTAATGTATGTTAATGTACGTTAAATTTATACTTTGCTGCCACATATGATTAGCATTTATGAAGGGACAGTTGTCTTTTTATTTCATTCACAAAAATGGAATTTGAACAAGACTGAACCAAAAAACAATATATACTTCTAATTCTCCGGGAATGAAATATTAGACAATTTAATAATTTATTTTGTTCATCATTAAGACTGAGAAGAAATATATATATATATATATATATATATATATATATATATATATATATATATATATATATATATATATATATTATGTTTTTTTTTATATATACAAAATATTTAAGAAAATACACTATTTATTATAAACAGTATTAACAACGTTTACCATCCTAAATTTCATAAAAAGTATGCTTCTCACGACAGGAATCAAACCTGTATGCTACACAGAACCGTCATATAGCCTGGCGTGTTATACCATTTTTGCGACGAAGGTGCGTATCATTAGCAAATTTGGTTTGATTGCTTTAAAACTAAAAAAAAAAAAAAAATACCCTGATTTACTTCGAACGTCCATATCTGATTGAAAAGTATCTTAACGTAAACAATTCGTCTTTGCTAACCGGACGCTAAACTGGTATAGCTGGTTAAACTATATGACGGTTAGTAGAGAAAACAGTTTCGATTCCTGGACACGTATATTCTATGAATTTTCTTGGACTTTCAAACCGGTAAATATTAATAGTCTTTATTATAAACAAAACTCACATATATATATATATACATACACACATGTCACACACTAGGAAATGTAGTCTAACAACATCTTTTTATATATTTTATTGCTATACGTTATTTATATAGACACAGATATTTTAGTAGATTCTCTATTTTCATAATAGTCTATCAAGAGTCGATTTCTTTACGTTGAGATACGCTTGGAACACATATGGACGTTCGAAGAAACTTTTTTTGTTTAAAAGGAAGACAACCGACCTTGCGATGCAGACACTCTTTCGTATCTAAACTGATAAAACACGTCAGGCTTTACGAAGGTTCCGTGTAGGATACACTTTCGTATTCCTGTCGATGGAAGTATATATTCTATGAAATCTCTCGGACGTTCATGTCGGTAAATGTTGCTAAAACTGTTTATTATAAAAACAGAGACTTCTTTACTTAAGTATGTGTGTATATATAGCTAACGTATAATATATATATATATATATATATATATATATATATATATATATATATATATATATATATATATATATATATATAGTCAAACCTAGAGAGCCAGACAAAACTACTAAGGTTTCACCTAACTAAGCGGATCGTAAGCGAAATATTATCATAGTCCGACATATGTTGACTGTTATGGCGTGCGTCATATACTGAATATAAGTCGATTTTGCGAGTAATTAAAATATAAATCGATATTATTTATTAGGTCTGCTCTACTTTTCTATTGAGCACTGTTAAGTTAGTTGAATACTCGTATCGGTTTTTTCCTTTAAGCTTTGGAACTGTATGCTGTACGATTATTTTCGAGAGATGTTCATGTTCATAGCTCTTTCTGGTTTTAAAACGTTCTTTTTCCTTTGTGATTTATTTGACCATTAACAAATCAAGAAACCGAAGGTTTTCCGAGACGATTGTATTTACCTATATATATATATATATATATATATATATATATATATATATATATATATATATATATATATATATATATGACTGACACATTCTACGAAATGGACTACGTCTAACAACTATATTGAGTTCAGTGATTTCAGGATGTTTGGGATGAGAGTTGAAACTCTGGTTGACTAAACAAATAAATATTTGCTAAATATTATCATAGTCCAACATATGTTGACTGTTATGGCGTCCGCCACCTACTGAATATAAGTCGACGTTGCAACTAATTAAAATATAAATCGATATTTTTTATCATTTTTAATCACCATTGAACAAATATTAATTTATTAATTTTTTTTACATCCTTGTGATAATTGGATTAGCCAGAAAATGGAAAGATAAATAATTCTTATCTGTGCAGTACACAGAAGACACCACATTGAAAGGATTACCTATTCGGTTAGATTTACTGATGGTAAGATAAAGCATGCAGATTAAAGTAATTGGCTTGTGCATTACCCGAGACATGAAATGTATAAAATCAAGGATGGGGATAATAGCCAATCCAAATTTATGACATGATAAAAATGTCTTATCTGGGAATTTCAGCCAATAGCATTCCATAAAATGTGATTAAAATATTATATAAATGAACTACATAATATGTACTTGAGCTCGTTAAATGACTTTTCTCATTTAAGTTGAGAGTACTTCGTTATTTGCTTTTAGTATAATTTCTGATATTTATTTTCTCTTTTCTACTGTTTATTTTGAATAGGGGATAAAATGTATAGCGGCAGCTTTAAGCCTGTTGGGTAATCTGTTTATAGTTGTCTCCGGATTAGTTGCATTTTGCAGAAAAATTAAAAATAAAGACTTGTGTTTCATTTTCCCAGTTTCATCATATATATATAGCGTGCGATGATTAAATTAAAGCTGTTTTCTTTGACAAAAAGTGCACCTCAACGCAATTCACTCCGCTAGAAATTTGAAAACGAACATTTCAGAGTGTCTGGTTGTCAATCGATGGAGAGTGCAGAGGAGTAGGAAAGAATTGAATGATACATCCATTAAACAACATGGTGTTTGCAGTGATCACTAGACGTGGTGATGTTATGCAATTATTCATCTTTCCACAGTGTCTCAAACTCAACATGGAGGCCTACATCAAGCGCCTTAATGAGATAATGCTTCGTAGAGTCAAGAGTTTTGCTGCTGGCTGATCTGATGCCAGGCAAAAGGAAACTGCAACAGGCCACGCATACAGGAGAAAAGACTTATGGCTGTCAGACAATTTCTTCGAAAATATCACACCATACATCTTACTCCCAGACTGCTACCGCTTTGATTGTTATGTGTAGAGTGAATGCCAGTGAGAGAGCAAAATCTCCTTGTAACTCCATAGAAGATCTGAAGTCAAGAATCAAGGCAGCAGTCACCATCTTAAACAAGGAGACCGTCATGGAGAGATTCAGGAGATTTCGAAGTGGTCTGCAGGAGCTGAAGTCAAAGGCGATTTTCCTGAAAACATTTACTCTTTAGTATTTCAAGATATTTTTGTTAAATGTTGGTAAATATATGTTAAAACGTGCTGTCGCTGTTGAATTTTTGCGTAATATATACAATAATTATTGCATCGTAAACTGTAAGTCTTCATTTTCTTGTTTATCGTCACACTTCCTGAGTCATGCGGATATTCGGAATTATAATATCCCCGACAGTTAACGCTGCTTAACTCTTATCATGAGGATAATGGCGAGAGAATATACATTAACTTGTAAATGATATCACAGTCAAAGAAATGGTAAAATGACGAAAACATGTAAAAGTATAAAAAAATACGTCAAGAATCACATTTAGATTTATAAACATTCCTAATACAAGTGACAAATAAATAAAATAAATTAAATAATTTCTTATCAAGAAACGTGTTACAGATTGGAAATATAACTACGTACAAATTACATATGCCATAAAATGTCTGCTTCATACAAAACTGTTGTTGATAAAGAAATGTCTTATAGTAATGTCTTATTAAAAGTTTTCTCATCTCACTGTTTCTGTTAACGTCAATCGACCATGTCTGGATATTTAATATGCTTACTCTATTCACCTAAAGTTCAAATGCGTTGTTACACATCTGGATCAAATTTATGGATAATATATATATAAATATATAAAGTTTAATAATTAATTAAATATTATTTTTATGTTAATATTAATAATATATTTCAATATTTATTTTCCTTTATAGGTATCGCAATGACTTCAATTTATCTCTTCTGTATTTTTGACTTACACATACCTGAAGATTTTCAATATGCAACGCACACATTCTTAATTAAAATGATCGCAATAAAAGCCTACGGTTTACATGCATGTAGTAACAACATTAGGGCACATTTATGGCGTACATATACGTTCCAGAATCTTCGATTTCAATCTTAGCGAATGCGTTATTTTCTTGTTGAATTTTACTTGGCAGTTCACTCTATGTTCATGCAAGTCAAATGTCATCCACACGCAGACACACACACACACATTATATATATATATATATATATATATATATATATATATATATATATATATATATATATATAATAGACTAAAGTAACAGTTGACATATGAGTAAGTGTTTTATTTGGATTAATCAAGGCGATTCCAATATTGATTTGCGCTGATGAAGACTTATGTACGTATCAATATATTCGCTGCTCTATATTGATCGATGCAGCAAATCTTTTATATGTAACGATGCAATGAATAATCAAAATGAAATCTAATATGAATTTTACGTACTTCCCACTAAATATATTTATTGTAAAGTAATTGTTGTTCAGTTATATATATTGTGTTATCTCATCCCTTGATTGCAGCTTTATTTTAAACCCTAAAATTTTATTTTTACAGAACTTTTTATATTTTATTTTTTTGTTATTTTGTACCTTGTCCAAACCCTTGATATACTGTGCCTCTGTTAATCCCATAGATCAAACAATATACTTTCAGATCGAATTTCAATTATTATTTGAGATAGATAAAGAATGATTAGATTTTATTCGTATTAGGTCTTTGCAACATAAAATGTGATGGTTGAATATTGTCGTGTCATATGTATCGAAGTTTACATGATTTGGATATTTATCGTTGTTTATTTCCTTTTATGATAGATGTTGCGTAAGTAGATATATCCGTAGCGGCTCTGTAATTCCAAAAATAGATGACCGTATCTTTTTTGCAAAATATTGTTTAGTAATTAAAGTCCACTGCGTCATAGTGTAATACACATTGAGAAACGAACACATTGCCGGTGGAATTTTCATGGCAATATTTTGCTTAGTCGGTTCCATACCGGAATTCTTCGGCATTCTTTGAGCGTATAGATAAAATTAGCATCGAATGTTGGAATTTATACCTGCTTTCTATTAAAACTGATTTTATTTTATTTCTTCCGGAAAATAAACTTTTCAAATTCACTAAGTTGTATCCTACTTCCTGATATTAATGGGATATTCCATCATGAAATTTGTTTAATATACTGTGAAACAGAAATCCATTTATTACACTATTATCAAAATTATTTTATCATTACTTCCATATACATTTACATATACCAGGAATTTAATATACTGTATATATTTTATGATTTGGAAAAATCATTATTTGTTATTAAATAGCGCCAATCTGTGAATTTTAACGAAGGGTAATTTTCTTTAAGACATAGACCGTCCATTCATTACAAGCACCATTTACTCAAATATATAAAAGAATGATTACATACGTAATGTTTTTTTTAAATTTCTGAATGAATTTGATATCATGAATGACATCCATTTGGCAGTATATATATATATATATATATATATATGCCAAGCGTGTTTACGAATATGAACTCCTAGATTAATATTCGGCTTTGTGGTTTATTGCATTTCCAACAACACCACACCGACTGCAATCTATCCTCTGATCAATTGCCTTATCCCATAGACTGATATTGTCTTACATAGCCTTAGCAATAAATAGTATTTTTATAAAATGATAATTGAGGTTACTATGCATATCGATAAAATGACAACTTATCGTTTATTAATAATCTTTCCGAAAGTTTCTTGAATTTAATCGTCTACACAACATATATAATAATTTATTTAAAATCGAAATATCTACAAAAATACGTAGCAAATTAGAAAATTTTCTGATGTTAATTATTAAAGATTACGCTTAATATAGACTACTCATCACTGTTTACAAAGAAATGTTTTCTTTTTTGTATGTTAGTCCATCAATATTAATTATAAATTTTTTATGAATATACATGACATTGGGAAACGGTAAATATTTCATCTGAAGCACTTCATATATTTTATATATTCCATATAATATTATGTACAAAAATATTCTTATTATCATGATTTTCCTTAATACAGTATTCGAAATTTACAGATCTATTTTAACTACACTTTTAATGTTGAAGTCTAGTTAGAATATTAGTGTTCAAGCCTTATAAATCAGGTTCGATTCCTACCATCGTAAAATAAGTAATGGGGGTATTTATAGATAATATCGACAGAGATAACGGTCCCATCGGGCAGAACTAAATGTCATTTGTAACCACGGCATTTTACATGAATTTAGATTGACAGCTTTTGTTTGGAACACTTTATGATTGTATTGCCACAAATTCATACGCACTCAATAAATGGTCAGAAATAAACTTTTCAACATGTTAGGCAAAATATCTATATTTTGTACGTCGATACCAGAAGATCTACATTATTCTAACAACTTTTGTGGATCTATCGACCTTAGAAAAATATCTGATAAAAATGGAATGAAGTCTCCATAGTTCACATGTTTATGAAATGCCAAAAGTGCGTAAAAAATGTTAAATTTACAGAGTAGTTTTACTTAATTCTTTATATTATATGAAAATGTCACAGAAACACATTCTGGTAATTGGATATTGGTATATAATGTTTGCATTGGCAAACAATGAAAATCTGTCTTCTTATTGTTCTCAGTTATTCTACAGTTTATCTCTTGTTTCATATAGTCAAAAGGCGTTAATATAAATCAGAAATATAAAAAGGAGCAGCAAATATTTGTGTCTTAAATCCGGAAGTTATTTTGCAGGAATAGATTAGCTTTTCTGCAATTTATTTTCAAAATGCCGAAACACATTTTAATAACCTTATATTTACTTGTAAAATGTTTTATATTAGCATTTATTTAGTTCAGTATGAAACGGAAAATGAATCCTAAGCTATCGTCGCGAAACAGTCTCACTGTAATGTTGCCTTGGGGAAGTCTGTGTGAAGAAGCTGCAACTTCCAACCAGACATATTCGGATCAAATTGTACATATGTTGACTGTCAGACAGAGAACTTATATTTCCGATTCGCCATATTTACACATTGGCTTTAACTGACGATCTCTATGAAATTATGATCAAAATCAACAAAAACAAAGAAATTTAAAGCGAATAACATTCACATATCATTCGATTTTCCAATGCGTCATCGAGTACAAAAGATGAAACTAAATACAAGATTTAAAGATAATAATCATATTTGACAATGATTATGATAATATTACCTGTCTCCATATGAGGAAACATTAAGTGTTTCTTGAATGAAAAGCTACATATTTTCTTTTTAAACCTGGTTCTAAGAGGCCCAACATGTACTGCCACGGCAGTAGCAGTAGTGTCTCCTGGTCATGACAGGCTGGTTTTGAAATCAGAATTTCTCTTTCCCCTATATCGGTTGACACCCAACTCTATAGGACCAATTCTGTCCTTCTATTTACCCAGATCTGGGAGAGAAGCGATAGAGTCATATCATTATTTGGTTATGGTTATGCCAATACACTACATCCGGCAGCAAGAGCTCTGATCGGGAGATGCAGTTGTAACGAAGGTGACATCACCTCTTAACATGTCTTGTTCCCGGGTCTACTCTGACGCGGCGGGGTAGCACATTTCAGGCTCCTAGATATAGGCAAATAGTGAGCTTCCAAAAAAATAAATAAATAATCAGCCGTACATTTTTCTAATAAAATGGACAAAAATGCATTTTTCTAGAAAGATGACCATCAATGTAACAGTAAAAAAATAAATAAAAATACATTATTGAACTTGAGTAGAAATCGAATTCAACTCATGGATTCTTCAATCCGAGCTGATATCAATTACTCCACTATACATGCTAGTTATCGATATCGGTGAAAAATTCTAAACTAATTCTCTTAAAAGATTTTTCTTTTTCCGAAAACAGGTTTCTTGTTTCTCTGGATTTGTTGTAGTAGTATGGAATTTCAATATCTTGATTATATCTTCATCTATGTATTATGCAATTAAGTTCCTGCAGCTGTTGAGCGTATGGAATTTCTGCCATGATATAGTGTTCTTTATTTGTTATTCTTTAGCATTGGTCGACAAGATTCAAAGGAACATCCTCCTCTGTAAGATGTAGTGTGTTCATTAGATCGAAGCCATAATTAATAATAAATCTGAGAAAAATATTTTTATAGATCTGAGAGATTAGAGCTGCCCGACCGACGTGTATATATTAGGTTGGTGAAAAAATAATGTCGTTTTCTCACATAGTAACATATGTGAGAAAATATTATTCTTGCACCAACCTAATATATGATATCTGCGATCTGCCGAGGCTATTGAAAACTTAACCAGAGTCTTTTTTTTTTTTTTTTTTTTTTTATAACAATGAGGTTTTGCATCTAGTGTTAATCATATAGCAGAGAAGATAATATGTTCAGTGTCACTATATCCTATAAATGATTTAAATGATCCATACACCGATTTATCTGAATTGTTTAGTATTTATTCATTACATATACTGAATTTTCATGGTCTAATTCAGGGTATCTCTCAGTATGGCGTTCACCCCAAATCCAAAGACTAGTTCCGTTTTGTAACTTTAATCTTATTGTTTGGAAATAATTAATATTAATTTTTATTCTTCATCAATCTTATGTTAATTATGCATGACTATGTCACCAGCATAGCACCACTCATTATCAGAAGACAATAGGCTTGTCTCTGGAAGGGAAGATATAAAATATAAAATAAGAAAAAAAAAATAATGTTTAATAATAATATATCACCAAAATATGGGAAATACTGTTTATATCTTTTAATGCACCAAAAATACAAATATGCAAGAAAACATCACCATTTAGCATCATCATCATTTTCATTACCACCATGGACGGGAGAGGGAAAATGCAGACGGAACATGTTAGATGCTCGGCTCCGCAGCGCCCCAACGAACTCACCCTGTCATGCGATCAATAATGCTGACGGTAATTATTAAATATTTGGTCTCCTTAGTCGCTACTTATTACTTTCTGGTAGAGGTGTATGATTGTTGCTTTTATGCAATATGTTTTTGAGGGTTTTTCCAAGACAGGTGAGGTTTCATGTTTTAACATATTAGTGGAATAACTTTTTGCAAACAGTAGGGTTTGGCATTATGATAAAGGCTTATAAGTTTTGTAATCATGAATACATTTACTAAACATTATCAACATTTAGTGTAAACATGTTCTAACCAGTATAATATATTCCTAATTCGTCCTCGAGTTTACGCCTCCATCGAATTCGTCTCAAACAGACGAATTTGGATGCGAATGAAAACAGAATTTCGGCTTTGAGCAAAGACCCGTGTTCAATGTTAATAATTTAAAGTTAGAAGACACATTCATGTACCTTGTAGGTTTATTTTCCGCCATTTAATGACCGGTTCACACATGTGCACTTCGAAATTACGGGACTCTTACTCCCTCTGTAAAGGATACATATTAGTCAACATGTTTTTTTTGTTTTTTCTTGGTAGATATATCCAAAAATACTGATTGAATGAGTATCTCATTTTGGAGCACCAGCATTTACCAGAGACATTGTTCGACAATTCAAATTATGTTTAATTGGTCAGTAGCAGGAGAAGAAACGGCAATTGCAAGTCCAATGCTGAACGAATGTTCTGCTCAATACTATATATCACAAGATTAAATACAACATATTTCCTTTAAGGCTTATCTTAATAGTTGGACATAGCATGCGTCTTACACGGTGTAAAACTAGTGTCAGTCTTCCTAATAAATGTATTCTAAATTCAATATGAATTGCTGGCTTGTAAACATTGCATGTTATAAATTGGCAAATACAGTAGCTAAAGATTCTAAGATTTACCTAAATTTGATATATTGTCTTTGTCATACTTGTAAATCAGGTGCTGGCATAAAACAAAGCTTAATATTAGATGTAATGTTTATATCTAGACTTTTGTATGTTCGTTAACTAACACCTGACAAATCTAGACACGACCTTACTCCTTTTTAATTGAACTCTGAGTTTTCTTTTTACATTAAGTGACCACGACAAATTTTAAGAGTATTTCATTATTCAGTTTTCCTTTTTAACAAATAATCTAACGAGTTATGTAGATATTGGATTACAAATGTTTTATTATAGCCTCGAATTTACTGTTAGTTTTAATTTTTTTCAATAATCAGTAGGTTTGTTTATATTTGTTGCATTTATGCCGTAGGAATATGACTTGTAAGCGGGATGACAAATCAGTGTAATAAAACTGGATACATTTCTTTGGATTTTGTCGATTATCTCGAGATAATTAACCAGAACCCCACCCCATATATGTCAGCTACATTCAAATTACGCGCCTGTGTTTAGAATGTTAGCGTTCCGCCGATATGACATGGATTCGAATCTCACCTTGATTTGGTAGGAAGGATATTTTTTTTATTATTTTATCAGACAGGTGAAAGGATCTCTCTCTGCAGTAAATTTGGAAGATGTTTCAATGTATTAGCGCATGGCTTGTGAGTAACTTGGGAGCCGTCGAGTAATGGTGACTGAAGCTTTCATCGAACAGAACTTGTACAAACTTTGACAAACTTTGACCACGCAAGTTAATTCGTTCTCTCCAAGGCACTGTAATCAAGGCCTGGTCCGAATAGTTTCTGTATAAAGCACAGGTAGGATATGAGTGTGTAAAAACAAAAATGTGTCTAGCAAACGTATACAGTAAGGTCTTCAAGGACACGAGCGTCCAGTCATTATCCAGTCCCCGGACGAATGATATAGTGATATATTTGTAAGCTTCTCTCTAGAATAATTGTCTGGATGAATAGAATAAAAAGATAAATCTTTTCATATATGTTACGCTAAGTTTGTTTCTGGATATTTTTCAAATATTGGTTATTTGCACATTTCATCCAGTGTCAGATCTTCCTTATGTTTGATCTCACTATTCTGGTAAGCAACTAAAATATAAGCTTTCACAAGACAGTTTCACTGTCAGTGAACATTTGATTATATATTAGCAGCAAAGAATTATATTTTCTTCTTACGTTTCACACGACCAATAATCATATATTGCTTAGAATAATTGAGCATACTATGCAGTTAATAAATTGAATACTAATATATTTATTAAAGTTGGCGTCAACCGACTGAAGTCTAGAATTAGAGTATACTTTACTCCTACGGTCAAACTCTCTGCATTAATATTTACTTTCATAATGCTTCCACATATTGATATCAATATATATACATAATCACAAGTAGTAAAGTACACACGCTATATTGTCCTATTGCAGCTGCTTTTATTTGTGCGTGAGAGTGAGAGACAGAGAATGTTGGAGAATGAGAGTGGGTAGCAGTGATTGTGTGTATGCGTGCCTATGTAGTGAAACAGACACAAACAAACACACACACACACACACACACACACACACACACATATATATATATATATATATATATATATATTGCAAATATAATTAAGATTACATATAGGTGATGACCATTATCACCATGTAAATTGAGGTAATTTCATCAAATATGTTGTGTTTAACTAAAACATTGAGCTATATGTGTGAATCATTTTTAATATTTATTATTTTATATTGTATTAATAGGATTCACTTTAATGATATACGAATGGATTACTATTTGTGTATATATATATATATATATATATATATATATATATATATATATATATATATACACATATATTTTTTCTACTATCTGTCTTATTTGGCATAAATTAATTGTTCCTTCTTATAGCAAACACACACACACACATATATATATATATATATATATATATATATATATATATATATATATATATATGCGTTTATGCGTAGGTTTGTCATCACTAACCCACGGACTGATCTCTCTTCGTAGTTATTCTATCTGATCAGATAACATTCACATGTACGATAATTGTTAACGCTGGTACATAGGAACAGTTAAAGAGTGTCCGAATAAAGCATCAAATCAATTTCCATTCAATATTGTAATTGTTGGTTCCATTTGTGTCTTGCCTGTAGGACAACTCAAAGGCCAGTGATGAATGTCATTTTAAAGAGACATCACCAACGTCTGACCACATCTCATCTGGTCAAACCTTTGGACACTAATAGATCACGACGCGATAAGGAATGGTTGCTGATCATTGGAATTTACCTAGGATAGGACCTGACAGAACGGAGCCTGTAATTTGTCTGCCTGGATACAGAGATAATCGTTTTCCTAAATCTAACAGATTTACATTGAATTATACCCTTCCAACGAACATTTTCCGACAGATAGCAAAATGATTACGCTGTCAACTCCCCGTATACATGCACACACACACACACACACACACACACAAACAAAAAAAACACACACACACGTGTGTGTGTGTGTGTGTGTGTGTGTTGGATGTGACTGGGTTGCATGGTTGTAGAGAGACAGAGAGGTTAGGGAGAGAGAGCAGTGACTGCAAATTTATGATAATAATGTAATATCTGACATGACAAAATATTAGTATATTCCTCAGGAAAGTTGAGTTTTTACACGACAAATAAAATTGTTTTATTACGTTTATACTTTTCCGTTGTCTAATCTATTCACTTTTATGCCTGGTCTTATTTCGTTCAAGTTACTTGAAAACTTCATTGCAGATATGATGTATGGCTATGATATAGAAAAAAAGGAACAGAGGATGAAATGAGTTTTTCTAACAGAGCATTTGGAATTTTAATGTGAGTTTTACAAATCAATGTTAAATTGAGTGGAACATCGAAATTAATATGTGAAACTAACCCCAAGTTTTAACCACTTTTTTTACGGATGAAGATCGGGGCACGTATAGGAGGCTGACGAATTGTTTTTTCTGCTATGACTGACGAATTGTTTTTCAAATATTGTACCGTCACGGCTGTTTATTGTCATATTCAAAACGTTTCGCCAGCTGTACGCTCCGGCCCATTCAGGATCTGTCTGTATTTCGGAGATGAGGTCTTTTAAATAGTTACACTATTTACATTGTTCGGACTACTGTCTTCGTGTATTTTGTCATAGTCACACTGTTTAGGCCATTATAGTCTCCATCATTCTTCAGGATTTGTTTATATTACCGAGATGAGATATTCTAACTATCTACACTATTTACAATGTTCGGATTGTGATCATCATCTTTATTGTAATATTCACGAGGTTTCGGCCGTTGAAAGCTACTTTTTTTTCAGGATCCCTCTATAATTTTGAGATGAAGTATTAGAATTATTCAAACTATTTATATTTTTCGAAATTTAAACTCATCTTTATTGTCATATTCCCAAAATTTCGGCCGTTATACGCTCCGAAATTCTTCAGGATTTGTCTATATTACTGAGGTGAGTTATTCTTACCATTTACACGATTTACATTGTTTGGGCTGTTATCCTCATCTTCATGAAGAAAGTTACAAGGTTTCGGCCGTTTTACGCACCGACATTCTTCAGATGATATATTTTGGAATTTAGAACCGAGCCATTTATTTCGACCACCGAGGCAAAATGGTTCTAGTTCTACATGGCATGCCTTTTCTGGATATTTATGTATCACTTATTTCTCTTTTTCTCTACTTCTCGTGGCACTTAAAGCCGTTTACAGTTGAAATATAAACGTTTTAGGCCGAGTCAGTAGGATTTATATTTAAAGTTTAGTGCTCGGATTTTGTAGAAATTCAAATGTCATATTCAGTAGTTTATTGATTCTGTGGTTATATTCATCAGAAATGTATTTAATTGTATATGAATTGTAATACTATGCTTTATTGCTATTAACTACTTGGCCGTCTCTTCATCACTAAAGTTTTGATTCAAATTACAACAAGCGTTTACGGTATTTCCAGAACTATCGCACCATTCCACGTCTTTTCATAAATCAGATTTATTGCAGAAGGAAAATTATTTTACACTGAATAATTTCTTCCAGGAAAGAAATGAATAAGTCTTTTATTCATTTTAGCATTCATTTTGAATAGATAGATAGATAGATAGATAGATAGATAGATAGAATGTGTTCATTTAGGTAGCAATTTTTCATTGATGCAGGTTTCATTAAATAATATAGACAAGTTTTATCTATTTATTTAAAGTAATTCGTTTCATATTCTCTGATAAGCTTAATAACATCATCGTTGAAAGACGAAGGCTTCGATAGGATTAAACATGTATCAATATGTTGATTTTCTTTCGTTTTCAATGATAATGTTATTAAGCTTATCAGACAATATGAAAGGAAATTACTTAATATAAATACACAAAACTTGTGTATATTATTTAATGAAACTTGCATCAATATGTGCGTGTGTGTGTGTGTGTGTGTATGGATCCGTGTGAATAGTCGCGACTGTCTTCATATGAGTAGCGATATTAACTAATCAAATAATTCAATATATCACATGGCTAAATCGGAAAATAATGATAATGTGTTAATATCGTATTTTTGCATTTAAACTTTATCTAGATATGAGTTTAGCATCTGTATATATGGCTTTTCCGGTGATTTAAGGCCTCGTAAAATAATTCATTTGAGTAAATCAATGATCCTATAATTTCTGCATTTATGTTTCTTCCTGTACCAAACTTAGGAAATATTACTTTGCGATTAATTCAAGATCGTTTACGAGAAGGATTTCCTAAAAGATTTAAAAAAAAAAATAATTACTTACGAACTTTTTTGTCAGTGGATATATACATTCTTATATGCCATTTTTTCAATTCAGCCTCAGAGAGTTTAATCATTCAGAAAATGATTTTAAAATTTAAGATCAATCGTTTCATTTAGAATTATGTTCTAATATGCCTTAAGCCTAAAATAAGAATACATATAAGAAAAAATGTAAATCATCTTTATAAGTATAAAGTACACACTGAAGAATTTCAAAAGAACTGAAGTCTAAATGATGTAAAGCAAGGATTTTGATTGTCGAAGACAAAGAAGAAAATCGCATAATAGAGAATAAATGCCCAGTGCAAGATGGGTTGTTGCGAGCTTCTAGTTTGGCATTCAAAGGTTTTCTTGGCCTTTTCTCAAAGTATAGCATATATCGAATGTAAAAGAGATCAAAGTTGAAGATGTATTGAGGGAAAGAAAAAGAGGGTATTCAAATTAAAGCTTCTTTGCTTATTCATATTATTTCTTGTTAATTCTTTTCAATGGCATCACTTTAATGACAATGAATTGCTGCAAGTTATAACTTTACTGGGAAAAGAAAAAAAAATTAATGTTGAAAATTCTTCAAAACTTTCATGACAGGTGAATATATAAAGGAATGTCAGATGATATATTTTAAAGCGAACGGATCGCAACGTCCACACGCATAATTACAAACGTCTCTTTCTCTCTCCTTTCTCTCTCTCTACATATACATATACACACACACACACACACACACACACATATATATATATATATATATATATATATATATATATATATATATATATATATATATATATATATATATATATTGTATTTTTCTAAGATAGTATGTAACTATATTTATCTTGAACTGAAATAAAACAGCTACACCCCAGATGGGTATTAAACTTTCTTTAAACATATTTCGTTAGTTTGATTAACAAGGAAAATTTAATTAATTTTTTTAAATTATTTTTACACCATTCTTACAGTTAAAGATTCCTAGGAGAGGTCAAGTATAAAATCACTCCGCATTGTTCATTGTCCAAGATATTGCGGACACTTTAGTCATTTTCAAGGACTTGATTTTGTTGTAGTTAGTTTATTTTGATGATTTGATTCTGTGAATATATCCTTTATGTACCATAGAAGAAGCGATTCTGAGCTGTTGTGAGTTGGAATTGAATGGAATTCGAGTGGGCAACATTTAATTTTAAAATATTTTCAACAATCAGTTACCATTGTTAAACAAGGTAAGGTTGAATGGAGGGACGAGCTATTTGATGTACAAGGCCTCTCTATTAACGAGGTGTCTTCGGGGATTTGATTAACAAATAACTCTAGTGTTATCGAATAAAAACATTTTTATTTTGTTCGTGTAGATTATGCTTGATAAATGGTTTTCATACATTGAATATATATATATATATATATATATATATATATATATATATATATATATATATATATAGATATATATATATATATATAGGTGTATTATATTGGCATATAAATTTTTATCGCCCAAAATATGAGAAATGGTGTTATTATGCTGTATTATTAAGGACATTATTTATTTTTTTTCACTCTAGAGCGGCATTTGGCATATTCGGTATAATCTCATTTGTCCGTATGTATCTCATATTTTGATCACTAAAAATTTACTGATCTATGTTGCACAGATGCAAACAATGTTTGCTTTTTGTTACCTTCTTGATATCGTCTTAATGAAAAACATTTTGGAAATTATTCTCATTTATAAGCTTATATCCTCCTTATTGCCATACATTTGAAGGTCTGACCTTAAACGTAACATATAAACGTATGTGGTTAGGGGAGAATGATATGGAAACAACACATGTACATTGAAATACTACAAAAATTATATTTTTTGATTTTCCTCTAACTTTAATAAATGAAGTGCAACCTAGCATATCACAGATATATATTAGGTTGGTGCAAAAATAATTTCGTTTTCTCACATAGTAACATATGTTAGAAAACGAAATTATTTTTGCACCAACCTAATACATATACATAAATAAAATCACACACGTACATTCATGCATAGAATTATATATATATATATATATATATATATATATATACACGTATAAATATATACATATATATATATATATATATATATATATATATATATATATATATATATATACACTTGTGTGTATGTATGTATATATATATATTGTGTATGTGTGCGTGGACTCACGTGTGTGTTTGTGTGCACGCGCGTGTGTGTTTGCTTGCACGCGCGTATGTGTATGTGCGTGATCGCGGGTGTGCTAGTGTATATATGTAAGCGAAAGCAAAATACCTGTTCCATTCCCTGAATGGGAGATATTTCTATTTGGCTCTTGAAAGGAAGCAAGTCATTTTGCATCGGAAATCTAATACATTTTCTTCAATACTTACGAACATTTCAGTTAAAATCAGACGCCATTCACATGAGCACCAAGACAATACTGTGTCTGCATCTCGCATTTCCTCTATCAATGCGTAAATTGTATTTAAACCAACGAAGCACTCTTCACCAATTGTGGCTTCAGCCATTTTCATTGATGATAAAATGCTTTGTCTCTTGCCTTTCAATCATTCTCACTAGTTTGAAAGATCATAATTGTTAAATTTGAATTGTCTTCTTCTCTTTATATGAGATATTAGTTTCATTTGAGCATATTGTCGTAATATGAATACTACATGCATTCAACTCAGATATATTCTAAATAATTAGAATGTATGAAAACAATAATGGGTAGTGTGCATTTGTTTCCGTTTAATTTCAACATATTTTGTCCATGTTAAGATATCTATATGTAAAGCCTCACATACATTAAACATTGAATAAATTATTAGTGTAAGAAATGCTAATGAAAACTGTTTAATTATTTGAAATATCAGCATATTTTTATTTGAATGTAATTTTAAATGACTGAATATTAAGCTATACAATCCCATCAAGTTAACTGTTTGGTAGTGAAATATAGGATTTCTCGGTTGTGTGTCTTTGTTTCCGTTTAATTTCAACCTTGTTAAGATATCTATGTTTTCCGTTTAATTTTCAACCTTGTTAAGATATCTATGTCAATTTTGTCCTTGTTAAGATATCTATATGTAAAGCCTCACATACATTGCATTTCTCGCTTTACTGTGATGTAATTTTGAGAAAAAAATTTCCAACCTGGTTTGCACGATATGGCAACACAATTGTTAGTTTTTCACGCTAATTGCTTTTGAATGAAAATATCCCACTTATGTCAGGATAGGATATTTCCATTTTGGAGAAAATGAAGTATAATGATGTATATGAAGCCTAATTTGAGTATATATTTAACAAAAAAAAATATTGATATAATTATTTAGTCATATATGCACCATTTCGATGGACAACTTCAATTAGTCATGGCATCTGTGATTGTATTTTATTGTAGCAGATTAAACTGCTTATGCTGCAGCTTTGATGGTCGCCCAAAAGATATCTTTCGAAGAAGATTGACGTCAATCGGAATAAACATCTTATATAATGATGAACCAAATTATTTTATAAGGTTGAGTTCTAGAGAAGTTGGCAGCCACACCATCAACCTTTCACTCTGTATGACTTAAGAGCCTAGGAATTATTGGGTGGTCGTGGCTGAGTGAGAGGGAGCATTGCCATGCATGTGGGTGCAGTATGGCGTCTAGATGGGGATTCCAGTCCTTCAGTAGGTAGTCACTTTAAGACCTTCAGACACTCAGACTGTGCCAACAAGTCTGTCTCCAGTGACACCACCCCACAACATGATTCCTCCATCCTGGTGCTGACTTTTAAATGTTGGTGACGCTCAACTCTGAAATTTGCCCAACCGGAAGATCCGTCAAGGATTGCTCTACTCTCATCAGTGAACACAACGCAACACATTTCCAAATTTATGAACTACCGAGCCATTGTAACCTCAAATTCCTGTGACGTTGAATTAAAGGAGAGAGCTTCAGGAGAGCTGGCACATAAACCATTGTCCCGAGGATGAAATTTCTAGTTTTTGGTACAAAAGAATTCTAGCAGTGGTGAAAATGTTTTTGCTAGTTTGTCGTGGTTTCCCGCGCAACCTGGGGCTAATATCCCTTAAATCCATAACTGTGACGGTCTTTGAGATCCCACAATCGGATTGTTTCTTCCTTGATGAAGAGTATCTCAGTAATCCTATAACCGTGTCCTCATAACGACATAACTTTTCGGCAATGACATAAAAGGTCGTGCTTTTAACAGTTTCCTTGAGTGTGACAGATTTTCTTCATTGCTGATGACTTTTCTATGTCCCATTCTTCATCTAGATCAGAGAGGCAATTAGCTTTTTTCACATACAACCTGTGGAATTTGAAATAAGAAATCAAGGAGATTACACAAAATAATGAGAAACTAGCAATACTGTTGCCATGTTGTGCAAACAAGCAGGGGAAATGTTATCAATCAATTCACAAAAAAACGAGAAATCCTAAATTTCGCTACCAAGTTATTAGCGTGAATTTATCTATCTATCTATCTATCTATCATTCGAATTTAAATATTTTATGATATTTAATATCTATTCATTTGATTGATGATGTGGCCACCTGCCTTTCAGGATCTCAAATCTATGAAAAATGTTTCTCCATCATTTAATTAGACGTTTATAGTGATGGACGTCAATTTACGTCGAAAGATATATTATGTGCGACCACCAAAGCTGTAGTAGAGTCCTTCAAAACAGCTAAGATAATAAAAATGTTAGAAATTCCTTGGCTAATCGGGTTTTTAAATGATCACGTAGACAAATTCATTATGAAGATCTGATTGTGGGACCGCCAAAACTCTGACAGCTATGGATTAAAGGAATATTGCAAGAAAGTCACCCAAGAAAGCCGGGGAGAAATCCAAGCCAATTTCACCGATGCTGGACTTAATGATGTACTGAAAACCACCAGAAATCGTATCGTCGGTTCCATATCTTCCGTGTGAGCTCCCTTGAAATTGCCTCTTTTAATGCACTGTCACACAAATTTTAGGCCTTTTAAAATAGTTATTTTTCAAAATAATCTAGTCCGCCTTAATATCATTCATTTACGAATTCTTTCAACAATTGATAATGGCAGCATTTGAATGTGTTTCTTGTTACGTGTTATAATTCTAATTCTCATTCATAACAATGCAAAGTATTCATCTATATTCATTCGTTCTGCTATGTAACTCTCAGCATCCTCGCCATATTGGAAGATGCAATATCTCTAATAGACGGAGAGTACAAATGAGAAAAAGATCTAACAATTCGTAAAACATGTTACATGAACAGAATATATTCGATGTTTTAAGGAAGTGATATAAATTTTTTTTACATATTTCCAACTCAGAAAATGTGATTTTTCAAAGGCAGCATGCATACGACGGAAAACACAAATTAAATTTAAAATCAAAATTCCTTCCATTCGGCATATGATGAAATACATAAGCTCTTAGTACATTTTGCTTGAATCAGTGTATTTCAAAGTTGTTCCAATGATTCATTTACTTATGCCGCGAAATTAAATAAACGAATCTGTAATTTTTAAAGCATTTCTACGCAACGCATTTCTATGTTACGTTATGCCATGAAAAATATTTCATAATTTGTTATAGAGTTTCAAACTTTTCAAATATATTAACACATCTTCCTTCTTATTTAAACATTATATATTTATGATTATTCAGAATATCTAATTAACTTGCTTTATTAAGATAACTAACATATCTTAATATGAAAGGTTTTATGATAATTTATTTTCGATCAATATAAATATATTTTGAAATGAAGTTAGATCTATATCATTTTTTAATGGAATAAAGTTGAATATTTTGATCGCAATGAGGCCAGAAACAAACATTTCTTCTAGTAAAACTCTACATCTGTATATCAAGTGATGTTTTACAATCATTATTATTCCTGTAAATTGATATATTCTTGACAGTCATCACCCATTCATCTTATGATGGCTACGGTTAATCGCTCGATTCTGAGATTTCCTCAAATCTGGAAAGGCCTAGAGAATATGAGCATTTTTCTAGTTTCCTATACAAGAGGGTATCCCATTATAATTGGGTTTTTCCGCACATTGCACACGGCCGGTCGCATGGAATATTTACAAACCGTAATTTCGTATACGTTTACAATCACTTTCCCACATATAAAGAGATGAGATCCCAGATATATGGTTCAACAGAAAGATGCTGATAATAACATGCACTGCAGCGGGTGTGTTTTAAGTTAAATGGAAACATCGTGTAACCTACATAACATGCTTGCGTACATGGAATGATGAACAAAAATAGTGCGCGTAAAAAGATACGTATTACTTAGAGGTACAATGGATAGGTAGTCGGGGAGTGCTACTATTGTAAACATCCCAAAGGAACATGTCAGGCAAATACGGCTTCCATGCTGAATGTCTGACTTTATTCCCAATTGCCTGCACCTGCACCCATAAAGAAAATACAGTATGTATGTGATAATTTCTACTACCTATTTTCATATATTTTTGAGAGTAACACCTTAACACGACATTTATTTTTAATTCTGTTAGATTAAACAATAATAATAAATGAAACATGTATTTTATGCAGGTTTAAAATTATTATTTCACTCATCTCTGACCATCTTTCTACAATGAAATAACTTTGTCATATTGTAATTGAATTGAGGATTGATTAAATCATATAATAAACGCCATGTATTTGATGCTACGAATTTATATATCTTAATCCAGAATAGAGGCAACCAATGTCATATATATTTAATTAATTTATATATTGTTTCGTTTGAACACAAACTTTATATATTTGCTTCATACACGTGAAGTATATTTATAAATATTGGCGCCCATCAAAAAAATTTGCAGCCTCATTAGGAAGAAAATTTTATATTAAAAATAATAATTGGTTTTATTTTCAGTGTAAGTATATATAAATTTTACTTAAATCAAATCTATACACATTAAAGTTTGATCAAAATTTTGTATCATATGTTTTAGTATTTGAATTAATATTTTGACTTTTAAAATCAGATATGGTATAATATCGAAATTTTATCATTTCTCATGTTTATAATTTTGACCCTGTCTCAAAAAAAAAGAAGGAAAATAAAACTTATTTTGAGAATAAAATTCATAAACTATCTTACATAATTTAACATAACACTATCAAAATACTTTGTATTATTTAATTAACACTAAACCCGTTTCATGGAATGAAAAACGGATGAGAAATTATTTGTTAGCTAAGTCTATAAAAAGTTTCCATATCTGTATATGATTTTAAATGTCAGCTCCTCCTATCAGAACTTGACATTTCATATCACGGATATTTTTGCTTGTTTTTAAAATGTTTTTAGTTCATATTCGAGTGCAAATACTTGGGAATAAAATATATAATGATCTTACCTTGAGTAATTCACAATTCTCCATTATGAATTGTAATAAATTTGGCAATTGGAATACTGTGCTATAACGTATTTTGCGATAGATCTGTGTAAGCTTTAAATAAAAGAGTTGCGGTTTTAGTTTTTATTCTGTGATTATTTAAAAACATGTTCAATAACACAATATTAAAAACTGAAAAGAAATGTTAGTAGTGAGATGATCAAAACAAACGGTTGGGATGTATGCAGTAAAATAGCCTCACATCGATAAAATACAGAATTATCTTTGACAGATATAGTCTATCATCTGATGTTACAACATAATTTACATAATAATTAATACGAAAATATTATGAAAACTTTTATTTCAGTCGGACTAAAAACACATTTGATTATAAACATTAATTTTTGGAATGTTGCATTTAATAATCTCTTTTATAACATTCAGTCTTCATGTTTATAGTCAAAAATACATTTCTTGTGTGTATAAACTCAGGTATCATAATACAATCAAAGAACGTACTTGGAATTCTGGTAGTTAAAAATAAATATTTTTAGGAAATGAAAATCTCCTAGATTAATTATATTTTAGTTTCATGCCATCCGAATTGGCATGAAATTAAAATATCGTTCATGTAAATATTATGTTCACTGTATGTGCAGATATTCTATATTCCACAATAAAATCAACCGGGAAATAACCAAAATGGTTCAGAAGTCTACACAGTCAGTTCAGAAAGACGTTCAGCTAAATTTTAAGATTACTCTTATTACAAATCGATATATATTTCGTCTTTTGTGGTTGGTAATAAATGGAAAAATGGATGATATTAAGTGTCCGATTTTATAGATATGAATTGCAGCCTTTCTAGCTCAAAACAATTCTCAGACTTTCAAGAAGAATGGGTATGATGCATTACTTGTTTAAAATTGATGGCATTTCAAAGATGTTATTTCTTGAAAGAAAAAAATTTCAAAATGTTTTAAAAGGACAAAATCTAAAAATAGACTCTCTGCTGAGAAATTGGATTCAGTAGGATTTCTGAAATACTAAGAATATCGAATAAAAATTGATAGGCATTTCTGAAAGGTTACTTTCGTGGGAACCTGAAAACGAACGATTACGTTCCTTCTGTTGTATCTAAAATTAAAAGTAACCAAATATGTTGAATTGTTTTCTATTGATAGGATATTATTTGAATACATTTTATTTGTGGTGAGTTCGAATAACGCAAGTAAATGATATATTAAGGAACCTATTTCATGTACACTAATTTTGGTTCTCCTCTGTTTTATGCCTGCTTGAATTGGCGCAGATCCCTTATTCGGGGAAGGTGATTAAATGCACGTGCAGACGACATGTCTCTCAGATTACATGAGACAACCTCGCAAGAGGATTAATGAAATCAGCAGATTAATATTTGTCCTGGTATACGACCAAAACTACTTATATATGTATGTATGTATAACCTAATAAAAGTAAGCAGCTATATTCGTCAAGTAAAATCTTAGTTGTTTTAGCTTGTAAATGAACAAACTAATACCCAAGGGGAAGAAAAGGGTAAAAAAAGAAGGAACTAAGAACATGTACTTCCGGGGAAAATAATCGTCCAGAATCTAAGTTCAGAGTCCAAAAAAAACAAACAAAAAAAAAAAAACGCCGACACGTGTAACGTAAAATAACTAAACAAAGTGCTCAATACGCTAAGTAGAGCAAAGTACAGATTTATCACCCCGTTGTTGTGATACTGTATTTTTTGTGTGTGTGTGTTTTGTATCACATGGTCATGTTTTTGTGCTATAGGCTATATATTTTTTGTGCTTATAGCACCTCTTTAGCCAGTCCACCCTGATAAACCGCGTAGTTGAAACTTAGTTTAGTCTGACTTTTTAGGTCTATTTACTCATATATATATATATATATATATATATATATATATATATATATTTATATATATATGTGTGTGTGTGTGTGTGTGTGTGTGTGTGTGTGTGTGTGTGTGTGTAATGAAAAACAAACCATTTTAAGGTACCATTACGATAATTTATTTCACCCCAAATTCTTTTTAAGGATTCAGGATCATCAGGTAAAACTTCCAACAACGAATTGAGAGGAAAAATGGGATTAGAAATTGGTGGGTAGTGTAATTTTTGTAATTTAATAGAGGGGGTTGAGAATGGCAGTTAAACAGACAATATCAAGTATAGGGAGGGGTTAATTTTATATCTCTCTTAAGTATGTTTTATATTGGAGTAGGAGGAGTGACAGAACCTTGACCTATTTAGATGGTTAACAAAACGGAAGTGAAAAGTATACAAGTGAGTCTTATGGTAAAGAGAGAGATAGGGGGTGAAAGAGAGATGGAGTTGTTATAATTTTGTTTTAACAAAATTATGTAAAAGGTATCTTACAATGTTTGATAGAAAATTCGATGTCTGAAAAATTATATATATATATATATATATATATATATATATATATATATATATATATATAATCAGTGACAACTACGATGGGGCTGATTTTCGGGATTAAGGCGAGTCAATCAACATTTGAAAAACAAGAAAGACAATAATTAAGAAAATAAAAAAGAAAGTAATAAAATTAACGTGGATGCCTTAATGTGAGCCTTTAGGAATTGGAGAGATACATGATAGGCAATATATTTCTTCATTATTTACATTATTCGGACTATTGTTCTCATCATTGTCGCCACATTTGTTACAACGTTTCGGCCGTTGTACGCTCCGGCCTTCTTCACTTGTTTGGAATGTCGATCTGAACAGTTTATTTCTCTCACCGGGGTAGTCTGTTCTAATTCCACGTGCCATGTTTTAATGGATGTCAGTTATCATATATCCCCTGTTAATTTTTCGCTGAAAGTTCTCCACTGCGTTAACCGGGTATTGAACTCACACTCTTTGTGTCCTTTCACTGAATCCAACCAACGCCTCTATCCACTGTGTCATGTGTCCTTCAGAACAGTCTACCGCATTAAGCGGAATAAAGGGTTCAGTTCGACATTCCAACCACCTAAAGAAGGCCGGAGCTTACAACGGCCGAAACGTTGTAATAAATGTGGCGGCATAGATGAGGACAATATTCTGAATAATGTAAATAATGTACATAGTGCCTCAGAAACATAGAAAATATATTTCTTGCTATATTTTTTATAAATAATCTTTTAAAATTATCTACTTATTTGTAAGCCCCGTTTTTCAAAGAACACAATTTTATTCAAATTATTGCTTTCAAGTGACCATTGTAAATAATTTATTCAGTACAGTATAAGTTTTTTTAGTGAATTGTATCACTTGAGAAGTCGGGCAAATGTAATTTAGCCCAATTTCAAATCGGCGAATGTCAAAGGATATGACAGCCTTAACTATTCCACTGAATGGTTGGGCTAAGGTGTATAACTGGGATAGTGTTGTTAAAACCTGATATCTGTCACCAGTAACGATCTTAAACGTACAGGAAATATATATTGTTTTTTTCGCTGTATCACAGGTCCTTAATTTGGAGAGATGCCCTGTTGTTTCAGACTGGAAACGTAAGCCGACTGATATGAGATCAGTCAGATATCTTACCCCACGGCAAGGGAAGGAATTTATACGAATTACAGCAGCGACTCGGAGAACACAATTCATACTTGAAAAGTAATACATAATAAACTTAGGAGCCGCTGTTTTTTGTTACCATATATATAGATATAAGATGGTATTCTTCGTGTATATACGTATTCGAGTAGACGATTTATTGAATAGTATATTTATTTATCTTACTCTACCTAGCTGAATATTTGAGAAATCATAGAGTAATATATGGGATTTTCACAGGAGAGCGCATATTTTTTTCTAAATACGAGTATACTTTACAATCTATTTCTAATGGACAGTATCTACAACTTTTTATTGAACTTTATCAACGCCTGACTAATTTAATTACTTTCCAAATTACATTTACTTTTACATAATTTGTTTACTTTCGACTGTCATTTAATAGGTTATCAATGATAGCCAAATATTTGTCTATTTATCAAAATCCCCTTGACAAATTCACAGCCGGATTTGGAGAAAAAAAAAACTAAATTGTCGCTATACTTTGAACACATCGACACACACATTCACGCCCCCCCCACAAATATATATATATATATATATATATATATATATATATATATATATATATATATATATGTGTGTGTGTGTGTGTGTGTGTGTGTGTGTGTGTGTGTGTGTGTGTGTATTACTGTCCACGAAGCATATTGTAATGCAATAAGTGATTTTTCAAGCGTAGTTTAGATGTGGCGCAATGCTAAAAGTCTGGGGCATCAGTGAAGCTCGAACTCAATATTAGAAAACACATGACTGGTAAAGAACATGAATCTTAATCACTCCTCCCTTGATTCAGTAATATTCTTGTGTCATTTCCCAAACTGAATTTTACATTTTACTTTTTCATGGGGCCAACATATATAAAATTCATGATATAGAGATTTTAAAACTACTTAAGTATTAATTTCTAACTTTAAAAACATGAAAAGTTTTCAATGCATCTCTTGGTAAGTTTCCAGCTTGTCAAAGCCATTTCTTATTTTCTGCTACTTTCTTGTATTAACAAGCACTTTATAAACGAGAGGAAAATTTGTTTCTTTAAGATTGTGAATCATTTTATTAAGAAGTAATACACTGCAATTAATCCGTAATAAAACCTCTACTTTTGTGTAAGTAAAAATTTCGGTGAATGCAAATATGGCTGTATGTAAAACATTTTTTAATAACTTTTTTTTTTTTTTTTTTTTTTTTGTAAGAGGTGTCTGTTTTCAGTTTCTTTTAATTTGGTTTAAATATTAAAAAGATGATAGCTTTAAGATTTCTCTCTCACACCCACTCACAACCATTCTCACACACACTCATATATATATATATATATATATATATATATATATATATATATATATATTACTTTTTTACTTACACAAAAGTAGAAGTTTTATTACGGATTAATTGCAGCAAAATTGTTGAAATCGTGTTAATTTAACAGGACGGTTTAAAGAGAAGTCCGTTATAAATGAATTTAAAATTATGTCATGGTCTTATGTGGCAGAATAGTAGAAATTTCTATTAAAGCCAAATTAGTTTGGGAAGCTAGCCGGTTGATAAAAGATCAAGAAAAAGAAATGTTATGCTATATGCTGATCAGTAACAGATTGTCTGAAATCGAGGGGTTTGTTCGTGATATTAAGTGCATGAAGCTCTCGGCGTATAAAATGACGAAAAGAATATCAACGTTCGAAAAGAGTTTTCATTTATTATATAATCATCAGATTGTTCAGGGCAAAGCTGAGTTCTAAAATTATCATACCTAATATCTGAGTCTTCATCGTCTGCTGTTGAAAATGTAATTGGTATTGCATCCTAAACCTTCCTAAACTGAAATCTACCCCGATGCGTTTGCTGTTGAAATAGATCTGGAATGAATGTTTGCAGTGAAATTTGCAGCATCTTTCTTTAATATAAATGCACACGTCAACGATTATAACAAAAATTTAGAGGAAAGATTTCGAAAAAAAAAAGACAACTCTTATCATATGGAACTGCCTTGGCACTATGATAATATTGATCTAGTGCCTTCAAATGAATATATTACTTTCAGAGTACTTTGCAGGAATCTGTGTTCTCTGGAGAGAAGAGAAATGGACAAGGCTTATAATGACGTTTTTGCAAGGACGAGTCAGAAGGAATCATAGAAAGATTTAAAGTTTCTCCTAATGATGTTTCGAAATATATTTGGATACCCAATAGACCCGTTTTCAAAAATGAATAAGTTAACACCAAAATAAGATCAATTTTCAATTATCTATTGAAAACGAAAAACGCTTATTCACTCAATGAAGTCGCTTATTCGCGTATAAGTATGATAAACGATGTAACAAAATTATTGCTATTGTTGCTGATAAATAATTTTGTCACTTCAGGCGATATACGTAAAGGCTTTTAATGATTAAGCTGAAGTCAAATATGGGCAGAAAAAGATTGTGCTTTTCGATTAAGAAAAGGACAAATTCATTGTCTTTTTTATAACACTTTAATATATGGATTTAATGCAAGGCCGTTCATTTTAATTTACGTCGTCAAATTTACATAAACGAAGAATATACAGATAAGTTGATATTTGGAATAAACAAGTAATTCCCACGACAAAATGACCAGCTTGTATAAAGAAGCTGTCATTCGACTACAAAAAGTTAACTTTTAATTAAGATCAAGTAACATCAATTATGATTCTCTGAATCTTTAACGATGAAGATAAAAGATTTGCGCAATATGGTTGCGATAAAGACAAGGTTCTAGGATATAATTACCATCGTGTCTTAGATAGCATTTGTATTACGATCATAGTACTGGAGAGAACATGACCAAAAGAAGAGGTAATTAACCGAATCAGCCAAAAGCTTCGATCCTTGACACTTAGTGCTCCTTGTGGCTGTTAGAACAAAGATTATTCTCCGTAAATAGTGGTCCCTTAAATTGGACTACGACGAAGATTTCACAGCTGACATAAAAGGAACTTGAACTAAGTTGTCCGAGGAGCTTTCATTTTTATGTGAAATATCATTGTCAAGGCATGCCATTGATAGCAACTGGACATTAAGCTTCTCATCAAGTGTATTGGCTCATTTTTATGGGGTATAGAATGGAAAATCCCACAGTGTTTTCCAAGGTTAAAATGGATACAATGAAAATAAACATCTTGTCCATCATTGAATAACTGGCAGTATATTTGGAATTCAAAGCCTAGTCATAGTTCTGAAAGCTTACGCTTGAGAACGGCTACATTGGTGTGGACGCACAAATTGTCCTTTCCTGGCTTTTATGAAAAGATATGGGGGCAAAAAACTTGTTCACCCGAAATAAACGGATACATATTCGCGGTATGAGGTAACAAGTGAACAACAAATTTAAATTTATTCATTTCTAACGTTTCCATAGGGGATAAACAATATGACCTTCATTCTTGCAGAATATGCCTGGAAATAGTTAAAAAGAAAATTGGAATTTTTGACATGTGCCCCTTCACTACTTGTTTAAGATATTGTAGACTAGTTACCCAGCATTCGGAATTGTTTGAGCCCTAACAACCAGAATCTCTTGATTTTTTTATATTTACTTCAACACATCTACAGAGATGATGGATGAAGTACCCGTGATTACATGTGAAAGATTCTCGGAATGCAAGACGCTATTTAGATCGACTACCTTCGTTTTCAAATTTGTAATTAAGTTCAGAGGCCAAAAAGATAAACCTGGCACAAAGCACATTGATAAATCAGACTTGATAAAAATTTGCAATCTCAAGAATTCAATAAGGAAATTCCTTACTTAAAGAATTCAATTAATAATAAAAAAAAATAATCTCAATATATGCCTCGATACAGAAGGAACTTTAAGTGTTGATAGCAGAATCAGAATCTCAAAAAGATATCGATATAAAGCTAATTATTACCCCTTTACGGAATTGATCGTGTATTATTGCCATCTCCCTTGTAAAAAATTGAGTACAGTTACAACAGTGAAGAATTTAAAAGAGTCTGGTTATTAGGTCTCCCAAGCCAGGTATTCTGTGAGATCAGTGATCTGTAAATGTTATATTTACAAAAATTTCAATTATATTACCTTCTAATGCCCCTAGCTATCCAACAAAACTCAGACTTAAACTCAGCAACCAATTTCAGCATATATGTATAGATTATACAGTTCACTTATGGGTACAGATGGATGGAAAATATGAAAGGTTGTATATATTAATATTCCCATGTTTAAATGTGCAAGCTACCCATGTTGGACTTGTGACGGATATGAGAACACAAGCCGTCACCCAAGCCTTGATAGATTTTGCAAGATTTACGGAATATCCAGTCACATATACAGTAGCAATAATTGATCTTTCATTGCAGCACTGGGTGACAAAGTCATCATATTTATTCACCGTGATGGATTCAGCAACACATTCACTAATCGTGTTTTAACAACGTGAAAATACCATTATACTCTCTATGTTATTGGCACATCTGGGAGAGAATGATAAATAAAATATTGTGTATGTATGTCAATAGGAAGATGAAAAATCGAAGATTTTCAACTTTCTATCTTGCAACACGTCCAAAAAGCAGTGAACTCCAGACCACTAACTTGCCGATGTTCCTCTGATATTGGATTACTTCCCTTGATTCCATATTCTTTCATTCATCTCAATACAAACAATATCTCTTTCGAAAATGATATCCGAAATCTGTTTGATTTCGAACCAACCTCAAGATCTCTTCGTATTGGAGAACAGGCTGACATTGCAGAACAAATTTAAAGAAATTTGGTACGAAAATATTTGCTTAGAATTCGACGATTATTTAAAGATTTACATAAACCGAATTTTCTAATGAAATCAATATCAATGATGAGATACTCAGAAAAAACCTGCCAAACGAAGAACCTTTTGATATCATGGCAGAGTTAAAGAAATTTTTAGTGCTAGTGACCACAAATTTCGTCTTGCTCCTATTAATAGAATTGATGGAATAGTAGAAAATCGTAGACTCAAAAACGTACATCCGCTATAATTATCACTAACTCATAATTATTTCGCCATACTCCACCAGTTAAGGTTTCCGTTGAAAGGAAATCAACATCTCAGAATCACAAAGAATCTAACAGTATATGTTTTCCCTAGAAAATACTCATAGTGTAAGCAACTCTAGGTCTAAAAAAAAGGCCTGACACTGAATAACTTTACTACTAACATTCATATATATTATTTAAAATAGGCAGAACGCTAGGGTTTTTCTATCTGCAACGTTCATATCAGGACTGGATCCATGTTTTAAGTTCTAATTTCATGATTATTTTATCCCTAATTTCTTCTTAGGTGCTATTGCAAAATGCAATTCAACTCAACTATATAATAGCTATTCGGATTTAGGCGCAATAAATTTTGTAATGCATCTCACATATCATACCTGTATGCTATAATTGGCTCACATATCCTTAGATGACAAAGCTTCAAGTTTATATTTTGAATATAATTTGTCATAATGTTATTGTCAATATATAAATAAAAAGTAGCATTTTAAAAGACAACATAAATGAATTATTTTTTGCATGCATTATTTATGTTCGGAGAATATAAGAAAAATACAAACCAACAAAAAGTTACAAAACGAATATTATGATTTTTTTAGATACTGTGAACAAAATCAATAAAAAACCTCACTCAAACTGACGCGTGGTCAACAATACCTGTGCCTTTTCCTAACATTCCGGCGTCGATTGGACGCTGAATTCACTTTTAATCCGTCCAGTCAACATTGAGCACACAGTGTGCGGTCCGTTATTGCTAGGACAAGGAAACCAATGCAGTTAAAAGGTTTCACTTTAGAAGATGAACCAAGAGCAATCTTAACCCGCAAATCGTAACTGATTTGCTAATCTAATTGTATTTGCATGTTTATATATAATTGATTCATGGTACTTTTTCTCATGTGTTTCCACTATTTTTCTTGGTTTTTTATCTTAATCTCTTCTTAAGAAAAAAAGAAAAAGAAAAGGTCCATAGTTTTTAACTTCCTGAATGAAGAAATTGTTAATATTGTTGAGATTATTTACAGTGTCATTCACCTTCCTCATGTTAGGTATTTCTGGGGAACAATTCTGCATGGATTACTCTTGAAGCTAGTGTCTGCTATTAATCGAAACTTTCAACATATCGTTGTTCTTAAAAATAATCAGCGAAATATGTTTATGAATCCACTCCTGCATGATGGGGTCTATTTTCCTCAAATGGGATACTGTCGGATATTTACATATTGATGACGTCATTATATTCTCTTCGAGTTATATGTCCTATCTATTTTAGATTTTGTTGTTGATTTTGGAAGTCCTCAAGCGATGTGGTTTCTGTTATGTTTTCTATTTGCCTCTAGGTGTTCGCATTAATATTAATGTCCTCTCTCTCTCTTTATATATATATATATATATATATATATATATATATATATATATATATATATCCATCTATCTTATGCAGTGTTACATTAGAACATGCACATATCACCACAATAGAGAGAGAGAGAGCGAGTGAGTGATAGATAGACATAGATAACAAGATATAAAGAGTCAAGTAAACTTAGATAGATATGAAGAGACCAGGAAACATATATATATATATATATATATATATATATATATATATATATATATATATATATATAGAGAGAGAGAGAGAGAGAGATAGAGATGGATACATATGAAGAGACAAGGAAACGTATAGATGGATAGATAGATAGAGAGAGATATGAAGAGATCAGGAATCATATTTATAGAGAGAGATGTATAGACCTGTAAACATTGATAGATATATAGGTAGATACATATAAAGAAACCAGAATAGATATATATATATATATATATAGATAGATAGATAGATAGATAGATAGATAGATAGATAGAGATAGATAGGAGTAAATGTTGGTAAATATATAAGTAGTCTGAGAGATAATATTCAGTAATACTATGTAAAGAGCAAAGTTAAACTCTCGTGTAATCAGTCGATGATGTCCCCGACCTGCTGAAGTGTTTAAGTATCGATAAGTGGCAGGTGGTTTATAATCGGCTGTGGAACTGTCTCCTTTCCTGCCATTAACAACAACACCTGACCATTCTATAAACAGCGGCCATTAATAGAAATTCTAGATTCATTATACCACACCGCGTAATACGTTGGGAGCGGAAGAAATAAGTAGAAATTGTAAGAATCCATTTCCCATATTCTGAGGAGAGATCGGACGGACGAGTGGCGTGAAGGTAGAACAAGATTTGGTGTTAAGAGCGCTGCGATCTGAACACTCGATTTTCCATAGACCAATGCTAGTCAATATTTTGTGGAGAAAGTTTCAATCGAAATTGTCTTGATGGGAAATTCGATAGAGCCTGTTGTATATTTCACCTTTCACTCATGTACACTTGGCCATCAAACATTTTTGCTTTAAAAGAATATTACATTTTATTGGGTTGGTGCAAAAATAATGACGTAATAATGTCGTTTTTTTACGTTAAAAATACGTCAAAAGCGACATTATTACGTCATTATTTTTGCACCAAACTAATATATTTATTTACAGTGGCTTTTGGTAAATCATATTTTAGATGGCTGAGAGTTTTGTTGTATATCATTTTACGTCAAGATACAAAGTGCCAATCTGATATTTATAATAATGAACCATTCCAATTCATTACGATACAGATTTGAAATGAGGTAGTCACAGATATATCAAAATAAAAAAAAAATCTTTGAAAATAGGTATTTAATATTGCAATTATTTTAGACTGTATTGTTAGACTAGTTATTACTTCTGCTAAACTCCTCTGATTAATAACATGTAACATTCTGTCGATTTATTTAATGCTATAAAACCACTTTTTGTATTGATTGTAATGATATAATATGTAGGCAATTTGCTATAGCATTTGCTGGATCATATGACTTTAATTATTGCATTGAAAATGAAACTTGTCACTCGTCCATTACTTTGGAAAATCAAAGAAAAAGAAAGCTATCTATAATTTTGGAAGTTTACTTCCTTATTTAGGAGGCGTCGATTTTCAAGCTTGCATATTTTTAAAGACACCACAAATTCCTTAAAATATGATGTACGAGGGCAAATTAAAAAGTTACACACACTTTCTTTATATCCACTAATGAAAAACAAATGCATATATCACTTTTCAACATATTTCCCCTACATAGTGATGAAATTTTAATGTCGTTCACGGAGCCTCGACTGCGAACCATGTTGTTTGAAAACCTAAACCAAACAAACATAACGCTACCCAAAGTCACCATGCATTATGAATTTTAAAGATCTATTGTAGATGTAAACGACTGCTGTCATATGTGCTAACGTGTTTCCCTGATCAAAGCATCCACCCTCCGTATGTTTTTTTTCCTTGCGCGATGTTTATGGTCGACCAAACCGGCATTGGATCATTCCAAATTATTCTTCCCACTTTAAATCGTTCTACACACTCATACATTGTTTATTCATGTACGTCCTCCATACTGCACCAATATTCAGTGATAAATTTCCGCTGGTAGGTCTATCTCCTCACAGTAAATGCCCTATCGCATGTTGTCCCTCGATGAGGAAATCGCTGGATATATTATGTATACATCTGACCTCGTTAATTTCTGTAACTAAAGTGATCGACGGAATGCTGCGCTCGGCTTGCTACGACAATCACCATATCCGCACACGTTATATCGCGCATAATGCCTGTAAGTTATTGTTACCGTATAATTTCAATATTGGCTTTATTTCATATTTACTTCCGTACATAAATAGTTAAATATTGATACACGCTGTAGTATACTTGATATTTTGGTATGGTTTGTTTTGTTTTACGGCATATCAAACTCAATGGCTCATTTAATTCCGACATTTTTTTTCCTGGTAATATTTTTGTTTTGTCAAAAATTTATTTTGTTTAATATGTTTTCCTCAAAAATATATAACTCGTAACATTATTTATTCAAAAACGTATAGCTGGTAATATTATTTTTTCAAAAACGTATAGCCGTCAACATTAAAAAAAAAAAAAAAAAAAAATTATAGAACCCAATATTATTTTTTCAAAGATGTATAACTGGTAATATTTTTTTTTAAAACGTATAGCCGCCAACACTATTCTTTCAAAAAAAAAAAAAAAAAAAAAAAAAAAAAAAAACGTATGACAATATTATCTTTTTCAAAAACGTATAGCTGGGAACATCATTTTTTCAAAAACATTATCACATGTCTTGCTATTGGACGTAGTTTATCGTCTTACCCAGGAGGCAGATGTATTAGGTTGGTGTAAAAATAATGTCGTTTTCTAACATATGTTAATATGTCAAAAACGACTTTTTTGCATCAACCTAATAGTTTATCGTCATACCCCGGACACAGTCTGTTGCCATACACAGGACGCGGATGTAGTTACTGTCATACCCAGGACGCGGACCTAGTTTATCGTCATACCCATGACGCACTTTATATTTTGCCGAAATGTTTTATACCGTGAAAACTTTGAGAATAGTCTTTAGATAAGTCTATAACTGTTGATAATTCATTATAACAATGTCACATAACATTTGAAAGTTAAAAATATTGTTGATAATAGTAATGGAACTCTATTTTTCTTTGGAAATATAATGAATGTTTATAAAGCTAATTATCTCTTATACAAAGAAATTTTATTTGGTTTAACGGAGATCGTGAATAATGCAATATTGACCATGTTTAAAACCAAATAAAACTCATTACTTCCAAGAGATTGATAACTTTATACAAATTTGCAATTTACTTTCTCTAAGAAAATATTAAAAAAATCAATAAAATTATCACGAATTAGATGGAGGGTTTTATTGCAATTTATATTATTTTTAATTAATTAATCCATATTTCTGTGAATGTGAATGTGATTCTTTTGACATTTTCTATAAAATCATCGATATTAAATGGTATGCAGAGTAACAATAATAATAGCAGTATATATGAAATTCCTATAATATTTCAACTGCTTGTTTGGTACAGGCAACTTGTAAATAATTTTGATTAGATTCATATTATATTATTAACGTTTATAAATATAGGGATTTTCTTTTGGATCTTTTGTGAGATAGTCATTATAACTTGTGGATTGCGCGTGAAAAATAACAAACGCAAGTATTTAAGCTAAGAAATTATGTATTTACACAAAATACAAAAGGTAATGCTGTTAGTAAAATCCAGGGACGCCGGTTAGTATTAATCAAAGATCGCTATATACAGTCTCGAAGTAAACTTCCTTAGAGTCGGGCGTCCTTGATTTCTAACGTCAACTCAATCACAGAATCCATGTACATTCCACTCTGCTTCTCCACCATGTTTCTCTACCCTGTTCCTGTACTCTCAGACTCTCTGACCGACTGACTCTGGCTATTTTATGGCAGCAGGACGAGTCAATATATATCAGAAAAGGGTGGACCCCATAACTACCCACCTCCTTAGATCTCTTTTTTGGGGGGTGGGGGGGTTAATATTTTTGTCTCTTGTGGTTGATGATTAGTGGTTCGACGAATTTTCTTTTCCTGTACTGGAATTTGTAGCTAAGCCTCACTAAGATCTATTTTTGAAAATATCTTACCACCGTTGAGCTTTGTAAATACCTCCTCTGGGCTACGTAGTGGGTAATGGTGGTCCTTTATTGCCTTGTTGAGTCCCGTCGAAAAATCTGCGCATACGCGAACTTCTCCTGTCTTTTTTATGTAAACCACCGGCGCAGCCCACTCACTAAACTGTTTTAGATAAAATCCCAGTGTGTTCAAGTCTCTCCAATTCTTTGTCTATTTTTTCTATAGTAGCAAACAGTACATTTCGCTTCTTTCTGAAAATTGGTTAGACGTATTCTTTTAATTCTATTTTGGCCTTAAATTTTTGCATCGTCTCAACCCACTTGAAAATACCTCAGGAAATTGCTTATATAATTCTTTCTTCAATTTTATGGGATCTGATGGTTCAACATCTAACTTTTTGCAAAGCTATTTGATAGGTTGGTCCCAAACGTTGAATTTCTGCATCCAGTCGATACCTACTAAATTTTCAGTATCTTTCATGACGTATATCTTAAGTTTTTTTTTGTTTAGCCGTGAAATTTAACATTCACTATTACTTCTCCCTAAAATTTTATTCGTTTGCCTGTAACCAACTTGGCAATTTTTGAGTGTGTAACATGGTAGGTCTGAGTTTTTTTCCATGACTGTAAGTTGATTATCGTGAGGTCGGAACCCGAAACCAGTTGTAATTTAACCTTTTTGTTTAAAATTTCCAGTTCTACATATTTCCTTACATTGGTGTTGTCACCATTATTCATCATTGTAGCTCTTATTCTATTAGTATCTTTTCTATTTCTACATTGGGATGCATTGTGGCCTTTTTTTCCACATTCATGTCAGCTTTTATATCTGAAGCGGCAATACTTGTTCCAATGTAATCCATCGATAATATGCTGATGGAGGGGGGGGCTTATATTTGTTTCGATATCCGTCATAATTTGTCCTGTAAGTTGTATTTCTCTTATTGTAAAATTTTCTCTTATCATAAGATTTTATTTTTCTTTCCAGGGAGGGTGAGAATATTTTTTCATTGTCGTAAAATTTTAGTTTTCTTTCCGGGGAGGGTGAAGAACGTAGACTTATTTAACTTACGTATATGAGAAACAGCTGATTGTTTAATGTCCTTTGCGTCTTTATTCATGCATAAACATCTCTGGCAATCTCCTGATAATTGCTGAAATGTTAGACCCGGTTCATTTTGTAATTTTGCAAGCATTCTTCTACGCATTTCGCTATCTTTTGTAGAAACTAGCCCTTGAACAAAGATGAGGTGTTTAAAATTGTCCGGTCTTAATTCCGCTAATTTGAAGTCGTCACAATGTTTATTTATGATTCCGGCAAACGTGGAATAATCTTCATTATCACCCTTTACCTATGGAAGAGTGATTCTTAGGGGCTGAAGAGTTCTTTAAGACATGTCACTGCTTCGTCAAATTTTAATTTCTTTCGTCTTTTTTGGCAAGATATAATCCACGAACTTTGTATATTCTTCAGTTCCTAATTTTCTAAGCAATAGACGTAGCTTTTTTGCTACTGTCCAATTTTGACGGTCTATGTTAAAGATGTCTTCATGTCTTCTGCAGTTATCTCCAAAATTGTTGTCCTCATTTAGAGAATATTTGAAAATCTCTATGGTATTCCACACTGCGTCTTGCGAAAATGTTGCTTCTTTTTCATTATCTAATTGCTTGCTGCCCCCTACTTTCAATATTAGGTGCCTGGAGCTCTGTTTGTCTATCTTGATTTTCATTTTGCGTTTGTAATATTTGCTTTTGCCATTTTTATTGTAGCTGTATCAGTTGATCATTTTGGTATTTCTGCATTTGTTATTGTTGCTCATTTTGGTGTTTTATCAGTTCTACCAACATAATTTTAAAAACTTTCCATGATAACTCAATTTTATGTATTTTTACTCCTCGAAATTGTTTGTCGTTAATTTGTTGTTGAACGACCAGGGAAGGATTTTTCTTCTGTTGATTAGTTTTTCCGCGTGTGTTCGCCAAGTTGTTTGTTGTTAGACGTACGAAGAGTATTTTTCTTTCCGTGAGAGTTTCGAATCCTTGTTCGTCAAATTATTGTGAGTTTCGAATCCTCGTTCGTCAAATTGTAGGTTATCCGCGTGAGTTTCGTATCCTCGTTCGCCAAGTTGTTGTGGGTTATCCGCGTGAGTTTCGAATCCTCGTTAGCCAAGTTCTTGTGGATTCCGCGTGAAAAATCGGTATTCAATAAATAATAAACGCAAGTATTTAAGCTAAGAAATTAAATTAGGTACCTCCACTTTTTCGCGGGAAAACAGCATAGCGTAATAAACAAATGCCACAAACTTAACGAAAATAAATTTTTATCGTCAAAACGCTTATGTTATTATTAAGATGAAAGACCAAAGTATATTTTAATTATTTTTTGATATTTTTTAATATTTTTTAACACGTTCGAAATTTTGGTTAAATTTTTCTTTTTTTTACGTCATCGCGGTGCTGTTAAAATAACATTGTTTTGTTTTTGGCGCTTTTTTCCCGTTGAAAACCCATTGATTTCGAAATTCTTGTAAAATTAAAGTAATTGTCCGATTTTAATGAAATTTTCAGGACTTATTCACAAATGAATGAAATTATTTTTGAAATATTTCTTTTTAGTAAATTTTAGTAACAATCTTTTTTTTTTAATATTTTACACCCCACTTACTTATTGTCCCGAAATTTCGTTCAATCCTTTTTATTTCCTTACAATTTTTTTTTGTTTAAAGTAAGAGTCATTGGAGATGGTAAATCACCTACTTTTTTTTTCAAATTTGTTCCAACTCACGGAAAATGAGCTCTGAATAGAAAAATAATGAATCCAATAAAACTATGATATTACTTAATTAGAAAAGCTTTTAATTGCTTTTGTAAATAAGTAATATTAAGGTCATTATTGCCTGAAGAAATAATTTTTTTCTGATGAATAATTAAATTTTACAAGAATTTTTTATTTGTTTTACATTTTAATTATAATAATTTATAATAGTTTAAAAATCGTGCAAAACTCTGTATTATCCTATTTCCTTGTGATAATTAGTAATTAAGTAGAAACAAAATTTACGAGTTCAAAATTGCAAAGTTTAATAAATTTAGTGATTCCACTTTATTTTCAAATAATTTTTTATGTTGTATTTTTCTACTTAATACATTCCTTATTTCCTTGTACGGTGGACTGAAATTGCCATTATTATAAAAAGAGTTTGGTCCCTTTATTCTAATAAATAAACATAACAGTAAAACTAAAAATAAAAGGGTTCACTCAGACTTCTAGTAATTTTCATTTATGGTCATCCGTAGTAGCTGTCATCACTTGTCAATCAACACATGGATCAAGTATTGGATCAAAATTACGGTACCAATCGTTAATAATTCGTTGTATATTTCTTTTTAATGCTATAATTAAGTAATATTTTTTTTTAAATCAGATTAATTTAACATTAAATTTTCTAATTTTACTAAAATGACGTGTCAGAAATTATTTTAAATATTTTTAAAATCGATAAATTTGTGTTTGTTTACAAATTTCTTAAAATTAAGAAAATGGCGGTTTTTAAGAAAATTTAAAAATTTGAAATTAAATTTGACATTCCAATGTATATAGTTTCTATCTGAAATATACCAGAATTGTTTACTTAATGCAATTAATAAATTTAATGATTCAACTTTCAAGTAAAGCTAAAATGAAATCTTCAAGCATATTTTTTCATTTTAAAAAATGCATTTTAAACTTAGGTATCGTTAATTTATGCCTAAAAAGCGGAGGTACCTAAATTAAATGTATTTACACAAAATACAAAAGGTAATGCTGTTAGTAAAATCCAGGGACGCCGGTTAGTATTAGTCAAAGATCGCTATATACAGTCTCGAAGTAAACTTCCTTAGAGTCGGGCGTCCTTGTAACTGACTTCTAACGTCAACTCAGTCACAGTGTCTATGTACTTTTCACTCTGTTACAATATTTATTTATATGATACATACAAAATGTGGCACAAGGCCTAAAAGGGGGATGGGGAAGGACGGTCTTCATCTCTTAATTCTAAACTTAGCTAGTCGCAGACACTGACCCAATCAAGCCAACACTATTCCAATCACCAAAAACACATTCACTCCTACCTTTCTTACTACGTCCACCATAATACCTCAAATTCTCGATGATGTCCTAACTAGTCCCCTTATATACAATTATTGTTCGTGGGGGAGGGTAAAAAATTAACAACTTTTAAAATGATCCCCAAATGAGTATTTACAATATGACTGAAATATTTACAATAAAACTAAACAAAACTGTTAGTAATAAAACCCCCCACAAACCATGAATGTGGCAGAAACATCAGTTCAACGGACGAAATCAATGTAGGACGATGAAAAAATGAAAAAAAGCATTCATACCTCCAAGCATTCACGCAAGCACACACGCAAGCACACACGCATTCATACACAACAACAAATACGAAAAATCACACACACGAAACGAAAGTCGTCCCACATCCACCAGAGAACTGACATCACTGACCACCTAACGAGGGAGGGGATGGGGTATTAAACAAAAGAAAAGAATAAAGACAGAAATAAAAAGGACCAATGAGCATGCAAACCCTAGCTAAGTTAACCAAAAAACGAAAAACTAAAGGATAAAATTCAAAAAACTAAACTAACTTAATATCTGGTTGGGTTGCCTATGTTCAACCCTGTTAGGACAAAATTCTGTACCTAACCGACATCCAAATGCCACTCTAGGTCAGCCCCTTTCACTCTACACATTCGCGCAAGATTCACCCACCTTTTGCCAAATTCCGATGAAGGGAGCCGCCGCCTTTCCGTCCTAATCTTGACTTTAAGCTGATGCTTAAAGAACAAGATCAGTTGGGAAGAGGTGAACTTCTCGCCCTCATGGAATCCCTTCTGACGCGTCGTCCAAATCACGACTCTCATAATCCCTAGTAAGCAACAGAACACAGTGTTCAGCCTTCGTCAATTGCGGCACCACATTGCTACAAACAGAACTGGCTTCCAGGACAAAGAACTTTCCCTGCAGCATGCGAACTATGAGGCCTTCAACAAACTTGCACAACGGCACTACCGTCTTGCACTGAAAAAAGGCGTGACCAATGGTCTCGACTTCGCCAGTACAGCGACGACAGTTTGGATATTTCTCCAAACCTGCTGAAGAAAGTCTCTTGCCGACCCAGAGGGCCCCACGAATCATCACCCAGGTGAGTGTTGCCTCATCATTATTGAGACATTTCAACCCAGGCGCCCAAGGCCATATCGAGCGAGCCTCCTGCTTCGTAAGACAGAGCTCGTCGATCAGACCATCTTGAACGGACCCCCTAACTAACAACTGATACAATGCCTTACGAGACAACGCCTGGGAGTCGGAGAGGCCATCCGTCGTCCGGAAGAGGAGCTTCAAAGCACTACGACATTCGCGGTAGAAGGAGCACTCGGCACGAGGTGTACGGCCGGCCTCCTCCTCGCACGAGTGCACACTTCTCAGGGATGGGAAATGTTTTCGGACATCTTTCCAAAAGGTGCCCACCTCATCCAATCCGCGACACATTCGGTCTAGAAAGGTAATGCGAAGCATATATTGACGAATCTCAATGCTAGGCATACCCAGACCGCCTTCAGAGGGATGAAGGCTACAGATCTCGCGACACACCATAGGGGCCTTGTCTCTCCACAAGAAAGAGAACAAGGTCCGGACTAATGACATTAGTCTGGCATACGGGAGTGGAAGCTCAGACAGTCGGTAAAGGAGGATCGGATATATGTGTGAAACACATACCTCCGCCCTTCCCTTCAGAGAAAGTCTCCTCCGAGACCACAGTTTACCCGCGGTCTCGGCCTTCCCTAGCACCTCCGACCAATTCATTTCCAACTGGAGATCAGGACCGAACCAGACGTCGAGTATCTTGATCGGCCCATCCGTCCAGAGGAAAGGTCCGGGAAGAGAAACTCCCTTCCACGCACCCAAACGCAAGCCCACAGACTTATCGCGGTTGATCTTGGCCCCTGTCACCATCTCATACCCACTGATCTCTTTGCTAACTACGTCAATCTCGGCTCTGCTCGACACAAGAACCGAAACGTCGTCAGCATAGGCAGAATACCTGGCTGAGGTGGAAGCCCCAGGCAGGGAAATTCCGCGCAGGACCGGATTCGCCTTTAACTTGCGAAGGTAAGGTTCCAACGCAAGAACGTACAGCAGAGGCGAGAGCGGACAACCTTGACGAATGGAGCGAGACAATACGAAAGGCTTCGATCTTACCCCATTCACTTCTACCAGCGCACCGGGGGTCGCATACAAAAGTCGGATCCAGGAGCGAAAGTCGGCTCTGAAACCGGCCGCCAAAAGGACAGCCTCCAAAAATCGATGGTCAACCCTATCGAAGGCCTTGGACTGATCTAAATTGATCAGCGCGGCTTCACTGTCGACTTGTTCTAAGATCAAGCGTACAATATGAAGGTTATCCTGAATAGTCCTACCCTTCACAGCACAAGTCTGTTCAGGGCCAATCAGACTAGACAGGACAAGCTGCAAACGGTTGGCTAAGATCTTCGCCAAAATCTTTAAGTCCGTATTTAACATCGTTAAAAGGGCGAAAGTTCCCTAACCCATCCCCACCGTTCTTGTCCTTACGCAGTAACTTGATCACACCCCTGGTGAAGCGTTGGGGTAAAGACCCCTGCCTCATCCAGTGGTTGTAAATCAGTTCCAGCAAAGGAACAAAAACGTGCGACAACCTCAAGTAAACTTCGTAGGGAAGACCATCTAGTCCCGGAGACTTATCCAGGCCAAACTGCTTCAGCGCTTCCCATATCTCCGACTCTGTTATGGGACCCTCGCACCTAGCCGCTTCAGCTGCCGAGAGGCAGGGAAAGTCAGCTAAATAGGCGTCGAACTGAGCAGAGCTCAGACCGGGCTCCCTGGTGAAAAGATCCTGAAAGTAGTCCCGAAAGACCTCACATATGCCCGCGTTTGTAGTCACGTTCCGCTTATCCGGCAACGTGACGCATGCAATATGTCGCCTAGACGCGCTTCGATTCTCCTCTGCACGCAGTTCAGCGGCCATATTCGTTGCCTCAGAAGACATTCTTTTTAACCTAGCCCTAACTACCAGAGCTTGATCCTTCTTGATAAGCAAGGAGGACAACTCTGCCTTAGCTAAAGCTATGTCCCCACTAACACAGGATTTCACAGCCCGATCGACTTTATCTTCTAAAGCAGTTTGCGCCGCTAATCTATCTAGATTGAGTCGACGACTAAAATCGGCAGCAAACGTTCGAATTTTAGATTTAAGATTGCCCCACCAGGCGTTTCCCACAACCACTCCCGTCAATTCCCTTTGGATGGTTAGTAACAGCTGGTCCTGGAAACCCTGATCACCAAAAAGTGAACAGTTCAATTTCCAGTAACCAGCCAATCTAACCTTAGGCTTATCCAAGTTTACACGGACCCGGACAAGCCTATGATCCGTATAAACTATATAATGGAAACTTGGACACCCTAAGAGCCCTACATCGACTCTCCTAACTAAGACTCGGTCCAGGTAGCTCGCAAGCGTCCCAGGAGCCGAGTTGCCACTAGTTGTCCAAGTCCATGCTACCTCCCGAGGGTGTTCATTCCGGAACTTATCGACCAGATCAAACCTATCGATAAAGTCCCGAAATGGTTTCCCATCCGGGTTGTTAGTACCTTGTTTATGCCCTATACGATCTATATATTCCAATCCCCCGCTAAAACTACCCGACGAGACGTCGTCAAGAACGGCGCGATCTGCCGAAACAAAGCAGGCCGCTCGGAATTGGTATTGGGCGCATAAACCCCAATGAGACTTAGAACCTTATCCTTTATGGTAACATCCAGCACGCAAAGTCTGCCCGCCGGATCCGCGAAGACAAGGGTACAAGCAGCCGTCAAAGACCAGCTCACTAGCCAAGTGACACCCCTCGAACGACCATCAAAACAGGCTGAATAAAGGGCGAACCCCTTAGACAGTATGTCCTCACGATCATGAGAAGAAAACCGGGTCTCTTGTAGACAACATACATTCACCCCGAGGCGCTGAAGGTCACGAGTGAGCCTCACCCTGCGAGACTCGGACCTCAGGCCCCGGAAATTTAAACTGGCTAACCAGAGAGCCATTGTGAATCCGATTAGGGTTGTCCTTCAGGATAGAACATGGCTGGGGTGAGGACACCGACAGCTTGTCCCATCGAACCTGACATCATATCAGTATCGAGAATATCACTGAGACAAGCCACCGATGTCCGCGGGATATGTTAACTTAAGAGCTCTATAAAGGGATGGGTGAACAAAAATAGGGACCCTCCCTTTTCATTTCTTCGATTCATCCAAGTTTTCCTCAAGGAGTACTACTGCTGGGGGCACCACTTTCAAGGAGGCCTTAGCCTCCTCTATCATGCCCCATATCTCCCGCATACCCGGACCAGTTCTTATAACGGTTAGCTGATTTCGGGCCTTAAAATTTTCCGGCACCTCCACATCTACACCCTTGATGTGCCGGAAGTTCCAAAGAACTTTTAAGGGCATCGGGTTTTTAGTCTGCCCGAAGACCCTGTCAGCCTGCTCCCGGGATACGCGGCAGACGTCTTCCCCTGGAAGATAAGGAGGTTTAATTTTCTTTTTTTTCTTGTCCGTAACTGGTTGTGCGTCAGGACTTCGGTTTCTTTATTTTTTGAGGAGAGTCTGTGGGTGTTTGCATAGGTGTGTCTTTCGGTGTTGTAGAGGGTGTCATACCGGAAGGAGTTTTTACGGGTGAAGATTTGGAGGAACGAAGAGATTTTGTAGGAGAGTTTGTCAGAGATTTAGGCGGAGGTGGTTTTGTGAAGTTTGATGGAGGGGAAGACGGGGCAGAGGATAGGGGGCCCGCTGCCCCCAGCGATTTTTTATTTTTAGCCCGCTTGGCCTCCAATTTTTCACGCAATTTTTTAAGGTCCAGAATATTCCTGCCAGCTTGACTCGTTAAGTTTTTGGTTCTCAGTTGTTGTTTCAGAGCTGGTAGAGGGAATGGGGCTGTAGGTGATAATGTCCCCGGAGTCATGTTGAGACTGAGGAACCGCTGTTTGGGTCTTCCCCTTGCCCCTAACCACGAGGCGCCATTCCCCCTCATCCTTCTCCTTAACCACACTTGTGGCAGGCGTCGGTTTCGGGGGTAATGTGGGTCTGGACCCAACCGAGGGATTTTCCCCAACGGTCCGCCCCGCAGCTAAGCCCACTACAGGCGCCGCGGATTTTACTTTGTCGGCCAAGGGGGTATTTTGGTCGCCTGTGACCAGAACTCCATGGGCCTTCTTCCCTGGGCAGGAGGAGGAAAGGTGACCAGTCTCTCCACACCTCCAGCAAGTTGGTCTCCTACCGGTCACTATGACCGGCATTTTCCGGTCACCAAACACCAAACAGTTGGGGACGGACTTGAAGGCCTCTTGATCCAGCATGATATCAAAAGTCCATCCCCCGTTCAAATTGTCGGAGAGAGCCCCTAAAATTTGACCGTACTGCATAAAAAATGCAGCCAAGAGCTCTCCCGAAATTTGAGGAGGAACCTCGAACACGGCCACCCTGGTCCGTCTTCGGCGTTCGTACTCTGTTCTTAGTATTAGATCTTTTGTGATCAATTCTTTCTTTGTCATGGCCAGGCAATCTTCTGGTGTGGGCCGCAGTATGTCCCACATGAAGAACCCTGTACCTTTAATTACTCTTTGGGGTTTTATCCCCAGGGACAAAAGTGATTTAATCACTGTGTCTTTAGTGGATCGACAAACCTTTTTGGTTTTTTTGTCCACCACAAAAACGGTCACCATTCTTTTTTTGAACACATCGAGTTCCTGGATAACATCGACGAACCTATCTTTATTTACAAGATGGGCGTAACCTTTCGCCTTATCCAGGAAATCCGCCATGTTCAGAATACAACTTGCTGGGGACTTCCAGCAAGAGGGCAATTCCTCGGCTGTCTTACTTTGTGCCTCCTTTGGCACCTCGACATTAGCTTCTCCTTTCTTGGAGCTAGCAACTCGGTCAGATTTCGGGCTACCATCAGCCCGCTTCTTGGCAGCATTGTCAGGGGGGGTGGCTTTAGCCGCCGACCCAAATAGGTCCTTTTTAATATTGGCCCGACTGGCACCGTCGGCCATATTGAAAAACGTGGAGACTACCACCTGCGGGTTTAAAAATTATCGCCATAAATGGAGTTTGGTGGGGGGGGGGGAAAAGAAATTTTACAAAAAAAAAAAAAAAAAAAAAAAAAAGGCCTGGATGTACCAGTAAATTAAAAAAAAAAGACAATAAATTTTTTGAAAGATAAATAAACTTGGAAAAAAAAGACAAACAAAAATTAAACAGGAAAAAAAAAATCTAAATGGCGCCTAAAGGCAGCCGAAAAAAAACAAAAACTCCTTTTTTTTTAAAAAATTCAAGTCAAAAAAGAAAAAGTCTGGTTTACAACCAGAAAAAAAATAAAGGTTTGCGGCCGAAGCCGCTAAAGAAAATAAAAAAGCAAAAGAAAAAACAAACTAGTTAAACCAAAAAGACGAGAAAGTGCGACCGAAGTCGCTAATAAAAAAGAACAAATATGTTTTCTTTTTCTTTTTTTTTTTTTTTTTTACAGAAACAACTAGAAAAAAATAAACAATAAAAAAGAAATCGTCCGGTAAGACTTTGTCAAACCGGACTAAAATAAAAAAAAATTTGAGGGCCGAAGCCCAAAAAATGAAACAAACAAAAAGAAATAGAAGAATAAAATCAAAAAAAAAAAATAAAACTTAAAGAATAACTCATCAGAAAAATCCTCAGAATTTCGTCCAAAAAGTTCTTACAGCACTGAAAAGAAGACAAATCGTGTGCAGAAAAAAGAGGTTCGTCGTTAGTCAAAAATATCAAATATTTCAAACTAACAGGTCAAAGAAAAAAAAAAAAAAAAAAAAAGACTCTCCTGTCACTCCTTTCCACTCTGTTACTGTACTCTCTGACTGACTGTGGCTATTTTATGGCAGCAGGACGAGTCCATATATATATATCAGTAAAGGGTGGACCCCAAAATATAATTAAAATAAAGGGGCGTACGGCAATTGTGTGGCGTAGTCAACATTTACGGTGGGCGACACTAAGTGAATTAGAAATTCTACCATTATTCGTTATTGGTGGTCACAATCGTAAAAAACATAAGTCAGAATAACTCCCGCGAACGATTTGATCCTTTGAAATATCATTCGATTAGACTTTTCCCTATTTTGGGCGAATTAATAAAGTTTCTAATAAAATCCGAATTGATAAAACATGTCATTTCACACTACCTTCTTTCAAATAAACAATTTTTCTGATGTGTTAACAGTTAATACTGCATTTATCTGTCAGGATTTATACAAACTCTGACTGCTGCTTTAGTTATTGCGAAGGCGTTTCATAGGGTTTGGTATGATGGCGTTCTTCACAGATATATAGTTATGGTGCATTTTGCCTGTTATTCGACTTAATGCAATCCTTCATAACATATCGCTTAATGACGGTCGTGTTGTACAGCCACATTTGTTGATTATTTCCTATTCATGTTATGTCTTCTTTCTCATTTCATCAATGATCTTGCCGATCGCATGAGCTCCGAAATACGTATTTCTGAAGATGGCACATCTATTTATACATGCCTAAGTAAGTCCAATATGTTCGATAAAGTAACACCGGCACTTCCTCTTGAAACTGACCTGAGATCTGTTGCTGACTAGGTTAAGAGATGATTTCCAAATTTTAACGCCTCTAAAAAGAATCCACTCTCGTTTAATCATCACAGAAAAGCATTTTCCCCTATATTGATAGCTGATATTATCCTCCAGGAGAGCAATTCATTGCGCCTTCTTGGTCTCAAGTTTTCTACTGATATGAAGTCGAGCGATTATATTGCACCGTTTGCTAGATATTCTGCCAAGAAACTTGGTTCAATGTGTCGTGATAAGCAATTTTTAACGTCAGAATCTATTTTGCATATTTGTAAATTTACCATTCTTTAGTGATCTGAATAATACTGGCATATCTACTTTGAGGTTCCGGCTATACACCACGAGATTTTCGACAAAATCCAAAGAAGAAACGATAAAAGTTTAAATGAAAAGAATCCACTTTTGCTTCGACTCAGAAAGATGCTTTTGAAATTTCTTTGATACATAATAAGAAAAGTGGGCTTGGAGAATTTGACACCAACATCAGATATTGAAGGCAAAAGAAGCTGTGAGTAATCTAATTAAGGAGATCCTGCAACGTTGACCATCATTTTTATGGTGCTGTGACTGAATAAATAGTGCATAGATCTACAAAAACAATAAATTGTGAAGAGACAACATCATTCATCTCCAGAAATGATAATAGGCATCCGTTTATCTCGCGAAATAAAGGTAGCGCCCTTTTTTTTTATCTAAATTCAGCCCTTTCGTGGTGAAACAAAAGTGAGTGACCTATCCAGTAGGCAGACATAGACTATGATATGTAAGGATCATACGCTCTACAGATTACATGACATCACGCTTGGCCGTATCTACAAGAACCAAATGAATTAAAACATTACATTTGTGCACGGCAGTGTTGAATGAGTTGCCAGAATTTTGGCATTGTTGATATCATTTAGGGTTCCACTTTTCTCTCTGGACTTACTGCCATAGCTATTTCTATGTTTGGATATGACCACAAGGCAGCGAAGATTTAAAAGCATCCTTTTTATTCCCTAAGAGGGGCCGCCTTCCTGGACAGTTGTGCTCCATCTAACCGAAGTAACACTTTTCCACCATCGACCATTGGAGTTGAAATTCTTTGTCATAAGCTATTTGAAGCACGAGCCTCGGAAGTATTTTATAGACAGTGGGAGATTTTCCTCACTACAAACCACAAATATCACAAAATTTGGAAAATATATGATGCACCTATATATATTAAAATAATGAGAAAGTACAGTATGATTTATAATACGGTGTTCTTATTAATTTTTAAAAAAAATATTTTTTCAATACAAATCTGTATAACCAAAGAATTATATATTTACTAATTTAATTATAAAATTAAATTAAAATCCCTTGTTCTGTTTCATTCTCAAGCGAGTTTTGGAATAATTTATTTACAAATTTACTAAATTTATAAGCACATGATATTATAAATATGGTATTTCATATGTAGCCATAAGACCATGTTAAATTAGTAAATTTATAATGTAAATGTAATGTAATGATTAGAAAGCTTGTCTTGCTAAATCAATTAAGACAAGGTAGTCAGTTTTAGGCCTCATATCAAATATAAGCCGGTCTTAGAAAATCACTATCTAAATGCGTTATTGAAGGGATGATATAAAGTTTTTTTTTTCCAAAGGATATTGTATTGTCTTTAAGCATATATTATGATACTTCTTCCGAAGAATATTTATCCTATATGCATGTGCATGTATTTCGTTGAAAAGCAATTAATAAACTAGAATTATACTTATATTAATATAGATATGATCGTTTTTACGGTCATTAAAAAAAATCATCATTGATAAAAATAATGTTCTTTATTACACTGAGATATATTTATTTCGATTCCTTAAGTGCTGCCCCTTATTATAACAGGATATCTACTTTAGTCTCTCGTGGATTAAGGATCTTTTCTTGTGTTAAATTATCTTAGAAATTAGAATGTATCACGTATGTTCTTACAAGAAATGACTACCCGTTTCATTTCTAAGGAAATTGATACCTTTAGAATTTTTAGAGGCAAAATACATTTTCCTTCTTGACTGTCATCAAACGTATCACACGATGAATACAGACTAATATATCAACAGTCTGAGGTAGTTCCAGAAGCTAGGGAAAACTGATGAACTGAGTTTTGGTGTCACTATTTAGTGTACGTGACTTTCCCATGACCAAGTTTATCACTTCTTTATTCTACAAATTTGATTCTCATTGCAACATGGAAATCTCTTGGCTTGGATCAAGTATCCTAGTGAAGATGAAGTCATATCTGCTGTTGAGTTTGAAAAACAGCGTGAAAATCTTCTTTCAACATCCAGATACCTCATGGATTAAGGATCTTGTATTAAATTTTATTAAAAAATGGAATGTATCACGTAGAAGTAATGACTATTAGTCAAATATTATTCCAAAACTCATCAAATAGATTTTCGATTTATTGTTCTTAGATATCATCAAAGTTTTAAGGCTATTTAAAAATGAAAAACATTTTGGATTTGTACGAGTATTTGTTATTATTTCACTAATTAATAGTGCACCAACAACATTTTTTAGATTTTGATTATTTCTAGACGCAAGTCCAATACTTATAGTTTCGGTGAGCTTTTCAACAGAAAGGAGGAAGAAACGTAGATTCATGTATAGAAACCGATTGGAATTCGACACCGTCATTCCTATCTCCAATCCAGGTTCTGGTCATGTTCCCCGCTGCTTAACTGTTTGAGAATACTCAGCCACGAAGGTGTTTCTCGATAAGTCAATTACATTTATGAAATAGATCTTATCTCCCATCAATATTTTTCAGACCATATATCTGTTTCATTTATTTACTTCACTATGAATCAGAAGCAAATTAATCCATAAAGATTAAATTACAACTGGATTCGGGTTCCGACCTCACGATAATCAACTTACCGACATGGAAAAAAACTCAACAGACCTACCATGTTACACATTCAAAAATTGCCAAGTCGGTTACAGGCAAACGAATAAAATTTGAGGGAGAAATAATAGTGAATGTTAAATTTCACGGCAAAATTTCCTGGATTTTACTAACAACATTACCTTTTGTATTTTGTGTAAATGCATTTAATGTTTTAGTTTATCATTTATTGGAGACTGCTTTTTCCCGCGGAATCCACAACACTGGGGTAGACTGATCTACCAGTAATAAGGAGTGAAAGAGTAAAGCTATAATAAGAATAAAAATTGTAATATGAACTCTTGTTAAAAAACATTCAATGATAACAGCAAAAATTTCAAAATGAGCACTTGTAAAAATGTTTGCTCAAGACATAATTTTTATAATACCCAGGAATTTATCTACAGATGCCCTCAAGGATACATAGCACAGTGGATAAAGCCGTTAGTTAGATCCAGAGACAGGACCCAAAGAGTGTGAGTTCAATATCTTGTTAATAAACTTTGAGAGGGGTATCTACAGGAGATAACTGATATCCATTTGACATGTCACGTAGAACTAGAACAGTCTACCCCGGTGAGCGAAATAAAGGGTTCAGCTCGACAGACCAATCACCTGAAGACGGTCGGAGAGTACAACAGCCGAAACATTGTGATAATCATGACGTCAAAGATGAAGACAATAATCCGTATAATGTAAAAAGGTAATTTCATAACTCCATGAATTAACATAACGAAACTTAAAGTACCTCCTATAAACCTACTGAATATCATTTCTGTTTTAATTGTGATAAAAATTTTGCTATGTGTATTAACATTTTATTTGTTCTGAATGTATTATTTATAGAAAACTTATGAAGTACATAATATTTATATCCATTCCCTATTTATATATATTTATCTTTGAAGCGTCGATGCCTTACTTTCTGTCGTATGAATAAGATATAAATATTCATATATCAATCATTGTATTTCTTGTGGTTATATACTTTTTCAATTACTCAGTGGATCTCATGAATACATTTTTAACGTTTCTGTATTTATTCATTCAGTTTTATTTCCCGTTGTATTGTATGTCTGCCAACCTCTAAGTCCTATTTTTTCGTAACCTTCTTTTGTAAAAATTTCCTCATATTCACTGCCCGTAAGTAACACGTTCAGGAGTGGACTTATGGAACACTTTACTGAATACTATTGAGTAAAATACGTTTGTCGATTATCTGAACTATTAGACCCGCCACTAATCAGATATTCCCATTTCATATTAAATGACAAGATGAAGTTGTGAAGCCGGAACATCGTTCATTAACACGCAATACGCATTGGTTTAGGGAAGGGTGCAGTCTCAGAAGCAAAGTGTCCATCATTAGATTCCCGTCCACAATATGGACTCAGATCAGACTGATGTTGCTTGGAGCAAAATCGATTTAATATAATCAGGTGCTCAAACACAGGCAAGCACATACACACATGCACATCTACAGATATATACAGACACATTATATATATGTATATGTGTGTATGTATGCATATATATATATATATATATATATATATATATATATATGCATACATACACACATATACATATATATATATATATATGTATATATATATATACGATAATGAAGACTATTAATTCTCTCTCTATATATATGTGTGTGTGTAAGTATATATATATATATATATATATATATATATATATATATATATATATATAATATAATTGATTTTAAAATAGTTTGATCGCTACATAGGAATTACCATGTTTCAAAAAACAGAAAGCAAAAACTTCAAATTCAATTATATTAAATTAAAATGATTAGTTTTCTTTCTTCTTCAAGACAATTTTGTAATAAATTAATTTAAAATTTAATGTGTTTTAAAAGCACATGCATTCATAATTTATTTATTTCCAAGCATACAGAGAATATAATTTGAAGTTTTTCTTTTCTGTTTTCGAAACATAGTAATTCCTGTGTAGCCATGAGACCATATTTAGAAATCAGTTAATTTATAATATTTATGTTCTGTAACTTCACATTGAACATTGTTTTGTAAAAATAAAAATGTCAATAAGAACTCCTCATTACATATCTTACTGTTCTTCCTTTTTTACAATAATATATATATATATATATATATATATATATATATATATATATATATATATATATATATATATATATGTGTGTGTGTGTGTATATATATACATCAAATGTTATTTTAGTAGAGGCGTTGTTTAACATAGACGCCCATTTGAGTTTAAACTGTGTGTATCAGGGCGGTCAAACTACCCATTTCCGAAAAGTTTGATGAGAGAACATATTTTTGATAAAGATGTTCTGAGTACGTACACAGATAAACATAATACATACTGTTGAAAATATGAATGAAAACAGTAATCTAATAAAAATATCGTTTGATCTTATATATATATATATATATATAGAGAGAGAGAGAGAGAAGGCGAGAGATATACTGACGAAGAAAAATGCACAAGCAACCGAACAGATTTAATATTATACAATTTGCAAACACCAAGGAAATCTTTTTACACAAAAATGTTGTTATATAATCACATAAAGTTACTTGTAATTTAATAGAAATATCCTAAAATGCATTTTACATAGAAACACATAGAATAATTTTCAGCGTCTTGAGGACAAATGATCACTTATTAAGTTTAATATAACGTTAGTAATTGTGTCGATATTTTTTTCCGCAAATTCAATATATAAGTTGCTATTAGGACTACTTAAACTTTCATAAACATATTTGATTTTTGGTAGTATCTATGGGCACTCTATTGAATGAATTTCCAGCATACGCCTGGAAACGGACGTTGAACTCATAATCGAAAGAAACGGTAAGAGATTAAAAATAATTAAAAACAAGATTATTAAAATATACTATTTGATATTGGTATGAAAAACAATTCCAAATATAGTAGATTTAGTAAACGTCACATTCAACAAATAAATGGCATACATCGGCCAGTTTGAAAACTCAGCAAGAACACATTTCAGTTTAGTGACAATTATATAACCTTCCACGCGCATTACCGGCTGATTATATATATATATATATATATATATATATATATATATATATATATATATATATATATATATATATATAATGTAAATTTAATGCATGTTCAATTATTCCTTTCGATATCATTGTGAGCTATCCTTCATAGAGATATACAATTATTTCTTACAAGTACTACTCCACCTGACCCCGTGACCACACACACATAAATACAAATCCAGTGATTTTACTGAATTTAAAAAAAACATCTTATTTGCATTAGAAATGTTTCAAATACGCTCTCTTTTTATAATGGATAATACAACACAAATAAATTTGGTGTTTATAACAATTATTTACAAAGCTATTTAATATGTAGGTAATAGCTATTCTTTGTAAAACAGCATAATTGAACATATTTTCTCTCAAAGACAGGAATCTCACTTCATTTGTGTAAAAAAATAATAAAGTGATAAACAAGATTAGTCATTTGGCTTTTGTAATTGAAATTTGGAGAAGAAACATTCGCTTCATTCCTATTCATTCATATCGTGGTTTATATGTATGTCATTGATATTTTAATGTATATGTTAAAACTTTAAAAAAGAACTTACTTTCGGTTGTTCTACTATAAGTTCATATTATACGCAAAATTAATTAATTCCCTGTGTCAATAGCATGCGTTCGTATTATATTCAAGGCTTATTTTACATAAGTAAATACGGTATGTATATAACTACTAAAACATGATAATAAAATCCGTATCGATTACTTTAAATTTTTGGGGAATTCCCGAGGAATCTATCTATCTATCTATCTCTCTTTCTCACTATATATATATATATATATATATATATATATATATATATATATATATATATATATATATATATATATATTTGCCGGTTGGGTGGTTGTGTGCGTGCGTGAATGATTACATCGCCACGTTCATCGTTCATGATGTGATCATATAAACGTTGCGAAACGTGATTATATTGACTAAATAGAAATCTAATCATTGTAGTTGATCAGTGAAAATGACTACTTTTCTCGGAAATATTCACGCTAAGGCTTCTGGCCAGAACGCATTAACCCGATTTATTTATAGCGAGGAATAAGATGACGTAGACATCTTCGTATTTCGAGGCTCATCAACTAGTGACTTTTAGTAAAGCAATTCTTCCTATGCATACAGCGAATTGCAAAGTTGATAAGAAATCCTACCAAGTTTTAATAAGTTCTGATGAGGCCACTGAACTCTGATATTACATGAAATCTGCGTTAGACTTCTGCCTATGACGGATAGCGAATATTTCCTACTCAACTTTGATGGAATTCGACGATTTGTCCCTCTCAGGCCAGCGAATTTTGATTTACCACCGTTTCCAGCCTGGGGTCAATGTACTTCAATTGGTTGAAACTGGTTTTCCTATGCATAAAATTAATATATTTTGGCCTGTTTATCGTTTCTGTAGTTGTGTTTTATAACCAAGTTTATATATTTCTTGAAGCCAATGCATTTAAATTTATATTTTTATTCCATATATGAATTTCTGACTAAATTTCTGTAAAGATTACGTTACTGGAATTGACATTGTATAAATTCGGACGAATATCCTCATCATGACTTTTATTTTCGCAATGATTCTGTCTTTCAGAAAATTTGAAATAATTGTTATAATCTATAGGGACATATTCTCTTTCTCTTTTTAATGACGACCAAGTTATTGCGTGTTTTTTGTCGTTGTTTCTAATTTGTATTTCCCGACTCATATATTGAATCGTCAATTAATATGACATTGCATTAAATCTTAATCTGCTAGGCTAACATTGAACGATGCTGAACATATCATCTGGAGTCTGAAATTTAATCCATTACAAGGCTGCTTGCTATAGTCATATTTGGGTTCTTTCACCGACGCATCATTTATTTTGTTTACTATTGTTGATGTATTTTCCTTGTTTTTATTTATTTATAAATACCTGTCATATTTTTCTACTACGCTTACTGAAAATGCCGCCTTATCTTAGTCTATGCACTGATTCGTTCAGAGGTATTTTTTTCCAATCTTCTTCTTTGCCTAGTAATTTACTACAGCGGATTTCATCATTACCCTCAATAAATATCTTAATTAATCTGTTATAAAATGAGAAACTGTTTATTTCTATGCCCATGAGAATGAGGTTTTGTACTCAACAATTTTGAGCTCACGAAATTATATTTTAATTTTCATACACGATTAATTTGTTTGGTTTAAAATCATAATTGACTAAACGTTGGTGACGTGCCCAAATATGCATCTAGGTTACGGTGGCTATTATTTCTAATTAAAATTTAATTAGGAAAATTAAACAGAATAGAGAATATGTGTAAAAGAGTAATGCTAATATTTCAGAGAATATATAATCTGAAGTAGAAAAGTATTAATACTCATAGGTGAATTATTACGCGGAATTATGACATTTCCTATCGGAGTCGACCACGGTTCAATATCTTTTGATCACTCCTTTCTCTATCTGTAAATTTTAAATAGTTTTTGGAGAAAAATATTGAGAGAGTTTTTGATTCATTATCTACGATTTTTAACTTTATTTGATCCTAAGATAGCTGTCGAGAAATCCCAATCTGCACAGCTGTTTAACTCATAACTGCACAGTACATGTAAATGATTCAGCATTTCTAACGGCATCTGAGCGTATTGAACTGTTTGAAACAGAATTTCAAATTGGATTGTCGATTACATATCCAAAGTTAATCTTATAGCTCCGACTTATGCTTTAAGTTAAACATGTAGATGATTGTAATAAGTATTCTGTATTTATCCTACAAAAGTGAAATTTCCCATTTTTGTATCAAAAGAAGACCACCGGGACAACGAAATTTGTATTTTCACAGTTTTATTTTTTCATTAGTGACAGCATTCAAAAATGGACGCTACTAATTTCTATCACTTTCAGACGATCTTATTCTCAACTATTTTTTCTTAATCATGTTCAACCCAAGCAAGTCAGTAAAACAAAAGAAGAGGTTACTAAGAGTTAGAAAAGAGAAACGCCACTAAGTAGTGACTAAAGAAGAAGTGTATTGAGGGGAGAGTAGACAGAATTTGAAATATCATTTAAATATTTGATGGACAAATTTGGCTGGAAATCATAGAGCCCGAAGGGCGTTTCTCAAGCGTTAAGTGTGAGAAAATAACTGAGAGAATATGACATAGTTAAAGCAAGCCAGTTCAACTGTATATAGTTCAGACCTCGTTAGCAGTCTAGTATATTACTGATATTCATAAACACTACGCAAAATAGGTAACAATTACCATGAAAGTATTTGAATGAAGACACTGGGAGGCATCCTAACGGCAGTGGACAAGTGACCCAATCCCTGACCCAAGATCAAGACCAATGATATTGATGATTCTTAATCAATGATCACTAGATATATAGCAGGGTATCTAGACTATATATGCCAGCAATATTGTAAGCATGGAAAATGACAGAGATATATAAGTAAGCGAGATTCTTGCGAGAAAAAAAAGTCTAGTATGACACAGTGTACCAACTACCTTAACAGCTAACGTAGCAATGGATTCAATATTATCTTTGAAATTCATATCAGCTGAAAACGTTAGCCTGTGAAGGCAAAACGAGTCTCTCTCCTGGAGGTTAGCATCAACCACACTGATAGAAGGCAGAAAGTTGTCTGTCAGATTATTAATAGAGAGAAACTCCTTTTAGAGGTGTTAAAAGGAATAAGCCAGCTAACAACAGAATGAGGATTAATATTTGACAAGTCAAACTTATCAAGCTAATCTCGCTCACTATCGAAATAAGTGTAATTGGTTGTGTCATCAGCATACATACTACGTTGCGATCTGATGCCGTCGGAATAGTCAGCAATTGAAATGAGGTAGGAGTATAAATACAGCCCTTAATATCGAATTATCTCGAGAAGTGTAAATTCGGGATAACTTGATCAGTTCAAAAATGTGTAAGAAGTCACCATAGCGTTTCAGTTTAAGAAGATCTGTATGAAAATCTCTGTCGAATCGTTTTGTGATGTCCAAAGCTACAGCCCGAGTTTCACCTTCCTTAACTTGATCTTGATATACTATTTCCGAAAGTATAAGTAGTTGATGTGGAGAAATAAAAGCCGTATTGCTTTCTGAAAAAAAACCTATGATGTGAGATGTTTAACCAATTCAGCAAATATAAAAAAAAAACAAAAAACTAATAGACAGATAGAGGGAAGGGTTGGAATGTTCAACGAGTTCTTAAAAACTTGGAGTGATGATGATTTCCAACAGGCAGGAAGACAAGTGACATGGTTATATTTATTTTAAAGTTTAGAGAGAAAAGAAGCCAGATAGGGAGCAAACCTCTTAAAGACTATTACATGGATAACATCAGTCAACATGCTTTGTGGGTATCTAGAATAGAGATGGTGGCAGAAAACATAGAATGGACGATATTCCTAGCATTAAACAGATCTATTTTTAAATGGGACATCAATGAAGGATACGCATGTGTCAAGAGTAGAATTTAAAGGTAATCGACGGACGAAATACTCAGATAAATCAGTAGAATATTTTAACACTTGAAAGGGATTGAAGGGGAGAGGTATAGCAAACATTCTCTTATTTAATACACTATGACAATGCCAAAGAAATCACGTGAATTTGTTAGATTCAATACGGTTCCTCATTTTCTCAACAAACAGAAATTTGGCCCCTTGAGAACAGGTTTAAAATAGGCGTGTATTGTGTTGTGAACTGTCTCGCCGTTCTAGGCGGTAATAGTTATTCCAGTGGGCTGTAAGGTCAGACCATACTGGTATGAATCATGGTAAATATTGAGGTTTCACCAGGTATTTTCGAAAAGCAATTATGGCAATCATTCTGGCTTTGATCCAAGAAGAAATATCAGTTGCGCAGATAATAATTTGACGGTTAAAGATATCAGTCTCGGTAAATATCACTGAGTGATATCCAATCAGCATGCTGGTAACAGAAAGATGTCTTATGAATAGCAGGTTTTTATTTAATAGATCAGTTGGATTGAAATATCAATAAATATCACAGAGTGATACGATTTTCCAAGAGGACCGTGTTGTGAATCTGGCCAGAATGAGAGGTTATAAGAAATAAATCGAGGAAAGAAGGCTGTTCTTTGGATTTGCTAGTTAAACGAGAATTAAAATACATGTTTTTGGTAAGGGATTGAGCAATGGAAAATATACGGTCGGAATACATCTGTAACCTAAAAATATTTAAGGAATTCTTTTGATGCGCATTACAATCCTCGAACACAAAGATGGGGAGTGCAATTTCTATCGTGTCAGAGATTATGTCTAATATATTGTGAAGGGCAAAAAGCGATACGTTAAAGAGTTTAATAATTGAACATGAAAGCCAATGATAGAGACGTCTGGGGTCTCATATGACATTTCCCTTGCAATTGGAAGATTATCCTGGATGAAGATCATGCAGGAGAATGATAGAATCTTTAGAGCAAAGTGGAAGATAGTCTAGAACAGAAACTTCATTGGTAAAAATGGAATAATTTAAATTAGTTTCGTAAAGTGGGAAGATATCTGGCAACTGTCCCGAATGAAAATTCTACATCGTTGAAGTTAGAACGAATATACGAATATATAAGAAATAAAGTTTCAGGGGAGTAAGATTTATTTTTTATTCCATAGGCAAAACAATATACTTTAATCATATCCATTTATGAATATATAAAACTGTATATGCGTAGACACCAAATCACATATCCAAACATGTCTAATTATATATAAACACATATGGGCATAGATTTTATTGCTTACGTAATGGAAAACACACAGACACATATATACAAACGCGAGCACATAAACGTACGATTACATGATTAAATATATATATATATATATATATATATATATATATATATATATATATATATATATATATATATATATATATATATATATATATATATATATATATATAATAGTTGGCCACTCATATTCGAGGATACCCGTTTAGAAGGGCGGCTAACCAATCACTATAGAATACAATACAATTATAGACTCACGCTCTGGAATCAAGTATTCTCTGCTGCTAGTACTGAAATTCTTTCATATTCAACTCAGAAGAGTAAAAAATGTAAAATTAAATCCTATATTCACTTCAAAGAAATATATGTAGATACTGAATGAAGAAGAAACTATAAAGTTGCCAAAATATTTTCGCTATTGATTTTTTTAATGTTCAGAATTCTGCGTTGGAGATTATTTTTCCAATTATTTTTTCCTGGTGTTACATTTATTTTCTTTCAAGTAAGGCTGAAACTATTACAATTTCAAATATAGCTGCATTTACATAGCACATTAGTTAACTTTGTTAACCTAAAGTGTAAGATGCTGCAATGAAAAGGCCCTCATAACGAGGGTTGTAATTTTATATATTCCTTATTTAATCAGTTTGTGATGAATCCATGGTATTTTGGGGGAGTAAATGTTTATCATTTTATAACATGTCTTATTTTAAGCAATTTTGTTAGAATTGCCATTTATTTTTAACGTGATTTCTGTTATGAACATTTAATTACATTGTGGGAAAGTCAACTTCTTTATAACATTTCTACTAGGTCCATTTTAAACTGGTCGAGATTTTAAATCGAATATCAGATATGTGTCTATATTTCTTTTTCTAAAGATATTTTTGTAAGCATTTCATCGCAAGCAAAGCACGAGTGCAATTGGCACGTGTAAGTAATGAAAGAGACTGGCAATGTGGTGTTAGAAAAGGGTAAGAATAACAACGGAAGAGGATAAAATGAAGAATGGGTATCAAGGAAAGAAAAGATGTCAATTGACAATACATTTAATTTTTTGGAGATTATAGTTATCAAAAACAATTAAGAAGAAGCGATTTCCAATGACGGGAGATTGTGAGAGAAGAAGTTGTTGGAATAGAAGAGGCGGTTTCGAATGGTGTTTAAAAGAAAGATGTTTATCATAAAACCATAAAAATATTTTCAAACAGTGAAATACTCAATCGTCATATAGTCAAATAATGGGAATTTATCCAGCAATAGGGAAACTAGAAGGCGAAAGTTTTATGGGAGATAAGAAAAATACAACGAATTCTAATGTCAAAAAAAAAAAAATTATATAGATTTTTTAATTAATTCATAAAGCGGATAATTCTAGTAATGCGCAAAAAGTGTACAATAAGTGAAAAACTTTAGAAGGAAATGGAAACCCAATCCATAAAAGGAATGAATTTTTTAATATGTTATTATATTAGAATAAATATACTTTGAAATTTAATGCAAGGTTAGGTAAAGATTATATATATATATATATATATACATATATATATATATATATATATGTCCAAAGTCAATAGCACGAATCGGTCGGAGCTTCATGCAGTTCTTGCAATCTTAAATGCAAATATAATCTGACCTTTTTGTAGTTCACGTTCTCGTGTAGATGTTTCGAAATTGTATCGTAAAAAATGTTTATTTAATTGTCGTTGCGTAAAATGTTAGAATTAACTATTAATGACACTAGGTAACAGAAAAACAATTTTTGTATGTTGCCTATATTTTCCAACTGATTTAGGATAATGTTTCAGTTTTGAATCCGATAATGACACCCGTTTCTCTCAATCAGGCCATGTTTTTGTGCTATATTGAGCTTTCAAAAGTCCGATTTTATGATGAAATCAATTACACTTTTGTGATATTATCGATCGATTTTTTTAAACATTTCTCATGCAAAATATTTTTTGAGAGAACAAAAAAGTGTTTTCTAACACAATTTATTAAATAATGTTACCAACATCGATTACAATAAATTGAATAGTATATATTGATAAATGAAAATACATGTAAATTACATGCTCCGTCATTATTGTTCAAAATTAAGAGCTTGAAATTCTATTTGTTTAAACCCTTATAATAATCAGCTGAAACGGTGTATTTCTTCAATTCTAACAGTAATCAGCCATCATGACTGCATCCCAGGGTCCCTGACACCTAGTCCCCATTTGTTTTATGCCATGATCGACTATCTACCTCTGTTCGTCTCCAGTGATCACAAACTCTCAAGAAACTGATCGATATATGAGAATAAATAATTCATTTTGATGCTCATGTTGCAACCGAGGTTTCTGAAAACCGGCAGCATACTGATGGCATATTCTGCGGAATGTCTGGCCTTGTTGTTGCTAAATTATTCATGACAAAATCAAAAGAATCCACTTCGTACATTGAGTTTTCAAACTCTGGGTATGTGATGAGCTGACGGATTTTAGGATCATCAATGTTGGCAGCTTTCACCTTCTCCGTCGTGAAGCCCGGAAATGCCTGACACAAGTAAATGAAGCAGCCACTAACCTTATCCAGAACTATGGTGAACTGATTCATCAAGACGAGGGTGAGAAAAGCATTCTTTTTTCAGTCCACCAGAGGCTTATTAATAATGTTTGTTGCTCTTCATTGTATCACTTCCACTCCAAACGAGCAGTCATTTTTCGTGTAATGCTGAGCAGTGTCCCTACTATCCCACATGCACAGAAATCATGGATACTTGGTGAAACTTGATTTTTGTCCTAACAAAAAGTTCAACATCTTCAGGTCAACGCGAATAAACCACTCATGCTGCTCATAAAGAATTTTCTACATAACATAATTCAATGCTTCATATTCTTTTTTTAGTGTTGTCGGGTGAGTGAGGGTACAGAGAAAAATTTGTTGTCATTGTTCA
>OZ010594.1:93724640-93727140 GCA_963932145.1 Acanthosepion lycidas
TTTGGGGTAGAGTGTATGTAGAAATTGCCTTATGCATGTTTGCATCAACCATTTGGGGAGTGTTTAAAAATATGTTTCTGTATCTTGACATACATAATATTTGTTATAGAATAATGGAAATCATTTAAAATTGTTAACACTATATAGCTAAAAAAAAATGTTTTTTTAAAGTAAGGTTAACTCTGTAAAAGGCCCGGTGGCCATTCTTTTTAGACGGTGAAGATAACAGGGTGGTAATATTGATAGGGAGGAAAGTTAACGATTGAATCCAAACTTGAATAGGTTAAATGACAACCAGGAGATCTTCTAGTGCTGAGAATAGGCAATGACTTAGGAACTCCCAAACTCGTGATCAAGCTGAAGGCCCAATCAGGAGCTCTCTACAGGAGTTAGCTTAAATATGTCCCGATACGGGGGCTTTTTATCTAGTAAGTAAATCTATTCACTTATCTTGTATGATATAAATTATGTATAGAATATAAGTTTCAACTTCAATTTTTTTCTTCACGCAATATAAAGCAATAAAGCCACTAATAGGCAAGGTTACTGAATGTGAGAGATTATGAGAAAAAAAAAACAGTAATAAGAAGAATGAAATACAGGCGATAAGAAGACAGAAGTATTGATGTTACTTTGAAACTCAGATCAGGCAACAATTTCCGTCATTGATCTTATTGCAGTTAAACGCTCACAGGTTTAAAATAAATACATGGCCGAATGCTAACACACTCACATAAGAGATTGTAGCAATAGTCAATATTTAACTTTGGTTGTAAACTTTGGAAGTGGACGAGTTAGATTATTTTAGTTGAGGTGGCGAACAGTCTAATGTAAGATTCCCTTTCGCGTTGCAGTGAGCGTCCCCTCGTCACTCTCTGTTTCGGTCTTTTTTTGTTTGGCTACTAGTGAATAGTATGTTAGAGATGAGAGAGATCTTTTTTTGTCAGCTCTATCTAAAAAAAAAAATTCCTCAAGAACATAGGGTTTAGCCTCACTCAGTGACCTTCTTTCACAGGATCATTTGACATGGTTCTTGGGATGACAGCTCAATTAAGCTGACCTTCTTTCTCAAGGCGATGTCCGTGGAGCGTTACTGGCACTGATATTGCCATATTGACATGGAATTTTATTTTTTTGAAAATCAGACGTGAGGGGAAGAGGGATCAACGAACGAAAAGAAAATGTTAGTATCTAACTTATGGTTACCTGTAGTCATTTCAACTGTAAAGTACTGCTTGCCGGTTTTCTAGTATTTCGAATGGCGTTGGTCATTGATGAAAATTACGAACAACGTTTGTTAAAGGATTGAACCCTGGGAGAATCATGCATTAATGTAAAAAGATATAGACGAGTGGCCGTTCAAGATAACTTTCATTTCGCCATTTGATAAGAATGATTGAAAAGTGTTCCGAAATTTGCCGCGAAATAACCTAACCTTGTGAAGAAGACTAGCATAACAAATCCAAGGAAATAACTTCGAGATGTTCAAAGCAACATCCCTAACTTCTCTTTTTCTATTTTAAGCTTGATACGCTCTTTCAGCAATATCCTTAATAATCATGTAATTTACGTAGTGTTCCACTTATTAACCCTGGGTTTACAATGTAATTTACGGGTCTTTGCAGAGGGAGCTTTAACACTTCCAAGTAGCTAAATTTATTGTCCATTGGAAAACTAATTTCGTGTAGCAGAACATTCTTGTACTATTTATTGACTGTCTCGTATGTACCATAACGTCTGAGAGACACAGGCAGAGAAGAGAAAGAGTTAGAGAGGGTGAGAAAGAGACACATAGAAGCAGAAAGAGAGTGAGAATGATTAGCGATGGACTTCAACTAAAATATAAATGCAACGAATGATAAAGAGACCGTAAATATATACCCCTGGGAATTCTTGATGAATATACGAATATTAGGTGAAATGATATATTTGATTTTATGTATGGAATTTATTTCTCTGCTTTGGTGCACTTAATGTGATTCAACCCTCGGCGAAAAATTGCAAATGCTTCTTAACTCTCCCTCTTTTGATGTTGCGCTATGATGTCTTAGCGAAAACGTATTCCATTAATATTTTTAACATTTTCAACTGTCGTCATAGTGATTGTAGTGGCAAATATGCCAAAAACGGAAAAAATCAAGTTAATGAAGTGTTTCATTCTGATCGCCAATAGTGTATATTGATTAATATGTTTGCCTATATCCTCGACATGTCTGCAACACCTGACTGCTGATATCGCTGTCCTTATGCAGTGGGCTCACAAGCGGACAGCTGGCATTTTTAGAACATTTCCCAAATGTTATTTGCTATATCTACTCTGAATTTGAAGATTCTCAGCAAATCAACACTGATCAACTTATGTCCTTCCCTACAAATATTTGTCAAGTTATAACTGAATCTAATAAAAACTCGCACATACTTAATGATTAAGATGTGGATAGTGGATTTTTTCCGCTCTTATTTCGGTGAAATCTACTTGAAAAGACATTTATGACTGGCA
>OZ010594.1:93732140-93737140 GCA_963932145.1 Acanthosepion lycidas
AGAAGAGTCAGTGGTATGAGCTTGGACTTCGTAAAATAAGAACATTATATTCGACCCGGTACAGAGATTTAACTGACATCCGAAAACGTATAAGGATAGCAAAAGTTGCCTTCAAGAAACTAAGCTAATTATTAGGTGTACGGAACATAAAGTCCATTTTTAGAACAAGTGTTGTGTTATATCATTTTAATAGTTTGCTCAAGAACATATTACTGATGAGTAATGGTCATTGTGTTCTCTTATTTAATCTATATCAATCAGTTTCAGAATTTATTATAAATCATTCGATATCCCTCATCTTGAATATGAAGGTGTATACATAAATTGAGACTTAGTAGTAATGCTCCTGAAACTGCTGCCAAATTTTACAGAGTATGGGTTGAAATATCCACTTTTCTTCGCATAGTACGGCGCTGTTGTCTGAAGTTCAGCAGTGTCAATACGATTCTTGAAGAGCAAGGTGGTGGAGGAAGTCTATCTGCTAGTTACAGTCAACATCTGAAAACAAAATCGACAAAAGCTAAAAACAAAATATCAGAAAAATGTCTCAAATAATGTGTCACCATTTTCAGATATCCGACAATCTAAATACAATTGTCAAGGTGAAAAATAACTCGATAAATGGGTTCCACAAGAAAAACAAAGAGATTAGCGTTTTGATATATATCCGTTGCTATATCTGCTAAATTCCAGTGATCTAGATCTTGATCCGATATTGCCTTGTTATGAGATCATCTTTATCTATGTACGTTCTCCCCTCAGAACGTGAGCGCTCATTGCTCTCCACAACTTCCTCTTAATAACCTTTGAGACATGGTATGTTACCAAACACTTGTTCTGCAAACCATTTAAACAAGTTCATTTGACGGGTTATTTGCTGAATTACGCTCTCCCCGTTTCCTTCAATATGTCCTGCTCTTGATAAAGTCTCCAAGCGCTTTCACATTATTTGTCATAGAAATTACCTAATTTATTTTTTGTAAGCGGAAAGCCGATTAGTAAAAAATCGCATAGCAAAAAAACAAAACTTACTTTTAGCTACAAGGAAGAAATAGCTGTAAACACTTATTACTCCTAACGTACTTTAACCCCCACCAAAAAAAACAAAAAAAAAAAACAGTTAAAATATATTACATGTATAGAAAGGATAGAAACTCTTTGACAAAATATATGAATATTTGCAGTTCAGAAATGATTGCACCCGGAAGAATATAAATGTTTTTATTATTATTTTCTTTGCTTTCTGGCGTTTACACATTTCTTTCCGGATCCCACCCAGGGGACCTAAGTTTAGAAATGGCATCATGACACTTTTCACTGACAAAAAAAAAATTATATAGATAGAGCCCTTCGTAAAGTGTGGGCTGTACTTGTCAGAACAATTTTTTGTATCTCCTTGAGGCATGGGCTTCCAGGAATCCCTGCAATTAGTCTACTGCAATCTTTTCCAACCAGTCCTAGGGCTCCAACTACAACAGGGATTGTTGATGTTCCCATATGCCACATTTTCAAGACCTCTATTTCAAGGTCCTTGTATTTTGACAGATTTTAGAATATCTTCAAAGATACATTGCAGTCAGCAGGAACTGCCATATCAATAAGGAGGCACCGTTTTTGTTTGTGGTCTTTAATAACAATATCTGGGCGGTTGGCCTTGATTGTTCTGTCAGTGTGAATTGTGTAGTCCCATAGAATTGTAACAGGTCCTATCTCAGTAACCGGGTCTGGGTGGTGTTGGTACCAGTTTCTTTCAGTTTCCTTCCCGTAGAAGTTGCAGATTTTCCAGTGCAGATATTGGCCCACTCTGTCATGTCGGGTTTTATATTCAGTGGGTGCCAACATCGTGCAACCTGATACAAGATGATCAATCGTTTCTGGATATTTATCAAAGAATCTGCATTTTGGGCTGACACAATATTTTAGTATATGTGCTTGATAATTCCTAGTTAGCAAGCATTGGTCCTGCGCAGCAAGGATGAAACCTTCAGTTTCCGCTTTCAACCCTGCACTACGTAGCCACTGATGGGTACGGGTTTTGTCTACATCAGCTTGTTTGATACGGGCAGAGTATTGGCCATGAAGCGGTTTATCTTGCCATTGCTTCTGTATCTGGTCGGTTGCATTCGTCTTTGCTGTCTTTTTCAAGTATTTTGCAGTTTCAGCCGGTGTATTGTGCTGTAGTTGCATCTCTACGCCCATTTGAAGCTCCAGTTTGAATTTGTTGGCTTCTTTCATTACGGAGTAAAGACGCTTACTACTTTCATGTTCCTTGGCGCATACCATCATCCAGTCTTCTGTAGTTTCCAAGTATCTTTGGAGGCCAATTGTTGTAGTTTTGTAGGACAGTTCTAGTTGAACTAATCCTCTGCCTCCTTCGTATCTGGGCACATACAGACGATCAACATCAACTTTGGGATGATGCATGCGATAGCAAGTGAGAAGCTTTCTCGTTTTGGCGTCCATTCGCTTAATTTCAGCTATGGTCCAGTTAAGGACATTAAAGCTGTAATGCACCACTGGGACAGCCAATGTGTTTATAGCTGATATTCTATTTTTTGAGTTTAGTTCAGTATTTAGTATCAGACGTACACGCCTGTAGTACTCTTTTCTTATTTTTTCTTTCATTTGGGGGTGTTGTATGCCATCTCCTTCGCTAATTCCTAGGTACTTATAAGCTTCTTCATGCTCCAATTCCCTAATCTTTGTGACAAAATATAAATATATTGAGGGTGTTTCTGTAATTATTATTATTATTATTATTAGTATTAGTATTATTATTATTATTAATCTCCAGTTTGTATGTCCGATGTATTTTATGTTATGACTTGAAAAGTTTTACACCGTTGCTGACAATATTCTCCAAATTGATTGTAGGCATTCTTTCAAAAATGTTTTCTTCTATATTCATAGATTTTCGATTTCTCTTTCAGTACATGCTTCTATACCTTAAATGAATTAATATACAACGATATGCATTGTCATTTTCAGACTTTTGTCTTTCGCAGAAATTCCCTTGTTTGGTGATGAGTTTTAAAATGGTATCATTCTGAGCATTTGAGTGAATTCAATACACTTCAATATAATGCAGAAATCGATGAAATGGATTTTACCAGTAGCATACGTGTACATAAAATCACAGCTGATGAATTTTGTACAATTAAGTTTAGATCTTGTCACAACATTACGATGACTACAAGGAAAATGTTCTCTTCCATAAAATGAAAATATTCATAATTTCTTTTAAACTGATAGTTGTCCTCCTAGCCAATACATATTTTTATTTGCTCCCTAGGCAAACTGTAAACAGTATGTCGGATTTATGGTGGAGTTACTTCTTTGGCTAATCCGATACTATTCAGGGTAAGGTCTGTCTGGAAATACACATATTATACCTCATATGAAAAATTCGCAAGAGATGTTCTCGTGTATTCCTTAATAATACAAACAAACCAATTTTTCAACATGCATATTCTAAATGAATTTGTTTCACATCCATTAAAAAAAATGTCAGGATTTTATACACTTTTGACAATAATCTTTTCGCTCAAATGAAAACGTGTATGCAATTTTGTGTCTGTTGTCCGTTTTATTTTAAATAAATAATATCTCCCTTTGAAACAGAAGACGTTGTTTCCTATGGAGAACTAATACGGAACTAAATCTTTGTAACCCAACATCTATAACTTTTTAAGAACTGTTTGAAATATTAAGTAATCTACATACAATCACATGCATTATTACGAAAATAATAACATTTCAAAATTAAATAAATAAATGCAATATAACATAATAATTGCGTAGGGTTACATATTCATATTTTCGCATCAGTTTTTCAATGATGGCTTTGGGTAAACTCGTACAAGAAAAATTTAATTCCCTTTGTAATGATATTAGTCTGCTATAGAACAAGATTAATTCAGTTGCGCTGAAGAGATAAGTTTGACTGCCAAATAAAAAAAAGAGTCACTTAATCCCTCATTAAATAAAACATCACGTGTTAAAGGTTAAGCGGTACAGTTAGAAAAAATGTAACACCTTAAAATTTTAAATTCTTGCGTGTAAATAAATGACGTTTAGAGATTCTTTTGAAACTGAGAAATGCCTTCAGGTTAAACGTTACTAATTTCTGATTTTCATACATTCATATTTTATTATTTTTTCAGCACGTCTCTTCTAATATTATAGCTAACATGCAGTAGCGCTCTGCTTAGGAATATGTTGTTATTGACTATTAATATACATTATAATCCCTTCGTAACTTTCGAAACCGATATAGATATGATATGAATAATTAATCATTAATCTACAACGGCAACGTGCTAACTGAATAGCAGAGAAAATGATTCATTTATTCCGATAAACAATCGGCAGATTCACGGGAGATATTAGAGATCACTTTTGAAATCGAGACATAAACTTGTGGTAATATTCAAAGGGAAACGGAGATAGACAAAATATATTCATCACTCCAGCAACGAAATCGTCAGAATGATGAAAATATGATAAAATAATAATAGATATCTAGCATTTGATTCAATAAAGAAATAAGAAAAAAATGCATATAAAATCAAACATTTCCGTATAAATTTCTAGGATGACGACTTATCCTTATACAACTTATATACATAGAGGATAATTTATCTCATCTTTGTTGCCTTCAGAACTCTCCGTCTTGCGTCTCATCTCCCATCAAACCTTTTAAATCCGTCGATTGTTTTTGGTGTAAAGGGTCACACCTTCACAAAACTAAGTGTTGTTCTTGAGGTTTCGATAGCAATGAGATTTTATATGATGGAGTCAAGAATCCCCCGTTTAACCATATTTAATTCAGAAATGTCGTACAACTAGACTGATGAAAAACTAAAGTTAAATAACCATTCCATCATTGCTGTTAATCTTTAAATGTGTAGGAAAGAGATCGAACACTATTTCTCTCTTTTTATTTGTCTGAAAACGAACATGTGTTTTCAGAAAAACTTAAACTCGACGCACCGGTTCTA
>OZ010594.1:93742140-93764640 GCA_963932145.1 Acanthosepion lycidas
TATTGCTGTTATACGTGTTATATTGTGATCCGCATGCAAAGAGTGTAAATAATGATGATTCTTCAGCGCATTAATTAAAAGAGTATTTAAGCTGCAGTTCTTATTTCTATATAAAAATAATTATAAGATATACTTATATATTTTAAATTAAACCTGCATTTGAATAGCATTTAATTTGTATGAATTTCCAGATACAAGAAAATAATTAAATTGACCTTTGTTTTGTTATTTCTTTATGAAATATCAGTTATTTTCTGTTAATCCAATATTAGGTTGGTGCAAAAATAATTTCGTTTTCTCACATAGTAACATATGTTAGAAAACGAAATTATTTTTGCACCAACCTAATATTTCTAGATGTATTAAAACCACATCTAAAACTATGTGACTTTATATACGTAACAACTAAGCATTAGTGGCTGATGCTTATTCTCTGTATTGCGAACAGACAAGAGGGAATTTGATGAAATATTTGAGTAAAGAATAACAGTGTCTATTGAAAGTAATGTGGCTCTGCTTGGTAAATGGTCATCAAATTCCCTTTCATGTAGGACAGTGTAACTAAAGATTTGCTTTAAGTTGTAAATGAAGAACCAAAGAATAATTAACTCCTCTCTCTTTATTACATTTCTCCCGTTTGAGCACGGTAAGGAGATGGCTGTGAAGACTCGTGTGCATGAGTCATTTAAGAGTGTAGGTCATGGTCACAGCTGCGCGAGTCGGATACTCTTGATACTATGTCGCATATCCTCTTCTTGTTAATGGGTGTACAATATCTCAGTCACCCCTCGGGTAGTCCTATGCCAAGAATGCCGATTTGTAACAACAGTTTCTTGGTCTCACGGTCGATGTTTTTCTGTGACAGGTATGTTTTCAACTGATATTTGAAGCGTCTTTTTGAGCCTCCGCTTAACCTCTTACAGCAGGCGAGTTCTCTAAACTGTGAGCTTCATCTGGGACACGATCTGGACACGTGATACGCCCAGTTGAAGCTATATTGAAGGATGGTAGCCACGACGATCGGGAGAGAAGACCGGGAGAGAGAGAGGAACAAGTTGTTAGTGATTCCCAACTCCCAATGAATTGAAAGGATTCTTCGGAAATTCGTTTGATGGAATCTTTCTAGAACTTTGATGTCGAGACGACACAATTACAGGCCTCGAAACCATACAGAAGAGTGGGGAAGCCCACAGAGCGAAAGACCGTTATTTTAATTTTATGGTGAAGCCGTCAATGCCGGTATGACTCGCTTTCACTCTGTTGTCATCAGGAAACATAAGTTGAATCCTGTTGTGGTACTTGTACCAATGCCTTAGAAGAAGCTTCCGTTAAAATTCTTCAAAGTCCTAACGAATCCAAGAACCTGTTTTATTTTGTTGTTACAAAAGAGTTTTATGTTTGAAGATAAATATAAAGATGACGCATATAAGTATATATAAGCAAATTAAATAAACTTAAAAAGATACGATATTGTGAAACAGTATCTGTTCTGTCATGTAATTAAAAAGGAAATTCACGGTACAAAAATATTATTTCATCTGATATTTTAATGAATCTTCTATAAATTAGGGATTGCTACCGAAATAACCAAATATTATATTGCATAACCAGTCAGCCATCATGGAAAATAACACTACAACATTCGGAAAAACACGCGCGTGCGCGCGCACACACACACACACACACACATATATATATATATATATATATATATATATATATATATATATATATATATGTATATGAACTGATTTCACCGAGCCGCTGGCGTATAGAAGTTAAATTCCATTCATGTCTGTCCTACGACGTAAGGAAGCAATCGGATGTGTAGCCACACTCCTCGTACTGAATAGCTGTGATATGGCGAATACCCTGTCTCCCTCCCCTCTCTCTCTCTCTCTATCGTTTATATATTATCTATATATATATCTCACTTTCTCTCTCTCTCTCTCTCTCTCTCTCTCTCTATATATATATATATATATATATATATATATATATATATATGTATGTATGTATGAATATATATATATATATATATATATATATATGTATGAATATATATATATATATATATGTATGTATGAATATATATATATATATATGTATGTATGAATATATATATATATATATATGTATGTATGAATATATATATATATATATATATGTATATATGAATATATATATATATATATATGTATGTATGAATATATATATATATATATATATGTATGTATGAATATATATATGTATGTATGAATATATATATATATATATATATGTATGTATGAATATATATATATATATGTATGTATGAATATATATATATATATATATATATATATATATATGTATGTATGAATATATATATATATATATATATATATATATATATGTATGCATATATACTTCTTCATACATTTTTTCTCGTTTAAATAAATGATCTACGCAAGAATATACCCCGATCATTCGTAAACTTATGCGGAAGGAACGACGATATACAGGTGCACATCTTGACGTTCAGATATTCGCATTAGTTCCGATCTAACAGTAACTTCCCAGTAGGAAAACAAAACTGCCTATTTTCATCCAATGCCTCTAAAACCAAACTGCTTACATTTCATGATCTCTGATTAGGGGAATTGAGCCTCGAGAGGACATTGAAACTCATGATTACACAAGGTCTCAAGTGGAAATGCTATATGCGATCCATTGCGAAAGCTGCAAGTGAAATGATCCTATCTCTACCCTTCCATTAATTACTTGATTCTTAACTCTGTCCTCTATATTTATAATTGTATTACTATTGCCATATTCGGGCAGCAGCTGCCCGGTCCTTATTTTACAGGCTTCATGGAGAGCAAAAGCGTCTCAGTATCCCTGGAAAATAATTATTTTCCACACTACAATCTATCCCTCGCAGGCGGAATTTGGCGGGTATCTCATTGCTCTTTCTTTAGTACCATAGAATGTGATCGTGCGAACTGCATTCCTTCTTTCCAACAGGTCTAACAACCGTGGGTAGGACCCACCATACCAGTAGTATAGCAGCAAACCACCCAAATTTCCTACGTATTCCATTGGCGAGGATTAAGTTCCACTCAAACAGCTTCTTACCACGCACAACTAACTTGTGAGACTCACTCCCAAGTGCATGTTTCACCGATCACAAGAAACTTAATCAGTTCCTGTACTGAGTTGGCCGTTATATTCCCCACTTATTCATATAAAAACACCTAACATCGTTTAGAAAATAGACAATTGTTTTGAATATTATTTCAGACGTTTATTTTCTTTTAACCAAAATATTGTTTATTATCAATGTTATTAACCGTTTCCAGAGACAAATTTCGCATCGGAATGAAACTTTCTAACATAGCAATATTCATAATTACTTCTCAATAAAGAAGAAAAAATTATTCGGACTACTGTCCTCATCTTTGTCAGCAAAGATGCGGACAATAGTCCGAAAAATGTAGTGTAATAATTCATCTCAGAAATATAGACAGAAAGAGCAAACGTATGTTATTTTACTAGCATAGGTTTTTTTTTAATTTAAATAGAACGAATTAATTCCTTGAAATATTAACTACTTCATTCTAACAAAACCGATTGAATCAATAAATTAAACTTTATTACCAAAACCAGGAAAATATATAGAAAACTATAGCCTTTTATTAATCGTTTTGTCAGATATTCTATGAGGAAACATCACTAATAGATATTTTGTATAGTATAGCTAATTAAGTGAAACGCTATCTTTTTATTGAAGAGAAGAGAATGTATTTTCTTTACAGTAATACTCTTTTGTGTTTACGTCGAGGAGCATGTCTCCAACACCTTCCAGATATTTAGTTAATGAAAGAGTCAATCCTCGTATCGTAATTTAGTCTATTATAATAGAGAAATCTTGCTAGCGATTTTCATAGTAGAACAAACGTTGTTGATTGGATTATACCGCTATTACATTGCTCAAGTCGTTTTCATACAAGTCCCAAAACAGAACGTAAATGTTTTGCACAAGAAAGAAAAAACTTACAAGTAGAAATCAAAATGAACTGCAAGATTCCCGAAGAATTTCCTTGCCGAAACGATTAGCACAAATGTCATCCAATTAGAAAAGGAATGGTACATGATGTCACAACGGCTGCCTGAAGTCAAACCATGTATAATTCATGCTGTATAATAAAATATGAAAGGGACTAAAAAGAGTCTATCACTGTGTTTTATACTACTATTTACGATTATGTTTATGGCATTGATTGCAATGAGATGTGCGATATTTGAAATCCTGTGCAAAACGTATAATCCTGTGCAAAACGTATAGTCCGTATAAACTATTATTTAAGGTTATTAAGTTTCATAGCTTGTACAGTTATACTGAAGCAAAATGAACTAAATTTTACAATAGTTATTTCCATATATATATATATATATATACATACATATATATATATATATATATATATATATATATATATATATATATATATATATATATAGTAAATGATATTAACCATTTTCAGAGACAATATATATATATATATATATATATATATATATATATATATATATATATATATATATAGTACATTTCCAGATAAAGAAATATATATATATATATATATATATATATATATATATATATATATATATATATATATATATATATATATATATTAGGTTGGTGCAAACATAATGACGTAATAATGTCGTTTCTGACATATTTAGACCTATGATCAATATCATAAATTTCTGACTTTTTTTTTCTTGATAGTGATAATCAGTTTTTTTCTTCAAAAGAGAGCGTGTAGAATTTGCCATATTGCTTAAAAATAAAGTCCTAATGATAAATGAACTTTTACTCATTGTTGAAAAGCTCCATCGATTTTAAAAGTTTATGCAAATTAATAACATCGTTCATTAACTTTTGTCCAGTAGCTTATTTCCTTTGTTCCATTTAATCATTATTAAAAAAAAAAAAAACCTATTGTGAAATTTTTTGTAAGTCTGTATAATATTTATGCATTACACACAAATCTTTATTCAGGGACAGGAAAGTTAGTTCTACATGAAAGGGTATACAGATAATTCGAACCTGTGTTGGGAATAAATAATATGTATCCGGATACAGAATATTTTAAGTCGATTTACGTTGTTTGATAGCGGAATATCGCAAACATAACCTTTCACACCATAATTTTACGGATAAATTTTCAGCAAAACATAACATATGTAATTTTAAAAGTATTACTGTGTTGATATAGAATAAAAACTAAAATATCTTATAAACTAGGTAGACGCAAAAAGGAATATTGAAGGACTATGAATGCAAAGAAAGTAGAAAACAACAAATCAAATTATCTATTTGAAATCTGCTGCATTGAAATCAAAGAAAATTCCGAGTGACAATTCAATTATTTGCCTAACATATTTAGAAACTGCGGCATGTTTCACACAGAAATAAATCGATTAGTGTTATGGGACCTTAACCATAATGACATAATGGACTATTCCATAGGTAATAAATACTGCGCCTCAAGAAGAAGCAGAGAATTCAGTCCGAAGTCGTGCGACCGGCTGATCGGTTGATCTGTACCTTCGAGTGGGGAGGAACCCGAACGAGGTTACGCCAAAAGGCTCTTTCAGGGTGGTAAACCGACCCTGAACCCGTTTATACGGGTTGAAAGGGCATATTTTTGGCCGAGCCTATGGGCTCGGAAATCCAACGTTAAACCGGCCTTGTGCCACATGATGACCTTGTGGGGGGGTGACTAAATACTGTTCAGTCCGAAGTCGGGTGAACGGCTGATCGGCTGATCGGTTGAACTCTCTGTCTTCGGGCGGGGAGGAACCCGAACGAGGCTACGCCGTAGGGTGGGGTCTCTTTCAGGGAGGTAAACCGACCCTGAACCCGTTTATACGGTTTCAAACGGCATATTTTTGGCCGAGACCACGGGCTCGGATATCCCACCTTAAACCGGCCGTGTGCCACATGATTCCCTCATGGAGGGGTGACTAAATACCGTTCAGGCTGAAGTCTGGAGAGAGGTCCGTCAGAAGTCCGTCAGGAGTCTGTCAGTCAGTCAGAGCGACCGAGTCAGTCAGTCGAGTCTGAGGCAGTCCGAAACAGAATCACGTTCAGACATTTATTACCTAACCTGATTGTTCGCACTAACACTTTCTACTTCTCTGTATATATTCCTGTTTGTAATATATCTGTGTTATTCCATGTCCGTGTTTGAGTTCTTCTTTATTGGTTCTACCTTGAACTATCACAGTGGTACAGGGAATCGTGCAATAACAAATAGTCATCGCAATATTGCATTCTGAAATTGAAAAGATCAATATGTGATTAAAAATATAATTCGAAAAAAAATTTTGCAGTGTTGTTACGAAATCACCAAAGCAGTACATGGCTATAAATACACAAATGTTTCTTTCAAATACTAATGGAGATTGTAATATTAACTCCTTCCTTATAACAAAACATTCGTCATGTATTGAACTACATCCCACAGCCTCTGTCGGCTCAAATAATCTTCCTTTTAAAAACAACTGAAACAGAAAAATAAATTTTCCTTGTTAATTAGCTGTTATCGCTTTTTCTATTACTGAAGTGGTACTCCTTTCCTAAAAAAAAAAAATTGTGTTGAATTGTAGAATGTAAAGCCGCAGAATATGGTAATTACCAGTTGTATGAATTGCGTGGATTTAAGGAGAGAAGCTTTAAAAAAAAAAAAAGATTTGCTAACAGTCTCAAGGAGGCAAATGGAATTTTTTTAACTCATACAAGCACAGGAAAGACTCAGAAGATCTACTTCAATATCTTCACTAAATGCAGAATTGAAAATACAACGAAAAGACGAGTTATATAGTCAAGTAGTTGTAGATGAAAAAATGGCAGGAAAATATCGATAAACATAATGGTCATATCCTCTGGAAATAATTATAAACGCAGAGAATCAGGTGACTATACGCCTTTTATATGTTCAGTAAAAGAGCACTGATTCTGTGCAGAACGGTTTTAGAAGACATCTTGCCATAGGGTATTCAAAATCTTATCAAGATTAACAGAAAATGTTTAAAATTTTCCCTTTGTGGATATTTTGTCATGATTGTATAAGGATATCAGTGATATAATGTCTGCAAGTAGAGATTTCATATTATGTGGTAACGATGGACAATTAGTAATAAATTCTTCAATTTCCTTTTCTGTCATATATATATATATATATATATATATATATATATATATATATATATATATATATATATATAATGTGTTTGTGTGTGTCTTTGTGTGTGTGAGAGTTAAAAAGAAGAGAGAAACCGCAAATATTTTTGGTTGTAATGTGGAGATTTTTTTTTAAAAATACTATGCATTATTTTCCATAATTTTGCTACACGTGTTTCTGGTCTCGCTACCGTCATCAGGCAAAAGGTGAAGATTTTCACATATTAAAAATAATTTTTTTTTCTCCTTTATGTTTTTCGATGTTAAATATTTTCTTTTTCTGTCTTAGTGAACCAAATGTCTTTCTTGAACTGGCAGTGAAGGGTGATAAAATAATGAAGATTGGTCTGAGATATGGAGTTGTTATCGGCATTCTTATCTTTTAATGACCCATGTGTGTTCTTGGATCTATTTCCCTTTTCGTGTGTTTTTATCAGCATGCGTGTATATATGTGTATTTCCCCTCTCCATACATAAACACTGTCTCGCTAAGAGGAATCATCGAACCCGTCTGTACACACACACACACTCACATGCACACACATATACATACACACACAAACAAGCACATACCGTCCCATTACAAACAATCAGTACATGCCCACACATACACATATCCATAAATATATACATCCCAAGTTACATAGAATCAGTATTCAAACACATAGATACACAAATACAAGCGTAGATACATACATACATACTTCCTATTTTGTGTGTGATTTCTGTGCGTGCCTGTGAGTAGTTCTCCTGCTATTGTCAATATGTGTATATATACATTCGTGCCCCACAGCCACATGCATATGTGAATGCGTGCATGTATGTGAGTGGTTTGAGCACTGTATTTGTCCATTATGTACGTATCTTGTGTGCTTTTTTGTGTTGGGTTATGATTTATTTAGTTCTGGTTTAAATTTGTTTATGAAGCTTTTTTTTCTTGTTGCTATGGTGGAACACACCCATTCTATAGTTAATAGATTATCCCACATAGAATAAGTAGGAGTAGTAAGTATAACGGCCCAGTCAGTTAGGCAGGCAGTCAGTAAGGCAGGGTGCCCGCCGATGTCGGACGACAGTTAGTCGAATACGAAGTATCAGCGACCAAAACTGACTTAGTACAAATAGAAGCCTCAACTGTGAAATAACTTGACAAAAATATTTGGCGACGGGGAATTCGTACTTATACGGAGGAAAAAAAAATCACTCGCCATAACAATATTTGGCGACGAGGAATTTGGACTCATACGAGGAAGAAAAAAAATCGCTCGCCATAACTATAATATTTGGCGACGAGGGATTCGGATTCATACGGTGGAAGAAGAAAAAATTCGCTCGCCATAACAATTTTTGACGACGAAAATCTTAGTCATACGGAGGATAAAAAAAAATAAAAAAAAAACTTGGCAAAGTTTTTCGGTAACCAAGACATCAACATAGTGACGAGAAAATATGTCGTATTCTCAACTGAGAAAGGAAATATATTTTCTCCCCGATAATACAGTTTGCTTAAAAAGGTCACGAATTGCAAATTCGTGGGACCCCCCCCCCCGCAATCTACAGTATTTAGGCATTGTGTAATTTTTTGCGAAGATGGAGGAATGGAAAAATATATTCAAGGAGTTATTTATATTCCAGTGGGAACAACATATGACAATATTAGAGCAACAGATAACATTGCAGATGCAACTCCAGGAGGAAACTTTTAATAGACAAATGCAATTTCAAGAAAAAATGGAACACATGCATAGGGAGTTTTAAAACAAAATTCTGGAAATAACTGAGTCGAGGAAAGAGAAAAATCTACAAAAAAATTATTTCCCAGTGAATACAATATGGAATTCAATTGAAATATTTACGTACAGGCCAGATAACTTTTGAAGAGTATTATAAAAAAAATATACGGACAGATATAACGAGGTCTTCCACTCGTAATCTGAAGGAGAGAATGTTAGGCTTCTTTTAAACAAATTAGGAACTGCTGAGCATAACAAATTCGTAAACTACATTTTACCGGAAAAAAAAAAAAAAAAAAAAAAAAAACTAGCGAGTTGATATTTACCGATGTGGAAATGTTTGAATCTGATGAAACGTAAGCAGCCAATGTGAATAAGCATTATGAAGGATTCACGCTGTCAGAGTTAAGCGCAGAAAATTTATGTGCTTGGTGATTGTTCAGGGACTGGTATCGGAGAGAGACCCAGAGTTGAGAAAATTAGTACTGGTAAAATTGGAAAGCAATCCAATTATTACGGTGCAGAAGTTGGCAGAAGACTGCACAAGATATGTTAGCCTGAAGAAAGATTCAAAAAAGATAGAACAGTCTGGCGTTTTGCATGTAAGGACAATACGCTACAAAGAAGAAAGTCAGTCTAACAAAAAGAATTCTAAAATTGAGGATTATCAAGCAAAAAGGGAAATACCAGAAAGAAATAACCAAAAACTCCCGAAGCCATGTTTTGCTTACGGTGAACTACACTGATGCAGATATTGCAATTTTAGGAATAGAAAATGTTTGAACTGTAAAAGAGTGGGTCATAAAAGCTCGCACTGCAGCTCAAAAAATAAAGAAAAAAAAATAAGGTGAACGATGAAATAACCAGAAAATTTGTTACCGCCGAAATAAGTAATAAAAAAAGAATTAAATGCAACTCGACACTGGTTCCGACCTATCTATCATAAATTTGCATACTTGAAAGAAGTTGGGGAAACAACTTTAATGAAAACAAAGTAATTCGAGAGGTCAGTGACGGGGAAAAATACAATTTATTGGAGAATTTGTTTCAAACGTCACGTTAAATAAAAAAAAAACGCGATAAGCTAAACTATTTGTCATAGAAAATACCACGAACTTACTTGCTACGAATTGGATAACAGGATTATAGGATCTACCGATAAATTCCTTCTGTTACAAGGTAGAATGTTTAAACACGGAAGGCCAAAAGTTAGTAAAGAAACTTAAGAAAACATTTCCTACTGTATTTTCTCCAGTTTTGGGAACCTGTACCAAGATGGAAGCAAAATTCCAGATTAAAGAAAACGCTCAGGCGGTATTCAAAAAGAAAAGGAATGTGCCGTTTGCCTCAATTGAACGGATAGATAAAAAAATGGATAGATTAGAGAAAACCGGTGTATTTAAAAAAAAGTTAAGTATAACACCGACGATATACGTGAAAAAAAAATGCTCCAGAAAGTAAAGATGAAGGCGACACCGAGGAAAACTGTGGAGGGAGTTACCTGCAGCCAAGGACATGCAGCATTATTAAATGATTTAAGTCAACTGAAGTCACTACAGAAAACATTAAGAGGCACAATATCAACAAAAGGGAAGCTAGAGGCTGAACAAATAGAACCACAAGAACCTACAGAAATGTGACGCCATGCTTAAGAAGCTCAAAACGGAAGGTTGTTTCTGATAACTATATGGAGGTACCAAAAATTAGAAAAGACGATTGGCAATATGATATACATGATGAAAGGCGAACAATTCACGTGCAGTAACCAGATCAGACGACATTTTTCAGACGTTGTTGACAGCGGTCCCGCGGAAAAAACGCCGATGGAGGTGATTTTCGATACGTTTGATCTAACAATGCAATGATTTTACCTGAGGTACGCCAATCCAGGAGAAAAAGAAAGGCAACTGATCATGTTTTTGTTTTTTGTTTTTTCTTCATATTTCCTGTAAAAAATAAATAAAGAAAACTGTTTACTCATACGGAGTAAAGTTTTAGGAGGTGGGTTGTTATGATGGTGCACACCTATTCTGTAATTATTATACTCTCCCATCTATAATAAGTAGGAGTAGTAAGAGTAACGGGTCAGTCATTCAGGCAGGCAGTCAGTCGGTGTCGGACGACCGTTCGTCGAATACTAAATTATCAACGAACACGACCCGATTACTCTGCTTAATGCCTGTTATATCAAGTTCCTAACTTTTTGTGCGTCGAACCAATTTTAGGACCGACTTAGTACAAATACAAGCCTCCACTGCGAAATAACTCCACAACACTTGTATTTGTAGGTAAGAATATGTGTCTGATATATTCGCATACATTTTCTCTGGTTACATTTGGAGATGTGCTGTAATACAAAAAGATTTCTGTTGTCTGGTAAATTCATGTTTTTTTTTTTTGTGTAGGGCGACCCTGTCGTTCAGTTGTTCACTGATGCCTATATATGACTCATTGAATTTTGTGCATTTGAGTACATGAATCACATTTTTGGAGTCTTTAAATAATTGTCGGACTTTGTCCATTTCATAATGTCTAACGTCATTTGTTTATATTTGATATGCCATGTGCAGTTATGAATCTACGTGAGAGATTCATGGAAAGTTGAGGTTTATAAGCAGTAAATTCGAATTTTCCGGCCGAACGATCCTTTGTGGCCGAGAGGTAAGGCACGTCAGCCCATATAAGGCTTCCGTATAGGATACAGGTTCGAATCATGTCGGAGGACGAATATTTTCTCTGAAAATTTCTCGGACATTCAGGCCGGTATATTATTTAATGCTGTTTATTATAAACAGAGTATTTACTGAAATACTTGCAATTATAAAAAGAATGTTAAACATAAAAATATCTTTATATACATGCTGAAATTATTTTAAAGTGCTCAATATCAGTCATAGACCTAAAATATGTTCTTGTATGGACAATTCTTTGTGACTTTATCTTTCACGACCATTAGCCAAACCTGCCTTTAGCTTTTTTTAAAATTGCACCTGAATTATTAGGACAACCATGAAACTTCGACTGTTGTAGTGTACGTAGGTTATTACAAATATTTACTCTGTTATTTGACATTATGCAATGTTATACCTACAATATATATATATATATATATATATATATATATATATACACGAACGTTCGCTTGTATGTCTAAATATATATATATATATATATAATCATCATCAGCAAAAAACTGTTAGTATATATCCGTGTTTGAATTAGAAGCTTCATTTATTTGTGTTTATGCAACGCGTTTGTCTTTCTGCGCACGTGCGTATGAGTGTGTGCACATATAATTATGTTCAAATTGTCATCACTACACGTATACGGATTTATAGATAGAACGCTAGAGTCCATCTTCATATACTTTTGTCATGATATCAGAATATTCAGTGCGAACAACACATGTTCACTTCAAGCATTAGTCTTCAAAATTGACATGAGGGTGTTATTCACAGTGATGTAATATACAATTTCTAAAATAAAATATGCAATCATTATATTCACTATAATTCCTCGAATCTACAGTTTGCTGTATTTCCATGGAATGTTTAAGCGAAAACCTTACAAACAGACTGTAGTAAACAAGCGCCAGCCTCTAACTTGCCGTGATTAAATTCAAACCACATTGGTTAAAATTAGATCGAAAATAAATGTAGATATCACAAAATGTGTGCACGGTATGATCGGAAAATTTTTGCCATTTTAAATTTTTAACATTACACATACGCATTGTTTGATTTTCGCTTTGTCGACTGCATGTTTTTGTAAGGTTTGTTCGGTACCGTCTTTCAGAAAAAAGCACCATGACGCAATTAACTCCGGCAGGGATTTGGCAAATGCATGTTGTAATTCTTGGCATTTACGCCGGATGCTCCAATACGAATATTTTGTGTCAATGTGGGAATAGTGCAGAGGATTCTGACAGTGCTGGTTGATATATGTTGTCAAAATCATGGTGCTTGGAGTGATCACTAGTGATGGCAAAGTTATAACTCCATTACTATTCACAGAGTGCCTCAGAATCAACAAGGAGGCCTATAGCCATTTTCTTGGTGAGTTAATGTTGTCTTGTGTTAAGGGGGAGGCTTCAGGAAAGACTCTGCACTATGTGAAACAATTAGGAGCACCCAGTCCTGTTATTCAGATCACATCAACCTTTACGTCTTCTCACCTAACTTCCCATTCTTCATTTTCCTTGTATTTATGTGCGGGTCTAAGCTGAATGAGTGACCAACAGAATTCCTTGTAGCACAAAAGATGAATTGAAATCAAGTTTTTTGGTAGCATTCGCCAACTAAATGGAGAAAGTACAGAAGAGATAAAAGAAATTCTGAATCGTCTGGAAGCCGTGGTGGAATCCAGTGGAAATTTTATAGAATTAATTTACTCTTTAGCATTTGAAATTGTTTTCGTGTAATTTTGTTAAATATATCTGTGAAATTTTGTTAAATATATATCTGAAATTGTTATAGTATTGTTATCCTCATTTTTTGCGTAATTTATACGACAAATTAACCATTGCATCCTGTAGAAATAGTTTACACTCACAAAACGGTAGTAAACTATTGCGAACTACACAGAGAATATTGAATATCTACATGGCCGCTTTGCAGCAATCTTCTCTACCAGACATTTGATCTCGGAAAAAAAGATATTTTATATTTTTCACGCAGCGGTGTGTATTCGATGAATGTTGGGAAGACGCAGTTGGATTCACTATTTGGAAAAATCTTCTAAGAATAATTATACGTCAGGCGGCATCACAGAGAAAAATTGTAAAGGCTTTTAATCTTTTTCTGCATTTAAGCCCCTAAACTCTAATTCATAATGAAAGAGTAGCTCTACGCTTAACTTGATACCTCAGTCAAATGCATTCCAACATCTCAAAATTTTCTCTGGAGCAGATCAAAGTCCTAATCAAAATTGTTATATCTTCACGTCATAGGAAAAATGAATGTAAATAGAAAAACGGACTCAAGTGTTCTGCTAGCATGTATTTTTTTTTTTTTAGTGACAAAAACCTATTTCCCTAACCAGGCTTTCAAAAAACATCCTGTAAACTCGCAAGTTAAAATCATTAGTACCAGCTAGAGATTCATATCGACAATCACAATACCCTATAAACACAAACAAGCACAGATTTCTGAACATATATAACCTCCTTATATGCCATGGAATAACAAATATTCGCAATAATTCAATTAAAGTGTGCCAACCGAGAATTCTATCCCAACAATCTCCCAGAAGTTTCTAGAGAAAATTGTAAAACACTTCCTAGTGACGCATCACAAAGCGCTATATGCAAAGCAACATCTGAAATATCGCAATCTCTTGAGCAGTATCTTGCGCAATAAACAGTAAAATCCGACTAAAAAAGATTGCTTACAGTTTGTACATCGATATCTTAAATGCCTTTCGCCATTTGAAGTGTCATGGTTTCATTTCCAAACTTGACACGTCAGTGCAACATTTTCTCACGAAACAGAACAAGCTCGATATTGTTACCGATGCAATTTCTTTGTTTTTACACCACAAAAAGGAGACTTTATTGGACAGAAATGTCCCAGGCGATGAAAATGAATTGTTTACCATAAGGTTCGACGGAGCTGTGAATACGTGATACCGTGGCTAAACCAGGATAACATTCAATGAAGGTGTTGATGTGTGTTCGATGTGATCCCCAAGGTATAATTATTTTCTAGACGGTGAAACAATAACTGCAAAGAAGTACTGCTACCAACTCAATGCGGCTATTCAAGAAAAAGGCCGATATTGGCAAATCAAAAGGGTGCCATTTCCCATCACGATAAAGCAAAACCGCATGAACTTGCAAAATCTTAAAGATTTAAAACGGTAAATTCTCCAGTACCCACTGTAACAAACTAAATTTTTCCTCTTTCGAATTATTTATTTTTTCATCGATAGAAGTAGATAAGTTCGCCTGTCGTTCGATGTATACCACTCCCCGGTCTTTTGAACAGGAGTAGAGGCTTATTCATTGTTTCCTGTTTCGGATTGTGCTTCTGCATTCTTTTAAATACTTTTTCATCCTCTTTCCCTTCCAGTAGCTCATTGCGTCTGAGTGGTGTTAGCGCCTTCCTTTCGCTAAACTGATTAAAATATTATCAATATATATCCTATCTATAGCTTCATTATGATTCATTTTATTACGTTTAACCATGCAGTTCAGATTTTTCTTATTCTGACTACCTTTCTGAAAAACCCCGAGAACATCATCGGCAGACACTCAGTCAAAATGATAAAAGAAATAAAAACAAATTTATAATGTTAATGCCGCTTCTCAACTTTGCATATACCATGTTATGCTTAATGGAATGTTCTTTATAGCGAAAATTACTATCATTACGAAACACATTGCCGAGAATAGTGCAAATCAAAACAACATATTTTTCTTCTATTGTAGTTAGTACGAGTAGCAATCCATGTTCGGAACTGGGAAATGGAAATTCTAAACAAGTACAACAATTATTAATCTGGTAAAGTGTTTTAAGAGACAATGGAATATATGATATAAAAGACAAGGGGCACATTAGGAATGTGAATGATTTGTACGAAGTAATATGAAAAAGTATGTATAATCAAAAAAAATGTTAAGTTACTATGTAGTAACAATTCTGTAAATTGGCAGATAATGCTGAATAAATTGTAGAAACATAGATGTGGTTCGACAGATGGATGATGAGAATACCATGTACATGAAAGTTTGTTGCTGTTATGTTGGAATAATTTGTCAGGATCTGCATGAGTTGAAATTACTAGGAGAATATAACACTCAGAGTATATATATATATATATATATATATATATATATATATATGGCATATGAATGAGAATCAACTTAGTAGAATCTAACTAATAAATTTATATAAAGTAAGGACTGCGAGGCACATTAACGGAAATATTGCTAAAAGCTACAAAGAATAAGAAGATGTGGAGAGCAAGATTTCCCTATATTTTATAGGCTGACAGCTCATCTATCAAAAGGCGGAGTTCAATAAACGAAGGTTATCATTTTGTAGAAGAATTTCCCGGGAGGATTATTCCTCCGGTTTGTACGACCGTAACACTTTCAAGTCTAGAGTTATCCATTATTTAGCCTACATATCTTTACAATATTATTTTTATTACACTTTTTACACACTTAAGACTAACACATCAAGTATGCTTCTACTTTCAGTGGGTATTCGGTTTTATTGTGGGTCAACAATAATAACATAAATACATTTTAAGAGGTGAAGTGAAATAGTTTAAAGCAAGAGATTCATTTAAATTTCGTGTCTATGTTCCTTATTTTATGTCTATGTTCCTAACACAAGAAGTTGTAGAAGTTGTGTATATATAGATATATTCATTTATTATAATTTACCCATTCACATTTGTTGAGTCATTGCTCTGAATCTGCCTGCTGTTTATAAACTAATTTGAGTTTTCATTAAAAAAATATTTTCAGTATCATATATACAAAATCAATTCTAATTAACTACAATTTTATATGAGAGAAAAAGTATTATTAAAAATCTTATATTCGCTACATTTTTAATACCGAAATAATATATTGGCTTTAAATTGATGGACCCTAAAGAAAATGAAAGCTAGAAGAATATATTTCAATATATGTGGAAGATGATATTATTTACAATGAAAACTTATTGTATGATGCATATATAAATTCAAATCTGACGTGTGATATTATAAAATCGTAAATTTTTAACTATTTCGAAATTAATTACATGCATGGATTTCTGAAATTTTTTATTCCCAAATTTTTTAAAAAAAATCCATAAAGATTCTGCCAAAAGATGTGTTATCATTTATATTATGTTATATGCGATATGAGTAATTTCTCAATAATCCATCTAAAAACGCAAGGTTTCTTGCACTCATGCTTTACACACCGGGTTCTGTTGATTATGGTCTAATTTCCTTGGTACGAAATTAGACACAGATTTAGTATTGCTGTCATATCATTTTCTAGTTTCCATAGAATTCACTAACGTATTCGCTGACTTATTGATGATTAATTATTTCAATATGTGCAACACTCTATCTCACAGTCTATATTTCTGAGATGAGGTATTATGTACATCATTTACATTATTTCGTCTATTGTCCTCATTTTTGTCGACATATTTATTACAACGTTTCGACCGTTGTACGCTCCGCCCTTCTTCAGGTAGTTGGAATGTCGAACTAAACCCTTTATTTCGCTCATAAATAAATTTTCTTGGGTGAAGTGAGATGGTTTAATTGCAAGAGCTTCATTTAAATTTAGTGTCTATGTTCGCCTATGTCACATATAACGAATCGCATGCCTCTAATTACTATATCGGTATTATCATGGCACACATTCTTAAAAACCTTAAATATACCTGAAATGATATTGAGAACTAGCAAGCATCCGTACATTGGAATGAATCATCGGCAATTCCTTATGAATTCCGTACGTAAGATGTCAGTTCCGATCGGAGAGGTTATTTACAAGTACCGATGCTTGGTTCAAAAGACTATCAATTTGATTCTTCGTCGATCAATATTTATCCATTTTACATATCTGTTTTTAATATTATCTTTCCTACATATCATTTTAAATTGAACCTGCATCATGTTCAATCAGTATCATATTGAGATGCACATTGGCCTTACTTAAGTTAAAATTAGTAAGAAATAAAAAAATATTTTATTAGTATAAAATGCATCAATATTTAATAATTCTTAAATGAAAATATAGTGCGAAAATTAAATTGAGATAATTATTAAAATTAGAAGACATTCCTGACTTTCGAACGCATGACATATATGTTTCGAATTCTTGTCATCTTTGGAATAAATTATTTACATTGTTTTACTTTGATCACGCATGTTATAATAAGACTAATTTAATAAACCTCTCATAGATTTAATTAAAGTTATTTCGTGCAGTTAAAACAATAATAATGATATACAGTTTCAAAATTTAAAATAACTTGGAAGAGATCAAAACTTAGCCAATCAAAAAAGTAGAAAAAAATCATGTTCTCATAATGTAGTACATGCCCACCGATATGTAGATGTATTTAAATATACTAAGCCTTACATCATTACAGAAATTCAGAGTGAAACATCCTCATCTGCAATGTTACTGAAGGTCTTCCCTATTCAGAATCTTGGATTGAATCTTCGAAACGATGTGGCGCATGGACAAATGAAATAATCCCAGTTGGTCTGAGAAGCTGTGAACCTCCTGAAGTGAAGTAGGCAGTAATACACGCATCATGAGAACGTCTGCCATCCAGATCTTCAACCAACTCAAAACAGCCAATATATGTACTAACGAATTCACTGGAGGTCAATTAGCATCTACATTTTAGCACACCAGTGCCATATATCCAACACTTTTCTACAGAATATAAAACACATTCCATGAAAATTTAACTATAATAAATATTATGACTACTATAATAAATGTATTTGTTATCTTAAATTCAGCGGCTTATTTTAGAATATTTAATTTAATACATTCACGTAATGTATGAATATAATTCAAATAATGCTTAGGATGTGGTTTGTCTTCTCTTTTTACTAGGCTTTACTGTAGGCTGTCAAATTGAAAATTGATCCATTATATTTTGGTTTCGAATTAAAACATAAATATTAGAAAACTCCCTCACTATCTACAAAACATTTGGCACCGTCAATTAACGTTCCGTTTATAATTCGTCCTAATATATAATTTCCGCAAACAGACACACTCTAATTGGGGAAGGTCACGGATGTTCTGCGAATGAAACGTTTTTGTGGAGGGTTATTATTGAAATAGAATAATGCAAATAAATGTGGATATGTAGCAGAAGAGTAAAACGGTTAACAGTCAAACATCGTTCGTTATTGCCAGAATAATTAAACTAATATCCTCATTTTTATTGTCATAGTCACGACGTTTCGGCCATTCAACGCTCTAGCCTTCTTCAGCTGATAAACGCTGGTATTTCGGACCGCACCCTGTATTTCATCCACCGCAAATAAATATGAGGACAACAGTGCGAACAGGGAAAATAGTTGCAATACCTCATCTCAGAAATGTAGATGGATAAAATAAGGAATGCTAGACGGAAAGGTGGTGATATTCTTAGCATAGCTTAGATATGATACAATATCAAATTTTTGTGGGGGGAGGAGAACAAAATGAAGATTGAAATTACTATTCAAAAACGATGTTCTAAACGTAGCTTAGACTTGGCACAATGCCGAATGTGTAGATCATCCAGTGAAGATCGAACTCACTACTTAGTCGTAATTGATCAGGCGAGACAAGCTATCTAAATATTACACCACGCCAAGGTTCTCAAAGTTTTGGACGAGGTGAACGAAAATAAAAGGATATATGTGTTGCAACTTATTGAGAAAACGAAAAATACCTATTTGATGATGGCCTTAGGAAGTCTGATTTAAAATAGATTCAATGCGATAACAGAAATTATTGGGTTGATTGTTGGGTGAAACGAATGAACGAAACCATATCTCATCATATGACGTTTGTAGTCCGTATTTGGTTCTTATCATGTTGAGTAATTAACGATATAATCCTGAATTCTGGGGAAGCCATCCCAACAAAGACGCATTGAAAGAAATCAAGGAAATATACTGCTCATCTCAAGGCTTATAATGTCATAAAGCATTGTTTATGTATAAAAGAAAAATACATTTGAATGACAACAACCGACACCTTGTCCCTGCAGAATCTGAAGACACCTACCAAATTATACCCACCCCAGGACTCTCATTGGAACGATTTCAGTTAAACTAGCAACTATTCATCACCGTGGAATTTTCTTAATTTTTAATTAACACGAAGCGTCTCAATTATCTCGCCGGGAAAGAGATTCCTGGTTGTATGTAATCGAAATAAATAAACAGTTAATTGTTAGCAACATTCCGTCGATTCAAATGGCTCTTATTTTGATTCAATATTTTTTTTTGCATATATTGATTTAAATCTGATCGTTAAAAAAAAAGATGATATTTTAACAAATCCAATCCATTTCTTAAATACAAGAATTTAAAACATACTTAAATACCTAAGCATTGATGTTCATCTGCACCTAGCCTCGGATTGGATGTGTTTGTATGAATTAAAATGAATATACCTGTATGTATGTGTGTCTATGTGAGTGAGAGTGCCATCCCCCAAAAACACAGAAGCAGATTCCCCATCCCAACACCAAACATAGTCAAACAAGCATAAAGAAATCCAATTTAAAAAAAATTAAATTAAATGTATTTTTCTGATACTTGCAAAAGCGTGAAAACTGAATATCCCGCTGTAGACACGTAGTCAGAGTAAAGTGCAATAAAGCTTTTGGATAAGTTTATTTACTGGTTCGGTTTTTACTACAATTATATTCATTTTAAAAACTTATGGTCTGAATTCTCTTATAGATATCATCTTAAATCCAACTCCAATGATTAAAATGTTTTCTAGTGAATGTATCCTTTAGGGATTAAGGAAATCCTTCCACAGAACTATGGATTTATACTAGAAATCACAAACAAAGATTAATCACTTACCTTAAAACACTATAATTTTAGACATCCAAAAGCATCAACAGCAAAATGCGGAGTAATTAAAATCAGAATTGAAAATATGTCTCTAACCAAGATATTAATATTCCATACAATATAAACCAAATAATTTCAATGGAAAACCACTCATACTAGATAAAGCTGTAACTTGTATTTTGGTAGAGAAATATGATTTCTCGATAACCATTTTGAAGAAAAACTTTTGAATAAAGAGAAGCGAAAGTAATGCTAAATGTTCGGTAAATTAATACGGAATGTTCCTGTAAGCAAACGGCTCATCACACCATTACATTTAATACGACTATCGGATATTTCCAAATTAAAGTTGTCGGTGTGGTATTTCCAAAGTGCCGGAAATATCTAGAGATGAAAATTACGAAGGAAGTGTTGCACTGTAATAAAAAAAAAAATATCTAGTCATATATCGAATGTATGAAATGTATTCATCTTGTGTCTAATGTCTGAGAATATATTACGTGCACACTTTATTACGATTATATAAAATTGCAGGCAAAAATGATGTAATTGATGGACATTCAATCGTATATTGGTACTACTCAGACAGAAATCGATGGATTTAATGCAAATTTCACTATTAAGAAATGCTATTAAACTTGACCAATATGCAACTTGATAGGATTCCAGTCAGAAACATGTCTAGACTCTTGAACTAAACGATGATAAAATATATATTAAGGCTCTATATTGAAAACTATAGAAGGAAATCTTTGCCTGAGGCAAAAAAAGAACCAATTTCACATGGAAATGAATGGGATTTTATGAGCTTACTCAGAAGCAAAAAGTTCTCTAACTCCCGTCTATATTCTATACTTTGAAAAAAATATTATTTGAAATTAGTTTGCAACTTGACGGAATGAAAGTCGTAAGGAATTGCCAAGAAATATAAGTAAATTCGATTAGCCACCACTGTGTTCTAGAGCAAGTAGGAATGAATCAGTTGGCACGTATTTTTATAAAGATTCAGTCGATTCAACTAACTTAAATTGAATTCGTTGAAGTCTTTCCTATTCATATATATATATATATATATATATATATAGAGAGAGAGAGAGACTAGATATAATAGATATATTATACATTCAATAAGAACTTCTTTTTTTTAATTTTCATTTAATATAAAAGTGATGTACATAAAATGAAGAGCATGAATCAGACTTGTGATTAAATTACCGTTTTCCACTTCCGAACTTATTTGAAGGAAATAATTACAGCCACGTATTTCTATGATTATTCGTGATATTTGCCTCATCGATGTTCGTAACATCTTGTCGATTTCGTTGAGATTTTGAAGAGTACGGGTTATGCATGCATGCAATAAATTGAAGATTTTAAACATTTCGCATGAATGTAATAAAACTAACCGTTTTAACGAAAGAAAATCGACGTTTCTTCATTCGGTATTATCTTTTGTATTTCATGAGATACATCTTTCTTCATAGACCTGCGATCTTATTTGTATTAAAGTATAAGTGTCTGAACGGACATTGAGTCATTAAACAAAATCTGAAGTACCGTTGACTTCGTTTAATATTCAAGAGGGAAGTGTGAAAATTAGAAATAAAAAATCTTAAAATTTGTTGGGCAGGAATTATCCAAATTTTGAGTATAGGCATTGCACAATTATTTTTTTTTACTCAATAAATTTGAGAGAAGATGAAAATACTTTTAGAAAGGATATATACTTGTGTTTTTTCTTACGGTTGGAAAAATAATCCCTTCAACATTATTTGAGTATTAAAATCGTATTATGTCAGAATTATATATATATATATATATATATATATATATATATATATATATATATAGAGAGAGAGAGAGAGAGATAGATAGATAGAGAGAGAGATATGTATATGTATATATATATATATAGATATGTATATATATAGATAGATATAGTATGTATATATATATAGACAGATATAGATA
>OZ010594.1:93769640-93807082 GCA_963932145.1 Acanthosepion lycidas
TAACTTGAATGATTGTCTTTTACGTTTTAACAAATTATTTTATTGATTAAAGCTGAAATTGTTTTGGATTGTAATAATACTTTTGCAAGTAAATATTGCATTATTTTTTTTATTGATAAAAATCATTACTTTACATACAATACCTGCTATTTGACCAATAGATTGAGAGAGAGATGGATTCATATATTTTCCAATATCTGCTCGTGAGTAAATGTAACGATACATGACAAACTATCGTTAGACATGGACACTGGAACAAGAAGGATCGTACAGTTTAGTAGAGATGAAAGATGCACTTCGAAACTCCCTGAAAATTATCTTAATTGACAGATACTTGAATAGGGCAGGAGAGAAAAAAAAAATCGCATTTAGTGACAGTAAAGAAGATTAATTTCGTCTCATTGTAAATAATGTCAGTAATAATCTGTTTTGTTTAAATAAACATTAGATAACTGAGTAAGATTAAGGAAGACTTTCAATATATAAAATATTGAATGATGCGTAACGTAAGAAGAATAGAGAGCAAAATTTTAAAGACCGAAGGAGCTTTCTAGAAATAGTCGCTTACATCTCGTCAGATTGTTATTCTTTATCTCAATCATAAGTCTATCCCATTCTACACGATCATACAAAGAAACAAAGGCACAAAACAAAATTGTCACCAGTTATGTTATAGTCCAAAAGTGAGATTATTAATCTCAATGTCGTTCCAATGGAATGCCTCATACAGAAGTGTATAAATGTTAGTTCGAAATATACATGATATTAAAGATAAAAATTGCGCAAGTACTCTTGCCATTCTTCATATATAAAGGCTTCAGACTCCAGAATTTAAATCTGGCTAAAGCTGAAAAGAGAATATTTTGTGTATTGTATTTTGATATTTGGATAGATGGTATTATACTAAAATCTAACGCTGAAGTGTTTGTAATCTAAAATATAACAGATAAAGTGCTTCATAGCCGATAAGATGTAACATTTCTGAAGTTGGCCTCATAATCGTGTGATCAGATGTGCATCAACTAAGTTATCTCTGAAAATACTACCGTGGACTCTCTAGTTAATATTACATTAGCGTAAATCCAAGCTTCATTATCCTGCTCGATCCCCTGTCTGACATTACCGGGCCATTTTTCACTAGTTGTAAATCAGTAGATTACAATACAATGTTAAGATAATTAGGATATCCTCAGAGTGGATAAGTTCAAATTTCTTGTTATATTGACTCATCAAATCTGGGGTTAACCCGACTTACAATGACTCCAAATACCCGAGATGTTTTGGATTTAATGAAAGATAACATACTTTAAGGAATTGTGTCTGAAAATGAATCCCATTTTATCATCAGTTCCGAGGAATAATGGTGTAAATGACGCAACAATCACAGTAGATAAAATATTTGTAACAAAATAACTTTATTTGAATATTCATAATCATTTCTTCATATCAAACACTCCAATTAGAAATCTTGTTTTAAAATCGTTATATGTAAGAATTACTCTGATAGAACGTTTTTATAACAAACATAGTTTCTGTATTCAAAAACCATAATCGTTATCGCAAGACATGTCAATGTTTTTCAAGTATATATGAGCATTTAATCTCGATATAGATTCATATAGAGAATGACGTACAGCGGTAAAATTCTAACGGAAATATTACCTATATAGATGAGCTCCATTACATACATTACGGATTAGTTTACTGATGTTACTTTCTATATTCACAATATCTCAGCAATTGTTTTATGCTTTTCAATAGGATTATTTCTTCCTTCTCAGTAATTTTGAATTTAACATTTTATTGAATCCACAAATTTATTATTGTTGTGTTGTTGTTGCTGTTGTTGTTGTTATTATTATTATTATTATTATTATTATTATTATTATTATTATTATTATTATTATTATTATTATTATTATTCCCTCTACAAATAGGTTTGGCAGCAAATAAAAGCTAAGAAATAAATTAATAACCCTATATGTTGAAATTCTAAACGCCGATTTATGACAAATTCAAATGTATTCAATTTGTGTGAACAGACCAAATAACACTCAGATGACATGTAATTAAATGGTTTAAACTTTATCGATATCAAGAAATCTACAAATAATATTTCACACTGTTGAATATAAAAAAAACTAACAATCCTTATGCAGTGTTCGTCAATGAAAATAATGTGCAATAAAAAATAGAATTGTAAAATTGTTCGCCCAAAGAAGCTTAGAATATTAGATATTAGATTGCAATGTACATTTCACTTCAGAATTAAATTGAAAAATTGATAGACTATTCTGGTGAAAGCTGCCATAAAATTATACATTCACAAATAAAACGATTATATGCAAATTTTACAGTGATTGATTTCTCTTCAACTACAATTAAATTTAACACTTAAAGAAACATTTTTAAGATTTGTTAAATTTTTTTCAGCCAAATAATTTTAATATACTACATTTTCAGAAGGACAATCATTTTTTCAAAGATAATCAGGAAGGTTTTAATTAGATAGGAATGATTTTAGCGGACGGCGTAAATTAACAACTTCCAACAGGCTATAATCTGATGGAGAGAATTTTTTTGTCAAATATATTTTATTTTAGAATTTGACTAGACGCCTAATATATGAATATTGCTGTCACATACTGTCTGGTGCTTCTACTCAATATTTAGATATACTTAAATAAATCCAAAGACGAATCTGCAACATTATCGGTTCTGACCTGGCACCCCGGTATCATCTAATTTGCCACAGCTGTCATGTATATTACGCATTTCTTCTATTTAAATATGGCCATGGTAATTATTATGATTAGCGTTTTTCTCTGATAATAATACTTTTTAGTTTAATTCGATCTTCAATAATTGAAATGCAATAGGACTTGTTATCTTTTGTTACATTAATTCTTATTTCTCCTCAATAACTTGATTAATTTTCTCATTCAGTGACCTTTACGTCTTAGTGGATTTATTGACATAATTGAGACGAAATGATAAAAAAAAAATCAATCGTGATTGGTTTAGTTCACTATTTCATTGTGCAATAACTAGGGCAAATTAATTTCATATCTTAACCATTCTTTAGAAATAAATTAACCACTAATATCCAGTCTATACTAGGGAAAAGATTTATCTTCCTACAACCTGAAACGTTCTTGTAAATCAACCTCGCAATATATTCAAAGAAAATGATTTTTTTTTTCAATCGCCTGACCGAATTGATATTCGGCAGTAAGAATTGAAAACTGCTGTACATAAATATAAAGCTAAGTATTCTGTTCGTCTTACAAAGTTTCTGCGTGGAAATCGTTTCAAAAATTGCCGTTGAAAAATATAAAGTCATTAGGGAGGGCAATGAAAATGACCGATAAATGTGCTCAACATAAGTAACCAATAAGCGTGACCTGTGCTAAAGATGATTCAAATGGTTGTTGAAAAACTTAGGATATTTATGCAAGTAATGGTAAATAAGGAAAGAAAAATATATAAAGCACTAATGCTTTATTATACAATTAGATTAGCATTTGAAGGTCTTTTCCAGATGTTGCTTGACTAGAAATGTGTTATCAGTGAAATGTAGAATGATTACACTAAAAATAATTGTAAATAGTAAGGTTTAATTAATTAGGATATATATATATATATATATATATATATATATATATATATATATATATATATATATATGTCTCTGTGTGTATGTTTGTGTAAACACATACTCCCCATATATATATATATATATATATATATATATATATATATATATATATATATATATATATATATGTATTGTAATAATATACGTGATGTTTTTTAAAGTTTTGCGCTCAAAATTACTGAATTTCTACAACCTTTAGAAAAGTGTAGTTTAGCATGTACCAAAGACGTTATGTGTGTTTTAATGAGTGTGGTGATCAAATGTATGCGCGAAAATCTTCAAGTTAAGAAAATAAAAAAAATTAAGTTTACATGACTATAATTTATTTCACCAGAAAAAATATATATTTGCTGGTTCATCTGTCATAACTCTACTTACAAATATATATACGTAGGTGCAAGTGTAACCAGTGAAATGGCTAGACAGTTTGACCGCTTAAATAAGTCATTTGACATGAAAAGAAAAAAAGAAGATAAATGCTAAAGCAGGGGACGGGAAAGAGGAGGAAGAAGGAAAGAAGACAGAAAGAGTGAGACAGGAGAATGGGAAAGAAGAAAGACCGAGTGAATTATCTTATGTAGGCATATGGCGGTGTCAGTCGAAAAACACACATTAATACAATTTATATTTAACACATAACAATATGTTGAAGATTTAGAACAATGTAGGAATAAAATAAGCTAAAATATATGAAAAATAATATTAACAAATATATAGACATACATATATACACACCCCAATATATATATATATATATATATATATATATATATATATATATATATATATATATAGAGAGAGAGAGAGAGATACATAGATGCACACATACACACACACACACATATACATACACATATATATATGCATATGTACATATATATACACACATATGCACACACATATATACATATAAGCACACAGTTTATGTTCGCCATTTTGCCTTATATTTGGTAAGTAATATCTCGTAAAGTTGTTTTAGTTGTATGTAGAAGGAAAATTAAAATCTTATTGTTGAATACATTTTATTTTATCAAAGTTCAAAAATACCCTCTTCAAAAGTATTGTATACATGACACTTTTTTTCAAATTTCCAATCGAAACTTTGTAGTTTAAAAGACTTTAAATATTCAAATTTTCGATAGTATTGGAATGTTATCTCTGACGAATCATAGAAGCACACAATTGTTTACAAGATAGTGCTACTAATCATCTGATTCTTTGTTATGGAGTGGTTTCACAGTGGAGGCTTGTATTTGTATGAAGTCGGTCCTAAAATAGGTTCGACGTACAAAACGTTAGGAACTTGATATAATAGGTAATGACGCAGAGAAATCTAGTTGTGGTCACTGATACTTTAGTATCCGACTAACGGTCGTCCGGCATCGACTGACTGACCAACCCCTGAGCGACTCCTACTACTCCTACTTATCATAGGTGGGGGAGTCTATTAACTATAGAATAGGTGTGTTACACTAAAACATCACCCCTAAACCTTTAATCCGTAGGTGTATACAGTTTTATTTATTTATTTTTTTTACAGAAAATATATGAAAAAAAAATAGATTCATTTTTTAGCAACATCGTAGCGTATCTCCTACGTTTTGTATACACTTTTAAATGATCAGTTGCCTTTCTTTTTCTCCTGGATCGGCGTACCTCAGGTAAAATCATTGCAGGCCTTGTTAGATCAAACGTATCGAAAATCACCTTCATCGGTGTTTCTTCCGCGGGACCGCTCTCAACCACATCTGAAGCACGTCGTCAGATCTGGTTAATGTGCCTTCTGAACGTGAATTTTTAGCCTTTCGTCAAGTACATCATATTGCCAATCCGCTTTTCTATTTTATCAATCTCCCAGAATGATTTATTCTGCTTATAGACTTTATATTATATTTTTTTTCACAAGGATTGTATTTTTTACTTGAATAAATTTTTCTCAACCTGGCTTTGTCTTTTTTGGTAATAATTTGTCGAAGACAGTTCTTACCCGACGTGCGAACATCACCTTGGCTGACGACTGTGAGGCTGGTGTTCCATTATTTGGGTTAATATTGTAGACCTGTAGAAACTTCTGTAGGGCTTCATCTGCAGGTATTTCCCTAGCTTTCTTTAGAGCTCTTTTCAGAGTGTCCACAATTTTTTTGTTATGGAGCTGTGGTAACATGTTCGACGTTGTATTCCTTGCAGAAATCTTTAAATTGTTTCGACGTAAACTGACTTCACAATTGTGTCTACTACACCAAACCTTGCGAAAAATTCCTGCAGGAAGTTTTTAGTACTTTGCGTCGTCGGATTTCTTATCCTTTGTATCTTATGCCATTTCGAGAAACTATCCACTACTATGATGTAATGGTATCCATTCAGTGGACCTGCAAAATCCACATGTAACCTAAACCATGGTAAATCTGTTTTTGTCCAGGGGTTAAATTTTATTGGGGGTGCCTTTGCAGCGAAAGCACAGCCTTTACATTTTGCACTGAGTTTTCAATGTCTCTGTCCCTATTCGGCCAATATACAAAACTTCGCATTAGGCTCTTCATCCTAGTGCTGCCCGGGTGACCAGTATGAAAATCCTTTAGTATTTGCTTCTGCGGTGTGTATGGAATCACCACACGTTTTCTGTACAACAATACTGTATCGCAAAGCGAAAAAACATTTGTTGTATACTGGTCCCTTTGGGCTATTTTTTCTCTTATTGTCAAAATAAACTTGTCTTTGGTGGCCTCTTCTTTTATTTTTTCTAGAGTTACCGGAAGTTCCCGAACTGCATTACACACAGTAAATTTCAACTCTTCTTCTGACTTCAGTGAGGCAATTACCGTGTCTTCTAATAGTTCGCTCATTTTTGGAATTAACTTGGACAGCCCATCAGCGTAGCCAAATTTATTCGATGGTATGTACTCCATACTGAAGTTATAGCTTACCAATATTGTACCCCCTCTCTGTAGACGGTTGTCTGTATGCGCCGGCAAACTTTTTTTCGAGTCAAAAATCGAAATTAGAGGCTTATTGTCGGTTTTAGCTTAAAATGTCAACCGTGGAGAAAACGGTGAAATATTGCTACTGCAAAGATTATTCCTAGCGCCTCTTTCTCTATCTGAGAGTAATTTTTCTCAGCCGGAAGTAGTAATCTAGAGGCATGCCCAATTGGTTTTGCTTATCTATTTTTCATTTTGTGTAAGATACATGCTCCTACTCCATACGCACTTGTATCACAAGCTACTATGATCTCTAACTCCGGGTTGTAATGGGTTAAGAATAATTCCGAGGTTAATATTTCCTTTATCTTTACAAAGGCTTTTTGGCATTCATTAGTCAATTTGCAGGGTTTTCCTTTCTTCAGTAATTCATTTAATAGTGCCTGCAGATCATACATTTTAGGGATGTATATTTGGTAATAATCGGTTAATCACAAAATCTTTGTAATGTGGTAATATCATTCGGAGCCGTCATATCTTTTATAGCCGATGCTTGCTCTGGGTCTATCCTTCTACCATTCTTATCGATGATCTGCCCCAGATATTTTATTTTCTCCATAAAAAAACTTACATTTGTTTTCCTTGACTTTAAATCCAAAATCCTGTATTCTTGAAACTACTGCATTTACATATTCCACGTGTTCTGCTATACTTTTACTTCTCATGAGGATGTCGTCCAGATATGATACCGCAAAATCTAGATCACCCAACATCGAATCCATTACTTGTTGGAAAATGTCAGGCGTTACTTTAACCCCAAAAGGTAGTCTGTTAAATTTATACAGACCCCGATGTTTATTTATACACAAAAGTTTTGACGTTTCTTTTTCTACCGGTATTTGCAAATATGTGTGGCTGAGGTCTATCTTCGAAAATATTGTGCCTCCATTAGGCTTCGCAAGTATTTCATCCGCTGTTGTTAGAGGATAGTTATAGACTTTGAGTGCCGAATTTAAACCCGTGGAAAATCAGCACAAATACGAATTTCTTTAGACTTTTTTGCACGTACACCGTCGATATTGCCCATTCACTATACTCAACTTTTTCAAGTACACCGGTTTTCTCTAATATGTCCAATTCTTTATCTATCTGTTCAATTGAAGCGAACGGCACATTCCTTTCTTTTTGAATACCGCCAGAGCTGGAATTTTGCCTTCATCTTGGTACACGTTCCCAAACATGGAGAAAAACAGTAGGAAATGGTTCCTTAAGTTTTTTTTACTATTTTTTGGGTTCTGAGTTTAAACTTTCAAACTTGTAGCAGAAAGAATTTATCGGTACATCCCATAATTGAAATTCTGTTATCCAATCCGTACCAAGTAAGTTCGTGGTATTTTCGCTTTTTTTTTTCTTTAATGTGAAGTTTGTAACAAATTCTCCAATAAAATGTATTATTTCTCCTGTTACTGACCTCTGGATTTTATCTGTCTTCATTAAAGTTGGTTTCCCCAACTTCTTCCACGTATTCAAATTTATGATAGATAGGTCAAAACCAGTGTCGTGTTGCATTTTTATTTTTTTTATTACTTATTTCGTCGGCAACAAATTTTCTGGTTATTCCATCGTTTACTTCGTCGGATTTTGATTTTCAATTTTATTGTCTTTATTTTTTGATCTGCAGTGAGAGCTTTTATGACCCACTCTTTTACAGTTGAAACATTTTTTTTATTCCTAAAATTGCAATATCTGTACCAGTGTAGTTCACCTCAAGCAAAACATGGCTTCGGGAGTTTTTGTTTATTTTTCTCTTGTATTTCACTTTTTGTTTGATAATCCGCAATTTTAGAATTCTTTTTGATAGACTGAGTTTCTTTTTCGTAGCGTATTGTCCGTACATGCGAAACGCCAGACTGTTCTATCTTTTTCGAATCTTTCTTTATGCTAACATATCTTGTGCAGTCTTCTGCCAACTTCTGTATCGAAATCCTTGGTTTGTTTTCTAATTTTGACAACACAAACTTTCTCAACTCTGCGTCTCTTTCCGATACCAGCCCTTGAAGAAACACTAAGCACTTAAAATTGTCAGCGCTTAACTCTGCTATCTTGTATCCTTCACCATGGTTATTCACATTGGCTTCGTACGTTATATAGTCTTGTTAGTCATCTTTCATCAGATTCAAACATTTCCACCTCTTGTGAAACAAAGATGTCTTTTTACTAAATAATTAACTTAATATATTTACCGCCTCTGTAAATGTCAACTCGCTAGTTTTTTCGGTAAAATATAGTTTACCAATTTGTCATGCTCAGCAGTTCCTAACTTGCTTAAATGGAGCCAAACCTTCTTTTCTTCAGACCAAGAGTGGCAGTCCTGGTTATACACGTCCGTATTTTTTTTATAATTTTCCTCAAAAATTATCTCTTCATCTGTACTGTACGTGAATATTTCAATTGAATTCCATATTGTATTCTCTGGGAAAGAATCATTTTGTAGATTTTTCTCTTTCCTCTTCTCAGTTATTTCCAGAATTTTGTTTTGAAACTCCTTATGCATCTGTTCCGTTTCTCGTTAAAAATGCATTTGTCTATTAAAAGTTTTCTCCTTTAGTTGCATCTGGAAGGTCTTCTTTTGTTCCGTCTGGAACTTAAAAAATTACTGGAATATATTTTTGCATTCCTCCACCTTCGTAAAAAGTTTACACAATGCTTAAATATTGTAGATAAGGGCCCTACGAATTTGCAATTCGTGACCTATTTGAGCAAACGGTCTTATCGAGAAGAAAAAAATTATTTCCTCAGTTGAGAATACGACTGATTTTTTCGACACTAAGTTGACGTGTTGTCTTTCGAAAAACTTTGCCAAGATTTTTTTTTAATGTGAATCAGAGATTTTGTCGCCGAAATAATTGTGACGAGCATTTTTTTCATTTTCCTCCGTTCGAATCCTCGTGTGTTATGGAGTGCTTTCACAGTGGAGGCTTATATTTGTACTAAGTCGGTCCTAAAATAGGTTCGACGTACAAAACGTTAGGAACTTGATATAATAGGTAAATAGAGAAATCTAGTTGTGTTCGCTGATTCTTTAGTATCCGACTAACGGTCGTCCGGCATCGAATGACTCGCCAACTCCTGAGCGACTCTTACTACTCCTACTTATTATAGGTGTGAGAGTCTATTAACTATAGAATAGGTGTGTTCCAATATAACACTCTTTGATGTGCAATCTGCAATTCAAGGATTTAAAATGGCAACAACTAATGAATTATGCATAGATATGCGATATAGAATCATTGAACGTCCCAAAGAAGGACAAGGTAACCGAAAAATTAGCAAAGAAATGAATCTAGCACTAAGTACAGTAGGAAATATCATCAGAAAGTATAAGAAGTATGGCGACGGTGCAGCAAACCTTCCAAGAAATGGAAGACCGAGAAAAATAAATGAGAGTGCTTCAAGGTGGATCAGTTGAAATGTGCAAAAAAAAAACCTTCATTTCTCGTTCTGAAATTAAAACTGATCTTGAGGGTAATGGAATTAATGTAAGTAAGGATACCTTTAGCATAGATTTATATAGTACATGCTTTCTTTCAAGATCACCAAGAAAATTCTATTACTGAAAAACAATCATGTCAATGACTGATTAAAGTTTGTCGAAACTTATGAAAAGAAATTTATGCAGTTTTGATAAAATGTAATCTGGTCGGATGAAACAAAAGTTGAACTATTCGGAAGTAACACAGCGACAGGTGTTTGGCGAAAGAATGGCACTTCCTTCAACAAGCACAATACCATCCCCACAGTTAAGTTTGGGGGTGCTTCCATTATGATATGGGGATGCTTTTCCTCCAAGGGCACTGGTGAGTTACAAGTTATCCATGGTAGAATTAATGGTAGCATGAACAGGGAGATTCTAGAGAAGAACATTTAGATATCTGCAACTTCTTTAGGATATGGTCGGAATATCGTGCTTCAACGCGACAATGATCCCAAACATACCGCAATACATACAAAGGAATGTTTGAAAATAATGGTATTATTACTCTCAACTGGCTAATCAGTCTCCTGATTGAATCCAACAGAGAATTTGTGGAATACTTGGAAGGTTAATGTTCATAAGCGGAATCCACAAAATATCAAGCAATTAGAGGAATTATGCAAGGAAGAATGGGGTAAAGTAACGGTGGATCAGTGTGGAAAACTTGTGGCCAACTATAGAAAGCGACTGGAAGCAATGAAACAAAACAGAGGCTATGCAACAAAATATTAAATTGATGTATCCAATACTTTTGCATGGGGAAATTTTGAACTTTGATAAAAATAAATGGATGCAATCATGAGTTTTTATTTTTCCTTCAACATACAGCAAAAAAAAACTTCACGAGATATTACTTACCAATTAGCAGGCAAAATGGCGAACATAAACTAGAGTTATAACAGAAAATAACATGTATCCAATACTTATGCGTGTCACTGCATGTATATATATATATATATATATATATATATATATATATATATATATGTATTAAACACACACTTATGGAAAACCCATAAACATGTATTTATTCATACATTTAACCTACGCTCTTACATACATTTAACCTACGCCCTTAATCCTACATATAGACATTAGGTATTATCTGATGTCTTGATAATTTAGAATCCGTTAGTTTCAATTGCAAAAGCTCCCTACAAAATATTACATATATCTTATTATTTTGAACCAGTTTTTTATCATCATTTGGAGATGATATCATTAGGGTGTTTCAGTAACTCTTCAGGTATATTATATTTTAGTTTTTATATTTTCTCTTTAATAAAAAGGTCACAACTTTCTCTAAAGATTTTTGGATTTCAAACCATGGAGACAATTTTCCATTTCAACAGCGGATTGAAGAAATATCTATCTATCTATCTATCTATCTATATATATATATATATATATATATATATATATATATATATATATTCGCGTCATGCTACACTTTTTTCATACAGACGGTGGCCAACTGACCATATTATATTGTTCAGTCGACAAAATCAAAATTAAAATAATTATTACTGGTTCCCATATTGTATTTATTTCTATGCTTGCTCGTGTCAGGAGATTTTTGTGGCCTAGCATAAGTGCTGATTCCTTAAGTTTACGAATTTTCCAGTGGTGTTCCCTATCTATGATCTCAACATGATCCCACAAGGTGGTGATAAGGAGTGCCAAAGAAAAGCAATGATAACAAAGTTGAAATATGAGCTCTGGTAAAAAAATGTAATGATAACAGCAAAATTGCAATATGAGCACTGGTAAAAATGTTTTTTGAAAACATTAGGTTTTATAATACCCAGAAATTCATACCCAGATGTATTCAAGGACACATGGCACAGTGGATAAAGGCGTTGGTTAGATCCAGTGACAAACCCAAAGATTGTGAGTTCAATACCCGGTTAGGCAGTGGAGGACTTTCTAGAGGGAAATTAGCAGGAGATAACTGATAACTGACATCCATCAAACATGGCAGGTGGAACTAGAATAGGATACCCCAGGGATTGAAATAAAGGGTTCAGTTGGAAATTCCAACCACCTGAAGAAGGCCGGAGCGTACAACAGCCGAAACGTGGCGACAAAGATGAGGACAATGGTCCGCATAATGTAAATACTGTACATAATACATCATCTCAGAAATATAGACATATATTTATACATATATATGTTTATATACACACACACACACTTATATATGTTTATATATAATAATGGACTCTCCCATCGGTTTCGGTGTATGAGGATCTGACAGTTTATTGATTAAGTTATGAAAGTTTGCGATAATCTTAAGTGGGATTTAACACCCCCTAGTGATTTACAAAGGAGGCCACATATGGAGCATGAGAGAGGAATGTGAAATGAGATCGCTGTCACTTTTAGATCGTGCTCTCACTTCTTGAAGATGATTCATACAACAGATAGAAAATTGCCGATTCCGCTAAACACGTTGATTATAAATTAATTATAAATAAGAACGAATCAAGTTAATCCACACAAGTTATTTGATTAAAGTGGTGAAGTCTTGGGAAGAGAAGAGACGGAACTATTAATACACTCAGCCGGCGCAAATAAATGCCACAGTCGAAGCAGACAATATAACTCATGCTTTTCGTGAAAGAGTTTTCCATCTCCTAGACCAATCGTGTTCTATAACACTAAAGACCTTGGTCAGCCCTGGTAGACACTGTTTGGCCATAGTTGGGAACATAACTTGTTCTACCACCTCGGTCAGGGCGGACCTGGGAACAACAACAATTAAAAGGTGGCTCCACGCTCCTTAAATCCTCCAAATATATATATATATATATATATATATATATATATATATATATATATATATGCGCACAAACTCACACGCACACACACACACAGACGGCAGAGATAGATAGATAGATAAACAGATTGATAGATAGATATTACCCACAAAGAAAGAAAAAAATAAAAGAAATGAAGAATTTAGCAATGGCGTAATTATCTCCATAAATAAAATGACAGAACTTTCAAATGATGACAAATATAAATCGATGAACATACAATTAACATATATTTGTTCGATATTTTTCATTTGAAAATCCACCGACAATTGAACGTAATTAAAATAATCGACAAATATGCTTATAAATATAGAGCGATATGTGTTGCCTTAATGTTACACGTATACGAGACGTGAGCTGCCCCGCAAAATTATTCACAAAATGCTGAAGAAAAAAGACATTTCGTAATCCTGCACGGTGCCTTGCATTTGTTACAATACAGGAAGTTAAGAAACAATTGTATTTTGTTATTTCAGTAGTAATCAGACGAACATACATTACGTATGTCGCTAAAAAAAATCACGGACGAAGGGCGTGATTAATATACTTATCTTTTACAGTATTGTTGCATTTAGTGTAGTGATTAGTTGCTTGGAACGAGAACTAAGATATCCTGGCTTGGATTATGGTAGAAAACATTATATTATGTTAGTGAAAAAATAATGACTTAATAATGTCGTTTTTTGACGTATTTTTAACGTCAAAAAACGACATTATTACGTCATTATTTTTGCACCTACCTAATAAAACTTTCGCCCAAATACAATTTGAGTAAAGCAAATTCATTCTTTTCTCCTCCAAATCTGATAAAATTGGGATTGCAGAGTGAGCTACCTCTAGTCACAAATAGGTCAATACTAAATTTAAAACTACATGTAGTCCTGGCAGAGCGCATACGATAGAGATATAGTGACGATTATGGAATTCATAGTAAACTGTTCGGAGTTATGAATTTATAATCTGAACTTTAGTTGGCGATCGGTAGAGAGACTGATTGTTTCATCAGGAGTTGTATATTCTTGCTAAAATAATCATTCTCAAATATTATATTGTAATGAGGTGGATTTATATCGAATGCTTATTCTACTATTCAATCTTAAGTCAGTAAAATCATAATGTACTGTATTATCCAAGATTCGCTTTTTCTGTGCTACTGTTATAATTAATTCGCAATTAGTTGTTTACTGGGCTGATTTACTAACCCAACTCTCACCCAGATATGGATTCGGAATTATATTTCTCTCGGATTGTTTGTCAACCAAACACAGGTAGCTATAAGGATATGAGGCTATTTGTGGTTTGGTTTGGCTGAATTTTTTTAGTAGCATATCAATCTTTTATGGGTTATTTCGTAATGAAATCTAAATATTTTGAAAACAATTTTCTATGGTTTCAACTAAATTTCACTGAACGCAATTGAATGTATTCATCTATAGGTAAAATGTATTGTTGTTCCTTTTATTATAAAATGTATTGTTGACAATTCTACAATAATATGTATGGTTGATTATTTTGGTTTAAAAGTGTATTTCTGGTAATATATATATATATATATATATATATATATATATATATATATATATATATATATATATATGTAAGCAAATATATGTATATACATCCGACAGTATGAAGAAAAATATACGGAAAAAACAAACAAAAATCCTTTTTATGCAATTATGCTGTTTTAATGTTAATATAATGTCAACGTCGGGCGTTTCGGTCTAATAAACCATCTTCAGGACATATTCATAAAATATAATTAACATTATCAATTCAACATGACAAAGACGATGGATATAAGAACAAGACTGGTATTTATTCATAAACAAGTACAAATTGTGGCACGAGGCCAATAAAGGGGAGGGATAGAGGCTGGTCAACACTAACTATCTTATACCTAGCTAATCAGATTCGCGACCCATTCGTACATTACATTTTACCCATTCACCAAAAGAACTCGCCCATCACCAAACAATCCTTCAACCACCATAATACCACGTGCTCTCAAAGGAGATCTACCAAAATCGCGCCCCATACCATAAAAATTTTAATGGTGATATATATATACAATGCTAATAATGATAAAATGAGAGGTGAGGGAAATGATCCCAATAATAAACTTAAATTAAACACAAATACAAACTAAACATAATTGATGTTAGTAGGGACCGTCCAACCAATAAAACAGAGAGGCCGCTGTATTCTGCCCAGGGGACAAAATCAAGAGACACTCTCGCTAAGGGAGTGGGAAAAAGTATAAAATATTAGGCTGGAATGGGAAAATATAAAACTGACCCAGTCCAGTCGAGATGAAAGGTGGGGGTCAAAAAAAACTGGGGAGGATGGGAATCTCGATTTGGATCATAACCGGGATGAAGGCCAGGAACAACACTTACTCACATTAACTAAGTACCCTGAAGCTTGTCTAACCTAACCAAGGGGAGGGTTCCACAGGAAGCCACCCCGATGTACAATAGGTTGACCTAGAAGAGAAAATCAAGGCTAGCCCCGTTCACACGAAGCAAGCTCACTTCTTTTACCCACCTTTCGCTAAAGACTGTCGAATGCAATAGTTTTCTATCCGAACTAATCTTCACCTTGAGCTGAAGGGGCGGACCTGGGGGCAATGGTAGAAGGCGTGCGCAGCCTTTTCTTGTAAGCCAAGACCACACCGTTTAAAATCTGGCCAGGGAACGCGTCCCTAACAATCCCCCAAGAATCGGATCTCCTCCAGTCAATGCACGGCGTAGGAAAGCAAACCTAGAGGCATGGATGTGACTCGGCAGGTGCAGCATTCCCAGCCCCCCATGACACGGACGTTTAGTGCAGACTCGTCTGTCGACACACACACACACACACACACACACACACACACACACATATATATATATATATATATATATATATATATATATATATATATATATATATATGTATGTATACACGTTTCATTAAATAATATAGACAAGTGTTGTCTATTTATAATTATGTAATTTTTTTTTGTAACTTCTGATAAGTTTAATAATATTATCGTTGAAAGAAGAAAGAAATTCACAATAGTGATCCATATTTTTTTAATACAATCTAAGCTTTCGGCTTACTTAAGCCATTATCAAAGATGTCAATTACAACATATTAAACAATATACGGACAAGACAGTGATGATAGTCTGTCAATGTTTACATAGAAGATTTCTAAGCAACGATAAACACGTGCATATAAGATGCTAGAGGCGAAAATAGCACCGCATCGCATGACGTCACACATGACCACACGAGAGTGAATTGTAGAAGTATGAATCGAAAGCGTTGGTATAAACCAATGGATTCTGTTACCAATTATAGACATTTAAGAATATTTGTAGAGATGCCATAATTGATTTTGTTTAGGTTGGTTTTCAACTGTTTGATGTATAATACTTCAAGGATTTTAAGTTTTTGTTTATTGTTTTCATGTCGAAGTATAATTGTGTTTTCGACAAGTATTTTACGGAATTGTGTATGCGGGTAGGTATTTGAACGAAAACTCAAACATTTTGTGGCATTTAAAACAACAATATATATATATATATATATATATATATATATATATATATATATATATATATATATATATATATATATAAAAGAAAGTTAAACATAAAAAAAAATGTCATTAATAAGTAAATTGTCGGACTCTGTCCATTTCGTAATATATATATATATATATATATATATATATATATATATATATATATATATATATATATATATATGAGTGTGTGTGTGTGTATTTCTGGTAATATATATATACACACACATATATATATATATATATATATATATATATTGTTGTTGTTAATTTCCTTCTCTCAAAATGTATTACTGGTAATATGAAAACATATATATTATACTTTCATATGATTTTAAGAGATGCTGTCAGCCTGAGTCACTGTGTACCTTGGAAAACCGGCAATTAATATATGGTTCCATGCTCAAGAAAACCTCCACATTCTTGATCAGAATTCTTGTTACCGGATGTACTTTATCACCATACTATGGACACGGTTATCTGTCTAAATCGAAAGTAATTATTATGGGCATAATTTGATATGGAAAAATCAATCCAATATTCAACAATGATAACTCACCCATATATGTTCTTCCTAAGCTAAATGTAATTCGTCTCAATCGGAAACTTATAGTTAGAACTTTAATTAAAATGTAATGTTACCACAAAGACTAGTTTTGTTAACAGATAGTGTTCCGCATCACGTTAATTTTTCCGAATGGACTGACTATCTGTTAAGCTTGTAAATCTGAAAGTCGCATTTCTTAAACGAGTTTTCCTATTCATTAACGATTTTTCCAGACATTGAAAAAAAGATGCAAACTATATTGAAATCTGGAACTGATTTATCCGAACAATAAGAGCTTTATTTATTTTTTCAGCGTTATTTCTTTGCACACAGGGACTCGTAGAAAGTAGCTGGGTATTGTTGGATAATATTACGATCGCAACACACCATCTTGTATAATAGAATGATATGCGTTTGCGTGATCTAAGGAATCAGAAGCTTATTAGAGAATTAGTACCATTGTATTAACAAATCCAAAAATATGGTTCGTGTGATCTTGGCTTTTTTGTCAATAGTAGTTGAAAAGGATTTGCTTGTTGTTTCGTTCAGTTTTATTATCAAACGAAATGATATTCTCTAGTTGTCCATGCAAGAGTGTCTATTTTCAGATATCTTCTGTCGGAGTATATACGACTAAATCCGTACTTGTACTGAATAAACTTATCCTGGGTGGTTATTTCGTTCCTCTTGAAAATTAGGTTCGCTTTTTCTCGGAAAAGGTGACATAAGTTGAAGGATACTCTGTAGCTATGTAATCACGTCAGAAAATACAAGGTCCGATGTCGTCACACTATATTTGTAATTTCACGCACGTGCCTTCTTTCATTTATTTTCACATTCGTTCCATAAGCTCCAATACGGACATTTTAGTGTGTTTGGCTGTCAGTCTGAGGACAAATAGTGGATTCGGAAGAATACAAAGATAAGATACATATGTAAAATTACTTTAATCGTAAACGATAAGAATAGAACACCTTAATTTGTCGATGAGGACCACAGACGCAACATGGATGCCTACATGAAGAGTTTTGAGTAGGTAGTGCTACTCTGAGTCAAGATGGGGTCTGCTAGAAGAAACTATATCTGGCAACAGGAAACTGCATCGTACCACGCGAGCAAGAGAACCCGGTCATGGCGGACGAACAATGCTTGCGTCCACTTCACCCCTTACATCTGTTCACCTAACTCCAGAGACTTCAACAAAATTGAATATTATGTGTAGGAGGCAGTTGAGCGACAGACCAACAACACTCCTTTTAACACCAAAGATTAACTGAATGCAAGGATTATGGTATCATTCACCAGCTTAAACAAGTAGACCGTCCAAAAGAGTTGCAGACGATTCCATTTGTTGTCTGGAGGCTGTAATTGATGCTAATGGCGATTTCATTGAATAAATTTACTCTTTACTATTTTAAGATATTTTTGTGTAATTTTGGTAAATATTTCTGTTAGAATGAGATGCCAGTGTCATTTTCATTTTTGCGTAATTTATCCATCAGAACAAGAATGTTGGCAATTCAGAGTAAAAGGTTCATCCCAAATTTGAAGTTCTGCCTGGTTTTTCCTTATCGCTCGACAATCGAATAATACGTCAAGGGGATGAAATTTGTGCTAACGTATAGCTTAAATTTATCAATATATACTCGCTCATTAGTATGTTTTATGAAGCGCTTTTGCTTGAGAGATTCTTTTTTACTAAGAAGAAGAACTTGGTCACAGTTCTTCTTCTAAATCATCTTGGCATTACAACTCGTCGGATTTCTTTTTGTTTTAACTATTTCAGATATTACAATTTGCAGGTCACAAAGCAAAAATGCATACCACCAATTTATTCTTTGTGTCTTTGTGTGGAAGCGCGCGTGCATGTCTGTGTGTGTGTGTGAATGTGTGTGAACGCGCGTTCTTCAAGACGATACTTAATAAATAAAAAAAGAAACCTGTTCAAAAAATTATGATTTCCATAGAAAAATTTGATTTTATATTTTCCAAATGATTTTTAATCAGTAACATAAACGTAATTACTACTTCGGAAAATGTATTAATCTGATTTCATTATTTAAGAAATATATTTATGCGAATGTGCATTTTTTAATGATTATTAAAATTAATTATCAATATTTTTTTTCAAATTTCTTTTATCCTTCACGTAATCAGTATTGATTTTAAGAATACTTTCCATAAATAAGGACACGATGACTCTATTCTGAACGTTTGCAATGGTTTATTACTTTCATTATGAATATTTAATAATTCTTATTTTACAAATGAATAATTGTTTCCATTGAAACTAATTTTTTTTTATATATGCATGATTTGCAAATAATTACACTGATAAAATATCGATTGATTCCTCGGTAATCGTAAGGCTTTCGGAAGTTCATACTAGAATTTAACGTACTGGTGATTACATAATAAGCACATCGTTAAAATATAACTCAAAAAGACTGAAAATGAAAATATTTTCCAATGCTAATCAGAAGAATGCACAGATTTCCCAGTTAATCCAAGTGACTTCTCATGTGAATTGAGATTGGTTCAGTAATCTACTCTGCCGGAACTAGATCTATGCTATCTTGTGACTGAGCATAGAAGATCAATTTATGTCCACTGTCTAGCTTCTTTCCTCCAATCCAAAGAAAGATGTCAGTTAAAACTGATAAATATTACGTGCTGTTTATCAGTCAGTAATACTATTTTTTCATGTTCTCTATATGACCAAACAAATAATGCTGATAGCGAAATTTGTTTGAAATGAGCAAGTAATTAATATCATGACAGTCGCTACTTTTGTGTTAAATATTTATCATATATGTCTCTGAAATATGTATTAGGTTGGTGCAAAAATAATGACGTAATAATGTTGTTTTTTGACGTTAAAAATAAGTCAAAAAAAGACATTACTACGTCATTATTTTTGCACTAACCTAATATTTAAACAATATATGAAATCTATTTGACCTTTTGACACAATGGATACACTGACACGCATATTTAGACATTTTGTCTGGAGGTTTTATTATTATATTCGGCATTTACTTTGGAAACTTGTGAAATCATATTTTTTACGGCAGCATTCAATTACATAAAATCATTATCTGACAATATATGCGTCATTTGGCTTGAAATGTAAAACGCCTTATCTTACATATATTTGCTTAGCACTGTGGCATTGTGCAAATGAGTGTTGTGTTGCTTTACGTTTTATGTGCGTTCGTATGTTGATGGTCGCATCTGTGAATGTTTCTAGTGTTGCCGGTGAATTAATGAGCACATATTATTCTAATGAATAATAGTTTAATAAGAAAATAATACATCGAGTTATGGATAGTTTTAGTCCAGAGAAATATCACAGCCGTAAAAATGAAGGCAACAGAAAAGAGATTTTTAGCCACCTTCACTCATATGTACTAAGACTATAGATAACTGTAATTTCATGCGTATTAATCTTTTGTGTATTTCATATGATTCAGTTCTTTGGGGGGAAAAGAATGTCTGTAATTTCATATGAGATCGTTCTATTGGATCTCTTCTAGCAAACAGAAGGTGTAAGTATTAATAAAATATTGCCAGTAAAATTATTCATAGTTCATTAAATGTTTATCATTTTTCTAAAAGAAAATTAGTTATGATTTTTATTTTTATTTTCTGCACAGACTATATCATTTCCAACATTCTATTTTGAGTCATTACAGCATTGTGATCATGTTTTGTCCCGCTGAAACACATGCAAACACTTTCATATAATACAATGTATATCAATTTTATTACAACTGTTTCCAGTACAACCGCGTAGCCGCCAGTAATCAACCGAAGCACGTTTTCAAAGAAGTAGAGTTGTATTTTATGTCCTTAATTGCTCACCACCACAAATTCACCACAGAAGAATAGGGAACATTGAAAGTATCCTCGCATATGCATAAGCAATTCTCCCGATTCACTGTTTGCTGCTGATTCTGTAATTGAATGAAACAGCGTATGCAAGTTTATAGTGGATGTTTCAACAATCGATTTGCTCGGAGTAAACTTTGATGATGTTAGTGCTGATATGGAAATCCATATTATCACTATGTCATATAACGAATGTCATCATCCCACCTATTGCTGGGATACCAGCAACGACACTCCTGAAACGTTCAGGCTTCGTATAAATAATCTTCTGACCCGCTGTAAGAACTACATAATGTCCTAATGTTGCGGATGTATTTATTACTTCGTTACAGGTGACACATGCCTAATAGAAAATGTCCATCTCCTTCTGAATATTGTGCACAAACGCTCGAGCGAATTGACAATAATTTGAAATGGAAGCAGGACTATGTTTTGCATTTATCGATGCAAGTACAGCAATTCGTTTCATCTCTTGCTTTAGCTGAGAGTTCCCGATTGTTTCTCTGCACAGTTAAAAGAACATGAGGATTATCACATAACTGAAGGTGCACAAATCATGTTCTCAAATATCTTATGCGCCCTGGATATTCACTTAAGTACACACACACAAACATAAATACATACATACACACACACACATATATATATATATATATATATATATATATATGATTTTTCTAGGCGACATAGGTTAAATCTTTTGTCTTTAACATTTTATAGTTTACTTTTTGCTATTATTTCGCATGTAATTATGTCCCTTTAAACCACAAAAGTTTTGTATTTATCGTTACTTGAACTTACATTATTTTTGGGAAATCGATCTTTCCAAATATTTTCAGTTGGACCAATGTAAAATGTTATATCTCTTATCATACGATATGCAATTTCGATATACACTATTCTGAGTGAAACCTCGATTTTTAGAGTGAAATATTATATTGTTCCAGCAATTACATATGTTTTTGATCTGTCTTCACATCCTGCGTTAATTTTGTTCTTTTGCTAGTTATATAATTACACAATAAAATATTGCTAAATTGGGATATTCATGCTTCGTTAATTCTCACGCAGTTTCTTTAATATAGTTGTTAAAAAACTCAAGATTATATTAAAATATATATAAATAAATGGGAACATCTATACATTAATATATAAGCAATTGTACAAAGAAACACATCCACACAACTTATTACAAAATTATAATTATAATTAAAACAAAAATAAACACATCAATCAATTAAAAAATAATAAAATGTATATATAACAAATCTAATCCACTTATAATATAATTAAATATTTTCTCAAAAATGTAAAATAAAGGTTACAAACGGAATTTAGCCATAACGAAATATATGATAAAGCTCAAATAAAATGCTTAAAAGGCAAAGTAAATATAGAATACGAGAGGTTAGCATCAGTCATGGTAATGGAAGTCAGAGAGGTTATCACTGGTGATTAATAGAGACAGGTTAGTTTTGAAGATGTTAAAATTAACAAACCCTTCTTTGTTCCATTTAACGAAAGAGGTCTGTTTGTCACAAAAGCCTCTATTTTGATATTGTCAGTCATTGAGTCATTTTGTTTCACGATTTCATAAGAGAGTCAAAAGATCAGTTCTAAAATCTTGCCTGAGACAGCATAGCTTTTCAATTTGTGAATAAATCCTCTATGCCAAACCCTGTTGAAAGCTTTCGGGATGACCATAGCAATAACACGAGCGTCACCAGTCATCTCTAGAGCTTGATAGATTCTGTCCACAATTATTGCCAGTACGCAAACATAGAGAAGTGAAATGATGATTAAAATGTACCACATTGACTAGGGCCTTTACTAGTTTTCTAAAAAGATGTAGAACGCTAATAGGCTTAGAGTTGTAAGTGTTGAACGCTTCATCTGTATTCATAAAAAAGAGGATCAAAATTTTAGGATTTCCAACACGTAGGAAAGCGAGTCGTGAAGGCATTTATTATAGAGGTTAGAGAACGGGAGACAGTATGGCAAATCACACAGTACAGGGACACCCGCAGGGATACCTTTTTGTGATGATCTCTATTGGAGAAGACAGCAGAACAGGTTATATATATTTCACTCAACAGGGACTCAGGTCTATGTTCATGCAATAAGAAATTAAATGGGAAATAGAAATTAAAAGCAATTATTTAATTGAATTAGAATGAAACAGGTTAACTTTCTAGGATAGATAATGATGAACTAAAGGTTGGAGAATTTGAAACATACAATACATAATTAAGAAAAATGCTACATGGCAAACGAAAGGTAACCTACCTAACCATCTTGTGTAAATGGATTGCAGAAGAGAAAGTTTCATGGAAAATCACCAACCAATTTATGCATCATGACATGTTCTGTAATATTGAAGTATGCTTTACATAACTGAGGTAAATTTAGACCAAACATTAACAATGTAAGTGAAGTTATTCAATGTTTAATATATATATATATATATATATATATATATATATATATATATATATATATATATATTAGCAGCATGGGCCGGCGTTGCCCGTGATTGAATCAAAAATCGTACGACTCATACAGCAATCGCTGTCACTTGACTTAAATTATTACTGCCTTTCCTTGCATTTAAAGGTGTTCCCTTTGCCGTACTGATGTTGCTACATGCCTTACTTCTTGCCTATCTCACACTGCGAATTTTATCTAAGCTCTATACTAAACATTAAATCTGTTACGAAAAAAGTACTAAACAAAATGAACTCAAATCTATCAGATTTAAAAATGGACCCGTAACTGGAAAAAAACGAATGAAAAAACAAATACTTTTTCACACGCAGCACAGTTTCCTGAAATATTGAGACTCGTCATACTACTTGGGTGGGGTTGTTGTTGCCCTTGTTTTGTTTACCCGGTCCTTTTGAAACCATACATTGATCCGATTTTAAATTCAAATGAAAAGAGCTCAAAAGTGTTTAACAATATGAAGTCAACTGCACAGATTACAAAATGAGGGGAAAAGCTTAGATATACTGGGCCGCGTAGTGCAGGCGAGACATCAAATTAAATCCGCCAAAATCCTCGGCAAAGTCCATTCCATTTTTGCTTTCCATGCAAGAAAATTGAGGTCCCTGCCAAATCAAACATATTGAATGCTGGATTTGTGGTTTGGAATAGAGACAGATGAATACAAAAAATTCAAATCTTGAGACATAGTTTCGTATGTCACCAATTGGAGAATGCAAAAATGGGACGCATCTTTTGCCCAAAAGACGGCGCTGCTGCTTCTACAATCAGTATCACAATGCGTGAGCAGTTAGATGTTGTTGCAACGTAATCGAGTAAAATTTCTCCTCGAGAAGCTTCCTCAGTTTGATCACTCAAATCGATGAGTAATGGTCATTTGAGTTCTGCAGTGGTGTGTGCAGCTGAAGCATGAATTGTACACCAAACCCAACTCTCTCAAATGAGCAAACGCTAAAATTAGTACTGATTTGCGTGGACGCGCTCGACTTCTCTGACAATTAAACGAATCTCTTCAGTTTTTGCAATACGATTGGTTACAACTTTGCAAGATGTGTTTAACGACCGTTTGGGTTTTCCTCAATAGGAATTTAAAGTAGTCGATTGTTGAAATCCACACTGCAATCTGCGGTGTTAAATTTTCGATCGCAACCAATAAATTAGCAAATCTGATGGATACAAATGAATCCTTGGGATAAGCATTTGCTCCCCTTTACCGCAGCCTCAAAAATATATTTGGGTGTAGGGCCTGAATAACCATCCTTGTCCCATTACAGAGTTTCAGTGGACGCAGATTTCTAAGCAACATAACCGGGATCCCCACTTTAAGTTCTAGAATGTGAGGAGGGAGACCAGCGGGGTGGAGGCTGTTTAAGAACTCCACTGGAAAGTTCTCCATTTCAACTGGGTCTGGAGTTCTGTCAATGGATTTATAAACGTGCAACACCCCTGGCACAGTTTCCAGAAGCTGTCTATTAAGGGTTGTCACAGTGGAGTTTTTTGGGGCAAGAATTAGTTTGAAGATCAGGAAAAACTAATTCCCTGAGTGTTGCTGGAGTTGTGACCATTGTAGACAACCCTTGGACGTTTACAGTTCCATTGTTGTCCGCTGGAATAATACATTCGCCAGGGGCTAATAATAAATTCGAAAATTCGGCGGACCCAACATCGACAAATAGTTGTGCACGCATGTTTGTGGTAAGGTTCAATGGTCTAACAGTCGGCCAAAGTTGTTACGATTTCAAACACGCTCGAATAGCGTCGGCCCTTTTCCCCTTAGTTAAAACGGAGACAGTCTGGCGAAAGTCACCGGATAGAAATACAGATATACCTCCCATAAGGTTATCGGAGTTTGGAATATCCTTCAGAGAGTGGTTTACAGCCTCCAGTGCAGGTTTGGGACTGACAGTGCACTCATCCCAGGCGATGAGCTGACATCGCCTGAGTAGCTCCGCTAGAACTGATTGCTTGGCTATACTGCAAGCAGCTTTTTCTGACTTAATCAGATCAAGCGAAAGTTTAAACGTTGAGTGCAATGTTCAGTCACCCGGTACTAATGTGGCAGCAATGCCTGAAGACGCTACTGCTAGCACCGCTTCGCCATGGCGCCGAATTTCTGCAAGAAGTAGTTTTGTTACGAACATTTTTCCCGTTCCCCCAGGCGAGTCCATGGAGAAAAATGATCCGGTGTCCTGCCTGGTGGATGCAAGAACAGCATCGTAAGCGGTCCTTTGGTCTATGAGAAATTTTTGCTCATTTGTTGTGACATAGGCGTTGAGCTTCTCAACAGAGTAGGATGTCTCCTGCACAATCTCAGGTGAAAGACTGGATGAAGCCACATGATATGGGGTTGGAAGCCTAATAGCGGGGAGAGATTGCCCCCATTTCAAAAAACAGGTTCTCAATGATTATAAGCGCCTTGTTGTAAATTTCGTCGTTGAATGTAAGAGCCATTTTTAGACACAGCAGTTGCGCTTCTCTGAGAATGTCTTCGGAGAAAAAGTCCTTGTATTTGTCGCAAAGAGATTTGGGATCACTGGGTTCTCACTTTTGTAAGATTGTGGTGAAGAGGTGGCGAAAAGCAGAGGGCATTTTGCCATCCCACTGTGCCATCCCACTGGCTGTCGTCTTCTAAAACGCCGAGACGGAGGCAGGCCTCAAGAAGATTGTCACATAAAACTCCATTAACCGTCCGGAAGTTGTTGTCGCTCGTTAGACCACTAACTTCTTTCAAAAGGAGTCGCGAGTAAAAACATTCCTGTCGCGATGGGGGAACCGTGAATACCCTTCTGAGTGTGGCGTCTTTTTTGACGCCTGGATAGCCCTCGACGTTGGCCCCACACTTCCGCTGTCCAGGTGTTCTTTTTTGTCCACACGTAGAATGAAGGCATGTCTGGGTATACTAGAATCCTAGCAAACTCGTCCTGTCGACAAAGTTTGAAGAACGCCGTGAGCGTTGTCTTTGTTTCGCGCATCACATCCATTGAAAATTCGCAGAAAAATAACGAAGTTCGTCGTTTTCCAGGTGCACAGCAAGCTGGACGATTGCTGGGAAGCGTTCGTGAATAGGGAAGCTGAATATGTGCCAAGGGCCCTCTGTGCTGCTAATGACGCGCCCTGCAAGGAAGTCCTGGATTTCGTCTAGGAAACCTTCCTGTCTAATACCAAACATTGCAGCATCAGTCTCTTTGTTGATTTGCTTGCATTCATACTTGATGTATTAAACTGAATGGCAATATTCGACATTGATGAGCGCATTGAACGCTTTTGTTGGCAGAGGACAGTATGACACTACCCATCTTTTTTCCACTTGGTGGCCCTTTACCACGGCTTTAAATCTTCCCTCACTTCGCCTGTACAGTGGATAATCAGCGCTCCCTGTAATGGTTTCGCTCACGAAATCACGTGGGTACTGCCGGGTGCATTTGCCGTCGCTATTGTGCCAGCTAGTGTAATTGTAATGCGACTTGCAGGGACCATGAATCATGTTGGTTGTCACTATTTCGTACAATTCAGGGTCAGCCGACGGAACAGGAATTTCAGAAGAAATAAGATGATCGATTTCTGTGGTCTCAATCTTGTCGCACAGAAAAATTAGTATATGTGCGTGAGACAGGCCGCGTTTCTGCCACTCAGTAGTGGGCATGCGACAGAAAACAGCCCCAAAAACCTGGCCCTTTGTAATCACATCCATTAGCTTTCCCAGCTTCAGATGGTAAACGCGCGCAATGAGGTCTGTATGGTTGTAGGCCGATTGCCCTGGCATAATTTCTTTAGCAATTGCGTACCATTTTTGCCTCTTCAACCCGTCTTTTTTTTATTTGGTCAATATGTCTTCTGTGGGTAAAATTTTCGCTTGTACTGTGTACATCACTTTTCAATGACTGTTAATTAATTTTTCAAAGCTCTCTTTAATTCTTGTCGACTATACATCGAACTTTTGCATCCACTCCGTTCCCTCCAGATTTTCTGTATCTTTCATTAAGAATATTTTGAGTTTTCTTGTTTTCCCGTAAAATTTTACATTTAGGATTAATTCTCCTTCGAATTTTATACGCTTCTTGTAACAGACACAGCAATTTTTTCCGTATATAACATGTTTGGTCTATTAAGCTTTCTCCCTGTCTGTAGGTGAATTATCGTTATATCGGAACCTTAGTCAAGTTGCAATTTTATCTTTTTATTTAAGTTTTCCAGTTCCACAGATTTCCTTATGTAAGTATTTTCTTCGTCATGCATTCTCGTAGCTCTTATCTTACTAGTAAATTTTCTGTTCTTACATAGGGATGCCTTGTGACTCATTTTTCCACACGTAAGAATTTTTTTTTTTATATTTCAAACGACAATCATTATTCCAGTGTAGTCCTCTATATCGATAAAATGCAGATGGGGGCGGGGGCTTATATTTACTTTGATTTTCGTCATTATTTGCCCTGTACGTTGTACTTTTTTTCATTATTATAGAATTTTCGTTTTCTTTCCGGGGAGGGGGAAAAACGTAAACTTTTGTTTAACTTACGCATATTTGATACTCCTGACTCCCTAATATCCTTCGAGTCTTTTTTTTTAGCACAGGCATTTTTGGCAGTCTTCCGATAATTTTTGTAGTGTTAATCTTCGTTCACTTTGCAGTTTTGAAAGCATTCTTTTGCGTATTTCACTATCTTTTGCTGAGACTAATCCTTGTACAAAAATAAGACACTTTAAATTGCCTGGTGTTAATTCTGCCTAATTGAAAACGTCGCAATGTTTATTCACGATTGCGACAAACGTAGAATAAGTCCTCATTTTCATCATTTACGAGTTTAAGACATTTTCACTTTTTGAGAAAGAATGAACTTTTCGGGCTGAAATGCTCCGTCAGGCATGTAACTGCTTCATTAAACCTTAAATCATTTGTCTTCTGTGGCAAAATGTAATCCCCGAATTTTGTGTATTCTTCCGTTCCTAAATTTTCTGAGTAATAGTCGTAGCTTTTTTGCTTCTGTCCAGTTTTGACAATCAATGTTGATGGTGTCTGCATTACGTCTGAAAAAATCCCCGAAATTTGTATCCTCCTCTAGTCAGTATTGGAATGTTTCCATCGTGTTCCATACTGCATCTTGGGAAAAAGTCGCCTCTTTTTCAATATTTTGTTGTTGTGTATTACTGGCTACGTTTACAATTAGCTCCTGGAGTTATAATTGTCTTTCTTCATTTTGCATTTGTCTTTCCTGATTTTCCTTCTGTGTTTCTAGTAATATTTTTTCAATTTTTTCTTGTAATTGCAGTTCATTTTAGTATTTTACAAGTTCTACTAAAATACTTGTAAAATCCTCCATGTTAAGAGTCTTACGAAAAAACTCGATTTTCCGTATTTTAATCCTCGTAAATCTTTGTTACCCAGTTGTTGTGGATACTGCTAAAACGGCAATTTTCTCTTTTGAGTCTCCGAGAAATGCAAATTCTTGTCGCTCAAGTTGTTGGGGTGAGAAGGGAGAATCGAGGTCCTAATTTCTCGACACAAAGTCATTGTGGTCGGTAAGGAGAATTTTTCTTTGTTCTCTTCCTGTGTGAGTTCGAATTTCCTGGTCTCCAAAGTTGTTGTGGTCGACGAGAGAGATTTTTTTTCGTGTGATTTCGAATTCCTCGTCGCCAAGATGACGTGGGAGAATTTTGTCTTTTTTTTTTGTTTTTTCTTCCCGAGTGGGTTCGATATCCTCTTCGCCACGTTGACGAGGGAGAATTTTGTCTTTTTTTTCTTCCGTGTGAGCTCGAAATCCTCGTCGCCAAGTTGTTGTGGACTCCGGGTTGAAATCCGGTACCAATATATAACAAACGCCAGGAATTAATATATGAAAATAATGTATTAACGTAATAATACAAACTAGTAAAGCAGGTTAGTAGTTACAGGAATACGATTTAGTAGCAAAATATATATACAGTCTTTGGTATTGAAGTATCGCAGTATGACTTCTTACGGAGTCTACGTTCTCGCTCACTGTGACACCTACAATTCTGTTACCTCACTCTCACTCTCACTCTTCCGGTTACCTACAAAATTTTACTCTGTAAATTACAATCGACTTCTAGGGCTTGCTCTTTCTACTCTCGTCTCTTCCCGTAGCTGTAGTATAAGTATATACAGGGTGAGTCCATTTTTGTAAATAGGGGAGAACCCCTCAACAATATATATATATATATATATATATATATATATATATATATATATATATATATATATATATTAGGAAACATAGTCTTAGTATGTGCTATGTTTATGGGATAAAATTCTCAATATCAGAGATAGAGCGTCTGTAAATATAAAAGAGTACCTATAGGTGACAGTCTGTTTCAAGCCAGATGCAATTGCCAGGCCAACAATAATCTTCAAAAAATATTCTTCAAACTCTTACACAAACACTTCCCTGAATCAAATACCCTACCCAAAATATTCAACAAAAACACAATAAAATCAGCTAGAGTTGCGCCGAGAACATGTGAGAAATAATATAAAGTATAACAGGAAAATTATCAAAAAAACACACGAACAAATTAAAACCAACGTGAAAAAAAAAAAAATGAAATTTCCCATAAACGATAATTGTTTACAAAACAACGTAATATACCAAGCCACGATAAAATCACCAGATTTTATACCCCAAAAAATTTCGCTTGAAGATGTAACAGAGCTTAGTACTTTAATTCAATTTTTTTCAAATAATTATATTGAAGTTTCAGGCTTTTGAAAATATGATTCCAACACGCTACATAAGATTTCTCATGTTGAGAAATCTTATGTAGCGTGTTGGAATCATATTTTTTAAATAAATAATTATATTTATGCTCTACTTTTGTATTTGAGCACTATTTTTTAAAAATAATAACAAAAATGCTGAAGAACTTTGGATTATTTGCCTAACGAGTTCTTTCCTATTTTCTATATATTTTTCACATATATATATATATTATATATATATATATATATATATATATATATATATATATATATATATATATATATATATATATATAATGTAAATAGGAACAGACCAATTTAAGAATCCATGTAATAAATTCTTTCACCACAGTCATTTTAAAGGACTGTGGATCATTAGACCTTCGATGCAAAGGTTGAAAAGAAAAATGAAAAGAAATTTACACATTTTTGACGTGCCGTATTAAGCATGTGTAAATTAACGAAGTGAGGAAGTAAAGGAGGTAGGAAAGACATGAGTGAGTTAGATGTAATTTAATATTTCTAATCTTTCATACTTAAAATTACTTGAGGAGGTCCAGACTTTGACACATTTAAACGGTTAACTTACCGTAGGTTATCAACTGTAGACGGGCGAAATTATATATTGATTGAATGTTTTCTTTCTTGAGAGTTTTCCATGCGTTGGTACGGATATATTTTCAACTTCCATTGAAGCCATATCATCTCTAACCTTGAATTCATGAAACAGAAGGTAATATTCATTAAGTCCATGCTTATGAAGAAGGAACCACGATGTGTAGAATATATTTCCTCTTTGAAAGATTGACGCATGTGCTGTATAGAGTTCGATTTCCTGGTTACATTTTACACTTTGCCGATGAAATATATATATGAAAGATAAACACAGATGAATTCTCACAATCTTTGCGCAATCGAATATCTTCATTGCCAGACAACTTCTCAATCCAGTAAACTATTTCCCAGCGAGCCATGTAGTCTTCAATAAAGCAAAAGTGGCCTGTTTGTTAAAAATGAAACGCACCTATCCATGTCAACCCAACAGCCATATTATATTAACGGACAAAACCGCGCTTGCAGCCTATGCAACGTTAACTGCTGCCTTTGCTAGCGATGAGAAATATAATATATGGCAGTTTAAAGCTAAGTATTATGTTATACTCGTTGTAATTCGCATCTTCGATGGGCCTTTGTTTTTTATTTCCTTTTATCCTATCTTCTATTAGTTCGGACACATAAACATATCCTCCAGTTTAATGAATAATTGAAGTACAGTTTTAATTTATTGTTTCAAATTATTTTATTAAACCTAATGTTCACCTTCTCATAAAATTACCTTCTGGGAACTGTCCTATGTTCACTAGGAGAGGAAATGTTGTATTTTCCCAACTATTAAATCCTTTAGCTGTCTTTTATATTTATAAAGACAACTAAATTTATTCATAGTAATCAAATGACGACGGGTGAATAATTTGCAACAAAATGCAAAAACAAATTGCTGATCACCTATATAACACACAATTTAGCTAAATTATTATAGAAGCTAATGTATTATTGTCTTCAGCATATTTCTAATGATTTTCTTTGAACTAAGTCTACCTCTAACCCAAAGAGGTACATCAATTACTGAATATAATGTATTGTTCTCAATGAAGTGTTGGCATGTACAAGCCTCTTTATTTTTCACTATGTCCATATTTTAGCAATGATAGCTAGCATCCGTTTTTGGTAAATTTATTCTTTTTTTTTTTTCATTTCCGAAATTAATATTCATTTCAGATCTTAACATAGAACACACCGTTATTTACATAAGTTTTTTTTTGTGTTTTTATGAATTAAAAAATGGTTTCTCTCATCTTAGTAGAATTTTTAGTTCGTTAACTTAAAAGTCAGAATATAGAGAAAATTTATATGATTTTCTTCTTTTTTAAATTGAAGGTCAAATTACATAAATAGAACAAATTTGATATTTTTCTTCATGCACGCTGAAAATACAGCTGCCACAATTTAATTAAAACCAATAGGTTTGATTGAACTTACGCAATTACTTACTACACATGACATCTTATATCTAAGAGACAGAACAATTTGTTAAATCTCTCTCTCTTCTCTCTCTCTCTCAATCTATCTATCTTTCTATCTATCTATCTATCTATCTATCTATATATATATATATATATATATATATATATATATATATATATATATACACACACCACCATTCAAATTTATTTCAACAACCTCAAAAATGATTATTTCTCATCCTGAAATGTTACTTTTAGTGAAACAAATCAAGCGACGCTAAAATTGTTTTACTTATTTTATTAAATAAGAGACTTCTTGAGTGAAATTAAATACAAATTATTTCAAAATATCAGAACAATTTTTTGAAATTTTCATTCATCAAAATCATCCATTTTGGCCGCTATCACTTCTTCACGAGACACACATGTCTCCGACAGAAATTTGGAAAGGGCATGCTGTACTGCTTTTCATTCACAGTGGAAGCTCCAACACGAAAGATTTAGGATAGTCTGTTAATCTGAGGAAAAAGTTAACTGAGTCTAATATTGATAACGAAGCTGGAGTGTTCAATAGCGATAGTGAAGTTATACTTACATTCATTTTCCCAGATGAACTCAAAGGCAACACGGGGTACTCCATCTAGCGATTTGAGGTGGTAGTACTCTCCTAGGGCAAGAGAGTGGCTGCTGAAAAAGCTTATATCTGGTAACGGGAATGTGCACGATGTTACACAAGCAGGGGAACCAAGTCATGGCTGACAGACAATTTCGGCGACCACATCATTTTCATTATTATAGCTGGTCAAATAACTTCCAAGACTGCAAATCCTTGATAATGATATGTAGTGCACCGTTCAGCGAGAGAACCAAAAACTCCATGTAACGTCAAATAAATACAGAAGATAAGGAATATGCAAGAATTTACTGTATTGAATATATTTACTCTTTAATATTTCAAGATATTATTGTGTAATTATGGTAAATATATCTGTTATACTGAGATCTCATATTTATTTCCATTTTTGCGTAATTTGGATTATAATTTATCCATCGCACAGTATATATATATATATATATATATATATATATATATATATATATATATATATATATATATATATATATTATATTATATTGTATTATATTTTTGGTTTAAAAATATGATCCCTTCTCTACATAAGAGTTCTCATGTTTGAAAAACGAGAGCCGAATCCATCCAAATAATTATTAAAATTAAGTTGAATTTAGGTGTTTAGTCCCGTTTCATCTTCAAGAGAAATTTTAGGGATCTTCGCTTGAAGATGAAACGGAATTTTGATTGAAGATGAAGCGGTACTAAACACCTAAATTCAACTTAATTTTAATAATTATTCGGATGGTTTCAGCTCTCGTTTTAGAAACATGTGAACTCTTATGTAGGGAAGGAATCATATTTTTAAACAAAAAAATATTATAATTAAGCTCTTCATCTGTATGGAGCACTGTCTTCTTTAAATAAAAAACAAGAATACTAACGAACTCCGTATTATGCACCGAACGTTTTCTATTCTATTTTCTCCATACCTGCGAACTTATATATATATATATATATATATATATATATACATAAGGAACCTACAGCTTGGAACCAGGAACATATATATATATATATATGTGTGTGTGTGCGTATATATATATATATATATATATATATATATATATATATATATATATATATATATATATATATATATATATATATATATATATATATATATATATATTTATTTATACAGACGCATACATACATATTATATATATATATATATATATATATATATATATATATATATATATATATATATGATTTCGGAGTTTGCTTTGCAAAGGAAAGTTAACTACTTTCTAGTTTAATTGTATTTGTAACTAATTACATATAAAATATAATAGTAATTCAGATTCAGTTTTAATTTATGTAATATTTATGGGGTAAATATTTTCAAATGATATAACTTTTGCTTATTGTTGTCTACGTAAGTGAAGCTGTAGTATATATATTGCGTAAATGCAATCTACGGGCTAATTTTTTAGAGTATAGTTCGACTAATTATATATTAGCATACACGATAAACGCAACTGCTAATACTTATCAATTTTAAATAGATACCTACATAAAATCTCACACTTCTCAATAAAATAAGACTACGGACGAACGTTAGTTACTGTGTCTTTAACTGAAGACAGATGTTGGCGTAGCACAAGGTGACTTTTCTCCAAGCGATTTTAGATCTCAGTGGACACTTACGTTCCACAAGTTCCTTACGGTGATGTGAATTTAGGTTTCTAGGGAACTGAATGAAATCTCTGTCATTTTCACTCAAGTTCAGTGCGTCTGTCCTCTTTAATTTTAGAAACGCGCAGTGTCCCCGAGAGAAACATTTGCAGATATATTAGGTAAGGTAAGTCTCCAAATAATTCACTACAATCGTATGAAGATTATGCATACAGAGTACAAGCATAGATAGGTAGAACTTGCCTTTTCTTCCCATAGATCATACATTTGCTCTCTCTACCACCTTTTGTAGGTATTTCGCCAGCCTAATTTCAGTTAATATTGACAAATGACTCTTCTCAAAGCGAAGCAAATATACAACATGGCAACAATTGCTTTCTATTCATACTTATAAAGTAGCAACTTGCGCAAGAATTGTTTTACATACAGTTAACGAAAATTCATAAACGAATTCCTGGCAATAACAATGGAACCAATCCTTTTGTTTAGATTTTCTGAAATTTTAAGTTTTGCTATATATATATATATATATATATATATATATATATATATATATATATAGTTTATAGAAAACTAGGTAATCCGTATGGGCAGACCCAAGGAGGACAAAATCCAGAGAGCTCAATGTATTTCCAGAGCAAATAATTTAAATAAAGACAGACCACTTTAAGGTTCCATGTAATAAATTATTTCACCACAGCCCTTTTAAGATCATCAGACTTTATTTACAATGGTTGAAAGGAAAAATTTTTCAACATTTGGAAGTAATGTCTGATGATCCGCAGTCCTTTAAATGGGCTGTGGAGAAATAATTTATTACATGTAATCTTAAAGTGGTATGTTTTATATATATATATATATATATATATATATATATATATATATATATATATATATATATATACAGGCAATGTATATGCTTTCAAAAATTATTTCGGAGAGAAAGGGTGATTTTGAAAAGAGCAAGTATTACTGATTCTAATGCAATATTCTACGATGAAACGAAACGTGTTCTCACAGTTACTGCCTCATTTATTTAAAAAAGAAATAAGCTTAAATTCACGTTCATTCCTGTCGTAAGCAAACTGCTTATGTATAGATTCTCCGACTGACGCCAGTTCAGCCGGTTTTTTATCGTAGTTAGAAGCAACCGGTGTGTGACCACAGTGATGAGCTAGGATACAGTGAAACAATCTATCTGAGGATGACAATATATATGGTCAATGAAATTTATGTTAGCTTAGCTCTCGGGGAAGAAAATGTGTGTGCGTAAATAGTGATTAATACTGCTACTAATGCAATACTCTTTGATGAAAAAAATCGTGTTCTCTGTAAACAAATAAATGCACGTATATTTATCTTCATCCTTGACGTGCGCCAACGGATTAGGGGTATATTCTCAGACTGTCACCAGTTTCGATCCTAGCTATAGGCAACCGGACATCTATCCACACAGATGAACTGTAATACAAATGATAATAAACCATTCTGTTCGTGGATTAATTTATATATATATATATATATATATATATATATATATATATATATATATATATATATATATATATATATATATATATATCGATATAATGGAATATGCATGCACCTGTGTTGCCCCTCAATGGAATATGATTTTTAGTGTCCGTCATAAATACAGATTGACGCGTAAGTAAAACAGAGTTTAAGTCTATGACGACGCCCATTGGACTACGCCATTTGCTATCCTATTTGTTTACACCTATTACCTGCGACTACGACGAGTAACGGTCGATTACTGTTACCGTGTACTACTTGGTTCCACTAGCCAAAACCCACTTAGCTACTAAAATATATCTTTTTCCGGGACATATCAAATTATATATATATATATATATATATATATATATATATATATATATATATATATATAAATATATATATATATATATATATATATATATATATATATATATATATGTCTCTCTGTCTATTTAACTTATGCTATATTTATGGGTAATTTTTTGTCAATGAGACCATGTTATGAAACAGCCATAAACGATAGAATCAAGTCCCTAATACAGACTAACCACTACAAAAAGCCAACCGGTAAGGAAGCAATAGTTCATACATAGATCTTTGTTATTGTATGGCCCAACTCACGCTAGAATAAATCTAGGAAAAATATTCATGAAACCCATACTCAAACATCTCTACATCTATCATTTTTGCAACAAAATAAAAAGCTGGAATAATCATAGCATCCTACTTAGATCACACAGAATTTGCAGCCTCCTTATCTACACGAAGCGGAGCAATAAATTGAAAATACATTCAACACAACCAAATACCCTGAATTTTTCGTATTCCTCCTGACAAAGTCAACTACTAAAAAATTCTACACCCTAACTCTATCAAAAGATATTTAAATGAATTTAACTAAATTGAAAATAAACTTGTTCAAAGCTACATTTAAAAAAATAAAAGACCTAATCAATATATGAAAAACCAACGAGCCAAAAATTGCATGAATAATTTCCTCTATCAGCTTCCAGGATAGCCAAAAAATATATTAGAAAAACCACGAGAAAATTAAACAACTTTTTATATGGACATTATATGAGAATAAATGAGACATAAAAAAAGCAACATGTTAAATGAAATAGCTGCACAACGTATGAAACCGACCACAATGCTGACATTACAAAATGCTGCTATATTTTAAAGACAACAGAATTCACTAAAACGAAAAGGTTTATCAAATTACTTAATCGCTAATTCAGCCACAGTATTCACTTCCTTTCAAAGTTTCACCATTATTGGCAAATCTACTGCTATAACAATATGGGATATTTAATTACAAATACGAAGTAAAAAAAAAAGGAAAAATGATGTAAATAAAATTATCCTGATTATATAACAAAAACACATACAGAATGATAAAATTCTAAATTTAAAATTCGCAGTTTTTCTAACGCATACGGATGTATAGTCTCATCGACATAAACGAAC
>OZ010594.1:93807282-93909782 GCA_963932145.1 Acanthosepion lycidas
TCTCTGTTTTGGTTAAATGCACACGTGATTGTTATTAGCGTGTTCATATTCTGAATCATAATTTCGACTCATAGAACTCACAAGAAACACAGCATAGAGAGATTTGGAAAACGTATACAACCTTTGTTTCTGATGCAACATTGTTATTACATGATTGAAACAAATGTCGTACATATTAGTCAAAATATATTGTCCCGTAAAAAAAACTCGTGAAACAAATTTGCATTCTGGCCCCAACACTACATACATTGTTCTTCCGGACCATATTCAAGTAGATATCAATGGAGAAGAATGTTGAACAGAATGTGTGTATTTGCACGAGAAGAAATGAAAGAAGGCACGAGCTGATTCACTTAATCCCAAATCTATGTCATCCTGTCATGTATGCCATAATTCATTTGATTTTAAGCAAGATCCACGATACTAACATGCCGGTCTTGATATGGGCGATTTCAATCTATTTTCAATATTATATAATAGTTTTTTTTAATTTACTTTAATTCTTCTTGCTTTTCTTGAACGTTTATTATATATATATATATATATATATATATATATATATATATATATATATATATATATATATATATATATATATATATATATGTCTGTGCTGATAATGTGTAAATATATTTTGTTATCATAATATTAATTGATTGGTGTTGCAGCATTTGATGATTTTTTTGTGGATACTGACTAGATATTATGAGAACGCATTAAGAAGAAGAGAATATTCAGAATTATACTAAGTTAAATTTAATTATTTTAATCTCTTCGTCCAACCTACTCAACTTTAATAACTCCGATACATAAACCCTTTCCTCGTTGAAAAATGAGAATTGTCATTTTTTTTTCTTTACACCCCGGTCCAAAAGTATTTATGCATAATTTGGTTGGCAAATCTGTGTACCTCAGCTTGATTCTTCAAATAAGTCATCTTAATGTTCATTCTTTGAAAAAGACTATCCGGAATTAAACATTTTAATAAGAAAATAGCCTTTTTAGAGTTTAATTCCTTGTTTTCTGTTTAGGAATGGGTTACTGGTTCCTTTTTTTTTCTCAGGCATTAATATTGGTGCTGCTACGACTCTTTTTGTTATATGCGTGGATAGTGGCCTCGTCTCTCATAGTAAGCGTACCGGGTTGGCAGTTTACGACGCGAGGTTAGGTGCACGAACACTTGCATATCTTCTTGAGAGTTTGCTGTGATTTACAGTTGCATAATATCTGTGCATTCTGTAAGTGCCCTGTCGCGCATGGAACGAAATCCATACTAGAACCTCAGGTGGGCAAACACCAAGGCCACACTATGTTGCAGTCTGCGCTAGTTCCCTTCCTTCACATATTATATTAGATGACAGACTTCTATTACAAACGTGAGCATTTCATTACCAAAATAACATATCGTGATTATAAACAACCAATGATATAAACTGCTCAAAAAAACGACCTGAACTTTCTTTCTCCAACATTCTTGGTATTAGTAACTTCTTCTGCGGTATCGAATCGTTACTCTTCGAAAAGTTTCCGGACATCCTATCTCTCAACAAAAATAATCTTAACACTTCAATCCTCTCTTCTGATGTTTCGATTCCTGGTTATGTTCCTCTCCTTAAGATGGACTTTGATGTCCACATGCATGTTTTGGGATTTTATCTCTCTGAAAATGTTGCCAATTATACATGTTTCAATAGCAAATCCCTCAGGGCTGACAATGTTTACCTGGATGCTGCTCTTGAATTGAAACTCCAATCTCTGGGCAACTGGGGAAAAAATGGCTTGTAAATTTTGATACCTCCAAAACGACACAGCTCCCATTTAAACACTATAGAGAAACTAGAATACTACAACACTGGATAGCATCACAATGCGCCTTACTGGCCTGAAGTTTTCACCTGACTTGAAGTAGAACAACTAAAGTTAATCAAAGTTGCATCTAATGCAAGGAAGTTTGATCTGCAAGGTAATCGATCCTGAATTGGCATCTTGACCTCCGTCAGTTTCTCGAAAGAGGATATGGCTTCTGTCTTTTTTACAAATATTTTCATGGCAACTACTCCGACGGGCTTTTTTCCCTGGTGCTCCGACTGCATAAATGTAAGCGTGCTACTAGATTCGGATCTACTCCCCACACATGTTGAAATAGGTAAATATAACCGCCACTTCTACTCCAACAGTTCCGCCAGCAGAACTCCCTTCCGTTCACTTGATTCCCTGTAAATTACAATTTTCGAAGATTTAAATGCAACGTCAATCGCCATCTTCTGTCTTTTTTGAATACCGTTTTTCTCTTATCATTTCCTCAGTCTCTGTATACCCAGTCATTTCTCTCTTTGACACCCTCCCTACAAGTGGTATTTCCTTGTTAATTGAGCTGAAAATTGTCCTTTCATCATGTACTAATTTAAAGAGTTTCATCCCTGGAAAATAATGTTATTTCAATTAAAAGAGAATTTTTGACCGCAGACGAATTTGCTGTAGTTTATAGTCAGACTCAGCAAGGAATAATCTGCAATAGGCCGCATAATGAACACTTCACTTAAACATCATTATGGATGAAAAGGTCAGTGTCAACCAATCTGAATCCAATCAGTTGTACCATTCACTCTCTATCTATGACAGCAAGAAAACAATAAAATTTAGAGGAAATGCCGCTTGATATGTATTACCTTTACAGATAATACCTTTGACATATAACTGGTGAAAACTAACAAAAATAAATGTCGAAATACATTTTATTGTCTCACATTTTGTGTCATATCAGCTAGTAACATAATAACAATAGAACTGTTCGCTAATCAATGCATCTTTTATGCCAGGCCAACATGATCAGTGAAACAATCCTCAGAGTCGGACTGACGAGGAAACACCATTTATTTGACAGTCATTCAATGCAAAAACACTTCATGTGAACACTCTGCGAGAAACACCAAGTTTAATATGTTTTGTTAAAAACTATAGATCCTTTGACAGGAGGGGAACAACAACACACACACACACACACACACACACACATATATATATATATATATATATATATATATATATATATATATATATATATATAATATAAAATTGAACATAGAAGTCAACACTTAGAGGCGACAGTCTGTTTCATGCTATATGCAATCGTCAAGCCACGTGTGCTGTTATTTTTTTCGGCTATTTATATATATACGGGTTAGTGGTGCATTGTGGGTATTCTATTATGGCGGTTATTTCACCGGAAGTCGTTTGTTTATCTATTTAGGTCAAATTATATTGCTTGTTTTTATTTTTGTTTCTTATTTTATTTATTTATTTATTTATTAACGTAGTAAAAATTTGTTTATATCACTTATTTAACAGTTTTGTTTTGGTTTGGGAATTTAATAAAAACTATTTGTTCAGTTTTGGGGTTGATTGTTGTAGTTCATTCTAAGTATTATTTTGGCGGGAACAGTTTTTAATTGATTATCTTTATTTGGGATTGGTTTATTTATTTATTTACTTGGATGAATTTAGGTTAATTTATTTTACTTGTATATCTTCTCTTTTCGGTTTTCGATTTTTAAGTAACATAGTATTTTTTTATGTTTTATTTCTATTTTTTTTTTTTTTTTTTTTGTTATTTTTGCTTATTAGTATATTTATTTGTTTTTATTTTATTTTTTCCGTTTTTTAATTTTTTAGGTTACGTAGTAAAAATTTATTTTCATGTCTGCATTTTGAGATGAGTTCGGATCTTTTGTTTAATAATTTATTTTGGTCGGGAAAAGTAATGATAGCTATTTTTTCCTCCGAGCAAAGTTTGCAAGTTTTTGATTGGTTATTGTAGGCTGATGATTTTTTCCTTATCTTCCAAGATATTTTTGGTGTGATGTTCGTTTTGTTTTTAATTTCCCAGATATACTTAGAAAGCATTGTACTGTTTGCATATTTACTATTTGTGAAACATGTTTTGTGTGTATAATTTCTTTGTTTCCAGGCTCCTTCAGTTACTCCTATGTATACTTTTTCTTCATTATCTGGTGATTTTATCGTTGCTTGGTATATTACGTTGTTTTGTAAACAATTTCCGTTTAAGGGACATTCGTTCTTTATTCTGCAGTTGCACGTGGGTTTAATTTGTTCGTGTGGTTTGTTGATAATTTTCCTATTGTGCTTTTTTATTATTTGTGCCATGCTCTCGGTGCAGCTGTAGCTGATTTTTACAGTGTTCAACAAAAACACGGTCAGATTTAGATCAGGACTTGATTGTGGTCATCCAATTATCTTATCTCCTGCAAATCTTCTAGGCTTAAAGAATTCAGGGGTAAACTTTGATACATGGGAAGTAGCATTGCCGTGCATAATACACACTTCACTTTGAAACTGCAAGACTGGAACATGTGCCATGAAAACAAGTGTTACTTCATAACATTGTAATAAATATCACTGTACATTTTATCTGCTTCTTCGACTTTGAATGGTGTAATAATTGCTTGCTGTAAAATTCTATCCAATAACTATTTTTCAACAGTTGTTATATATATTTTCTATTAACCATGTTTCAACATATATTATGGATTAAAAAAAAATCTTATTAGATCCCAGATGTCTGAAGCAATTATTAGTTTAATCTATATGTTAACTTCGGTCAGTTCATTTTCGTAAACTCCAAATATCTCAAAATCTTACCAGTAAAAATGCCAGAAAATTTAATTAAATATTTTACTAAAGAGTGAAATGGACGAGGTTAAATTTGAAACATATTTTTTTCGAACTTTTTGATTTGATTTGTATAATAACTGAATACAGGCTGTATATACATATATATATATATATATATATATATATATATATATATATATATATATATATATATATATATATATATATATATATATATACTGGAGTCTCTCATAGTTTTCGTCCTATGTAGGTCAAAGATGAAACAACCAGACAACCAGCAATTGATTATAGGGCAAAGGCTTATCCAGAAAATTGTTAGAAGAGCCGGATATATAGGTGTGCACAGTATGCTCCAAATTCTCCGAACGATCCGCAGCAGGTCTTGAATTCAGATTTGCCTCTTCCTGGATCGGTTGCCATCGAAGTACATATAACCTATACTCTCCAGCTATTTACCCGTATCTGGGCGTAGAAAAGATGGATTGATACCAGTCACTCACAAGTGTGTTAACACGTAGGTGAATTCAATATATTCAACAGGAATTCAAAAGTAATTGGTATTTGTCGGGAATAATTCCTAGGAAGCCATTAATCCAAAGAGCGCTAAATCAAAGTAACAGACCATTATAGCAATAATAATAAGTAAAGAAAATCCTGAAAAATCCATCTGGGGTATAAATTCTTTTCATGAATATATATATTCACCTCTTCACATCGGAATGCTATCAACCGCTCCAGACAGAGAAAAATCAGAAGAAAAATAAAAGGAAGAAGAAAAATATTTTTATTATAAAAAAGTGACCAAAAAAAAAAAATATCAAAATAAAATGATTTAAAAAATTAGGGAAGAACGAAAGAGAGAGAGAGAGAGAGAGTGAGAGAGAGAGAGAAAGAGAAGGAAAGAGAGATATAGTGAGAGAGAATGAAAGGAGTCAATATGGTGACCTAGAAAAATTCCTTAAAGGGCTGAACAAATTAATATACTGGGTAAGATGTGGGGTGATCAGAATTGAAAGACTTACAGTAAGATATCTAATAATCATGTCATTTCAGACCGCAAATCTCATCATCACATTATAATAATGTTCGTAATTTAAATTAATAATAAAAATAATAATAATAATAATATCCAACATGAATAAAAATAATTCGAATATAAAAATACAGATAAGGATAAAAATAATAAAGATAATACAATCAGTAATAGTGTCATAAAATATAAATGAATTAATAATTTAAATTTATAAACGATGTCGGAAAGACAATCGCATATATAACGATCTTTCAGGACGGATTAATTCCATTTCTTAAAAAAAAAAAAAAAAAAACTTCGGTTTTAAGGGCTGAATCTATAAAAATATACATGAAATAAATTATAACGGAAATAGATTTTAACGGATGTCCTTTTGTGTGTGGACATTCAAATCTGTAGATATGCATGGACAATCATCGAAGGAACAATGGGGAACGTTAAACATTCAACGTGATACTCTGAGTATTTAACTCTCTGAATGAGCAGGATACAACATAATGTGTTAGATAGATAGATAGATAGATAGATAGATAGATAGATAGATGGATAGATTTTCCTTGAGTATATTCTGCATGTTGTAGTAAATATAGTGAATCAAACATAAATTATGGTTTCGTGAGTTTGTCATTGAATGAAGTTGAAAGCTAAGAAATGATGGCACAAAGCGTGATTCTCTGTGTACTTTTGTCGTCGGTGCCAGCCAAGGCAGTCTGCGTATAAAGAAAAGAATCAAAGAAAGAGGATAACAAGACATAAACTTTTGAAGTTTGAGAACATGTGTGTAACAAATGAACTTAAATCAGACGTAAATGACAAGAAATTACCTTTCCTTAAAAAATATCTTCTGTACAAAGAATGTCTGTAATAGGAACGTTCACGTATCTTTGTATTCTTTTTTTAATATTCCTGTCTCAAGTAAAACTGAGGAAAAATCGATAAAAACTATAACTTTGAAACATAAGAATGTGAGTGTTTAAAACACACGCACGAAAAGAACGTTTACTCTGACATACATTACAATGTTACATGCAAATAGGTAGAGAAAACAACAGGTTGCTAAATCTTTGAAAACTTGGATGAAAAAATTATATATCACAGGAAACTTTACAAAACTAAAACTATTACTAATTTTTTTCTGTATATTTATGAAAGTGTTAAGTAAAAAAAGGAAAAATATATTATACGTATTTCTACGAAGTGATATATTTTACAAGTAAAATCTAAATATATTTGACAATTTTGATTTACACATTACTGTATCATTTTAGCAAGATTCTTTTTGAATTAGTTTTTCTTTGTGTAGTCTCCATTTGTTTTACTCTTTCTTGTCTACATAGCATTATCTAATAAATCATCCTGAGACATATATATTTTAATTCAGAAATCATGGTTTAAAATACAATGTGCATATTTCACGACTGTCAAACATTCGTTCTTACATATTTGTTATTTTTCTGAATTAAAGATCCCAAATATCTGTTATTATGTAATTGGAGTAATATTTTCTTTGTACAATTTAAATATTTCTTGTTATAAGTTTGAACCTTACCTTTTATTTCTTCTTGAAAACTGATGTGGGGCCAAAGTCGGAACCACAGAAGTAAAACATGGAACACGGATTAGATGTATGAAATATATATTAACAACAGGTTACAGAGATAGTGTAAGCGGAGCTTACTATATGTTAGTGTCCAATACTGGTAGTCGTACGCGGCTTTCACTTTCCCTCTGTCTCTCTCAAGAGTGTTGTGTCGCATACTTAATATAGACCAAGAAGAGTCTATTGTGTGGGTTGTTCCGGTCTCACAATAGCCCCCTTCCAAGAATTTTCTTTTTTTTCCTTTTTTTTTTTTTTTTGAAAAGGGGAAAAAAACAAAACTCTTAATACTTTTTCCTCTTGGGATTTATTGTTTCTCAGCTGGAAGTAGAGATCTTGATGCGTGAGCCACAGCCTTTCGCGAACTATGTGGAAGTTTATGTAAAATGCAAGCACCTATGCCGTACGAGCTTGCATCACTTGCGACTATGATGTCGAGACTAGGGTCGTAATGGGTGTGGGAGAGGTCCGAAGTAAGAGTTTTCTTGATCTTCTCGAATGCGTCTTAGCATTCCGGGATCCATGACCATGGTTTGTCCTTTTTTAAAAGTTGGTTGAGAGGCCCTCTCAAATTTTGCATGTTCTTAATGAACCCTTGGTAAAAGTTAGCTAGGCCGGGTAAGCTTTGAAACGTTTGAATGTTATCTGGGGCCGGCATGTTTCTGATCGCGTTGGATCTTTCTGGATCCGGCCGACGACCATCTTTATTTATGATGTGCCCTAAGTATTTAATATCTGGTAAGAAAAAGTCACACTTTGCCTCCTTAACCTTAAATTCGTATTCTTGTATCTTTTCGAATACGTTTATTATATGGTTCCGGTGCTCTGTCGTAGTTTTCCTAGTAACCAGTATATCATTCAAATAGGCTGTTGCGTAGTCAAGATCGCCCAGCATGACGTCCATGACCTGCTGGAAAATTGCAGGCGCAACCTTTACACCAAAAGCCAGTCTATTGTATTTGTAAAACCCTCTATGGGTGCTTATGCAGAGCAATTTTGAACTTTATTCTTTCACCTCTATCTGAAGGTATGCGTCCGAAAGGTAAATTTCAGAAAAAAAATTTCCACCATTGGGTTTATTGAAAATTTCTTCAGGGTTTGGGAGAGGATAGTGGTGATCTTGCAAGACATCTTTTAACCCTGTGGAAAAATCTGCGCATACTCGTATTTGAATGGACTTCTTTTTTACGTAGACCTTAGGTGCTGCCCACTTGCTGAAATCTGTTTTTGACAGAATACCTGCTTGTTCGAGTCTATCTAACTCCTTATTGATTTGTTCTAGAGCAGCGAAAGGGACATTCCGTTTCTTTTTGAATACCGGTTGTGCACCGTCCTTCACCATGGACTTAGCTTTCATTTTAGTACATTTCCCAAGTCCGCCAGAAAAAAACTAGGGAAATTGTTGTTTGAGTTCCTTTTTTAGATTTACCAAATTGGACGTTGTACTTTGTATCTTGCGACAAAATTTACTCATTGGGCAATCCCAAAGATTGAATTTTTCTATCCAATCAGTTCCAAATAAGTTATCTGAAGTTTTCAATACATAGGCTTTCAGCTTTTTTGTAACTCCATTTAGTGTTACTGTAAGTATTACCTCGCCTTAAATGTTAATATTTTCGCCAGTTACGGATTTTGCTGTTTTATCCGTTTCTAATAAGGTCGGCTTGTTTAATTTTCGCCAAGTACGCCAGTTAATGGTTGAAAGATCAGAACCCGAGTCAAGCTGGAATTTAATGGACTTATTGAAAATATCGACAGTTACATATTTTCTTAAATTCCTATCGACAATATTGTCAGATTGAGCTTGCCTAATTTTATTTTTGGGTTTTCTGGTTCTGTTATGGTACCAGCACGAAGTTAAAGTATGCCCACTTTTATTGCAATTTTTGCAATATTTTTTGTTCTTAACTGGGCAGAATTTCATCCAATGCCATTTACCACAATGGTAATTTGGTTTCTTTAAATTATTTGGGTTTTGTTTACTGCTTAATTTAGGACATGAGGTTTGCCTTTTGTCTTTTTGACGGGAATAGGAGGTATACTTGCTTCTGATTTTATTAATCTGAGCTAAACCTGAATCCTCGATAGAATTTGAGTCAAACTTTAAAGATATTACTCTTTGACACTCATCTGCCAGTTTTTGGAGAGTCAATCCTTGTTCGCTCTCAAGCTTGGTCAGTACCCGTCGTCTGACTTCGGCGTCTTCTGCTGATACTAGACCTTTTGCGAAAATTAAGCACTTAAAATCATCGGAAGTCAGTTCGGTTAGATTAAAATCATTACAGAGCTTGCTTACCGATGCTGCAAACGTTAGAAAATGTTGCTGGTTGTCTTTGACTGTGTTCAGGAATTTCCAACGTTTGTGGAACAAGGTTGTGTTAGGCCCGAATAGTTCCGAAATGAGCTTAATCGTCTCTGAAAAATCCAAGTCAGTGGTTTTCTTGGATAGTATGAAGTCTACGAACCTACTATGTTCTGTAGTTCCAAGATTTCTCAATAGTAGACGTACTTTTTTTTTACTAGGCCATTGTTCACAGTCTACGTTGAAAATATCTTCGTAGCGTCTGTAAAAAGACTCGAACGTTTTGTCGTTCTCTGGTACGTATTCAAAGGTTTCCATTGAGTTGTAGATTGTACTCTGGGAGAATATTGTACATTTGTTTATGAAGTTCCAAAAATAGATGTTGTCTTTCTTCTGATTTTTGTTGCTGATCCAAATGTACTTTTAGCATTTGGGCAATTACTTTTTGAAATTTTTCTATATTTAGACAAACAAAAATGACAGCGATTTTTTTTTGCTTTGGAACGCGTGAATCAAGGGGAGGTACACAAAAAATCTTAATAGACTTTTTTTCTTTTTTTTTCTTTTACAAAGAAAAAATATGGACAGACAATTAGTTAAACTAAACTAATTATGTGTTTAACCTTTTTGCAATTCCATGGTTCCGTTAATTTTAAAGTAATTGTACAAATTTTCTCCACACTCATATATTTTTTTATAGAGGTACAAAAAAGAGAAAACTCACCTCAGTGAATCTGAGGGTAGAATAATTTTATGCACGAGTTCAACTCAGTTATATAAAAAAAAATTAGATAGTTTTTTTTTTCGAAATCATGAGTACAATGGCAGTAGCTCTGCTCTTGTGTTGTCAGTTTGTTTTAGGAACAACTGTTTTTTGTGTGTGTGTGTGAGTGTGTAAGAAATCGTTCTCGTAATGCTATTTGGATAGACTTTAATATTCCGTAGATGTCAAATCGCTAGTTCGTTACTGATGTTTGGTATTGGAATATATTTTTATATGTAGACGCTGGGTGTTGCGTGTAAATTGTTAATGTAGTTATACCAGCTTAATTTCTCGTTCAACACTACTACACGTGTATTTTTCGAGTACTCTGTCGCTTTTAATATGGTGAGAACGAAATTCTCGAATCTTTCTGTCGCCACTAATGTGGGACTGGTAAAATATTGCGGTTTTCGACGTGAATGCGTTTCTCGAATTCTTCGTCGACACAGATGTGGGACTGGTAAGGTATTGCGGTTTTCGACGTGAATGCGTTTCTCGAATTCTTCGTCGACACAGATGTGGAACTGGTAAGGTATTGAGGTTTCGCCGTGATTGCGTTTTTCGAATCCTCATCGACACAGATGTGGAACTAGTAAGGTATTGTGGTTTCGCCGTGAGTGAGTTTCTCGAATCCTCGTCGCCACTGATGTGGGGCCAAAGTCAGGACCACAGAAGTAAAACATGGAACACGGATTAGATGTAAGAAAGATATATTAACAACAGGTTACAGAGATAGTGTAAGCGGAGCGTACTATATGTTAGTGTCCAATACTGGTAGTCGTACGCGGCTTTCACTGTCTCTCTGTCTCTCTCAAGAGTGTTGTGTCGCATACTTGATATAGACCTAGAAGAGTCTATTGTGTAGGTAATTCCGGTCTCACAATAAAAACCATAACCGAGTTATATGTTGAGATCAGTTTATTAACAACAATCACAGATCTTTAAAAGGGTAATATCAATTAGATGTGCCAAAATAATTTACGGGTTCCTATGTAAGAAAGAATACTATCATTTACTTAAAATTTATCCTCTTGCCATTTTCAAATTTTAATGATTAATATGTTTATCCATTCTTATTTGAAAAATCTCAGACTAAATGTATTCGTATATTACTTTAAACGCGACAGAAATATACCAAGATCTGATTAACTTAAAGTAGCGTCCAGAGAAATATAGTTCATATACGGGTTAATTTGCAGATTAGGATCCAGGCTCAGCTTGCTATAAAAGAAATCCAGAGCACTTACATTTAGGTGTAAATTTACAAACTTCATTCGAAAGAGAAGTAATAAATTTGATAAAATCTTCCGTTTTGGAGTTATCGACAGTAAAATTTGGGATTCATTCGTATCGCGGTAGCCATTACTGACGTTGTTTGCATACAAAGATAAGCTGATAATCTATAAGTGTAATATTCACATACTTCGATTATTGTGCACACAATTTAGTTCTCTTGCGAAGTAAGTGAGAAAAGTAAAATCACTAAAAAACGGCCGAAAACTACGTTCTTCCGCGCTAAGCAATCAGCAGGTAATGTATGCAAACAACGCCACTAACGATGGAAAAGAATCTGAAATTTTACAGTCGATAACTCTAAAACGCCAGAATTTATCAAACTTATGAAGTCATTTTCGAATGAGCCATGTTAATTTACACCTAAATGTAAGTACAGTGTAACCCGGATGTAAAAGAGTTGTCGGGACCGGAAAAGAAGTCTCTTATATCCGTGTTCCTCTTATATCCGGTTTTGGTCTATTTTGCTTAGGTAAGTATTGCTCTAATTTGTGACCAGATAAAATATATCTTATATCCGGGTTTCTCTTATATCCGGGTTTCTCTTATATCAGGGTCTCTTATATCCGGATTTTGGGAAAAATTTTAATGCAAATTAAGCGCGGGTCCTAATCTGCAAATTAATTTTAGATTATTTTTTTTAGTAATTTTTCAATCAATACTAGGCCTGAGAGCTCATCAACAAAGAGGATGATTCATTGTGTTTGATGAACGTAAGATTAAATGGTAAAGAGTGCATTTTATGTGGATATGTAGGAATAATAATAGTTAATCCTATACTTGAACAAGTTAAGATTGTAATTAGAAGGGGAATAATTCCATGAAGTAGCCGTTATTGGTATGACCTTCTTCTCCGTATTAAACTTCCTTCTTACTAATGGAGCGCAGAGTAAATGAGGATGATTCCTTCCGACATAACAGATTATATTATTTTTTTCCAGCTACTTTGTGTATATGAGTTGAAGTTGAGGTCTAAAGTGAACTTGAAGCCCAGAAGTTGTTCAAACAAAAACTCTCGTTGACAGACCAAACATTCATCAAGATATCAAACACATTGGATATGTACAGTGTTAAGATTTGGCAATATTTCTTTATTAGATAAAAGAAAATAAGGAAATATAAGCAAAGACATGTAAAATAAATAAATTATTATTTTACGTGGTATATAATTAAACTTCTCTATACTTTTATTATATATGATGCTTAATAGTATTTCGATACGTACACACATGCTACTGTGGTTATTGTCTGATTTCTCATTTTTAACATCTGATTTTCGGTGCAATATTTCATTTTTATTTCTTTATATAAGAGTCGGAGGTCTCCGAAATGAACATTAATCTTCCAAGATTTGAAATCACTTCATCCGAACGCATTACAGATCTGACTAGATACTAAGTTACCTGATCGATGACACCATAAATAATCTAATCAGAAGATCTTATTGAAACCTATTCAGATAACATCATTATACGTGCTTTAAACCACATCATGTTTTTGTATATATCTAGAATAACTAGTAAAGGGAAGCGATTGAATTTTGCCGGCATTCTTTAATAAAATATTGACCTTAGTTAATGCCTCTTACTTTATATATCATAATGGTTCAACTTGGAGATAATAACTCGAAATTTTGTTTCGTTAATAAGCAAGTAAAATTGACTGAAAATACATCGACAGATATAAAACGTTTCATCCGATTAATTCCTATAGTGTAAAATTAAACTGAATTATCAGCATCATCATAAAAAATTACCAATTTCTCTCATCTTCAATGTCTTTGTCTACTGATTCGACAATATTTTGCCAGCCTATTTCTGTCCTCTACGAATTCGCGGATTCATTGCAGAACTTCATTGAATGTAAACTTCTCCAGAGGGAAAGTTCTTGGATGACCTCTGAAATATTTGAAGTCAGTCTTTTCAAAGTAAAATAATGTTTTCTTGAACAGTGAGCTGTATCACGATCACACGTGTTGATACTTTCAAAACATCAATATTCATTATTACTCCATTTACTGTTCACAAGGTAATCTGTTTACACAATGTTTGCATTCTGTCTCTAAACATATGAGTTGGTATATGTTTTGCCGATGTTACTGTTGAAACCAAGTCTATTTTTCTCTTGTAAGGAACACACGACCATTTTGTACTTTCTATGTCTATAGCAAACTTCTCATGCTTCTCGCTCCGGGTCAAGCTACGTGTATTGAAAGTTCCAACTGAAAAGTTCATGGCGTTGGACTATTTAAAAGCATTTTCCAAATATTGTCTTTCGTAGTATGCAACGTCTTAAATAATTAGTTACTGGGTAGCAGTAACTAGAGAAGCCATTACCTACTCCGCTATCTGAATTACCATGAATAAACACAAGCATAGGCACCGTATATGCATCTGTCATATTCATATCATAACAATTTATTGAGAGTTGTGTGATATAAATATTAATACACATTGAACTTGTGAAAATGTTTTTATAGTTAAAGCAAGGATTTAACACAGCAATCAAACTTTGCTATTTTTTCTCTGAAACTCAAAAACATACTAGGTGTATGTAAATTCTCTGAACATGTCAGTGGTATGTGACCGCCTGTGAATAAAAAAGAGTGTAAAATTATTAACTCATATTATTCAGAACATGTTTCTCTCAACCTGTCAGTCATCAAAAATAATTTTTAATCAGCATTACACTGGCGTACTAGGCCTTCATCCATTAATGCCAGCATTATTAATTGCCCGATATTATATGCTCTAACTTGTTCCAGAGAAAATAGCATTTGGACGTTGGAATTACATAATAAGCTTTCCTACCGTTGCCTCATGTTGAGGCTTACAACGACTATTTGTTTATGATGTCTCTTTCTTTATCTATCTCGCTTGGTATGAATGCATGTGCGTAATCTATATATATATATACATGCACATACACACACACACACACACACACATATATATATACATGCACATATACACACACACATATATATATATAGATGTGTGTGTGTGCGTATGTATATCTATCTATCTATATATATATATATATACATATATATACGTATGTATATCTATCTATCTATCTCTCTCTCTCTCTATATATATATATATATATATATATATATATATATATATATATGATATGTGTCTGCGTGTGTGTGTGTGAGCGTGTGTGTGTGTGTGTGTGTGTGTGTGTGCATTAGAATATCCCGATATTGTTTCTTATCATGCAAAATAAGAATAAATTTTTATATTTCAATCAAATCATGATTTTTAGGTATCAAATACTTACGGCTTTCTACAATTTTTTTTCTTTTATTACACTACGTAACATTTGAGAGCGGCCATTAATAATTTCCCTTCTTCTGCCATTCACGCCAAATCTTTAGATGTGTTATGGCGTTTTTCTATTCTTCTCTTGCCTTAAATAAATCCCTTGAAATTTAAATTATTTGGGCGCTTTTTCATTCATTTCATCATTTTCTTTTTTTTATCTATAAGTAATCATGTACTTATTATTGTCCTTCCTCACTGCAGAGGTATTATGATATCTATTCTAACTATTCCTTGGTGGAACCATATTTCTAAGGCTTTAATATTCTTCTTCACCTGCTTATACATGTACAAATCTTGTAAACAGGGTTATTTTTGGCAAATTTTATGTTTTACTAGAGCCGCTGTCCATTTGGATGATATTTATTATTTCAGTCATTTAGAGTCATTAGTGTTCGAGTTTCCACCATATTCATAATCACCATTGATCGGGTTTTTATTCTCTACGTTAGTTTACATTTATATTTCTACATTATATGTAAAAAGTATTATGATTCTACTGTGATACTGACAATATATTTTCCGACATTTTAAATTGGAATATTTGCAGTTATTCATCTCTTACTTTATTTTAGTTTTTATGAGAAAAAAAAAACAAAACTTTTTAGCGATAGTTGTAACAAACATATTCCCATCAGGATGGCTAGAGAAATGACCATCGGACGAATCAAAAACTAATTGACGGTTATTTGTAATAACTGTATTCGACAGAGATTCCCGGCAAATGACGAAAAATCTATGATTAATGATATCTAATATTATTTTTGCGATCTTTTGGGATGAAATATTGACTGGAGTTTTTTTTTTATTTTAGCATTGCCAAGAACAATTATTCCCATTGTAGAATTAATTTACTTTCGTCTCGTTTTTCTTAATTAATTTCTATAAAAGACATGCAAAAATGATTACATGCAATATTGGTACAGACAGTCACAAACCACTAGAGATTATGGTGGATATTCAAGCATATTGGAATTTATTAAATCAGAACTTTTGCAGAAATGCTATTGTAATTTTATAGTAAAAAGTAGCTCGCATCCAGACGCTAATCTCTCGTTGATATACGTCACAGCAGAACATTCAAAAACTCACATTTTCTAAATGAATTTCGATTATATTTCTTTTCGAGTTCGTGTATAATCACAGTACATAGCGGGGAAACTTCAATGTTTCAGTCTGAATTTAAATAGAACTTTATTAGGTCTAGAACAGTTCTGTGTCCCTTTTTAATAACATTTTTTTGTTTCTACGTTCAGCATCCCGAATCCAGCGTTTCCCTTCAGGAGATATCAGCAATTTGCATCATATTTATTTTCTTTTTATTCATTTATTATTCGTGTAAGTTTTTTCGAATTTTCTTCTGTTCGTGTGTGCATTTTTGCGCCTGCACAGGTGAGGTCATCGCTGCGAATGTGAACTCGTGCGCATGCATTCGTGCACGGGCGGTCGTCTGCGTGTATATCAGTACGGTCAGTGTGTCGTGATCATTTCTCCTTTTCTTGGATAATTTTTTTTTTTTTTCATTTTACACACGATTTTTACATTTTTCTCAATTTTTAATCAAGCAAACACGCTTATGTTTACATGTATGATCTAAGCCTATCTTCAATTTTTTAACAATGTTTTCGGGAAGAATATATATATATATATATATATATATATATATATATATATATATATATATATATATTAGTTTGGTGTAAAATAATGACGTAATAATGTTTTTTGACGTATTTTTAACGTCAAAAAACGGCATTATTACGTCATTATTTTTGCACCAACATAATATATATATATATATATATATATATATATATATATATATATATATATATATATATATAGAGAGAGAGAGAGAGAGAGAGAGAGAGAGAGAGAGAGATTTTTATGTTTATACATTCTTTTTATATACGGAACCGTCTTTTAGCTTGACGTGGCTTTGCCGATTTGGCCACAGAGGATCTTTCGGTTAGCAAGGTCGAATTTACTGTATTTGAATTTTAATCTTCCATGAATCTTTCACGTACATTCATATCTGCTAATGGCGTATCAAATGTAAACAAATGACGTCACACATTATGAAATGGACAAAGTACGAAAATTATTTTTTAAGATATTTTTATGTTTATACATTCTTTCTATAGATACAACTATTTAAGTAAATGCTCTGTTTATAATAAACAGTATTAAACAACATTTACCAGCCTGAATGTCTTGGAAATTTTCATAGAAAATATTCGTCCTCCGACAGCATTCGGTCCTATATCCTATACGGAACTGTCATTTAGTTTTACTGTATTTACTATATTCGAACTTGCTAACCGAACGCCTCTGGCCAAATCGGTAAAGGCAGGGATATTTTCTATGAATTTTTTCTGTTATTCAGGCACGTAAATGTTGTATAATACTGTTTATTATAAACAGAGTAAAAATTAAATATCAACCAATAATATCAAATTAGAATAAAATATGTTGTATTACAATATTATGTCATATCAAATTATATCTTTAGCAACGAAAATATATTTTTCTCAAAAATAGATATGGCGACATTGGGATGGACTTTTCCGAAGACTATGAAATGTTTAAAATATATTAATGTTTGTACAAAATTTAATCAATATTATAAAAACAGATATATTGGAAAATATTTAACGTAAAGAAATAGAGCTAACATTGGGCAAAAAATATCTTGTTAATTTTAACGGCTCCGAATCAAAACATCTCTCTATTAATTATCACAGAAACACCTCTGTGCATTCCATCGGGACAGCTGATGCTAACCTTCAGGAAAGTAAATATTAGACTTTTCCAGGGCTAAAGTTCTCCACTGAATGGAAACACTATATTGAATCCATTTCTAATTCAGGTTCTAACAAATCATTCTAGAAAATAATATTGAAAAATTCAATGGTGCCTTGACCCAGAATATCGCTTAGATACAGTAAAGGTTGTTCATAGTTTATATCAGGTCTATGAGTGTTGCTTTGCGGCGCCTAAGTTTTATTTATTCACATGCAGAAATGATACTAGGTTGCTTTCTTCCGGAATTGTCGGGGAGGTTCTTTGAAAATTTTGATCGGAACTACAGGGAAATCAACGTAAGGTACTTCAGTTAAATATGAACACATCTCGTTGATTTCTTCTCAATATAGTTACATGTTACGCTAAAACACACACACACAAACTAATACGTACGCACCTACAACTACATCGATGTATATTTATACTGATGTGGTACAATTATGTCTGTCTATATCTCTGAGATGAGGTCTTATGAGTATTTACAGTATTTACATTATTCAGAGAGTTATACTTATCTTCACTGCCATAGTCCCATATCAGTATCAACAGAAATGAGGATAACAGTCCGAAAAATGTAAATAACACACGCACGCACCCACACAGCCACGGTCCAACACACATATATATCGTTGTTATCAACACGTTCCGTCTATATATATATATATATATATATATATATATATATATATATATATATAGTAAGACTTTGTTTCGGCAGTTGCCTACAGCAGGTTCCTACTCGGAACTGAAACCTTTTTTTTTTATCCTACTGCTGTAGACTGTTCTCGTCCATACCTAAGTCTACCGTGTATTTCTTATTTTATTTTAACATTTTCCAGATAATACTCTCAAGCGTCCACTGCTTGCAAATAGACACTAGGCAACATACTACCCGATAAAACACAGAACAACAATGCCAAAAAATTGATAAACCAACGCTTTCATCAAATTGGCCATTGTTCCTTATTGTAAGTAAACTACGTGATTTAATCTTTACTAGCTGCTAATTATATTTCAACTGCTGATTCTGCACGTCTGCCATGTTTTGACAGATCGTGCTGTCCATGATTTGATTGATGCTAATGCTGCTGCGGTTGAAGTTTTGCTGTCATGTGTCAGTCTTTCTTTTTTTACCGGCCCCCATGTTAGAATATCTAACGGCGTACTCATAGAAACATATGCGCTGATTTTTTTCAGAAATCTGACTCTTACGTGTCTTTCCCTGTTCAGAATTTTATTTCATTCCACTGCGATTGATTACATGGACAACCACAAGGAATCGAGTACACACAATTCTTGGTCACATTCTCCCCTGTGTTAGATTTTGCTCAGCGTCAGTTTTTGAGGAATTCAGGCCGAAATCATAAGTGGTGAACCTACGGGAAAATCGTTAGTCAATAAATGCATCGAGAATTCGGTTATATATTGGTTGTAGAGTGTATACTTGCATTTAGTGGAAACATGATATATATATATATATATATATATATATATATATATATATATATATATATATATATATATATTATATTTACACCATTGTTTGGTAAATCAGAACGAATATTATTTAATACAACTTAGGCTTTTTTGGCATTCAACGACAATCTTTGCAGACTTGATGCTTCTTTCGGCAAGATTTGCAAATAAAGATTTGACTGACGATAATTTTCCATGATCAACTGAAAATTGCATAGGTGCTACAGTAATTATCTTTCTTGATATTCAACTTTCATAATTTGTTGTTTCAAATCAACTGAAAACACTTCTAAATTCTTCACGGTCTTTGATAATTTTCACTACATGTATATGTTTGTGTGTGTATGTATGTATGTCTTTGCATGTCTGTGTTTTTGTGTGTGATTGAGTGTGCGGATGAAAGTGAATATTTTGAGTGATGAATAAGCATACATATGCGTTACACTTAATGAAGAAAAAAGCATTATTGAACAACGACATTCATAAGCATTCCATTAAATTATTCCCTAAGGTAGAATTTTAAACACCTAGTATGTGACAGTTGTCTTCAATATAAAGTGAGAACTTAGTGTGAAAAAGAATTCCCGACGGTCGATTCCGTGAAATAATGGGCTGACGCCAAAAGACTGAGGCGTCACTCTTGGTTGGCTGCCAATATTCTCAGTGGTCGACTGAGAAAATTCAACGTAAAGATTATGTGAACACAATTTGTTAGAATCTCTATGCATCAGATTTTTTTTTATCAGCGCACTTTTCTTTTCTTTTTGTATTACATCATACAATAATTAATCACGCACACTTTACATAAGTTACCATACGTTCGCTTTTATATGAGTCAAATATAACATTTAATTTATTTTCAGTAGAAAATATTGAGCAATGATTTTGACTTATTAGTTGTATTAAACGGAAAAATGGAAAACTATACTGAGTTTCTTCCTTCAAAGAATTTATATAGTTGAGTGATATGCATTTTACGGTTTATAAACTTTTTGTAATATTCGAAACTGAAATATATTTTGAGATATAATGAATCTTTATTTTGGCGAGTTAATATATTATTGACAATATTTTAAGATTGACAATGATTTTCGAGATACGTGTCCTACTATTCAACCCATAGTTGTGAGGAATAGAATTGTGCATTACGTTCGCAATTTTATTTGAGCGGAAGTAAATGTAAGGAACTCGAATGAAATTCGAACTGGAAACTCCGATTTCTCATTCCGATACACCCTCCTTTCAAACAATCTACATCCGTGCCTTCTACCAGCTAAATACTATTATCCTATATGTTTCATAGATACACATCTGACTAAGAACGGTATGTACAAAGTCTTATTTAGCTGTTGTGATTGAAGCAAGAAGTTAATCAAATTTTAAATTAATCTTAGACATCGCATTGTATGCCACAAGCCAGGATCCTTGTTTTCATGGAGGGGTATATTAAACTGTTCACGCTAAAATACTGTTAAATTAAAAGAATGTAAAAAAAAACAGTAAAATTAAATTTTTATGACATAAAATGAGAAGCATATATATTTATTTATAATACACTAGAACTTTGTAGAAACTATGTAATTATACAGATGATATATCAGAAGTGAGATATTGCAGTGAGAATTTTAATGACACATTGAGAATTACTTTAATCATTTCACCGGATAGAAGGGTATAAATTCCCTGAGACGCAAGAAAGTTCTCAAAGTTGAAAGAACCTGAGGTGAAAGGATTAGAAAAGCTAGTGGAAAAGAAACATGGCTGGCGTTACATTTACATTTTTAATTTCCTTATTGACAGGAAAAAACAAGAGTGCAAATATTAATATTAATTAATAGAAATGTTTTCAAAACTAACATCGACATGCCTGCCGTTCTTTAATAAAATACAGGGTGATTTGTTTTTTGTTTTGTTTTTTTGACAAAGAATATGTCAAAAGCAACACGAAACCCTAGTTATCTGGAATATCCCAGACGGAAATGTGCTAGAAATTCAGAAGTTGGGTTTGATTTCATATGAAGAATAGCAGTAACTGCATCGAAAGGCTTCTAACGAAACTACAAAAATACTAGTCCAATGATTTATGTAATCTACAATTTTAATTTTAGACGTTTCATCATAGGAAAACATACATTGATTGAGCCTACATTGCTACCTCTCACAGAAATGCATAGCAAGTTTTCTATTATAATAATTTGTCATGGAAAATATGTTTCTCGAGGCTACTAGCTCTTATTTTTCCTTCCAGTAGAAGTAGAGATTTACTTGCTAAGTATTTGTTTAAATTTGTGCGGAACATGAGTATTTCCCTTTATCGACAATTTCACTCTGAGTCTTAGATGTTATCAATTTTATGTGTTGTGAAGTTCGTCCTCAGATGATACAATTGATTATATTTGTTACAGCATTTTGGTGGTTATTGTGTAGTCTGTTCACGAAATTTGAACTGGATACTACATCTGGGATATATTCGCTTGGAGTCAGCTTTTAACATTAATCTGAGAAAGCCGTTGATATTTCTCAACTCTTTTTAGCAATTTGACTGACATCAAAGCAACGCTGTTTAACAATTTGACTGACATTACGAGGATGTTTAAGAACCTTACTCGAAGTTTTAGGTCAATAAATTAGTTTAGAATCAACGCATTAGAACATCAGTTCAAATTGAATGCATAGATATGTCATTAACCGGTTTTGTCGGTTCGTTGGAAAAATTCGACAGTTCACTTTTCCGTTAAACTCTCGTAAGCATCGGAGGTCTGTATAGTTTTATATATAAAGAAAACTTATGATAGCGACATAAATAAAATTATTAAAATATTGCTTGAAATGAGTATCGTTTAAAATAAGGCCATGAAGAAATTATTCGACACGAGTTATGAAAAGTAATACTAGTGTAATAATATATTCATAACATTTTGGTAAACATTTTAATTACTGGAATTATTTTTAAGATATTGATGCAAGATTGTTGCAATATTGTTGTACTTTGGTTAGCATATTCATTACGCAAATTCTTTTCAGCAATACTTTCCATTCACACGTCAATATTACAGCTACGCACCGGATAATTCATTCTTTTGTTAACGATAAACTAAATAGATTTTAATAGTCTAAAAGTGGATGGAGAGAAATATAGTATTGCAAGTTTATACTCTTTTTAGACTAGGATTATCTTAAGTAACAAACCAGAAATTTTGTGTCAATGGATATATTCTCATCACCCAAAATGTTATTTTCTCTTCGAACTAATTATTTAGGGGTGTCTGGTTTCGTGGATTACAAACCTACAGTAAAACGACAATATTGAACCAATCAATGAAGAGCCGGTGGAATACCGGCTCCAGAAAAGTATTTACATCAAGTGAGGTTTGGTCTAGGGTCATCATATTAAGCTGGGCGTGTGCTACATGCCGACATTGTGGAGAGAGTAAATAACGATGAGGTATATCTGATATTGCTTCACATTTTCATACCATGTCAGTACCAAAGAAATCGTCTAATAATTATATAAAATACTATATTCTATTGATTATGTATTTTATACTTATTGAAGAAGTTTTTTTTTCAATATGCATAGACACACACAGGCACTCACATACACACACAGACACACACATATATATGCCTGTCTGTATGCAAATGTATAAAGGGAAAGAGAGAGAGGGCGATCGATAGATAGATAGATACATAGATAGACAGACATTTAGACAGACAGATAAATAGATAGTATGAGAGAGTCAGATATATAGAGTGAGTGTGAGAGAGTGACAGATAATTTAATCTTTGCTCTATTTATATGTGAAGCGTGATCAATATTATCGTAGACAGATAGATTATATATATGTATATATACATTTGCTATGCACATTTGCTGTGTTTCGGACTATAGCCTTAAATTTTATATGAAAGTCGGTTGACTTGTTAATGAATATAAATCGTTCTAAGATATTAACAAGTAATCTGAAGTAACTCATAATTTACATCTTTTCGCAGATTTTACACTGAAAGGTTTACGTATCTCATATTTTTCTTCGTTCGATTAATGGACTGAACGTTGTTGCTGTAAGTTTCTACATGTCTTTCTAATTGCGAATTATTTTCATAGAGTTTATTAAAACTTAGCCATGATGATTCTGGAGAGGTAAGCTCTATGTAACAAGTTTGGTTATAATACTTAATGACAAACCATAAAGCCGGTCAAGCCAGTTTGGGAAGGGCAGACCTGGTTACAAATTTCCAATGACAACGTCTATCAGCGGTCCGTTTCATGTCGTCTATTTTGTCTTTGAAGGTTTGTATAGAGATTTAGCCAGCAAGTCCCCTACATCGAAATCATTTTCCCTTCATTTTACTTGTGAAGCTTTATAGTTCTCCCAATTGTCCTGATTGATTTCAAAATCTCTCAGGCACATGTCTGAATCCTGAAGGCTCTCTTTGCGTTTATAATGTGTTAATTTTCCTGTCCATACTATAAGAAATTTACATCACATAAAACAGGCAACGCAGCCTTTATCTGATATATTTTTATTTCAATGTTGATGAAAGAAACCCGATAGAATACGTTTATATATGGTGTTGTTGAGACGTGTGGGAGTAATTGATATGTTGCTCGGATTCAGGAATCGGGGAGTCGAGTTAAAATTCCAGTCGTGTTCAGTAAATTTTCTTACGTGGTAATAAATTTGGCAAATATGAGTCCATTACCCAACCCCGCGATCCATGGGTAAATAGCAGAACATTTTAGACCCTATAGCCTTGCTTATCAACCAGGTGAATTGAAAAAATGTGTCTGAATTGAAAACAGCATGGGAATGCTTGGGCTCGGTCAAGCTGTATTGCAGAAGAAACACCACTGCTGCTATAGACGCAGTAGTTGTCCTTCTCCATCAATACTAATGTGTTATGACATTCGTGATCGTGACACCCAAGACTCTTTGGCTGTTTCACATAAACAGTTTTAATGGCATTATTCTAGAGTAAAGCTATAGTTTTTTGATATGTCTCCAAGTTTTCACAAGAAAAAAAGAAATAATTCAAGCCCTATTTACCAAAATCGTAGTAAATATTGTAGCGGTATTACGCTTCCTATATTTCTGGCTTTCGTTGTAGATATATATTTTCCAAATAAACTGGGATAGGTTCGTACAAGAAGAGGACAGCAACACCCAGAAAAAAATCTGCCTGCCTGGTGTGACGTGGTTATCGAAGAAAATACAAACGATCTGCGATACATATAACATCAGGACAAACTTCAAAAACTTGACGACATACCTCATCGCAGAAATATAGGCTGATATAATTTATTTTGCTGTGTGTGTAACGTTGTTCGCTGGAGACTAGGGTATATCTGTGTATATCGTATCCCTATGGCATCCCATCGGTGGAAGGGCGAGAAGGAGCCTAATGTATTTATACAGTGCTATACTTACTTTAATAGCACCACCACATAGATGATAGTTGATGTGTCCAAGCAGACAAGTTGGTGTAATTCCACGTCATCATCATGTCTAAGCAAAAACATTTATGGGGAGAATCAAGATATCCTGATTTAGTAATCATAGAATTTTTTCAAACAGAGTTGAATTACACCGCCTAATTGAATATGGCGATATAAAATCGCCATTACATCAGGAGGCGAGTTTCTGTAACAGAAGAGAAATCTACAAATTTAAACTAGTTTTATAACAACTCATAATATAACCCGAGTAGTCAAAACGCGACCACACATTGAACCTGAACCCTTTTATACTGGATCCCACGGGCTCGGAGATCCCACGTTAAACCGGCCTTGTGCCACCTGATGCTCTCGTGAGGGGGTGACTAAATACTGTTCCGTCTGAAATCTGGAGTTCCGTCCGAAGACTGAGTTGTATCAGATGTCTGGAGTGGAGTCCGTCAGGAGTCTGTCAGTCGAGTTAGAGGCAGTCCGAAACAAAGTCGCGTTCGGACAATTACTACTAAACCTGATTGTTCGTACTAACACTTTTCTACTTCGCTGTATATATTCCTGTTTGTAATATATCTGTGTTATTCCATATCCGCCTTCAAGTTCCTCGTTATTGGTTCTACCTTGAACTCTCACCGTGGTACAAGGAACCGGACCATAACGTCAAGTTTAAGGGTATATAACAGGACATATGACATTCTTTATTTTTACTGGGCTTTTCTGTTTTTCTATGACACATTGAACAATACAGACCCAATGGCTTCTAATATTTTTGATATTCATTAGCGATTATATCAATTTCGTGTTGATAGATCTGTTTGTATGTATATATATTTTGTTCAATCGTTTTTGATTTTCCTGTTTTGGTGTCTAATTAGGCGTCATTCATATCATTTGTTCGGTCTTGACCTCATATCTCGGCTTCAATCAATTTTTCTTCTAAGTAATATAAATTCCCTGAAAATTTTCTATAAGTAGTTTCATGACAATTGTTCTAATGAATTTTCCTCTTTGGCACTTCGATTTCATGAATGTAAATGTTTTTCATGATTGGTAACTACATCTCATTAATTTAAAGAAACGTGTCCCCGAAATGACACCTGATCTCTCCAAACTCTTGAGAAATAAATGTCTGTTTTTTTTCAGGCTTTTTGGAAATCAGCTTCTCTATTTTTTATCTTAAAGAAATCTGGTGAGTCTTCTGATTCATCGAATATCGTCTTATTCATCTTTTAACACATATTTTGGATGAACATTTTGTTGCTATGTTTGAATGATTAAGTTTCATCGAGTTTTTGGTCGAAAGACTGTTGTATATTAGTATATTAAGTCCCGCATTAATTTCGTCCAGTTAACTGATGTTTTCTGTAAAAATTAAGGATTGTTTAGGGTTTTATTACTAATACTATTTTATTTTGTTTCTTCTAAATAGCTTTTGTTCATAACTGTAAATACACATTGGGATTTAGATTTTAAATTGTTATTATATTCTCCTCTCCTCCACTCACTTACCCACAGACAAGAATTGTACATTTGGTGATTAATTACGACTTCATAGAGATTTTGTGATATTATAGCGTATGTAGTAAGAATGGTAAGTAAGAATGCGTTGTTTTGGTGGAAGGAATATTGTTGTATTTTTCAGTCAGTGATTACAGCTTGGTGAATTGAATTATAAGACAGAAGGAATTCTTGTCAATATATAGTATTGATAGACGTTTCACTAGGACGCGGCCGATGATTTAACTGTTATTGAGAACTTCGTATATCAAGCTTTAGAAACGAACTCTGATAGAGTTTTTGTATCCTGGCACACTCAATAATTACATGGGCTATGGTGCTTCTTACTGAATATTTGTCTCCACAGTTTTTAGCAAAATATGCAATGAACTTAGTGTTGAACGGCTACACTTCTAGATACTTTCATATTAATGTGGGTTTCTCATGGGTTTCCATCCTTGAATCTATATTATCTTCATCAATGACCTTCCCGATGTCATCAGTTCCAGAGTCTGTATGCATGCTAATGACACAATTATTTACTCCTCCCTTACTAGTAAATGCCATACACTTTTTTGCAAATAAATTGAAACAACTGCATTAGTTTCCTTTCTTTCACCATACGGTCTGTTTTATACTCACTGGAGTGACGAGGTGTAATCGATTTCTAGTTTTTCCTCTGATTAGATCATTTGCAGTGGTGTGAAGGAATATGAATATATTTTAAACATTTATGATGTTATTTTTTAGCCTTGAAAAATATTGCGTCTTTCGTGATTGCATCAGGTTTACATCACGCCCAAAAACTATTGTCTCCACTGTCGATTAGTTGTCCTATAGCTATTCTCTGCGATGGACGTTAATTCAAGGAAGCGTAGGGAAAGCGTAACGCTTCAGGAACACACTGTCAAGGCTTGCCAATGAACAAATCAAAATACTATAGGCTTACTTGGAAATATTCCTGATTAAAATCCAGTCCAGAATCAGTGTGTAATCTGAAAGGAACGAGTTTGTGGAAAGGACGTACGAAGTACTAACTTGTACACTAGTTCATTTTTCATTGGAAAATACGAAAAAATAGAAAATCATAACGGAATTCTTAGTTTTTTTCAATTAATTTGCAAAAGAGTTTATATGAAACAGAAAATGGTAGTAAGTGTGATACAGCATACAAAGGAAAATTGGCAGTTGATCTTGAAAATGACTTCAAATCAGGAGTTAAATGTGGAAGGATACACCTGGTTAATTTTAACACCTTCCTAAACAAACGTCTATCAGTTAATCCCCGTAGAAAACTATATTATCTGACATCAACAAGGCTGATGTTAAATCTAACAATAACAAGAAATAACGCCTTCTTACTCTCACGTTTTCAACGGACATGAAGTGCAGTGATCATATTGAATTAATTGTTCGGTCTACTGCATGAATTTTGTTTCACTCTGCTGTTCCTGACAAATTATCTCGCTAGAATACATCTTGCACATTTATAAATATACCAATCGTCCGTGCATTGAATATTGTTGTCATTAATGGTCTGCTGCTCCTGTTATATATCTCGATGTTCTCGTTACAAGTTTGAGTAATAGCATGAAGGCCGGCTTGTCATCACGACTAATGTCAGCTTCCCGTTGCTGCGGCATCCTCTCCCCTCTCTTTTCTATAAATACTTTCATAACAATTGTCCTTATGAGTTTTCCGAAATTGCTAATTGGTTCTCTTAATGCCTAAATAGTTAATGTCACCATAAATACTATTATAATATATTCTTTTCTAAGACTTCTCGCCCATGACATTGTCTACTGGACTCTTTCTTCCATCGCACTCACAGTCTTTAAAAAATTAAATGTGGCGTCATACGCCATTTTCTGTCATCCTGAACCGCGTTCATTTATTTCATTTCTCTTCATTGAAGTAATATGTTCTCTTTCACTTCCACTAAACTATGGCCTTTTAGTTTGCATTAACGCCTTGCATGGGAAAGAAAGATTAAACAGTCTATAAATAGACAAATGTTTTCGTACGTTCTATTTTAAAAGGAATTATTCCCTAACACATATGGTATGTGGAATTCTCTTCTAGTCCCTTGTACTCCAGACATCGACAGTCTTCACAAATTTAAATATATCATCAATCGCTATATCCTGCCTTTTTAACAATTGTTCTTTTTTCCTTACTTCCTTACTTCCTCAATATGATTTACTCTTCTTCTTTTCAACCTTTACAAACACATTATATATATATATATATATATATATATATATATATATATATATATATATATATGGGGAGAGTGACAGATATTTCATTTCAGACATATATAAAAAATGGTATGAGCACCATTTAAAGTGTTTTTCATAATACTAAAAATGCATGCTCCATTTTTCACTGACCGCGTTATTTCCCTCTCAGCGATATTCCAAAAAGTGTGCTTATTCTTAATAAAATATTTGATATTTCTTATCAAGCTTTTAAAAACTGTCAAGTCAGCATACTCATGTTTTTCAAAATAATTATATTCATTTATTTAAATTAATTTTAAGATTATACGCGTTCTTAATAAAAATGCTGTGAACAGTATAATGAAAATACATGAAAAAGCGGGAAGACATTTCGGAGAATTTATAATAAAGAAAATGTTAATCATTTGTAAATAATATAAAATGCTTAGGCTTTCAGATTTCTTAGTAATACGTACATACATAAATACGATTAATTATTATAGTCATCTGAATGTTTTGATACAACCACAACTGTCTTTTCGAAAGTTTGTGTAACAATACATTTTTTTGTCTCTTATTGACATTAATGTTTTATGCATTAATGTATATTTTTAAGCGAAGAAAATGAAAAATCTATGAAAGATTTCTAGGGTAGAAATTTCGGTGACAATAGTATAGACATTTTGTTAAAATATCCATTACAAATGTGAAATATGATAATATGGATTTATTTTCCAACGTATATCAAATGATCTGTTGAAGATACAAAGAAAGATGAAATTAGCTTCAGGAAATTAGGAAAAAATTATAATCAATTGTATCACAAATATATGAAGTATTTAATTTGCAAATATATGCATACAAGTAGAGACGTGCAAATGTTTAGGAACATTAAGCTACGGCAAGAAAGCCAGCTACAGTCTCATAAACACTCTTTATCTGGTATGAATCAGATTTGGTCTCATTAAACGTCGCAATTATTTTAAATAAAGTTTTGATTGCCTAAATTGAAGCATAATTTAAAACTGACATAATATATGTTCTGGTAAATTCTTCAACGGTATGTTTATTTGCTGTTCACTTTTAGTCATTGTGAATAACAGTCAGAATTGTTCCATGTACAACAGGAATACCTGAAGAAGGCCGAAGCGTACAACAGCGGAGACGTAATAAATATGGCGACAAAGATGAGGACAGTAGTCTGAATAATGCAATATCTATCTATAAAAGGCAGGATGTGTGTATGTGTGTGTGTAACGAATGCAAGGCCGCAATTTTCGACGGATTTGCACCAAAATTTACATGCACATGCTCCAAGTTAGTGCTAAGGCCAAGACCGACATTGCATTTCCCAACTACTGTCGATAGTGGAAATTCTCGATTTTTTAATACTTCTACAGCAGTTTTCACGTAGTTTGCGACCATTTTGTACTGGCTAGCGTGAGAGCATATAGCTGGCCGCCACAAATAGGCAGGAAGGTTCTATTGCCCACCGTGAGAGCCAACAGCTGTCTGACACAAATGTTAACTAGCATGCAGGGCATGCAAAAAAATCGATAGCTGCATTCGTCACAAATGGGAAAAATTTAAATCTGCATGGCACTTTACTCCAATTGGCTCATTCGCTTGCTTAAACTCAACGTTGATTCTGATTCCGCAGAACTGGGTTGGGTGTGAAATGTATTTGTTGTTAACATTCTTTTATATATATATATATATATATATATATATATATATATATATATATATATATATATATATATGCATGAAATTAAAAACATCCCTGCCACACACTAAGACATACACAGAAAGCACACATTTATTTAAGCCGAAAAATGGAATCATCCTAGTTAATGGCTGAAGGTATAGCCGAAAGCGCTCGGGAATATAAAAAATTTCGACAGTTCTTACACACACTTTGTCCAGAAAAGAAAGCTCTTGTTAGAATACAAGAAAAATAAAATAAAAACTTCCGTAGTAGCTTTTCTGATATATATATACAGTGGATATTACGTCCATCGACCACTGCACTTAAGAAATATTAATAAACTAATATACTCTCAGGCAATGATCGAAATTACGTCTGTTTTGCAGCTGTCGTCGTTATGATTAGCAATGTTCTATTTTACATTTTTAAGCAAAATATACTTCCTTATTCCGCTTATCTCTTTTAACGCAGCCACATATCTACTTCCTTACTTAAGCAACACATAAAAATCAATTTCTAAAGAATTAAAAGATTTATTGTTTTAATCCTTCATACATATCAATATCTATATCAATATACGACTAATGGAAAAATATATTTTAGTTAATGTATCTGTTTTTTTAAATTTTAGAATAACTTCTAGAAATCCGTTTTCTCTTTGCAATTGTTCGTATATAATATTTTGGTGTTATCGTTTAAAACATTTCTGAAATGAATATTATTTTCGTGGAATGTGATGTGTCTGTCTATGCTCCCACGAATTACACAAAAAATTGACAAATGAAATGTTATGCTAAACGGAAAAGCATGTATCGCACATTTATATCAGCTCGTTCTTTCTTGTTTTTAATTTTGCATAATGCAAGTTGTTTAGTTACTGTTTGTCTTGTACTTCAGACATTTCTCTTTTATTTAATGATTGCAACATGCTCTGCTCCTAGCTATAGCTATGATTTAAAGCATGTTTGTTCAAATATATATGGAGGTTGACTTGATTTTAGAAATAGTCGTAAATCATGTTAGTTAATATATTAAGTCTATTTGTTTTCACTTTTATATTAAAGGATTATCTCAAATGATTATTTCATTTTTCCGTAGCATTTGTTTTTTTTTGTTTTGTTTTTTTTCGCATTAGGCGAATCTTTGATTGCTGATTCTATGGAGTTTAAACATATAAACAATTAGTAGCTCTTGCATGCAAAATGTAGGTGATCATGATTCTTCAAACCTTCTTATATTTTGTGAAACTTAACAACGTCTGTCCCTTAGCTAAGCCTCCACTTCTGTGTCCCCGTCCATTCGTCTTGTGGTGTACTGCTGCGATATGCCCTGTGAGAGTTAAGTTCTCCATCTTCTCTTTCATCATCATATGTCCAAGAATTTTACGCTGCTTCTGTCTGACGCTGATGTGATCTTTTGTTATCATTCGCTATAAAACTTCCTCTTTGCTTACTTGGTCTATGGAATCCTCAGTATCCTTCAACAGAAACCTGTTTCTATTGCTTCCTGTTTCCTCTTCACCTGTGGAGAGAATGTCCAGCATTCATTGGAAAAGGATTGATTTTACATAGCAATTCAACACTCCTTCAAGGTTTCTTTTGACTTTATTTAACATTAGGAACACAACATGCGTTGTGATATCAATATTGCAGTGTCCTTCTCTGTTAAAGCATTTCACAGGAATTTAAACTCCTGTACATGTTGAAATTTCCAGTTCGTAGTTTGCATCTTGGAGTTTTTCTAATACTGGAAGCCATACATTCTCTCTTCTGCCAGTTAAGATCTTTTCCTGTTTACTTTATTACATTTTCTATGATATATTGGAGTTATCTTTTTGTGTCTGCTACCAATACAGAATTATCTGTCTATATTTTGTTAACATCACGACCACAGATAATAAACATGGTTTCACAGCTCCTTAAGCCTCGTTGTAGAGTTTAAACGGATTTGGGGAGAATAATTTTTTTTTTAAAATTTACACCCCTTTCTATATCTCTCTCTCTCTTTCTATCTATCTATCTATCTATCTATCTATCTATCTATCTATCTATCTATCTATATATATATATATATATATATATATATATATATATATATATAAATTACTTAAATAATTCTTAAATATAAAAAAATTAAAAATCGTAATACAAATGTAAAATAATTTTACTTACTTTAAGTAATTCTAATTCTAATACATTCACTTCTATTAAATGAAATTATAGTCTATAAAAACTAATAATGAAAATATTTTAAAGTTGTAATTAAAATTGTAGTTCATTAAAATGAATTCTAACCTAAACTTCTTTTAAATTGTAATTAAATAAATAAATAGAGTTTACTAAATCAGATAAATGGAAATTTCACTTAAATAATATTGAAATATAATTTTCTTTTTAAAATCTTAATATACTTGATGTGATAATAATTCTACAAACTGTAAGGGATTCTAATTACATTTAATTTTTCTTGAATGAAATATAGTATATTAAAAATTAAAAGTAAAAATAATTCAAATCGTAAAAAAAAAAAAAAAAAAAAAGAATTCTGTCGTAGACACCTCCCAAAAATCTTTAAATATACGAAGGAAAAAAATGCCGTAAGAATTTTAGCCGTTATCAATAAAATTTATATAAAAAAAAAATCCAGACGACACGCTTTTAAAGGATGTTAGATTTCATTGAAAAATACATCCCTACCCACTACCAAAACGTAACAATAACTGATACATTAAAATATAGACATATTGAACACCCAGACAGCCCTAGTCTAGCAAAATAGATTTATCTGTAACCTTGGAAACATGAATTTTATTTTAGCTGTGTATTTAAAACCTAGTAATTTTTAAAGTTACTCCAAAATTCGCTAGAGGATGAAATGGAACTAATGTCTTTAATTTAAGAACAAAATTAAATTCGGGGCTTTTAGCTTCCATTTTTTTGAAACATCGTTAAAACTGTGTAGCGAAAAAAAACATATTTTAAGCCAATTAATTTATAATATATATATATATATATATACACATATATATATATATATATATATATATATATATATATGCATATATATATATATATATATATATATATATATATATATATATATATATATATATATATATATATATACTTAATTCCTTTTCTATCCACGCGAAAAACGGTTCGCTGCGAGTATAACTGGATTATTCTAATGACCTTCCAAACTGATTTTGTTTTCTTATTATTTCAAATACATCATTACGTTAAAACTTTTCAGATGCGTTTGAGTAATATATTAATAATCCATGTACAGAATTCGATATTTGTATTGTTTTTACCCAATATCATTCTGATAATAAAAATCGTATTTGTTGTCCAAGTTCACTTCACAAAGCCGCACTTTATTTGTCATCTTACCGCTAAATCAGCTTCACCCTCTATTTATACGGATTCGGAATATTAACTTTGTTCTTTAAGTTAATTGTCTATTGATGCCCATATTCCTTTGCACCAAGTATTTGAAGATGGAACTACTGAGTTTCTCTGGTATGTCGACAATCTCGTACTAGAATGTCACAAGGTAATTTGAATACAGCAGTTCGTTTTCTCTGGCAATTATGGCTTCAAAATTAACCGATCGCATTCCCCTATAGAAAATTTACAATGTTGTGGAATTGGAAATTCAAATTATTGACATAATGCCAGCTAATATAGGAGAAGAGTTTGATGTCATAAACACATCAGGGATTGAAATTTGTAAAAACAGTTTCCAAAATATAACTGATTACATACAAAGAAAACTTAAGTCGCTTCTAATTCTAAAATTATACGATACGGCAAAAACTGAAAAAAGTATCTATCTATCTATCTATCTATCTATCTATCTATCTATCTATATATATATATATATATATATATATATATATATATATATATATAAACAAACAATTATGTATGTATATATAATCAAACGGATACTTATAGGTGAATGTACTAACAAGCGTATGTATATAAATACACACGCGCGGGCGCACACAGAGACACACACACACTTATATATATATATATATATATATATATATATATATATATATATATATATATATATAGATAGATAGATAGATAAATAGATAGATATGGATATATATATATATATATATATATATATATATATATATATATATATATATATATATATATATATATATATATATATATATATATATACATATTTGTTACTACAAACTTGCACCGGCACATTGCGAACAGCATGAACATTTGTGCTGTCCAAAAGACCTAAGGTATTATATATATATATATTTTTAATATATTAACTAGCAATGTTTTTTGCATTGAGCATAATTTTGTCTTACACTGTAGGGTTTTGGATGTATGTATCCATTTGTAAATATATATAAACAAATATAATCAGTTTCATAAATGTAGTTAAATTTTCGAGAATTCAGTCTTATACAAATCCATCCATCCATCCATCCATCAATAAATCCATGTATCCATCCATCCACACATACATACATACAATCCGCATAATGTAAGAAAAAACAATGTTCAAAGTTAAATAGCCGATCTGTTTGATATATTAAAAATATACACAATACCTTTCGTCAATTGCACGATACGGTGGTTCGTCTTCCGGGATTAGTTTGGAGTAACACCGTTTGTTTTATATTTCAGGTAAATCGAGATATATTTTATTGTGTGTATGGATTATCAATGTTAAATATTTAAATGAAATGTAGTTTAAATTTGAAATTGAAATTAAGCCCAGATTAGCATTTAAGATTGAAAATAATTTTGAATAAGTATTATACATTTTAATTTAAAAACGTACGCTGTTATTTATTAAAACGTTTGAAGTTCACATTGGTAACAATAATGAAATTAATAAAAGACAGTGATAAAATTAAGATAATTATTAAACTAATATTCCATGGTTATATTTTATTACATTGGAATCGTATTCAGGATCCAATTTATCAGACCTACAAATTCGAAAACATCGCACTCAACCTCACTGTGTAGACATATAAGCTCTTCCATAAAGTTAATCAGACACCTTTATACAACAATTTCCACTCTAACCACACGAAATCTGTAATAGATCACATCCCCAAAACTGTAAATACTACTATAAATAGAAAAAATTGTAATGGAACTAAATTTACATACACCAGGCTCTCAAAAATAGCGGTTTTAAACAGGAATTATACTATGACGAAGTACATTAAAATCATAGTAATAATATTAATATATATATATATATATATATATATATATATATATATATATATATATATATATATATAATGTGTGTGTATGGATAATGAATCCAACCCACAAACCAAAAGTCTATTTCAAGTGTAACCGCAATCAATATTTAAGTGCAATCGTCAGTCATGCGTATAAGTATGAAACAGTCTGTCGCAATTGGGTGTTGCCTTTAATGTTCACTTTTATATTTACACTCTATTCCTGATACCTTGAACTTTAACCCATAAATATAGCATATTTTAAATCTATATTTAATAATATATAACACTATGTCACTAAGTTGAAATTGTCTTGGAATTACGACCCATTTATTGAATGGGTCGGCAGTTTTCAAATGTGACCTCCAGCTGTTTTTTTGGCATTTTTATAAGATATAAAATTTGCTTGTTTTTTTTTTTTTTTGTTTTGTTTTTTAATTTACTTACCTTTAGTCTTACTATATATATATTTAGATTTATTTTATTTTAGGCTATTGGATGATTTTGTTATGCCTGTCTCCTATTTTTTCTCAGTATTTCTCAACTATCAACTGTATATCACCAATTGCGAGGATTACCAATGAGAATAACTTGGATCCAATAAACGGAGTCATTACTATACTTTATAGAAACATGTAGGCTAGCGCCAGAGAAGAGCAAAGAAATTCATAAAATAACTCCGAACACATTAATTTAAGAATTTCCAAAGCAGGAAGAATCAAAACGGATAGCTCGGGTAAATCGAACGGGAAAAAATGTCATAACAATAAGGCTGCCTTTATACGCTATTAAAACAAATGTTTAGAAAGGAAGACCTTCACCAGCATTACTAGAAAGAGCGATAACAGTAAAAGGAATTGATAACACTATTTTACTGATTTTCTCGCCTCAGTCCTTCCTTCAAATATACAAATATACCATTCTTTCTTGTATTGAATACTGTTGTCGTATATGGTCTGGTGATCCCGCTGATCATGCAATGATCCCACTGGATATGCAGTGTAAGGTGTTCTGATCTGGCATTTCAGCTACAGTCGCTTTCTCACAAATTTAATACGTCTTCCCTCTACCTTTTCTACAAATATTTTCATGGCAAGAGCTCTAAGGATCTTCTTTCAGTGTTACCCAAATTGCATAATTTTGAGCGTGCTACTAATTTCGCATTTTGGTTCCACCCTTTCACTGTCGAAACAGTTAAAAGTAACCGCTCTTCTTGGTCTTCAACTCCAATAGCTTCTTCTTCTTCTGCACTTCCCGACAGTGGAACTACCTTCCTCTTATTTGCTTTACTGATAACTATAATCTTCAAATATTCAAATGTAATGTCAATCGACATCTTCTGATTCCCCCCCCACCTTGTCTATATATTTTCCTCAGCACTCCTCTTTACTCTTGCTCTCATTCTCTATAACTCCTTGGGTGCAAGTGGCACTCCCAATTTAGTTTAAAGCCGACAGTTTTCGTATTAAGAAGCAGTGATCTCAATATAAGCATTAATATAATGAAGAAAATGTATTCGGCTATGTCGGCAAGCGAAAACATTCTTACTCGTTAATATTTTCATCTTCGATTCTATTCAACAATGTATTTCATTACAACCTCAACTACACATTTCCAATGCTTTCTGAGTTAACATGTTTCGGACATTAATGTGTTGTAACATATATACTAGGAAAAATTAGAAAAATATATTCGCTCTTTGCCTATATCATATTCAATATACCTTTTGTTCACGATGAAAATTGCCATGAACAGAAGTGTTTTTCCCCAAACCGATATAAGCAGAGGACTACGACAAGAATAATAGAAATCTAATTGAAGGGTGGTATTCATTAGTATCAGAAATATATGCAGAGAAATATGAAAAATATTGCATTCATTTATGAATTACGTTTACCAGGAAAAATAATACAATTCTCCGGATTTAATTTTTATATATTGCAAATTGTCTGAATTTCCGTTCATTAATAGTTCTCTTTTGTTAGAATTACTGCCGTTTTAGCATTTTCAGCCATTGTTTTCTTTCAATATGCATGAATATTTTAATGTTTTTTTTTATTTCCCAATCTGAATAAAGAAGGCGGGGATAAGTGTCTGTGAAAACGAATCAATAATGCAGGAAAATGCATATATATTATATATTGTTAAAACGTAGTCGATTTCAGAAAGTTATTTTCTCAATAGATTCTACGAGATTTCTCTATGCTGTCCAGCAAATAACGGAGGGCTCTATCTTTAGAAAATATATTACTGAATTTTGCCATCACTGTATGCAATTAAAAATATTTCAAGTACTGTTAAAACTATTATCTTTCTGTCACGGCACACGTGCATTTCTATTTTTAAGCAGCGAATCAATTAATTTGAATTTATATCTTCTTATGATAAACGATATATTTAGCTGGAACAGGTGTCTATGCTGACATTCATTTTTCTTAAACAATTATATCAGACAACGGAAATCTTAACTAAGAATTATATGTTTGACTTAGTAAATGTCTAATCGGTAGGTGGATATAAGTTAATGATTGTAATAACCATTTATAATTATATAATCGAAACGACTAACCTAATCCTCGTTAATAACACAGAACGTTTTATATTAATCTTCTGTATTACGTGCTGTATGTAAAAATATATCTCAAAATCATTATATATGCAAAACAGAGAATGTCTGTGTGGCTGTCTGTTTGTGTGATCTTTCACTTGAGATCCATCCAACAGATTTTGACCAAACTAAGCACATATATTGTACGAAGTAAGTGATATGTCCTTTGAGTTAAAATGGATAATTTCTAAAAAAAAAAAAAAATCAATAATCTTTAAAGTCAATCAAAAATTGATAAATTCAAATTTATTCTTCCGATTTCATTCAAAATTAGGTATGTAGGTTACTTACATGATGATGATCTCAATAGTACCTCATTTTTAATTCAACGTCACCGCGTCTGACGAGAAACTGCGAAAAACTGCGAAAAACTGCGAAAAATGAAAAAACGATTTCAACACAAATCGATTTCAACACAAATTCTCTACTGGAGATCCAGCCAACTGATTTTGTCCAAATTTGGCACATACAATTTTACAATGTAATCGATAGGTTCTTAGCGTCAAAAATCTTAAGTCTTTTAAAAGTTAATCGTTAAAGATGATCAAATATCGATAAAATCATTTTCCTCCGATTTCGTTCAAACTCCTAATGAAGGTTACTTCAATAATGACGAGCACAACAATTTTTTTCTATTTCTACGCATCGGCGTTTAGCGAAAAACAGTGAAAAACGAAGGATCGATTTAACCACAAATCGATTTAAACACAAATTTTAAACTCGACATCAATTAGACTAATCTTTGGATCATATATTGTATAATGTAAGCGATAATTTCTTATTGCAATTAATCGCTAATTTTTTAAAAAAGTCAATAATCGATAAAGCCTATCAAAAATTGATAAATACAATTTATTTCGTCCGATTTTGTTCAAACTCCGTATTTAGGTTACATGATGACGAACTTAATGGTACCTCATTTTTATTTCTACGCCACTGCGTTGATAATTGAGTCCATGGATATAGGGAAAACCGGCGTAAATAGCGAAAAGTGGCGACTTTTGTTGCTTGCTTTCTTATTTCTCGTTGATCTTTCAACCAATTTTGAGTAGCCTTAATAATTGTATTATAAATGTATCCTCATTTACATCTCTGGTAGCACACTGACAAATGATTTTAATGAAAGTACTTTAAATTCATTGAAGAAGATACACCCTGTTACATCTAAACTTGATGCTGATTTTGCTCCATTCTAATTGAAAGCTTTTTCTGATCGACCAGATGGGTAGAGCTGCTTTATATAAAACAGAAGATCTGTGTGTGTGTATGCTATTTTTGAACGTCCACATTTCATGACTGATTTCAAAGAAATTTTACAGACATGATGCAAATTTATTTACTTTTGCCAAGACCAACTTTTTAATACCCGGCCTCTGCTTTCTCAGAGAAATTGATAAAACTAGTTTTGGACAGGATTTTTGCAAAAAAACAGCCAAAGTGAAACGGGAGCAATATTTTTGTTTGGTATCCTGATGTCCCTTGCGCTTAATGCAAAACATAACTCATATTACGAGATTTATGTAGTGTGCTTCATTTTTCGCCGGCGACATTGGCTTCATACAACAAAATTGCAAAAAATCGGATTTTTATGCTACTAAATAAAGAGTCACTCACCGCGACGCGCAGGCTGTAATGTGAGTTTCCTGCGAATACAGACATTTGTATCTTGTAATTATCAACAGAAACCTGTACATAAATTGGGTGGTGAATTTAGCCTTTTCAGAGTATGGGGCATACAAATGTTTTTTTTTCCGCTTTCATACGAGATATATTTAAAAAAAAACAAAAAACAGAATTGAATAGAAATTCGCTAAGCTTTAAAAAAATCATGTTAGTTATAATTGCCTTTATAACAATAATTCATATTGGATGAGAATAAATAGCCTTGAATTTTTCAGAAAATTAATACAGAATTCTATGCAAAACAAATCTCTTTGTAGCGTGTAAAAAGAATGGGGACAGAAATAATTTCCTGATTTCGCTGGAATAACCAAATGAAAGGAACGCAATTTCAGCGCAACTCATATGTTAGGCCTGTTTGTCACTTGACAGTATTTTGCATTATCTTACAAACCCTTTCAGAGGACTGACGACAATGGGTATCGCGTTATGGTAAACATGATGTAAACACACTATGTTTGTTAATTTTAGTGTTTTTGATATAGTGGATCCTTGAAATTCTATGCTAAAAACCAATTAAATATATTTAATGTTACACAGAGAAGTTCTTTGATCAATTTTTATCTAATAATTATGTTTCAACCAGTGAATTATTCAGCCCATCGTTTGTTGAGTTCTTTCTTTCTTTCTTTCTTTCTTTTTATGTTATTTTTTGTGGTTTTATTTCTTTATTTTGTACCATTCTGCATGATTTGATTATTTCGTTTCTCTTTTCGGGATTTGGCATTGTTTACTTTAGCCTTTCTTTCTTTCTTTCTTTCTTTCTTTCTTTCGTTCTTTCTTTCTTTCTTTCTGACTCTTTTGTTTTCTTTATTTATTATTTTCGTTTTCTTTTCTCTCTCTTTTACTCCCTCGCATTTTGTTTCTCGTTCATTCATTTCCTTTCTTCCTTACCCTTTCTCTCTAATTTTTGCTTTCTTATTATTTGCAACCAAAATTCTTACTCATGATTCCATCAAATAAAAATCAATATTTACTGTTTCTCACATTATTAATGAATTGCATGCTCTTTCCGAGAAATTAGCCATCTGATTTCAATTGAGAAAATACAACAAAATTCCTCCATTTATACTGGAAATGTACAGTGCTTTTGTACAAGTGAATTGCATTCAGTTCAAAATAATTTTTTACTTTCCATTTCTTTATATAGATATACGTGTATAAAATTGTACCTAAATTCTTGGATCAATCAGTTTGAAGTGACATGATTGAGAGCTTGAGGACAACAGATGCATAATAAGAGTTAACGAAATGAACGTACCATACTTTCTTTCAATTATGAATTGCTGTTATATAAACAGTTGATATACAAAATATCTCTGGTCAATACGTCTTCCAGTTTTTCAGGATTTTATGTTAGAACATCGATTCGACTTCGTGAACAGTTAATTTTGATAAAGATATAATTGCATTTTTTAAACGAAGTAAACTTACAAAAATGTAGTTTGTACTATTTTCATTAGTATTAGTTACTGATAAGAGGAAATTTGGATATTGTCTCCACAGTTGGTCTCCATGAATTTGTAGTGAAGAAGTAAAATGACTCTAAACTAGATGCTCGAAATCGATTAATATACCGCCGACAGCTAAACAGTTTCCTCAGATAGATACAGAATCATATTATTGCAATGTCTAATTTGAAATTATTTTTGTAAGTTATAATTAAAGGCTTAAAAACAGAACTATATATGATATCTTGCCATGGTGCCTTATTGTAATTTTCTTTTAATTCTGTTATAGGAGTAGCATAATAATAATAATATACTTCACTTCAGTCCCAAGTAGTTGTTGTGAATTTGGCCTTCAACTTTTAATTCATTACCATTTTGTAAGAACATTATAAAAATGTTTATGTTACATATAAATAGATTATAGAATCGTTTCTTTCTTTATGTTTAATATAATAATTGTATGCGAATTCTTTTAGCTGTTTTAATTTATTGTAAATACATGATCCATCGAATTAATATTTTAAGAAATTCAATGTAATATGATCGGAGAGTAGGAAACTGCAGCAGGACAACGATATTTGCGTAACTAACTTTTTCAGCCATATCTTTTTCGTTTATTGACGACTTTTCAAGACTGTAATATATTAAACAAAATACATGGCTATTTAGAACTGTTTTCATCTTTCCCTGAATTCATCTGCGAATGTTTGTGTGTTTGATGATATTAAACGGCAACATGTCAAGTGTCATAATCACAGTGATGTTACAGCTGTTGCCGAAATACAGACTTTCAGTTTTATCGTCTCTCAATCAAATAGTGGATTTTCTCACTCGTTTCCATTATAGTTATGATCAAAAACTCTTTTATATGTCTTGTTTCTTTACCTCGACCATCCCGTATTTGCTCTCTTGCTAATTCCAATCATTCTGTAGTATTTGTAGATATTATATTTGAATTTTCTCCTCGACGCGAACCAGGAACTATTCACAATACATATTTCTACTATCAGCGTTCTGACAGTGATTCATTTTAAGACACTATTCGAAACGCCTCTTACACTGATATTTTTAACATTCTCATTGACAATTGTGTCTTTAAGGTTTCTTCTTGGACTAAAGGTGATATCGATGCTGTTGGACTTTCAGAGAAGAGAAAAAATGTAAAACCACAATCTGTACATGGGCTCACGCAGGCCTGATCAGCTGATATAGATCATCTGAATCATGTTTTCTCTCAGTGCCAGTTTGATTCTTCTGATCGTAACAGGCACCTCTACGTTTCTGCTCGTAATAACTTTGTGTCTTCAAAAAGGCTAATAATTTATTTGCTGAGAGAATGACACACCGTATAACCTCTAACAAGTTCGGTTGTCGGGAGTAATGGCGGCATTGTAATAGCGTGTTAAATAATAGTAAGTCTACTGTCCCTCCTCTTTTCACTCAATTTGAGGTGTTAGCATGTACTAATAAAGCATAATGTTTAGCTCTTAAATTATGTTCTAATTTCACTCTTGACTGATATAGATTAAAATTTCCTGACTTCTCACTTAAAAGTGAGTCGATTGAGTGATGTTGCATGTTTTCTGATATCATCTCTATACTGGATCGTCACAAAGTGTGTGTACTTGATGGTATGCCTTAATCAGTCCTTAAGAAACGTGTTCCTGAACGGACTGATCCTCTCTCAATATTCTACAATAAATACCTTACCCTATCTTATTTTCTTACTTTTCCGAAATCCTCTTTTATTGATCAAGTAATAAACGACTCAGTCGATTTTTTTTCCTTCTAACTATCGGCTAATTAGATTTTTGCCTCTTTTTGTCAACGGATCAGCCAATCATTTCTGAATTGGTTAATCATTTCACCTCACAGTGTATTTTATCAGATAAGCAATATGCTTTTCGCTTCTTTAGGGCAGCCATTGATGTTTTATTGATTATTGCTAAAAGAGTCTATCAAGATTTCGATAAAAAGGGGTAAAGTTTATGCTGTTACTTTAAATACTTCAAAGACATTTTATGGGGATTCGCATGCTGCTCTTATTCGCATGTTGAACAATGTTGGTATAACTGAAAAGACTTTTAAATTGATTCAATCTGTTCATCAAATCGGGGACTCTTGAGCAACCAATCTTCTAGAAATATTTGCATTAATGCACGTGTCCCAAAAGTTTCTATTCGTAGTCCTATGTTGTTCTTACTTTTCATCAACGAGCTTATTCATAGAACCAATTATCAATTCCGTATCAGTTCTGATATTATCACTTTTCCACCCTTCCTAATCGTAATTCTGTTCGGTTCGATATTTAAATTGGCAGCTAATCTAAAAAAAGAAACTAAAATCAGTTGTGAATTTGGCAAATATTGACTTGTTAATTTGTAACGCATCCAAAACGAAACGGCTGTATTGGATCTTCTGAGATAGCACTTTTTTTCTCCCATGTATATCATTTAGGCTAACATTCAGGGGAGTGATACATTACTCCTTTTTATTTGATTATGTTTTCAACTGGTCGGAAAAGAATATATTGAATAAATTGTTAGGTCTGCTGTCTAATACGCTGTACTTCACTCTTGAAATTATCCAATATATCTAGAGGTCTACCATTCATCCGTGCATAGATCATTGCTTCTACATGTCGGCTGACGATGTAGACATTTATTTAGAGATTCTTGATTAAAAAAAATTCAAAGCAGGATCCAAAATGGTATTCATCTTGATCTGGCAACTCGCCATGTGTTACTTTCCTGACGCATAACGTATCATCCTTCTGCCTTTTATATATACACTTCCATGGTAATTGTTCTGATGTACATAAATCTATGGTAGTTAGACTGCCAGGTTAAAGTGAAAGGTAACATGATTTTCCTTTTGAAGTGCTTAGATGTACCGCAACAACTATGCTAACAGTTGTTTTTTTTTCTTTCGCGCATTTCCTTTGCCGAAATCTCTTCCGAGATCTTCCTTCCCATGCATCTTTTATCATCAAAAATATAAATATCGTTATCTTGAATCCTCTTAATTAACCTTCTTTTGTTGTTATTCCACCTTTTTTTTCTCATATTCTCTCCCACTCAGTAACTCCATACGTCTCCTTGTCCTGCCCGTGGTGAAATAATTACACAAAAACGAAGTATATCTTTCAGATCAGAATGCTAATAATTTACGTGCTGTGTGTTCTTAAGCATTAAGTTTTGTATTTTATATATTCATAGTTGTGATATTGACATGTACGTTTGCTTTAATTAAAATTAAAGTAAAGAATGTGTAAATATTTCTTTGAATTTTTCAAGATAAATTTTACTTAAGAACATACTTTTCAAACGAAAAAGTGTGGGAAAATATTATCTTGATTTCTCATTAGATGAATTAATTATTAATTAAATTGTTAGAAAGGAAAGACAACCAAGATGAAAAGTAATACAAATATGACATTAATAATGGTTAATTAGGCAAAATCATGTACCGAAATAAACCACATGTAATCTAATGTCATGTTGCTAAAAGCACTACAAAGAAAGTAGATAGTCATTTATGGAAAAATAAATAAACTGTATCACGAGAACAAACAAATCAAAATGGAGGTTGTAGATCGAATTTCCTGGAAGGCAAATTAGAGAAAAAAACAACAAAACTGTTAATGTTTCCTTATGCTGTTACAGATCGTCAGCTTTATATTAATTAATTAACTCTAGCAAATATAACAAAAAGTGATATATGGATTGGAATGAATGAATCTAGACAATAATTCGCTAATATTTTTTCGAAAAATTTAGGTTTTATGAGGCAAGAATTTAATGGGAGAAATTATCTTTTGAGGAAATAAAATAACATCAACGAACTCAAATTAAAGAAGTTGTTGGAACAAAGACCACACTGAATAAAAATAAAGGTGAATAATTTTGAGAATGATATCTATGAAATTAATAACTTTAGAGAGTGAAAGTAAATACTGTAATCGCGTTTAGGTTAACGCCAAACGCTAAGAAAGGATTTGAAATCGAATCTGTATGGATAACCGATAACGTGAATCACTTGTTGATTTGGCTATGTACAACAATAAATATCTAGCTGGCCTTATGTAATTACTACGCTAAATTAAATGGCTTAATGTCAAACTCAGCTCGCATTCAAATACTGCGAAAAGAAGCGAGATATTCTTGAGTAGAATTATATTAGAGTGATCAGGTCAAATGTAGAAAAATATGCACTTATGTTTATATATTAAGCAAAAGCATCTCACCAAAGGAATCTCCAGGACCTATTTGAACTCTTATGAAAACTAGATATATTTTTATCAATTCATCACAACCGTGGCGATAATGTCATTAAGTCGCAAGTGATTACTGAGAGCGAAAGAGAATGAGAATGAGAAGAATTTTGAAGGAACCGGAAACCCAATCGTAAACAGGAAGACAAGGATTCACATTTAATCCAGTTCAAAAAACCTAAGATTAGTGTGATTCGGATGATATGATAGACTAATCAAGAACATATACAGTGAGCACACTCCTTTAATACGGGTAGGAAATAAGTCGAATATCTACATAGAAACAGAAATGGATGTGTGAAAAGGATTATTCAACCACCAGCTGAAAGCTAACTTTATGATGACTAGAGATTCTACCAGGTTATTACTGGCGCGTGTAATGTTAACAATGTAAGAAACACAGAATTTACTGTAATGATGGTCTCCCCGGAAAAAAAATTACAGGACATCCATACTGTGTTTTAGAATATAACAAGAACAAAAACGACTTACGAGAAACTACAAGGAGATATAATGTATGGTCACAAGTAAAGTTCCACTGCTTTACATATCTGGGAAGTGTTTAACACAGGATGGAAAATGTGACATCGAAATCCGAACATGCAGTGAATAAGCAGAAGAAGCATTCAAAAAGATAAGCGAATTCCTGGGAAACGGGGGAAAAACTTCGTTGGAAACAAAAAAAAAGAGCTGAAATTATACGCGTTATCTATTCTCCTTAGATGTCAGTGGATTCTGGGAAAATCCGTGCAAGGATGTCTAACAAGTTTCATGGATAGTGCGTGTTTCAAAACGGACGTCTTTAAGAAAATGACAAAAAAGAATTCTGATACTTGAAAAAGTAGACACATAATTATGAATGGGGTCTTGGAAAACTGAGCCATAACAGATCATATTGCCGGAAATAGGGACAGGGAAAGGCATCACCCCACTTGCCCGACGAGTTTCTTTGAATAAACGGCCGGCCTGTGTGAATTGGAATCATTAACAAATTGCTAAAGTCTGCTTAAGGTCACAAGGAATATGATCTTTTGGAGGGCCATGATCGCTCATGTCACAACACATAAATGACGAATAAAAAGAGGAAAGGAAAACTTAATCCTTTCGAGAACAATTGGTAGTCAATGATTTCTCCATCTTAAGATGTAAAAAGAAAGAGTAACTTTATAATCAAAGTTCAATGTTCAAAGGATTCCTCACGTCAAACATTTTCTTTAGTTTTATTATTGCTCTTACTCGATTTTGCAGTTGAATCTCTGGTAAATAAAATGAGAAATTCATAAGATAACTAAAAATAACGAATTTTAGTATTTATAGATAGTTCATTATTGCGATGAATTAAAATCAATTATTCAATGCATTAAAAATAAACATCTGATCTCTATTATTTCAAAAGACGCAGATGATAAACATTGCTTATGGAAATGTATCATTGAAAGAAAGTTGCATCATTGTATATGGTACCCGACTTACCAACAGGAATATGTTTAAAGACAAAAAAATTCCTGTATATTTTCGAACTCAACACCATGGACAAAAATCAAGAATAGACACATACGCACAGAAACAGGGTAACAAACAGACATTCAGACGCACACACGCAAATACACAGAAACACACACACACACACACACACACACACACACACACACACACATATATATATATATATATATATATATATATAATAAACATATACATTTAACGTATATTATTTAATCTAAGATAGGATTCTCGCATGAATCATACCGTCACCGGTTGGTGTTTATCACAGTGACCATTTATTTTTAGATACGCTTCATCTCTGCCACCGAATATTTTTACCTGTAAACATAACATAATTATATATATATATATATATATATATATATATATATATATATATGAAATTCGGAAATGAAGAAGAATATTGACCGACCAACACTTTGAAAAATATGGACAAGCATGCATGTAACTTCCCTTGTGCATACGAAAACATGACAATACTTATATTGGTCGTCCATCGAAAACTATTCTTCAACAAGCATGCAATGAAAATGTTTGCCCGATAATTGTGCAACCTATTGAGAAAGAGTATTGATGCTTCGTGAAATCGACAAACCATATTAAAGATGATATTGGTGATGATGATGATGTATGAATGTATATTATATGCTTTCTATTATTATGAATTTCTCCTGCAAAGCGGAGTTTTCTTTTCGATCAATTTCGGATAGCACTTACACTTTATTATGCTTGTCGAATTAACATAATTATGTTTCCTGGATGAGGTAATTCACACTGTTTAAAATAAATCCGATTCGTATTCAAATAAGTGTATCAACGCATATAATGGGACTACTACTACTACTACTACTACTACTATTTGAACTAATAATAATAATAACATAACTATTGGGGATACCTGTACTATCTTCACTTTAAGTATATTTTATGGTAAATTTGTATTCATAAATTAGTCAAAACAAGTAATTTAAGGCAATAAATTTTTAACAGAAGTAATACCTTAATCCTATATTATAATAAATAGTTTTGACGGAGAGAAAATTAGTTTAACTGAATTGGCTAGTAATCTCAGAATATTTGTCATTCCTTATAAACATCCGCTTAAATTTAATGTACATCGCATCTCGTGATTGTTCAGTGCTTTTTGGTATGGTTAAATTTATTTTAGACAGATTTGACATCCTTAAATTTAATCTTCACTTTCAAAACAACATTGTTATTCTATACAATGTATTTAATCGGATTGATATTCGGTGTGATAAACACATAATTGTGAGAATACCAGTCAGAATCAGAATCACAATATGTTTATTAGTCTGTAAGAAAGGGTGTGGTAAATAAATCCCAAAAGAAAAGTAACCTGGTGGTTATATAAATATTTACGTATACCTTCATTTTCTGGTTCATTAGTTAGAATGTTAGTTACATTATCAACTATTTTTTCAGTTCGATTATCAATTACTTCAAAAAGCACACTGGTAAATGTCTACATTGATAACGTTATCTCTACCTAAAGAAATACTATATATTGACACTTGTTCTGAAGGTTGTTAATCCTGTAAAAGTTATTGTTTCGACCTTGCATGGATTATTGCTGTCATATATGGTCTGGGGCCCTTACTGTTCTCCTCGGGGTTCTTGATAAGATCCAGAGACGGATATGCAACATAATTGGCCCTGATCTTTCATCTCGTCTCCAGTCGCTCTCTCACGGACGTACCGTCTCCTCTCTCTGTCTTTTTTACAAATACTTTCATGGTAATTGCTCCGATGAGTTACTTTGGCTGGTTCCCAGACTTCGCGAATTCAAGCGTCCTACGAGGCTGTCACCCCTCTCTCACTATTTCACTGTTGAAACTTTTAAATGTAAGCGCCTCTTCTACTCCAATAGCCTCATATCTCGCACCTCTCGCCTATGGAACTCCCTTCAGTGTTCCTGTTTCCCTGATAGCTATAATCTCCATAAATTCAAATGTAATGTCAATCGATATCTCAAGTTACCTTGATCTATCTACTATTCTTCTCCTCAACCTTTCCTCTACCACTTCTATCTGATCTCGCTCCAAATCCTCTGGAACCCCTTGCGTGCTAGTGGCTTGCTAGGGGTGAAATACCTATAAAAGTTTTTTTTTAAAAGTTAGTTCACTAATAAGTAATCCCTTCGTGTTAATATAAATATATCGTGTTTCTAAAGTACGATATCAAAATTTCTGATAAGGTGTAGTTCAGAATATTATACGTATTAAATCTTCAATGGAATGAAAATTTTAAAAGAATCAGACAGAAATGAAAACAGTTGTCTGAACTATAATGATGCAAAAAGCTTGTATGAATTGATAGCAGATGATCGCATTCAAGTATCATATTAAGACTACATTGTATGGCACCTGATACGGGTAGTGGCTGAAGTCATGACAAAGAAAGAGAATAATAGAATATGAAGGGCACAGTTTCATTTACCAATGTCGATGTAAGTATTTGCGTTCTTATATCACTTATTGAACAATATAAATGAATTATCATTTAGAGTAGAAGCGAATCATTTTATTAAGATATATTTAGAAATAAATATTTTAATGAAAATAATTATTACTTCTTGGCGAACACGTTGACCGGTAACTTCTAGACAGTAACGCGAAAAATATTAAAAATTTATCTCACGTACACTTCCTAAATTTAGTTCTTTTATCTTCAAAATTATAAATGAAAGGACAAACGTCATTTTGAGTCTTGTTAATTAACCTTCTTTTGTTATTATTTTGCCTCAATTGGCTTTTTTTTCATATTCTCTCACACTTAGTACGTCTACTTGTCCTGCTAGTGGTTGAAATGATTACAAAAAGGAAATATATCTTTCGGATCAGAATGCTAATAATTTAGGTGTTGTGTGTTCTTAAGCATTGATTTTTGTATTTTATATATTCCTAGTTGTGATATTGACACGCACGCTTCATTTAATTGAAATTGAAGTAAAAATGTGAATATATTTACCGATGTAGATATAAGTATTTGCGTTTTTATATGACTTATTGAGCAATATAAATGAATTATCATTTAGGGTATATATATTTTAATTATATGATTCGCTTCGAATCATATAATTAAAATATATTTAAAAAATAAATATTTTCATGAAAAAAAATTATTACCTCTTGGCGAACACGTTGACCGGAACCTTCTAGGGGGTGGAGCGAGAAAATATTAAAAAAAACTATCTCACGTACACTTTCTATATCTACGTCACTGATAAGTATTTAGTAGCATTTCCCTACTAAATCAGTCAGTTCAGTATGCATTATGCAGTTTAATTCCAAGAAAAGAAAAGAATCTCCCGTTAAAAAGATGTCTAATTTGATTTTCAGTAAGAGGCGTAGACAGCCCAGTTTGTTTTGTTTTGTTTTTTTTTATTTGAGTCTCCAGGAATCCTTTCACGTCTGGACAATGACAACAGTTGCCAACATTATTTGAGCCATATCTACGATCAGTAATCGGTGAGAGGTTTCTGATATCACATCAAAACTCATGGTACATTATCGTGATATGCCCTTGATAAAATATTACTTTGGTGAACCGAATATAATTATGGTTTTCTCTCCATGGTGACTCCCTTCAAACAGACGAGTGTATAAAAGAAAATATTACCACATTACACAGACTACTTAGGGAACCTCACTTCGTACCAAATAAAAATAGACTAAACGAAAGGTAGAAAGCGTTGCAAATCTCTACCTTTACAAACGCTTTTCTTTTCTACTAAAAGCTACAAAAGCGGTATTATATGCCAGATTTACCTATCGACTTAGCGGTCTGAAGACTAGCGCTTGACAATCTAGGGGCCTGCAGCCAAGGTGTTTAATATTGTTGACACTGTCAGGGGCAATTCTTAAACATGCTGCCATAACACATTGTATATTCTTAGATGTAGAGTGGCCGGATTAATGAAATAGGCTATTCCAATTGAGAGGCCACTATAAACCCCCATTCACACGAGTAGAGGAAAAAATAGGTGTTAAATTAAACACTTTGATTAAAGCCGAGCATGATGATTTCTGAAGGGTTATTTAGAATCTACAATGTGTTATGACAGCATGTGTAAGAAAAGCCTAGAACAGTCATAAATATAAATCTTCTTGGCTAGATGTCCATGGATTTTTCATCTAAATCTCACACTGAGAAGACGTGAATAAAATTTTAAAATTTAAATTATTACAGAGCGCGTTAATTTCTGATTCTCTTCCTGAGATCTCCCTAACCGTTCTTATTACACCTTACTTCCCTAGATAGAGCCAAATGAATACCAACCATTGTTTTTAGAATTATTCTTTGCCAACACGGTAAATTTTAAGAACAGCCTTTGAAAATTTGGTGCTTCAACTAACTGTAATTTTGATGGTTACGAAACAAATAACACGATATTAAATATCTATACAGTCAGAATAATCTAAATCATTCATTAATTGCGATGGTATCTGCAATAATAAATGCATTAACAATACTTATTCGTTTTCTAAATACACATAATTATATGAACATCACATTTCTTGTGCTACATGTCGATTACGTGTTTTTAACGCTGAATTACATAATACAAAGTGCGGCTGGTATTTGAGGGAAAAAGATTTAAGATTAATACTGTTTCCCACTAACTTTTAGTGCTTTTATTTTTCAGAAATCAAGAAAGACAAACCCTATTATAACATATGAAATGAAAAGGCATGATGTGATTGTGGCATTAAAGGCTGATCATAGCGATTTGGATATTGCACGTTTCCTCACAGTTGCAAGATCGTTTGTCCACAAGATACGAAGAGACTTAGAAGACGCTGACCGTTCCGCAATGTCTGTATTAAAACGAAGACATTCTGCACGTTCTGAGAAAGTGAGAACATTCGAATTTTTTCAGGAAGTCAAGCAGACAATTAATGAAAACCGAGGTCAATCAATGAGGTCAATTGCCAAAAAGCTGCATGTGTCTGAAAAAAAAACATTTTTTCCACATGGTCTTAGATTAAATGCTGCTTCTTACATTGAGGTTCAAGAGACAGTTGTCAATCCCTTGTTGGACAACATATCCAACGGCAGGCTTTACATATTTGAGCAAGATTCGGCTCCATCCCACAAAGCGCTACGAACACAAGAATGGATGGCTGACCATTTGTACGACCACATCACACGAAGCTTTTGGCCTCCTAACACTCCAGATCTCAATCCACAAGACTATTATGTGTAGAGCTTTGTTAAGAAAGAGATTAATAAACAGCCTCATAACACCAAAGATTCTCTTCAAGCTGCAATAGTTCGAGTAATGTCTGACATAAATAAGGACCAATTCATCAGAACTTGCAGCCGATTTTGACATCGTGTAGAGGCAAATTGATGCTAGTAGTAGTTTTATTGAATAAAATTAAATAATAGTTAGCTAAATTTCATGTTTACTTGTTTCTAATCAAATATAATTATATTCATATGTTCCGCAATGTTTTTACTAATCCATAAAATCTGTCCTCAAATAGCAGCCGCACTCTGTATATTATGTGTACTTGTATTTGTATCTTAAGAATCATTTGAAAGTGCAAACATATCCGAAGAGAAAAAAAGGTGAAATAAGAATAAAAAACAAGGTCGCCATTCTTTTCTGTAGAGCAGACAGTAATTATGTTTGCGTGTACAACCGTTTCTCTCTTAGTCGTGTTTATTTCGGTTTGCAGATTACATGCTAATTTCTATTCTAGAAGGAAAAAACCAAAAAACTACGTTTCAGGGCAAAATGTATTTATTTACGAAAAACTAAAAATAATACCATAACTCGTATTTTTCAAATAGTTTTTAAAACGCCTATTATTTCCTTAATTTAAAATTACCGGCTAATTATGTGAATATAAAATCCGTACAACCATATTATTATTACATGAAGCACATTCTGTGAATTATATTTGCATTTTTCCACATTTTAATATATCGTCAGGAAACAAATGACGTCAAAAAGAATAATCGAGTCGATAAGGGAAAAGAATATTTAAATGAATTTGTGGATTTTCGGTTGGTGATGAATTCTAAAAAGTTTTACAATGGATTGCGTGCTGAATATCTGTGGTAAAAATGATCTGACATTGGACAGTGAAAAATAAAAAATTATTAAATCAGAAAAAAGAGCACGTATTTCAAATTCAAAATATTCGTTCGAGTTGGGCTTTGTTTCTTCGAAAATAGATTAGACCCACATCTTTGGAATAATGCAAAATTGACAGTAAAATAGGTCACAATGGAATGTGTGATTCAAAGTAACCATGTATAGTTTACTGATATTTTATCTGTACGTTTCAGAACATCTTACTCAAGCAATTTATTCCCGTTTTTAAAAGTAGAACAAATTAAATGCAGATATATACGTGTACCATTAGTTCATGATTAGAATATTGCTGCTGCATATGTTTTGGTGCTCCTCTATATATTTAGAGATACTAGAGAAAATGGAATGTCATTGGTCCATACCTGACATACAGGCTTCAGTCACTTCCCTACAGCCCTAACGTAGATACCATATGGCTTTTCTATAAATACATTCATGGGTAATTGTTCTGAAGAAATTCCCTCTATGATACTGTCATGGCTCCTTACCTATAACTACAGAATGATCTCTTCCTAACATTATGTATACTACGCCTCTCAAGAGAGAGGGACGAATCGAGTCGAGCCGATAGTAGTTCACTCCAAACCAGACTGACAGTCATTCTAACATCTTCCACATCTTGTATTATTATTTCGTGTAATATCCCTTAGATATTTCTACTCTTGTGTTCGTTTTGTTCTTCTTTGCTCCTAACCTGGACCAAAACAGATAACTAGACATTATGAATTCAAGTTCAGTACTACATTGGCGGCCAGGTCTCAGCCATTAGTAGTTGAAATGACAAAATGTAACCGTAATTTCTATGCTAAGAGTTTCTTTTCTTGAAATTATCACTTGGACAACTCTCTACTGGCTTCTATCTTTCCAGCCAAATTTGATCTTCAAAAACTTAAATCCAATGCCAGTCGTTACCTTCAGTATTCTAGTTCCTCGAGGACACATGGCAAAGTGGATAAAGTTGTTATTTAGATCTAGTAACAGGAGCCAAAGAGCATGAGTTCAATACCTGGTTAAGGCGGTGGAGAAATTGGAGATGAGAATTAGGAGACAAAGGATAACAGACATCCGTTAGACATGGCACGTGGAACTAGAACAGTCTACCACAGTGAGCAAAATAAAGTGTTCAGTTCAATAGTCCAGCCACCTGAAGAGGGCTGGAGTGTACAACGGCCGAAACGTTGTAATAAACATGGCAACAAAGATGTTGACAATAGTCCGAATAATGTCAATAGTGTACATAATACTTTATCTCAGAAATATAGGCACATTACTTTGCATTTCGTACAAATAATAACAAAAATTCATGTAACAAAATAATTCATTTACATTTTCTTTATTTTCTACTTTCTTCAAGGGAACAAATTTTGTCAACTTAAAAGAAACATATATTATATTTATATCTATCTATCTCGCTCTATGTTTCTCTCTCTCCCTCTCAATCTCTCTCCCTCTCTCTCTCTCTCTCTCTCTATATATATATATATATATATATATATATATATACATTTTATGTTTATACATTGTTTTTATAGACACCAAAAAATTTAAGTAAATGCTCTGTTTATAATAATATTTACTTAAATATTTGTATCCATAAAAAGAATGTATAAACATAAAATATCTTAAAATAATTGTCGGACTTTGTCCATTTCATAATGTGTGACGTTATATATATATATACATATATATATATATATATATATATATATATATATATATATATGTTACATATATATATATGTTACATATATATATATATATATATATATATATATATATATATATATATATATGTGTGTGCGTGCGCGTGTGTGTCTATAGTAGAATGTGATTTTACACTTCTGCCATGATCACACCATACAAACACACGCGCACTCACACACACACGCACACACACACACACGCGCACAGATTCATTAATCTAAACGTGCGATATCTAATAAATGCGTTAGATAAGTACAAGCCCAAGCCATTATTCTCTTTACTTGGTTATTATCGAAATATCTGGACTTATCAGAAGAGAATATTACATTTATTTGTTTAACGTTATTTTGCGGTAGATTTCTAATGCAATTACATGTATATAAATCAATATTTTAACACTTAAATGTGCATCATTATCCTGAAATCTATTTGAACGTACTATATAAAAATAGATAAAAAAATATTCTGTTATGTACTAACAATGGAGCGTTAAATTCGATTTAGTTATTTTTTATACTTAATATGCTGTTTCTTTTATGCAGTTTATAATTCGCTGCTTTCTTCTGTCCTTCTGTACCTTCAATATAAGCAATGAGTGTATAATTCCTAAAGCCATTTTGCCATTTTGTGCCCTAGAATTGTCAACAGTCTTTCTTATCCGAAGTATAAATGTATTTTTGTTTCCATTTTAATTGAAACATTCGTCGTTTCTGAAATCTCCTTTCCATTGTATTTCCAGCATCCTTCTGTAATCGGACTTTTTTTTTTGCCACTAGTCGCTTTTTCTGTGATGGGATTATCTATAGTTATAGAGAAATATCGATATTACATAAATCTTCAGTACTCTCTTTGTAGTATCTGCCGAAAATTTGTTTTCTTGCACATCGATGGATGGCATATTTTTATATTTCAATGAACTTTCAAATATAGATATTGTATATTGCCTCCACGCTTAAAACGCTTCCCAGATATTTAAATGTTTGTACTTGCCTGATGCTGATGTTACTAATTCGTAGTTTAGATTTTCGCTTGTCGTTTTGCAGATAATGTCTCTTCCTTCTTACATTTAATGGCTATTCATTTTTCTCACTTCTTTAACATAATTTGTAGGAATTCCTGTAATCTCTTTGCTGTGTCTGTTGTCAACACTGTGTGATCAGTAAAGATTGTGGCAGCCAATATAGGCAGGACATGAAATTATCTCAGGTGCAATCATAGATTCAGTTTTATTCAATAAATTCTGTTCATCTACACCCTTGTGTAAATAATTAAACAAAACGAACAATTCCGTTATTATTTACATTTTTTCGCATTTTTCCAATGATATATAATCCAGTGTATATGTCAGTACTACTTATGACCATTCCAAGTATTTTTCCTTGCATATTGATCACATATACTCGATTGAATTTAAATCAGGAGTATTTCTGATCCAGTCGAGAGTACTTTGATTTGTTCATTGGTAAGTCCTGCCAGTGCGTTCGTGCAGCGTTACAAATTCTGTACGCTTCCTTGGAGTAACGCCCATCATAGTCAATCTTCGTGGGACAACTAATCGGCAGTCGAGATAATGGTGTCTCTGTATGATGAAAATCTGATGCAATCACAGACGACGCAATATTTTCAAGGCCAAACAAATTTCACCATACACCCCGAAAATAGATTCCTATTAGAGCATACCACTGACAATGACCTAATCCGAGGATGAACTAGAAATGGATTACACCCTGTCACTTCAGTGTATCTAAAACTGAGCGTATGACGAAAGAAAGAAAAATAAAGCGATTGTTTCAGTTAATTTGCATTTCTATGTACTATGGTACTTCATGAATCTGGTGATTATACGTCTACACTGTAACATGCCATTTGTAGCACTTATTAATTTTTGTCTTTTTTGTTATCTCAGTTAGCCCATGTTCCTCCAATCCTCGCGATGTAGGTTCGACATTTTTCCTATATTTCAAAATATCCCGTAAAATTTATGTTGTCGATAATCCAATCTTCAATAATCAATCCTAGTAGTACTTCGAGTTTTCTTACTATCACATCACTGGATAGATTTAATAAGTCATTTTAGAAGGTACATCATTGTCTTACACTCCTTTCTATTTTTATATATTTACTGAATTCGTTTTCTATCAAAATGTAGACGTTTTTTGAGTTTATTTTTTTAGTATATGTTCTGTATTATTTTAATATCCTTCGCAAATATGTCTATTCCAATAGACATTTGTGACGAAATTAATCCAAGACTTTTGCCTAATCTACAAAACGCAGATCGACAGGTATTCTGCGCCTGATATCATTCGGAGAAAAAATATCGCATTCTTATTCCTGTCTCTTTAATAGTCTCGCAGTGTTCTTGTCATTTTTCCTGTTTTATTTTGCTGCGCGCTCTGTACATTAGCATGTGGGTGATATGTGTTGTTATTTGGCTGACTGTTCAATGGAGTTTGCATTCCTTTATAACTGGTTTCTTAGGCAGTACTATGCAAATTTATCTCCATTGGTCTCCCAACTGTTTTATATCCCATTTATCAGCTTTGTAATTTGTCATTATCGAAATCATATAAAGCTGCCAGCATCTCTATTATAATTCTGTCTCACCCTGCTGCTTTGTTTATGATCAATCGGACCGATGCTGTTCCAATTCAGATTTTCATATTTCCTCTCTTTGATATTTATGTCTATTTCCCAGTGTCCTTATTCGCCGTATATTTATCCGATATATTCGTTTCATTTGTTAAGTATTTTTATTTCTATACTATCAATGTCCCTTCCTGATGGGAATGTCTTTTGTTGGGTTAAATCTATTATTTTATGCACATCTGCTTTTTGTAAGATAAGTCACTTTTCCTATTTCTACTTATTTTAGTCATATATTTCCTCTTTAATCCGCCTGCGATTGTTACTAATTTCTTTGTGCACCGTATATTCTGTACTGTATATTGACATTGTTTTTAGGTCTTTTTCATCATGTCGACAATTTCATCAGTTATCTATTCCTTAAGTGAACAGAGATCTCAAATGTTAATGTTACTTAAACTTCATTTAATTTGTCCCACACTCATTTGTCGATTTTTTTATCGATAGCTATGTAGTCGAAAAGTTTTTATATGTATTTCTCCCCCTGGGCTTCTTTCTACATGATCGAATAATGGGCATGTGGCCGAGTTGTTAGAACGTTCGCATTCTGACAATGAGATCTGGGTTCGAATCTCACCATAATCGATATGTCAGTAAAGTGACTTGCTCGTGTTATCGGGCTGGAAGGTTCGGTCAGTGTGCGGCATCTTTGGATAGTACCTGAATAAAATAACACGGGTTGACCCAAGCCTTGCCATGGAAATGGCTAGACGAAACCCTAAGTTGTCGTCGTAAGCTGTGCTAGCACGAAGTCACATACCGTGGCCGAGCGAGCTAGATTTGTTCAAGTTGATCACGCTAGATAATACGCTCTTTCCCAGAAACTGTAACTTACGTCTGCTCAATATAGTTGTAGCATAAAGGATAGGTGGGCTCTGTGGATGTTGGACAGACATAAATGCGCTTGAGTAAGTGTCGTCAATAGGGATTGACTACCCACCCTAGTAGACAGGTATTTTCGAATGGCCATCTATACTACTATTATACTTGAAACAAGTTGTTCATTCGTAGGTAATCATTCTTCATTCACCACATTACCTATTTCTCTCCACATCCATTACGAATTTCTAGTCCAAATTTGCCTGAGATTTCACCATTTTCTCACTTGCCAATTTGCTCTCCAGTTCTGCTATTATAATTTCTTGAGATTTGGATTGAGTCTAGGCATTGTCATTACAATGCGACTTTTCAATTATTTCTTCCGTAATTTGTGCTCTCGGTGTGTATACAACTATGATGGATATATTGAAATGTTTTCCATTCAGTTTCACGAGAAAACTTCTTTCAGAAAGATGACAGTATTGATCTAATATCAGGTATACACCTCATTCATATTTCTCTCCGCCTACATATATTATATATTATTATGTATTAGTCTTGTGTCCATAGTTACTGTACATTCTGCTTGATTTCGCCACACACATGATTTATTAACTTCTGCAATTTGTTAGATATTATAATGCAAGAAAATAGTTGCTCAGGAAAATGTCTATTAAAAACAAATTCGCATTGAATATTTTTACATATTTACATGTGTGAATATATAATGTGGATATCAGTTTATCGTTTCTGTTTTTCTTATAATAATTTAATATATCCATTTTCTATTTAGTGTGAAATGTTACTACGAAACGCCATATATTATTAATAAATATAATTATTATCAATGCATACGTGTTAAGTAGACAACATTTTTTCCGAAATATACAACTTAATGTCTACTAGCCTAAGGATACACAATAATATCAAAGATAATCTAGATGACAACCTCAACTTTTATAATTCGTTTATGTATGATTTGTATTGCTATATATACAATTTTCATGACCAAGACACTTAGACAAATATTGTCATTCATAGATTTCGTTGCCATTATTAGTTAATTTTAATGAATTATTTCACGGAAAATACTAGGTGCAATTAAAACATTATTAAAATAAAGATGCATATACATTTCATGTAGAATCAATTAAGAATATATTAAATGTAAAGGACTGTTATGGAAGATCAATTATACAAATATGTTGATAGAAAACATCCCATAAGTCCCGCTTTAATTATCCAATGTCTAATTACATACTAGTGTATACAGGAGTTGTCTAACATATAATCACGGGTCTAATTTTGTTACGCCAGTATGTGAATCTCTGCTTTCCATGTAATAAATATATTTTATCCGAAGATGCGTGCAAGGACACAGTGAATCATCCAGATAATTATTGGGTCTAATTAGAAACCACATTTTAGTTCTGATTCCTTGTTGTGTAAAAGAGTATTCTTGCGTTTTATTAGGTTGGTGCAAAAATAATTACGTTTTCTCACATAGTAACATATGTTAGAAAACGTCATTATTTTTGCACCAACCTAATAGATATTTGTATTTTGTTAGAGAATTCAGTTTAATTTTACCCAAAAGTATGATTAATTGAACGAGATTAGTAAAGTTGTTTTGAAAGATGTATACCTGATTAATTAGAATGGGCTCATTCTAGTTTTTAGTTTTGATATATCAAGTAAAATTCCTGTTGGATGTAAACCTTTTTGATACCTATAATAAAAGTTTACAACTAAACTAGGGAGGCTATAATTTTGATTAGAATATTTTGTAACAAAATGTCTTAAGCAGATTGTCTAAATAAACCTGCCCAGTATCTATTTTAAGGAGATTGTTGAACATTCACTGCCATATAGAATGACATATTGGCAAGGAATACATATCTTTTTTTATTATTTCTAAGGAAATTTCCTTGTGTATTAATATTCACATATAGTTTTAAGGATTCCATTCCCTATTTCCATTAACCATTGTATTTAGTTGTCATATATTCTGGCGTTTTTGGACTCACTTTCTAGATGATTAAATTTTATACCTGATTGTTTTCCGTGTCTCTGTTTTGTAGATCACAACTTAAGATGTTTAGTTTCCTGATAATTATATATTATCCCATTTTAGAATTAATGTTAAAATATTTGTTTCTCTTTTATTTTACAACATCCAGAAATGTATCGGGGAAATATAGCGTAATTTAAAGAAAGGAAAATGAAATGAAATTAATCAAACACGCTTCACTGTATGACATCGTGAACTTCAAGATCTTAATATTGATATGAAAAATTAATTTTTATTAAAAAGTAAAACTAAAGATAATTCACTAAAACGAAAATGCATTGAAGGTGCCATGACCTATGAAACTCAGTTGCATTTGGGCAGAGTTCGCTCAATTACAACTGAATAAAATTATACTGAGTGGTACTCAGCCCTGGCGAACAGCAAATCGTAGCGGCGCCCTCTTATTGCACAAGAGATAGTAATCTGTGCTGGCGCCGAGGCCAGAGCAACCGACGGTTTCGAGGTCTGAGGACAGTTTTTGTTCCGAACTGGTTGCAAGCGCGCGTGTCCCCACCCGGCAAAAACTGACCTTGTGTCACAACTCGTATTAGTTGGAGGGGACAGAGGAAATAACCAGTCAGTATACGACAGGATTAGTCACCATATGACTTGTTCGTACTTTTCTGTAGGATAAATTATGTGATACGAAACATCTATATGTAGCTATATATATATATATATATATATATATATATATATAACGTTGGTACAAAAATAATGAAGTAATAATGTCGTTTATTGACGTATTTTTAACGTCAAAAAACGACATAATTACGTCATTGTTTTTGCACCAACCTAATATATATTAGTTTGGAGCAAAAATAATGTCTTTCTCACATGCTCTCACATCATATGTTTCTCACATATGTTACTATGTGAGAAAACGACATTATTTTTTAACCAACCTAATATATATATATATATATATATATATATATATATATATATATATATATATATATGTATATAATCTGTTGAAATGAAAAAAATATAATATTTGGGCCTGAATCTAATTTTAAATATCGATATAGCTACATTTTTTTATATAAATCCAACGTTTATAAAGCTAACGTTATTCTCAATCTGTCATGTCAGTATAAATTTGGTTGAAATAAAAAAATTAAATGACACATTATCTAGAGAAATATTTCAGTTTCCCAAGTTGCTTTAACGGTTTGCCATATATTAATCTGCATATTGAGATAGCATTAATTTCTCCAAAGCGTCCTCATGAATAGAATGCAGACGGAATGTGTACTTATCCTTTTAATCAGGTTTTGATAGAGTAACCTGTTGAAAGATGAATATCCATAGATAGCAAGATATTTGCATTATCATCATTCTTAACTAGTTCTCTAATAAATGTGGCCAAACAGCTCAGGAACATATCTGATAACATAATGAGAATAGCTGAAAATCCAGCACTTCGTAGCTTTTAAATAAGAATAATTACTACTCAAAACTTTACTAACAATATTCACTAAATTTAAACAAAATTTAAATAACATTTCCAAAATTTTGTATAACCACATCCAGAACAACTTATCTTCAATAATTCCAAGATTAAATATATTGACGTCCTGAATGTTTAATTTTCGTATCGACCGTGCATTAATATGTATTTATTCTTAACCACAGCAATTGAACTCAAAACGTCATATAAAATGCCTTTCAGTAGATTTTATTAGTATTCAGGACAGTATAATCCTGCATTCATAAACGCCATTCAAATATATTTCCGTCCTAAACAGCAGTCTTCAAAACAAAAGAATGAGTTAAAGACATCTTTCTTGCTTATATACTTTTAGGTATGATATACGTTCTTGTTCCATGGTGAAAATTCCGTTTCAGAAATTCAACGGCTTCAAATTTACCTGTCCAAGTCGTTTCTTTGACAGAGCATACGTTATTTATTTCGTAAAATATATAAACGCACTTGACAGATGTAATAATTACGCAGTGTTAAGACTTATTATTTAAGGTAAAACTCAAGAATATATCACACGTTTCTTTGATAATTCTCATATAAGAAAATTAATAATTGTAAACGAATATATTTTCTTCTGATATTTATCGGGATGACGTTAACTTACTTTCTAAAATATATGTTTATTCAGATATGAATCAAATCAAATACATTTCCCACACGAGGGAACATGACATTGTACTATATTTTGTATGTTAGTGTGAATACGGATTTTGACCCTATTCTAGGGAGCATGATGAAAAAAAACACGAGGTTTTTTTTTTCTCTTCGCGTCCGTGCAATAACATATAATTTAAATGTATCATGCTGTGAAGAGCATGAACTGCCTACAAGCCTATTCTTCTCTGGTACATAATTGAAACTATATTTAAAAGCATAAATTGTTAATACACTAATCGGTAAATCATGTTGTTTGAATAACTTCCCCTACTTGTAATTCAAGCTTTGTCTTCATATCGTTCTTCCGCCAAGGCTCAGAATAGTGCTATTTACTTCTTTTTCTTGGCTATCACACTTCAACAAATATCACATTCGAATTGAAGTCGTTATAGTTTGAGGTATAATAAGATAGTGACGGATAGAAAGGGCGGAGAGAGGAGAATTTTTTACCCAAATAAAACTTGCCATTCCTGTATTATAATTTATTTGCGAGTGTGCTATGACTTCCGATGTTTTGGATCCCTAAAGAATATTTAACGACTGGTTCCATTCTTTATGATGCTCCTCTCGTTATAGTAGTTTTTCTTTCTGTATTTTACATGTATCTTCAAACGCACAAGAGAAAGTCAATGAAATCTCCGTAAACAAATAGGGCACATGAAATGAATATCAAATTAGATATGAATTAAACCCCAAATATGAGACACGGTGTCTTCTGGATATATATATATATATATATATATATATATATATATATATATATATATATATATATATATATGTATGCATATCACTTTTTAATCAAACACATGTAGTTGACGATAAAGTTACTGACTTCAAACATATCTGTATTATAACATAACATATAATCATATAATCATTATCAATGTCTATTTATTAATATATTTTCATTTTATTTATTTAAATATTTCCTGTCCCATCTGCAGTTAAAAGCGAGATATAATTTATATGCTTTTAGACTAAATTAGTTCCGGACCAAAATGAAACTTTTAATTAATAATTTACTTTATTCATACGCTTCTTAAATTGCAGATTTATACGATCAAGTCTTTCATTTGAGGCGCGCAAATAGGTCGTCTCGTTTAAACCTTGTCTTGAAATAGGCTTTGTGTCGCCGCCTTTGTCGTTCTGTTTGTTAATCTTTTTCCTCTGAGAGATATGGTAATTTCACGGTTATATGAAACATAAAATTTAAACTTGAAAATATATTGAGCAAAATGCGACTTATATATCATACGAATAATCACTGAAACATAGACTCCATTGGATATCTAAAAATATAATGAGAACATATTAATTAAAAGGTTCATTGGCCGTTATTTTAGTTGTGGACTCATTTACTTCCATTTTTTTTAATGTTAATAAATTATTTAAAGACTTTAATTTTAAGATATTAATTTTAAAGCATCTCAGTATCAGAACTTATTAACAATTGCTGTGACTATTAAAGACACGAGTATACTTTTCTGTAATATTAATTCATTAAAACATTAATTGAAATAGCGCCAATAATTCAAAGTATAATTTTAAGGGTTATCTTATTTGTTATATCTAGTATCTTATTACACTCTTTTCTGTGTGTATTATAAATTCTTCTTTTTCCCAATAACTAACGGACACGCTTCCTCAGCGTAAAGTCCGGAGTGTCCGCCACATAATATATCACTGTCAAATTATTTCAAGGCCTGGAAGATAAATCATCGCAACGGAAAATAGTGAACCCTCAGAGTAGTCCATTACTTATCCAAACTTATACTGGCCAGATCCACAAGTATGGGACACTTAACGCGCATTTAACCTCCTACTTTTAATCGCCAAATGGATTAGCTCACTAGATCATACTCAAAGCATAGAAGACCCTGAACCATGTAGACTTATACGAGCAACAGAATTTTAGATGTTAACTTTTCGGTGTTCTTCGTAGATTGATGTAGAAAATTCTCGTTACCAAAAATGAGTCCCTAGTTGAAATAACACGGCCGTTGAATGGTGCGTTGAATAAATCATTCTTGTTCGGTCATGTGCTTCACCAGAGAGACGAAGTGTCTGTTAAGTGATTTCGGAAATGTAGAAAGCGAAATTTGTGAAACAGGATTCTTCCCTGTAGAACTTATCGAAGTAATCTATCTACCTGACAAAAGAAGTGTTCCTTTACAGAACTTGGAGCCCCCCTTTCTGCTCGCTTAATGAAGAAAAACGGCATGATCTCACGTCACATTTGTCCCAGATCAAAACAATTTTACCGACATCGACTGCCGATATGAATGTCACCACAAACACTTTGAACTTTAATGCCTAATGAAACGGTTAGGTCTTTATTCCCAATGTGCTTCATAGTATATCGCTCTAAAGGTTAAAGTAACGAAAAATATACTGATTAAAAAACTGCAATGAATACTTTCCTGTAGTTCGTCGTTTTTTAATGATTATAACGGTTTCTTTCTTCAGTCATGCTCTTATTTATTAGCGGAAGAAACGTCGACGTGGTGCAATGGTTAGCAAGTTGGCTCCATAGAACAATGGCGTTTGAGTAGTGAATTCGTTCCTCACTGGGTGCCGCATATTCGGTCTTGTATCACATCCAGACTATTCTTAGAAGATCATGTATGACCTGAAAGAATTTTTTTTTCCATTTCGACTGTTTACTATAGAATATTAGGGATTATCCTCGTTTGGAAATGTGATACATTTAACAATGGGTTGATCGTTGACAATAATAAAGATTTATCTGTAAAAGGCATTTTTAGAAATCGATAGTTTGTCTGCAACTTTCGAAATCAAAAGTGTGTTTTACTGTTCATTTTTCTTTGTCTAGTTTACATGCAAAAGAAGTATTGACTTTTCTTAGTTAAAAACCACCTCTTCGAAAATCATCAATCTTAGTTTCCTTTGTGAGGTATAGCCGAAGAGATAGATATGGGGTGAAAATCGATACGAATGACGACACTAACCGTTCGTTTCCTGATTGGAAGATACGTTCATTAGTCATTTTGTCTGACAAAAAGTCATCCCAGAAAGACTGGTCAGGACTTTTAAGTTAAACTCTACACATACCTGTTCTGCTACACCGATTTTTTTTTGTTTTTTTTTCAGTTGGAAACATGTCTTGAAGGCTAAAGTTCGTTAATGATTAACCTTGACAGATTGACTTTTGAGAACGGTTTAGTTTTCAGAGTTTCAACATGGAAAGTTTTCTCTTTATTTATTTTTTCGCACAGTACTATTTTCAGGCGACAAATGATACATATGCTATTTATGAGAGCAAACGTAGCGGTGGGGAATAAAGCTGATTTGTTTGTAGACAATACAAACAACAGGAAATTTGTAAAATACATTTTTTTTCTTCTTTCCTACCAACAAAACCTATTATCTTACTAGCTGTAGAAAATATTGTGCCACCAAGAAGTCTGGAGTCCATTTGTTTAATATGTTTTTCAGAGGTCACTTTGTATTATACACCAACGACAAGCGTCTTTGTAAACTTTCCTTGAGTATATCTCATACCATTATCAGATGGTTCTCGTTGACCTTGTACAGAAGATGACAAGATAAAAATAGAAAAACTGGAAATATGTTATCTACAATTGTTTCTTTCATTATCAATTATTTTCATTATGTTCTGGGATTTATCAAGTTACTAGGTCAAGCAAATACACGACAGGTTTGTGTGATGAAAAGGTTAATCTAATGATATCGCTATGCCGGTTTAGAAAATAATATGTAGAGTTTAAATATGAACAAGAGATACATTATTTACATTATTCAGACTATTGACCTCATCCTTTTCGCCATATTTATTACAACGTTGTAAGCTCCGGCCTTCTTCAGGTTCAATAATGTCGAAATTAACCCTTTATTTCGCTCACTGGGGTAGACTGTTCTAGTTCCACGTGCCATGTATAATGGATGTCAGTTATCAGTTAACTCCTGTTAATTTCCCTCTGAATGATCTCCACTGCCTTAACGTGGTACTGAACTCACACTCTTTGGGTCCTGTCACTGGATATGACCAACAGTTTTATCCACTGTGCCATGTGTCCTTAATTCTCTGATATTTAAAATAACATCTATAATTCGTCCAGACTGCGTGTTCGTTTGTACGGCCCCGTACGTTCTAATCTGTCATCTTTGTGTGACGCTCCCATTATCTCGCTGGGTTGAATATTTGTATAACTGGGTATAATACGGTTTTAACAATGCTTGCAAAAAGGCTTCACCTTATACGTTCCAACCTCCAGAGTCCTATCCGTCAAAAGAGACATCCCTGAAGGTTCACTCCTGATGCCAACCATCTTTATGATCTATATAGATGATCTCCATAAGAATATACTCATGTCATTTATAAACATCTATGCTGATTTTACGACTATATACAGGCACACCTCTATCGCTTTCGGTGGTCATGGTTTGGCGACTGATCTCTCTTGCGATCTTGCACAAACTTACCAGTTGGGCAGAAACTGGCTGTTTGCATTTAATGCACCGAAGACCATGCTGGTTACACAATGAACGGATGTTCTCTCGGTGAAACACCTTTCCTTGAAAAACTTTTATGCCTCAAATATACAACCGATCCCAAGTGTTACTCGTATATACGAGACAATGCTTAAAATGCAGGTAAAATGGTGAGCTCTTTCTACTGCTCTAGTAAGTGCCTCACTGCACCTGCTATCCTCTAACTTTACAAGAGCCAGATCAGGTCAGTAATGGAGTACTGCTTTCATGTTTGGGCGGGAGCTGCCAAGAACTGACTCTCCAGGCTCCTTGAGTCTCCTAGAGTCCTTGTGTGTGTTGAATAGTTCTCTAACTTCCAACATCTCTCCTGTAGGCGGGATGTGTAAAACATTTCAGTGCTCTGCTGCTACTTACAGAAAAAGTTCACATTCCCTGGTCCCGCCAATGCAAACCTTTACGGCAATAGTAGCAAACAACCCACATGCCCTCCGTATTAATCGTTGAGATATAAGTTTTACTCGAGGATCTTCACGCGAACCACTGCCATTTATAACCGACTCCCAACAGGATGTTTACTCGATCATTACAATCTTAACCTGCTTAAGGCTGAAGTTAACCTATGCCGAAAAATGGCCTACTGGTGTAGTCCTGTACCTCGAGTGGCCCCCTAGCGTTGTAGTGTCAACCTTACTATAAAGAAATAATGACGTCAACCATGAACTTGTTTTAAATAACATTTCACCGAGCGAAATTTATGTTCGACAGTAATCTAGAATGTCATATATGCTACATTATAAAATTAGATACATATGAAGTTAGAAGAATTTACGAAAATTTGACAGAAATTCACTAGTTGATCACCTTAATGAATTGATACATATAATCTGTTTTGAGCGCATCTCTTAAGCATAAATCACAGGAAATTATTTGTTCATCTAAGAGGGAAACGTAACAATTGAGTGGCCAGACAATTTGATCCACAATTTGAATGTCCCATATTGCAGTAAAAAATAATACCTATCACCATAATTATAAAATCTGATAGAACAGAAAATAATTTAAATGGGATAAAAAATGATAGGGGATTTGAAAAGAATTTGAATTAATATTGACAAAATTCACTTTACAAAGAGGTAATTGTAACTATTCCTATATATTTTTTGTGTGTGCGTTCTCTTAATTTCTGATAGAAAACAATAATCTTTGAAGTTATCAATAACATTTTTGCGTGATTTTTTGTCTAAAACCATAAAAGTTTATATTCAGTGGATGCAGCGTGCAACCTAATGTACAATGGCCAAATGTTTCTGAATATTTATATTATTTAGATCCAGAATTACTACTACTACTACTACTACTACTAATAATAATAATAATAATAATAATAATAATAATAATAATAATAATTATTATTATTATTATTATTATTATTATTATTATTATTATTATTAGATAAGGACTTGATATCTGGCAATAAATGCAAGGTGACAATCCGCGGATTTAGTTACAATTCCATTTCCTCTGACTTTATCTAGTTATTACCATCCAGACATTTGAAATATTTCCAAAAGGCTTGCTTTCTGAAAAAGTTCTACTGGAAAAAAATATTCATTTAAACTTACATCTGTCAGTCAAAGCACTGAGATTCATTGAAACTTTTTTTAGAATGGTGACCTTGTTCATCTTCAAAAGCTTTGTGTGTTTAAACTTGAGTTGATCTCTTGCTCTTTTTGTTCTACTCATGTATTAAAAGGACACAACAGACAAAAGATTAATTCATTTTTTCTATTTTCATTTCCATCAATATGTCCGATTTGTTTTATCTGTGTGTTCCTATATGTTTCTACTGAAAACTCCCAGAACCTCCTGCATATTTTATGAGGTTAATGATTTTGTTGAATTAAAAATACCTCCACATTTTTTAATCATTCTGACACTCATTCACAATGTGGGAAACAGTTTCATCAAATGTACTACCTGCCATGTTAAATGCTTTCTAGATAAGATTCCCGATGTTGAGTGTAGTGATAGCTCAATCCTAAGATTCGATTATAGTGCTTTCACATTCCTTCCCCAATACACCATCTAAATCACATCGATTGTTATTGCCCATCATTAATAAAATTTCTTATACATCTATACACACGTATAATATAATATTACTGTACTCGATGTATTTGTAACCGAAGTTTATATCTTTTCAACCTATTAGTACAAGACTTTCTTTCCACAAGACTCACTTTGTAAGATAGAGTCAACTTATAAATGTTAAATATTTTATTTCCATCTTACGTTATATTTCCATCCGGAGTATTAATTTTTTTCACTATTTACATTTTTCGGACTATTGTCCTCATCTTTGTCGCCATATTTATTACAACGTTTTGGCCTTTCTATGCTCCTGCCTTCTTCAGGTGGTTGGAATGTCGAACTGAACCCTTTATTTAGATCGCTGGGGTAAACTGTTCTAGTTCCACGTGCCACGTGTTATAAGGTATGTCAGTTATTTCCTGTTAATTCACCTCTCCATTTTCTCCATTGCCTTAACCGGGTACTGAACTCACACTCTTTAGATCATCTCACTGGATCTAAGTAACGCCTTTATCCACTGTGCCATGTTTCTTTGACACGTGAAACTAGAACAGTCTACACCAGTGAGCGTATTAAAGTGTTCAGTTCGACATTCCAACCACCTGAAGAAGGCCGGAGCGTACACCAGTCGATACGTTTTAATAAATATGGCGAAAAAGATGAGGATAATAGTCCGAATAATGTTAATAGTGTGCATAATTCATCATCCCAGAAATATAGACGTATACTAATTTTATTATTTTCTATTACTATGATATTTTTTTATCAAAAATGATTTACGCACATTATTACTCTTTTTACATTTGAATACGAAATTAAATTATTTTTTTTTTATTTTTTAATTTAATTATTTTTTTTATTTCTTCGCTTTTCGGACTCAAGCATTTAAATGATTAAAATTGTTATTAGTTAATGCTAATATTTTAGGCACAATAATTAAATAAACAAGTATTAACACAAGATTTTGAATCATCAACACGAAAATGCGAATTAACGGTCGGATTCTATTTGCGCCTGAAGATTTCTGAAAGTGGATGAAACTCCAAATCGTGCTATCAACGTTGGATATTATGTATATTCCCTAATATTTAACTGTTCGATTTGTCTCATAACATTGAGAACTGTATTTATAATAATTCCGGAAGTAATATATTTATACGTATGTAACGTCAAAAGCAATATAGGTAGGATTTTCCTGAATTTTAATTAACAAACACTCATCATTCTCCATAACTAAAAAAGGATCTTCAACAGAATAGATGTACAAATAAGACATAGATAATTACATATCACAACATAATAATATATTAAGAAAGCTAAAAAAAAAACCACTAAAAGTTATAATATTAAATAACGGTGCAACTGCCATACGAACTTAACCTGTTCATTAAATGCGTATTATATGTATCAATCCATAATATACACAACTAATATTGATTCAGACGATGATGTCAGATATTACTTTGAATCCACCGAGAGTAGCTGGAAATTTCATTTATACTACCACATAATGACACTTAATTATATACATTGCATAAACTTCATATCTCTCTCAAAGTATGGCGATTAGAAAAGAAACACAAGAAACCAAACCTTACCCGGGAGATAATCACTAAAACTATGAAATACAATAGAAATAGAGATATGTAACTTGTATTTGTTGGAGAAGCTTATTATATTACAACACTGACATGACAATAATCTACTGGTCCGAATTAATGTCTGCATATGTACATACATCCAAGGACCTGATAAAACATATCGACCCCGATTAAAAGAGAATACAAAATAGATTATACGAAGAATATAATATGGAACGAATTTTAATATTCCTAGAACCTCTCATTGACTAAAATTCTTATACATCACTATAAAGCTATGATCTTATATTACTATACTCGATATATTTATAAAGTATGTTAATATAATTTCACCTAATAAGAACAAGACTGGTTTCCAAACACATTAATTAGATAGCTTCAACCTACGATTTTTTTTTTCATTTGCATCCAGGCGTAATATTTCAATCCGGTGTATTATTTTTTATTTGGTACGATATTTTTGTCAAACATAGAGTTACATCAATTGATATTTGGTTGACTTTTGTTTTCTTCTTAATCCAAATTTAAAATCAAATATTTTTTAATGTATTTAATTTTTTACTTCTTCGTCTTTTGAAATTATAAATTTAGATGATATAAATTATTATTAGTTAATTCTGCTATTTAAGCAGCAATAATTAATTAACAAGGTTCTAACACAACAATTTGACTCAACACTACGAGGAAGGGAATTAGCGATCAGACTTCTATGCACCTGAAGATTGCTGCAACTGAACTCCGACGTGTGATATTACGTATATTCATAAATACATACTTGCAGCACACTGATAACTGTAATTATAACACATGTGGAAGAAATATATTTGTATGTACATAATATTCTTCGTCCGTGGATGATTTTTTATCATTCGCACACACATACACCCTACACACACACACGAACGCATATATATATATATATATATATATATATATATATATATATATGTTTGTTCATGTATGCTTCTAACATGAATTTGTTAATTTGTTATAGGAAACTGATGAAAGAAATTCAAGACGGAATAATGATAATAATAATAATGATAATGTTTATTATAATCAGAGAGAAGCATGAAAAGAAAGAATTTCAAAAATGATTATTTTCTGATATTTCTCTCATGGAGAAATGAAGTTAGAGTTTTTGTAGGAAAACGTTTTATTTTGCTCATGTACTTTTTGCTTAAATATATATCATGAGTCGTTTTCTGCAACGATAACTATTATCAAGTGTTGTAGTCTGAAACTAGGTCCGTTTAGCATTCCTAAATTTGAAGACAAACAAGGAATGCGAATGGTTTTGTTAAAAAAGAATTTCAACTCAGATATACGGCGTTATTATAAGCATTTAAATAAAACGTTAAAAGATGTTGTCTGAGTTTACCAATAATGGGTTCCGTTTGATTGAAGCTTGAACATCAATGTTGTTGTTTTTCATAGTTCTTGTTTATCTGAGTTTCAATAATATATATTCATTCTATGTATTTGTTGCAATAAGTTTAATGAACCGTCACAACTCAGGGAGGATATCCCGCAATGTTTGAGTGTGATCTGCCGTAATAATACCATGGTGATAAAACGTTTACAAACTTTATATCAGTTTATTATATGTCACGTAGTCTTGGATATTGGGTGATTTGGGCAGTCTCGATGATATAATATTTGTTGGAGATATGGCAGCTGAAAACTTGCATTAAGTAGGGTTTCGCTTAATATATTATTAAATCTGGGGTCAGGTTTACGTATCTAAAAAAATTAGTAAGATATGATATAGATTCGGAGAGCTGTAATTAAAATAATACTTTTTTTTTCTTGGAACTTGCCTTATTTATTTTGTAAGTTGGAACAGTATCACAGTTGAGTTTGGAAAACTTAGTGATTGATTTTTCTATGTTTCAAGGGAATAATTTGTAGTGAGAAAGTGATTGATTAGCTGCCCTACTTCTTTTTTTCAATCCCTAGGGTCAGAAAAAATAGAACAATCAATCATTTTCTCAATAGACCGCCAAGGTAAAGCAACGCGTAAGAAAGCCCGTGAAATCTGGCGCGTGATTTCGTTGTTTTCGCTTTTATAACCATAAGAAATTTATCAAAGACAGCATCATTTTCGCACCATATATATATATATATATATATATATATGTCGGAGGACGCATATTTCGTATGAAAATTCCTCGGACATTCAGGCCGGTATATGTTTTTAATACTGTTTATTATAAACAGAACAATTACTTAAATATTTATATCTATAAAAAGAACGTATAAAAATTAAAAAATGTCTTAAAAATCATTATCGGACTTTGTCCATTTCATAATGTATAACGTCATTTTTGAATTTGGATACGCATCGAGCAGATATGAATGAGTGAGAGAAAATCATGCAGAATTGTGTTTATAAACAGTAAAATAGGCCAGGCTAACATTACGCTCCTCTGTGTTACAATCGGTTAAGGAATGTCAGGCTATATGACGGTTCCGTATAGGAAACAGTTTCGATTCCTGTCAGAGAACGAATATTTTCTATGAAAATTTCTCGGAGATTCAGGCAGGTAAATGTTATTAATACTGTTTATTAAAAACAGAGCATTTACTTATATATATATATATATATATATATATATATATATATATATATATATATATATATATATATATATATATATATATATATATATATATATATATATATATATATATATGCATGGAGGGAGGGATATCAGGTGATACTTGTAGGAAAGCACACAAAAAAACCTCGATGCGACCATACGTAAAACATCTACATTTATAAATATTCTTTCCGTTAATGGACAAATTTTGTTATGCGCGGTTATGAAGTATATACCTCATTTAAATTAAGTGAAACTTAAAATATTAATATATAAAGATTTAAAATACAATAGAAAAATCCATTGTATAAAATCACTTGCATGTATATATATGAATTTAATAATAAAAAGTTAGCATTTATCAACTTTCAAAACACTATGAACACTATGAACAAAAAAGGAATATGAATTTCTAAACTTTTCTCTTTGGTTTGTTACGTACCTTAAAAGCATGCGTCTTGATACCATAACTTCACGCAACAAAAAAAATGATCGCATTTCCAGGCTAATGACGTCTGGCACTAGTCTTTTCAGGTCATGTGACTGTTTATTATTCAATTGAATATTTAGAATTCAATTTATTTCCATTTTTGTTTCAGTCAAGGGAAGATAAATTTTAGTCTCTCGCTACAAACCTCATTACATTATAGCTAGAGTCTAATAGTATTGACACTGGTTGACTCTTTTCTAAGAAACTTTTCTATCGGCATTACTATGAATAGGTTTATTTTTATCTATGTTTTATCTATCCATTATTCTATCATCAGTATGAAGTCTCTTTTTTGCTTCTGCATGCCTATAAATCTTTTGTTGAAGGCATGCTTTTAATTTTTATGTTGGTATCATTGAATGTATCTCATTGTTTATTTTAATTACAAAATATTCGTCCGTTCTACGTAACACGAGGAAGGAACCAATGACAGCGGCTACGAAAGGCTTGTGAACTCTATTTATGTTTTAATCATACACATTCACATAACTTTAACTTTTCAGGAAATTAATGACGTGATTTTTTTACATAGCTGATCTGATGAACGTCAATATTTTTAGGTATGTTGTAACTTCTTACCAAACATCTGATTATCCATATTGTTTTTAGTGTCATCTACTATCAAATGAGGAATCATTATATACCTTCCAGAAGCTGTCAAGAAGGTTAAAGTATTGGAAATAATAAGTGGGTCATACCCATTTGTATTATTGGAAGGGTGTCAGCCATGATTACATTCTAAACAAAATGCTGTCTTAATTGCATATTCGATCGTTTCGTTCGTTTGAGTATGGTAACTATTCGTGCGAAATCTATAGAGGCCAACTGTTGAGGCTATCCTTGAAAACACTACTACGGATTTCCATGATCGGTTATCTCGAAAAGTTCAACGGACCAACGTGTGATCTACGCTTGAACGAATGCATGGGCCACAGGTTTTGCTGTTATATGTGGTAATGTTTCTGCTTGGATCTACTTATTTGTGCAGTCAATACATGTGAACACGTATCTGCAAAATGTATTATATATTTCATAACGTCACTTACTAAGAGGGAATGAACCAATTATATCCAAGTAAACAGCATTAAATCCATCAGTAGGCTACGCAATATGGTGAATATAAGATTTATTATATAACTGAATTTTGTTTTCTGGAGGTTTTGATATTCATTACACATTTCATTTATTGTCTTGTTCATATAAAGCCAAAAATCTCTGCTTTTTATAGTTTTACACGAGGTGTTCATTAATGGTGTGCTATTTCGTGAATCCTATCAAACATAGATTTTCGTAATTCAACAGGTATATATGGACTGGGATAACTATAGCATTTTCACAGATTATGGAACGACTATTATCAGCATGGTAATTGTATTTATTTTTGAAACTGGCAAGTATCACAGATCTACCATAACTGTTACGGGAGATCTCGACAAGCATTCAATTCTAACGCTTTATTTCCCTTTGTTGGCCTATATCTGATATATATTCTGTGAGAATTGCTATTTGCCGCTGCTATGTGTCTGATTTAGCAGGGTTTAGACTATGGAAAAGTTTTATGGTTACTTAATAATAAAATTTGTTTTCTTTCGATATATTTAAAATATGACTTAACTAAATTAGTTGCAAAATGTTGCTTATCGAAAGCCGAATACCTCTTTGAGTTTGAGTTATTTTTTTTAGAAAAGGAAGCTATTGTAATTAGTGCTCTTTCTGCTATTTGATTCAGGCCAGTTGCATAATTACTGCTATCAATAATGAACTGATATTTAGTACGTTTAGCTTGTTGATGATATAAAGACGGAAATGCACTGATTTTGCTTCCAATATATTTAAATATTTGCAATTCCAAGTCATTTAATATAACTTGTATTACTGCATATACACATTTTTTTTCTTGTAGTGGAATTACTATGCCCGTAATTTTTGGGATTAATTTTCAATAAAAAAAATAGTATTCCTAAGATACTACGAAGATAATGCACTAACATTATTTTTTGTTCTAATCCCGTGAGAGCTAATATTATAACGAATATATCGACTGATGTTACAGAAATTGTTGACTTTGCTATGTAGGATTTTTATAAAAATGTCAATGTCTATTATGCGTGCTGAAGAATTATCGCTGAAAATGAGAATATCGTCAATGTATTTAAATAAACAGTAAATATTTTAAAAAGTCTTGACCATGTGTCTTTGAAAAGAGGATGTTGCATTCTTTAGTCCAAATGGCATGTATTTGTATTCGTGGAATCCGAGAGGTGAAATACGGTGTTTTTTTTTTGTTTATATATATATATATATATATATATATATATATATATATATATATATATATATATATATATATATATATATATATATATATATATATATATTAGCTCCTAAATTAAATTTAATTCCAGTTGAGCACTCTAGGGCTGAGGTATGGGTTTGTAAACAGTGACTATTATAGCTATATAGCGAGACTCTTCGCGAGCCGAAATGGGTCACTGTCGGTCACTGGGCGTGTTTCCAAAAATAAATACGCTAAAAATCCGCCTTCACCCTGACCGTACGCCAGCAGCTTAGTGGTAGAACATCCGCCTGATACGAATTCAATCGGGTTTCGATCCTAGCTAGAGGCAACCGGATGTCTAGCCGCACTGATGAGCTGTGATACATCGAAACAGTCTGTCTGTGGATGACATTTTATATATATATATACCCAGTGCATTTTGATTTCATGTTATGAAGATACCGGTTTTGCAAAATCTTCTTTTGTTGACTACTTTATCAGAACCTGAATTAATATTCGAAATGGGGTATTTAAAGCTTTTTGCTATGCTTTTATTTAATATGAGATAATAACCGCAGCATCTGAAATTTCTATCTGGCTTTTTAAGCACCTATACGGGTCTGGCGCATTCATTAATTAGCCCGTAGTTGGTTTCGTTTAAAAACTGTTGACGTAACCATATGGAAAGATAGATAACATGGTACCAGTATCTATTATGAATGAATATTCTTTGTCACCAATGTTGCTGGTATCTGTATAAATGGTAGATTCGAATGGGGACGTCGTCATCTGCCCAATTAATTTTCCGCTTCGTTTGGCACTGGGATGTTGTATCAAGTATCTTTCTTAGTTCGATCATTTCTACCATTGTGTACATCATCAATGTGTACTCTACATATCTTTTGTAATTGTCCATTTTGGAAACGTTTCAGGCAGTAAGGTGTCTCTAAGATTTTAAAAGGGACTAATTGCCTCTCAATTTATATATAACAGTTTATTTTAGCAGCGCCTTGTATTAAAGGCATTAATTAATCCCCCGACTATACCAAGCTTTTCAGGATTAAATCATTCCGTGTTGATAACACAGGTGTAGTGGAAGTGAGTAATGCTTTTAAAATCATTATAACACTACGCCGATTCTTATTGCTAGTTGTTTTGCAATATGCAACATTTCCTCAAAGCTAATTGATGGGCGACTTTTAATAATGGATGTGAATATTAAATTATCTATCAATTCGGGTCTAGTTTCCTCATGTGTTTTATTTATATCTTTTTTAAATCGTCGTAGTTGTGAGTATCCAGTATGTTGCGAGAGATTTTCGCCACTATTTCCTGGGATAGTGACGCAGCAACATTATAGAATTTGGTGATTGGTGAAGTTTTATTTCTAAATAGCATTTAATAATTGTGAACGAATTGATAATGTTAGTTTGCATAAATTTAGGTATCTTAATTGTTATTTTTTGGACAGCTCACTCATGATGCTCTTGCTTTGTTGTTTGTTTGTTTTTATAATCTTTGTAATATATATATATATATATATATATATATATATTGGAATTCACTAGATATGTGTTCATGAAAATGAATTTTTTTTTGTGGTCCACAATTATGGTGGTTATGGAAATGTTCTTTCTTTTTTCTTCGTTGTGGTCACAAATATGTTGGTTGTTAAAATGTTTTTTGTTCGTCGTGTATCCCAAATATGATGACTAATAAACTGTGTTTATTTCTTTTTTTCTGTTTTTATTTTGCTGTTGTTCGTTGTGTTCACCAAATACGTTGTACGTGTATATAACACATCGACCTTATTTAAAGCGAATTAAACATAGGACAACAAATATATGAAATGTGCAAATGGAAGTTTTCGTATAAAAATAATTATTTACATATTTATCAGAAGAGAGCAATTGATCTATAAGCTGCAGAAATTATGTATTATTGTCATCAAACCAGTCTTGATGTTTCCGATGTGTTAGGCCGAGAACCTGCAAGGATGTAGAATATGTTGCGTCACACAGAGCCTTCCAAGATGATTCGATATCATTGGTAATGGTTACAGAATCAAGTGCAGCCTTAAGTTTGTCAGATATCTCAATTTTCGTTTCAGTCGATTTAAGATGCAGTACGTTAATGCGCTTGGGCACTCTAGATTTCATAATGCTTCGCTTTTGCAGATGCCGTGTATCTTTACTCCGAAGTAGAGAGTGATCTGACGGATAACATCTTGTGTGGAATGATCGCGTTATCTTAAAATCTGTTATGTTCCGTCTTTTGGTGATGACATAGTCTATCAGATGCCAGTCTTTCGAACGAGGATGCATCCACGTGGTCTTACAACAGCTGGGTTGCTGGTAGAAGGTATTAGTAATAATAAGGTCAAATTCCTTGCTGATAGTGAGAAGGTGTAATCCATTATAATTCACACGACCAATACAATGGTGACATAAAACATCCTTCCAAGAATGATTGCAAACACGGTCATTGAAGTCACCTGTAAGGATAAATGTATCCTGATGTTGGACTTTGGAGATGACATGCCGAGGGCGATTTTTAATATAATTTTTCTCTTCATCTAAACTACCTAAAGTTAGCGCGTAGTAGCTGAACATCGTCACACGGGTGTTGCACTCCAGGCAGACGTTTATTAATGCCATTATACGATCCGAAACACCTTTAGGTAAGGAAGGCAGTGAGCTAGCAAGGTCTGACGATGGCAAAACCAACACCATGGGGTGGCTCTTTCTCAGTCTTGTCACCTCATAAAAATACGTATCCATTTGTTTCTTCCCTAAGCTGAGAATTACCAGCCAGACGTATTTCACTAATGGCCGCTATGTCTTAAACTTGAGAGAAACAAGAGCTGTTTTACGCTCTGGTGTAGAACCATTGTCTTGGAGCGTGCGAACATTCCATGATCCCAAATAGGAATTTTTCTTATATTTATTTTGAACTTTCATGATGTTTTTGACTGATTTATTGGATAACCAGAAAGCTGCAGCGGGATGCCATGTCTCTGTGTGAAAAAGCAATGTTTAGGGCTCCTCTCCTCGCCGGCTCCCCATACTAGGGATAGCAGTGAAAATCCTAAATAGGGATGCTTTGTCACCGATGGAGGACACGGGTATCATTATTGTTCATGGGTTTGTGAAAGAACGGATATCAGCCATCGGTTTTACATTGTATAAAGCTCCAGTTAAAGCCTTCCAGTAATATCCTTTACCTGACGCCGTCGCCTTCACTCTCTCGCCAGCGGAACTTGCAAGTGAACCATTTAAGAATAAACGAATCAAGGTAATCTGTCAGAAAACCCACACAAGTGATTTGATTAAAGTGGTGAAGACTTGTGCAGTAGAATTCCCAAATTCCAGAACTAATGATACACTCAGTCGGTGCAAATAAATTCCACAGACGAAGCAGACAATATATCTCAGACTTTTCGTGAGAAATTCCCCATCTCCAAGACCAATCGTGTTCTATACCACTAAAGAGCTTGATCAACCCTGATGTAGTTTACTTTTTTTTTATCTTTTAGTTATGTGGAGCCAGCATCTAAAAGAAAATAAACTCATTAACAGCATGCAAGATTCGGAATTATGGCAGTATTTTTTATTTATAGTATTTTAAATATTCTCATGTATTGGAATCTGATTCATAATTGAAATTTAAAATAGTACTAAAACAATACTGGTGATAAAGTAAAGGAAATGAGATGTAGGTATGATTTTATAATAAAAAAAGAAAAAAGGGAATTGAAGGACGCTTAAATTTTAAAATTTGAATAATGGACGTTGTTCGTAAAAGTCATTTGACTGGTCAAGCGAGGTAATCAGGGTATGATCTAAAATAAGAGCAGGTGGAAAATTAATATTTGAAATTAAATTTATTCGAAAAGTGGTTTTTCTTCCGTTTAATGAGTTGCTTTCCCGTAGTGAGGAGTGCCATCAACACGAAATGACTAGTTATGTGGCACCAATATTCCACCTTCAAATATTCTCCTGGTTTTCAGTTTCCAAGATACATGGAAGAGACTTTTTAAAACATTTACTGTTCATTGCATACATTGAAGATATTCTTAAGTTGGTGAATATTGCCTTCATCTTTGATATTACTAGGAATGTTGTTGTTCTCTCGCCCAGCTGCGCCGCACATATAAGAATCAAGGGAGTATCTGTCTGGGGAGTTAGGTTGCAAGATATAAAGATTGATGTGGCCCCCTACATTTTATGATAGCCATAACTGGGTTATCCTTCTTGTGTGGCATGGTGCAGAGTCTTGTTTTCAGACAGAGTTTCTTCCAGCAGCCACCCTCTTGACCCATGGAAACACTAGCTCCTCAATTGATGTAGGTCTCCGTGTTGAGTCTTATTTTTTTTTACATAATGAATGGCAGCATAATGTCGACATCACTTATGATAACTCTAAACAGCTACTTAATCACCATTAGACTAATCCCGAATCCTCTGCATTATATTCAGATTTACACTAAATTTGCTGAAATCTTCGTATTGTGACTTGGAATTGGGATGTCAAAGTGTACGGAATGCGGTTTCCAAGTTTGTTGTGTAATGAATTGCGTCATGGTTTATTTTTCTCGCAAATATTGCCCAACTAACTGTAGTATACTTTTCAGCCGACAAATTCAAAACACATAGCCCGCCAAGTTACAAATATAAAATGGCAACAATTTACTAATGGCGCCGGGTTTATAACATGCAATAAATCAGTCTATACTAAATGTCTAACAGTACTAATTCTTTAATTACCAATACATTACAATGTCTAATAAATGAAATATCATTTATAAATTCTTATTAAAAAGGATAATCGTTACATTTTTTTTTAACTTTTTATTTTTATATTTTGTGAAAAACAAAGAAATACTAAAAGAAAAGACCTGTTGAATTATGAATAAAATTTATGAGTGAAAATGCAGCGAGAGATAAAAGGTTATCTCACCATAACCCCCCCCCCCCAAAAAAAATAACATTAAAATTAATTAAATATTAATATTAATTAATTATAAATATTCCCGAGAATAGGAAACAGTCACTTGACCTGACAAGACCCGCGAGGGGCAGAGTTAGTCGTGAAAGTCAATCTTACTCTTTTGCTCCAAGAAGTTATACCAAGACGCATTAATTTCAGTTTCTGACAAGCAAACGGATAAGTACAAAAATTAATTTTCTTTTGAAACATAGTCTTTTGAATGTAGAGACGTGTCAGCGATGGATTAAGAATTTCAAATAATAATAATAATAATAATAATAATAATAATAGATCGGTGAAAAAATAATGTCGTTTTCTAACATGTGTTACTATATGAGAAAACGACATTATTTTGCACCACCCTAATAATAATTTGATATATGAACGCTGATGTCGGAGTAAATAGACGTGTTTTTTTAATGGCTTTAAAAAACCGAAGTTATGGAAAGTCTCGATTTTTTTTATTATTATTTTTAACATGATTCTTATATTTTTCTTGTTGTATGTTTTATGATATTATAGTTATGTTATTCATAGTATTTAATATATGAATTTTATATTTTTTTTGTACATATTTACCTCTCTTTACTCGTGGCATACAATGATTTTTGTTCTTTTTTGTTTTTTCTTTTCTTTCTTGTTTGTTTTTCTTTTACACGTATCTACGTTGACTTTAATATATAATTATCCATATATTTTCTGATAGTAAGAAATATTTCTTCCATACTATTACTGATCTGCATGCATATGCTATGCAGAGAAGAATATATTTTCGTGCATTTACTTTAGTCTAATATGCTAGAGCTGTTAATATTTGAAGGTTTGAATTTTTTTTAATAGTCGAATTAAGAGAGTGTAATAATAAAATATCACTTATACTCAAAAGGCGAGAAATTAAACGGATTAATTAAATAAATTCAGGGTATCGAGAGTTTTTTGGATCCCTCCTCCATAAATTCCACTTCTTCTATTAAGAGAAAGCATGAAAATTGCGTAAAATTTGTTTCTGGAATTATCGTTAAAATTAGGACACAAATACATTGAGAATTTCTTTTTATTCTCTTTTCTACTTAATATCATATATTTTTAAAATTATTAAACATCTCTGAAGTAAAAAAAAAAATATCCAATAGTTCAATGCAATGTATCGCCGTATATTAACTTCATTTCAATGAGCGAATACCGAAGTCTACTGAGCATCTTATAATAATGCTCCATCTACCTCTCCTTTTTGCTACTTTCAAAATATCTTTATATAAATACTATGCAATAAGATTTGAATAATATCTCCAGGATTCTTTGAGAGAGAAGAAAAAATTCCTTTTCAGTTCAGCGCGTACAGAGTGTAATATATATTAAATGTAACCAATTCAGCTTTCCTAGAGAAAGAAAATGATCGATGATTTTAAATCGTCGAATGTCAGTTTGAGAAAATCTTGTTCAAAAATTCAATAATACTTCTACGTAAATATTTAAATCACGAAAATATAAAGATATGAAAAATTCATAATGATCAAATCATCCGAAAAAGAAGCTAAAATATATATGAAATAAAGTTAATTTCATTTTAATGTGTCGAAGTAGAATGAGTCAGAATATCAAATACATAAAGTTAAATACAGTTTGCACTGGAGAAGAAGATAAAAGAATATAAAATTCATTGAATGGCGCACAGTAGACAAATCTTTTAATAATCTGTGTTTTCAAACAAGAACATGGCTTGAAGATTAAATAGAAATTTTAAGAATTCGACGGAGAAAAAGGTAAGAAAAAGGAAATACAAGAAGAAGGAAGTGGTTTACGGCGAGAATGTGAGACAACAGACATATTACCATTTCCAACGGGATAATGCTAAAAATAATAAAAAACTAACATTTTGGGCATCCAGAAAATTTCAAACAACACCGAAGCTAGGAATAATGTTAACTGCTTTTTTTAGGCTGAGATTTCTTTTGTTCTTTCAGAAAGGAAAACACTTGAAGAAAAATGTGATTTCTAAGCGGAGATAGATTGTACTGACATAGACATAGATATAAACCCATACAAAGCACATACCCACATTTCTCAATAAATTAGAAATTGTATTTGAAAATGCATAGGAAAGGATTTGCATAAGAGATACAATTTTGTGTATATTACACCACACACACCGGGAAACAATTATATGACATTTTGTGCACACACACACACACAGAACACACACACAGATATATATATATATATATATATATATATATATATATATATATATATATATATATATATATATATATATATATATATATATATATGCGTGTGGTGCGGTTTCGTGTGGGTGTGTGTATGTATAGTATTCTAATAATATGTATTATCGTCTATAAGTTCATGGGTTTTCAATAAATTGATTTCAGAGTCTAATGAGAAAGATCCTTTGAAAAAAAAATCCCTAGAAAAATGTATTCTTGAAGTCTTCCGGCAAGATTTATTAAAAAAATCCAGGAACTATAAATGCCAAAGCGAAATAAATATGTTTCAGAGATGAACTTAAAAAGAAATTTACGTCATTTACACCAAAGAAAATGTTGAAGATATCTTGGCTTTGAAATAATATTTATATATATATACATGAATGCATATGTATCTACCTACATATATATACATACATACATACATATATAAATATATATATATATATATATATATATATATATATATATATATATATATATATATATAGAGAGAGAGAGAGAGAGAGAGAGAGAGAGAGATAGTGATAGAGAGCGGGGACGTATTTTGTGGGAAATTCTTTTTAAAAAACTAGTAAAAATGAACGCGTTCCGTTATTTTTTTATTAAAGTGAATAGTAAATTAAAGGAGATGACATTATCTGCTGTTGGAAAACTCGATGTCGGCCTCCTCAGAAAAGAATTAGACGTATGGATGAGGATATTACTGCATATATATAAACGATATTAAAGCACATTGATCGACGCAAGGTGAGTTGTAAAGAGGGAGTCGAACAAAATGACAGCTTGGCACAAATGAGACGAAATACGGAAAATTCAATTCACCTAATTTAAATAGTAATATTTTAAAGTTACCAAAATATAATCCCACACGTATGCACAGAAAGAAACGTTTGTGTGTGTGTGACTCTGTGTCTGTTTGTGTGTACACACAGACACACAGACACACAGTCACACACACACAAACACAAACACACACAAACACAAACACACATATATATATATATAAACATATACAAGTAAGAGAATGAACAGTAAAAATGCAATGTAACATTTACTCTTAAAAATGTGATCAATAAAAATAAAGCAACATGTTTTTATTATTATTATCATCATCAAAATAATATGAGATTATTATAAAAACCATGTTGAAATGGCTACACAAAATTTTTTATGTTTCAATAATTTGATTGTACTCATTCCGCCTATAAGTAGAGTTCCTTAACATCACCTGAAGAAGTCAAATCAGAGTATTGAAACTTAGAATTTTTGTGTGGAGATTCTTTTTTATTAACTTTTATAGTATATATATATATATATATATATATATATATATATATATATATATATATATATATATATATATACACGCACACACAACAACGTGGTGCGAAACCTTTGTCACCGTGACCCTCTCTTCCATAATGTAGGAGCCCGTGTCAGCCGTCTGAAATTGGAAAATATATTATTTACGGAGGCGAAAATATTCGTACGGCGCCAAATTAGGAAAAATAATAAGGTTTCCTTATTTACACACAATACAAATACACTCATCTCATTTTATGGCTTTTGGATCTGATGAAGCATTAAACGACGAAATACATTATCGTATATATTTAGGAACAAATAAAATTTCATGAATGTTTGCCAGAAATTTATATTAAAATTATTTAATTGCTTTGTAGAACATTTGCAAATGTCTATATTTACTTTTTATCCTGTCTGTTTTTATATTCTCGATTTTTTCAATGTAGTCCTTTGAAATAGGTCTTGTGAGAAGATATATTTTTTTAAGTATATATATATATATATATATATATATATATATATATATATATATATATATGAAGAAATATAGTTTTAAGGTGTGCTATATTTTTTGGATAAACTGGTCAATATCAGAGACAGAGCTTATATAAATATAAATACAAAATAGAACTTTGAAGTTAACACGTCACTAGTCAGGGGTGACATTCTGTTTCATGCTGGACGCAAACGTCATACCGCCTGAACACTGCGTTCAACATGAAACAGCTTATCGCCTCTGAGTGTTGAATGTAATGTTCACTTATATATATATATATATATATATATATATATATATATATATATATATATATATATATATATATATATATATACACACGCTATTCATTGCAATCCCTGCTTAATACTTGTTAATACCGCTATCGTACTTTTGTGTATTTTTTCCCTGTAACTACAGCAAAAAACACTAGCACGCATGCCTGAAATATATAATAAATTTCATAAATATACTTTGTCAACCTTCTTCAACGAAATGCAAACACACATATTTAAATGTGCGTATGTTTGCTTGTGGATGTGATTGTATGCGCTTGTATAAATGTGCGTTTGTATGCATTAAAGCTTGTCTTAATGAAAGAAAATTAAGATGAAATTCCATGCCAAATTCGGACCCAAACACAGTTGTAAATGAGGTGCATATTAGAGCAATCACGTTTACGTTAATATTTCTTCAACACAAACTCCTGCATGCGTTCCATCTACCTAAACATTTAAATCACGATATAACATGCTCTGGTGTATCATGCTTGAATGTCTGAAATAATGTCCGGAAATTTTAAGTGTTCTACTCTAGTTCCTCTAGAAGTTCGACCTTCTGGACTTCTGATAAGATTAGTTACTTCATCCCATTACCGTCTTCGAATATTATCTTTGGAATTCCATACCATAATGTCCGAAATTCATTATTCTCAAAATCTATTTTCTTTATATTTGATTGATTGTCAGTTCTTTTGAGCTGTAATTATTATTTGATATCCTCATCGAATTTTACATGACCTTTTATCTCATTTCCCAAAAGTAACGCAGAAACAATCACTTTCTTTAGCACAAGTTAATCGAAGCAGCGCTGCAACCTGTGCACACCTAATGATTCCAGTCAGTAGCAAGGCTTCTCTGTGGGACAGTAAGTTTTCTGACAGGAAGATTCAGTGTACGCCAACTACGAATGGGATAAAATTAGATGCTGCTTTTTATATTTCTCCGATTTGCCAGGTCTTGACACCTCTATATTTTAGCTTACTGCGGTTTCACCATTTTCTTATCGTCAAGTGTCTATCAGTATAAATGTATGGCTTCTCTTGTGAAGAAAGTGTAATATCAAAAAGGTACTACATAGGAACATCACTTTCTCCTTCTCAGCTACTGACGGTAGTAAATGATTATATCGTTTCTCTGCGCACATGATGCTTTAATTTCTTTATAGTTCACAATTGTACTTTGCCATTGCATCGGCTGCATCCTTATTGCGCCAAGTAAATGCAGCCATGGACAACGTAATGCATACTTCAATAGTTTTCCTACAGAGTTTTCACAAGTATTAACCACCTAATATCTTGATAATATACTTAATGCTCTTGGGCTACATATATTATCTCTCCAGTTTTCTTCCTCAACAAAACCGCCCCTAAGTCCGGATCTGTCATCGCTTATGTTTCCTGCACAAATGTGTTTTTGCAAGTTATTTTTTCATCGACTTTCTCATTATAGATTCTCTTCCTGTAACCAGTTTGTATTCAAAATGACCTTTAAACTCAGGGCATCATTTGTCTTAGTCTACTGACAATTTTCTAAGTATACATGTAATGACTTACATTCCTATATTACTCATATTTTACACTTTACCGGAGATAATTCCAAGATGTTTCCGGCGTACGTAATAACGAGACACATTGACTTCTAAGTTGTAAACACCTGTTGACTGTCATTAACTTCCTTGTCTCATGGTTAAAGTTTCTTAAGAACTCTAAGTTGTAGATTCGTGTCTTGTACGGCGAAGCGTTTCCGAAGAAGAAATCTGAGAGCCGGCTTTTTATTCCCGTCGGGGTCGTTATATTAACTTAAGTGCAAATGCACTTGCTGATATCGTATAATGTTCCCCTTCATCTATCGGAGAGCTTGATTTTTTAAATATTTTTTTTTATTCTCAAATCATTACTAAGGCAAAGTTCACTCACAAAAATACAACATTCAATATTACTCTCCAAAAAATACATTTTTTCTTAAATAAATCACAAAATGTGTGGATAATTCGTAAAAAACGAAAAGAAAACCTACCATTATCCAATAGCCGCACCAGCTATTAAAACACATTCACCCTTGCATTGCTTAATTCATGCAAATTTCCACGATACATCTTATATATAAAAATATTTATCACTAAGAATTTATCTCGTCTCTGACAGTCATGGACATCTGTAGAATATCAAGGTATTTATGACTATTTTGTTCACGATATCTTAGCGGTTAGATCTGATTGTTCTCTCTGTGAGGATTGTGAATTCACATTAAATGGTTACATGTTCTATCATCGAAAACTGGTCTGTTATTCATAACAAATTCTCGCATGTAAATATTGCAGATGTTAACCCACTCTCTCATGCAGACTTTTATATTCAGTGGACTCTAATATCATGCAGCATGATACAAAATGGTGAATTGTTTCTGGATATTTATCCCAGCAGTGGTCGGCGTCAAAAGTAAACAGCCCAAGTGCCGATTTTCGATTTTTTGGAGAAAATTCAAAAGATGAAATTCGAAAACGAAACTAAACATATAGGTTGCGCGCTTTTCACAGGTCGAGTTCGGTTAGACATGCACGCGATTCAAGCGACGCCGCTGCCAGCCACGATCGCGAGATGGATGCCGCCGCCCTTACGCCTCCATCTCCCGCCGAAGTTGACGTGGTGGCATGTAGCTGCCGTTGTACGGTCCACGCCGCCGTCAATGTCAACAAAAAAATGTGGTAGTTATCGGGGTGCCAGTCTACTGTTAATGTTTACCCCTCCGGTCGCCCGGGCGCCCATTCTCGACCTCCTTGCTGCTCGTCGTCGCACACATTTTTTATGCAAAAACAAAAACCCTGGACGGGGGATCACTCGGCTTCTCCGTCGATGAAGAGCTCGGCCAGACGCAAGAACTGGTGAGAATTGCAGGACTCAGTGAACATCGACACCTCAAACGCCATTGCGGCCTCGAGATCACTTGTCTCGGTGCCCCGTCCGGTCGAGAGGCAGAAAATGGCATGTCTTCTCACTCGTTAGTCGAGAGGCATCTCACCGTACCGCTTCATTCTTTTGAAAGAATTGCCTTTCTCACGCGGAGGAAACCGGGACGTCGTAGCAGGGGAAACAGGCTCTTCCGTCTCATCTTCCACCTTCGTCTCCCGCTTACAGACCGCGGGGTCGCTTGCATTAGGACAGCGAGTAATCGTTTATTGCAAGACGACAACTATGACGACGCGCAAGCAGCAGCTGCAACGTCGTCTCACTCTCGGAGGTCGGAATACAAACCTTGGACGTCACGAAGCCAGTCTCTGATGCTGCCGCCGCCGTTGCCACTGCCGTCATCGTGCGTGGTCGCGTTTTGCTATCGAATATCGCGCATACGTGCGTGACAAAACAAACTTCACACACACACACACACTGCCGCCCTCGGCTCGTTCGAGACGACCCGCTAATCTTATGCATATCGCTAAGCGGAGGAAATTAAACTTCCCCTCCGGTCCGTCGTCGCGACCCGTTCCCGGCGTGCAGGTCGACGCGCGGTGTTAGCAGGCGGAAGGCGCACTCTAAACTCCACTTTTCACGTTCGCGTGTCGGGCGGAGGCGTCTTCTGTCGAGGCCGCGAGCGTACTGCCCGCTTCTCCCGGGGACGGAGGAAACGAAAACGCGATGCGTTACACGTGGCGAACCAGTTTCTTCTCGTCGGACGATCCGCGCAGTACTTCGCGCACCCTCGGCGCCCCACCGTCATTGTTCGCAGGAGCTTAGAAACCGGCGTGGCCGCGCCTATTCCTGTGCCGGCTTTCTTCTTCTTTACTTTCTTCTTCGTGTAGTCTTCTTCGGAGCACGCGGGCGAATCACCGCCGGGTCGGTAATTTTCTCTCCGAGTACGGATCGACCGACTCTATCGTAGCGACTGGCCAGGGACCCGAAAGATGGTGATCCCCACCCGGTCGGGATGAAGCCAGAGGAATCTCTGGTGGAAGTCCGAAGCGCCTCTGACGTGCAAATCTATCGTCGGAACCGTGTGTAGGGGCGAAGGACCAATCAAGCCGTCTAGAAACTGGTTCCCTCCGAAGTTTCTCTCTGGAAAGCAAGCGTTCGATCGTCGCAATTCCATCCTTTAAAGCAAACGATTGGAGGCCCCAGGGCCGTTCAGAGCCTCGACCTACTCTCGAAATCGCAACGGGTGGAACGGGTAAACTCCCGAATATGTAGCCGTCGGCGGCAGAAACGAATGCGAGTGTCAAGTGGGCCATGATGGTAAGCAGAACTGGCGCTGTGGGATGAACCAAACGTCCGCCTAAGGTGCCTAACGCGATGTCCATGAGATCTCCGAAAGGGTGTCTGTTGATATAGACAGCAGGCCGGTAGCCACAGAGAGATGAGCTACTGGTCTCTGCACCACCACGTCACTACCGGCCCGTCGGCCGGCGAGCAAAACGTCTCCTCGCCTGGGTCTTCGTAGAGCGCCACGGTTTCCATCCCCTCTTCGGGTAAGCGGCGCGTGTAAGCCTCAACCCACGTTCGCACGCAGGCGGCTCGCACGCGCGTCCGTCCTGCCCGTTGCTCAGGGTCTTTATCGGCGTGGGGGCGTTCGTCCGGCAGCGTACGGTCGACTCGGAAATGGTACGGACCGGGGGAATCTTGCTGTCGAATTAAAAACAATTAAAACAAAGCATCGTGTGGCCAGTCGACCCGTACAGACACGATGTGTTTTCTGCCCAGTGCTCTGAATGTCAAAATGAAGAAATTCAACCAAGCGCGGGTAAACGGCGGGAATAACAATGAATCGCTTAAGGAGGAGTAACAAATGACTGTCTTGTGTGGACTCTGTGCCCCTCTTCTAAAATAGTAGCGCTTGCCCTCCACCTATAGGGTCCTGTTGGTAACAGCCTTTAGGCTCGCTAAGACCCCAGGAAGTCTTCCGCAGACGTTAAATTCGGGTGTCCGTGCTTCCTAAATGCGCCGTCATTGTGGATAACGAATTCCCTTTTTGTCTCTTATGGCCTTCTTTGTCTCATTTACACATATCCCCCGCCTGGTTGGCGGTAGGCCAAAATGGTTTCCTCGGCAGGAAGGGGGTCTGCGCGCACCCGGGTGCCGCGACTTGCTTGCGTGCGATTTGCTTCCGTGCTTCTGACTGCTGGACGCGAGGAAGGAAACCTCGCGTAGATCAAAAGGGCAAAAACTCGCTCGATCTCGATTTTCAGTACGAGTACGGACGGCGGAAGCGTGGCCCATCGATCCTTTCCGAGCGGAGACCTCCGTTCCGCCGAGAGGTGTCAGAAAAGTTACCACAGGGATAACTGGCTTGTGGCGGCCAAGCGTTCGTAGCGACATCGCTTTTTGATCTTTCGATGTCGGCTCTTCTTATCATTGCGAAGCAGAATTCGCCAAGCGTTGGATTGTTCACCACTGACAGGGAACGTGAGCTGGGTTTAAGATTGCTCACCTCCTGTGTTTTTTACTTTTATTTTTCCTGCTGGTAAATCCTTGCTATAATTCATGGCTACCTTTACCGTCTTTCCTTTTTCATTAGTTTATCCCTTTTGCTATTACACATACTGAATACATACGCTAAAGTGATCAAGCATAAAATAACGATGAACGAAAAACATACTTGTTTTAGAAGACTGTTTGTTGTGGATTCCGGGATGAAATCTGCTACCAATAAATAACAAATGCCAAGACTGAATATAGGAAAATAATGTATTAACTTAAAAATACAAATTTGTAATGCAGGTTAGTAGTTCCAGTAATACGGGTTAGTAGCAAAATATGTATACAGTCTTTGGTATTGAAGTATCGATGTATGACTTTTTACAGAGCCTACGTGCTCGATCACTGTGACTCTTGCTCGCTACGTTCGTTCTGTCTGTCTGTTACCTTCACCTTCTGTCTGTTGCCTACAACGCTGTTACCTTACCCTCATTCTTCCGGTTACCTACAACTTTCACCCTCGGGTATTCACGTAGCAGTAGTATATGTATATAATGGCTGAGTCCAATTGTGTAAAAAGTGGAGGACCCCTCATCACCCCCTCTTTAGATCCCTTTTTGTCGGGAGTTAATATATTTTCCTTTTATAATCGATAATCAGAGGCTCTGTAAATTTTCTTTTCCTGCTAGACCTTCTAATTTCTGTCTCTTGTGGTCTTTGAATCTCAAAAACTTCAAAGATCGCCTCCATCGAATCATCCTTTTCAGCGGGTGCCGAGATTGGCTCTTCAACCCACCTTTTTTGTGTTTGGTCAATATGTCTTCTCAGGGTAAATTTTTCTCCTTGCATTGCGTACATCACGTTTCTTAGTCTGTTAATTATTTTTTCATATCTGTCTCTAATTCTTTGTCGACTTTCTCTATGTTAGCAAACGGCACGTCCTACTTCTTTTTAAATACTGGTTGGACATTTTCTTTTAATTCAATTCTCGCTGCAAACTTGTAGCATCGTTCCAACCTGCTCGAAAATACCTCGGGAAATTGATTATGTAATTCTTCCTTTAACTTTGTCGCTTCTGATTGTTCACACACTATTTTTTTACAAAAAGAGTTGATAGGTAAATCCCATACGTCGAAATTCTGCATCAAGTCCGTGCCCAGCAGATTTTCTGTATCTTTCATTATGAACATTTTGAGTTTTCTTGTTTTCCCGTGAAATTTTACATTTAGGATTATTTCTTCGAATTTTATACGTATTCCTGTAACAGACTTAGAAATTTTCTGTGTGTGCAACATGGTTGGTCTATTAAGCTTGCTCCATGTCTCTAGGTTAATTATCGTCAGATCTGAGCCTGAGTTTAGTTTTCAAATTTCACATATTTCCTTATGTTTGTATTGTGTTTGTCATGCATTCTAGTAGCTCTTATCCTACTAGTAAATTTTCTGTTCCTACATTGGGATGACTTGTGTCCCACTTTTCCCTACGCAAGACAGTTTTTTATATTTAAAACGACAATCCTTATTACAGTGTAGTCCTCTACATTGATAAAATGAAGATGGCGGGGGAGTGGGGATTATATTTGCTTTGATTTTCGTCATTATTTACTCTGAACGTTGTACTTTTTCAATATTACAGAATTTTTGTTTTATTTCTGGGAAGGTTGAAAAACGCAAACTTTTGTTGAACTTACGTATATGTGATACTCCTGACTTCTCAATAACATTCGAGTCTTTCTTGATACTCAGACATTTTTGGCAGTCTTCTGTTCAGGTTCATTTTGCATTAATGAAAGCATTCTTTTCCGCATTTCGCTATCCTTTGCTGAGACAACCCCTTTTACAAAAATAAGTCACTTGAAATTGTCCGGGGTTAATTCACGATTGCAGCGAACGTGGAACAGTCCTCATTTTCATCTTTTACGAGGTTAAGACACCTTTTGTGAGAAAGTGACGTTTTCGGGCTGAAAAGCTCCGTCAGGCATGTAACTGCTTCATCAAATGTTAAATCATTTGTCTTCTTTGGCAAAATGTAATCCACAAATTTTGTTTATTCATCCGTTCCCAATTTGCTGAGTAATAGTCGTAGCTCCTTTGCTTCCGTCCAGTTTTGACAATCGATGTTGAAGATGTCTTCATCACGTCAGAAAATGTCCCCGAATTTGTTATCCTCTTCTAGGGAGTATTCGAATGTTTCTATCGTGTTCCATACTGTGTCCTGGTAAAAGGTCGCCTCTTTTTCAATATTTTTTGTTGTGCATTACTCGCTACTTTTACAATTAGCTCCTGGAGTTGTAATTGTCTTTCTTCATTTTTCAATTGTTTTTCATGATTTTCCTTCTGTGTTTGTAGTAATATTTTTCCATTCTTTTTGTAATTGCTGTTCCTTTTGGTATTTTACAAGTGCTACTGAAATACTTTTAAAATCCTCTATGATAAGAATCTGACGAAAAACTCGGTTTTCAGTATTTTAACCCTCGTAATTGTTTGTGGCCTAGTTGGTGTGGACACTGGCAAAAACTGCAATTTTCTCTTTTGATTCTCTGAGAAGTTCAAATTCTTGTCGCCCAAGTTGTGGTGAGAAGAGAGATTTTTTTCTTTCCGTGTAGGTCCCAATTTCTCGTCACCAAATTTTTGTGGTCGGCAAGGGAGAATTTTTCTTTGTTCTCTTCCTGTGTTTGTTCGAATTTCCTCGTTGCCAAGTTGACGAGGGAGAATTTTGTATTTTTTGTTCTTCCCGTGTGAGTTCGACTTTCCTCGTCGCCAAGTTGTTGTGGATTCCAGGATGAAATCCGCTACCAATAAATAAAAAAAAAACGCCAAGATTGAATATAGGAAAAATGTATTAACGTAATAATACAAACTGGTAATGCAGGTTAGTATTTCCAGGAATACTTGTTAGTAGCAAAATATCTATACAGTCTTTGGTATTGAAGTATCTCTGTATAACTTCTTACTGAGTCTACGCGCTCGCTCAATGTGACTCTTGCTCGCTACGTTCATTCTGTCTGTGTGTTACCTTCACCATCTGTCTGTTACCTACAACACTGTTACCTTACCCTCACTCTTCCGCTTACCTACAACCTTTCATTCTCGGGTATTCACGTAGCAGTAGTATATGTATATAATGGGTGAGTCTAATTGTGTAAAAAGTGGTGGACCCCTCAACACTGTTAATATAGTGAAAGGTATATTAGTCAATAGTTTATCTAATATTGTTAATTCAATTATAGGAGTATTGTTAAATCTTAGCCAAGTGTAATATTCTATTTACAGTTATTTGCTGAAAAATTTGCGCATTACAGGAATTTCCCTATGAATTATTTTCTTGACTGCGATTTAAACGTGTTAATATTTAACAAGATTATATTCCTCAAGAATTCATTATCAGAATCTTTGTAGATATATTTTCTTTATTCAATTACTTATTAATGTTTTCATTTGTTATGCTTTTTATCACATTTTCCAGTTACTTTTGACAGTTACTTCGACATTCCTCAAAATCATGTTGCATCTTTTATTAATTTATAATTTTAGTAAATGCTTCTTTATCACTTAACCATCTGAATACAAATCAAGACCGGCGATATATCTGTCTGTTAAAATAATTATATATTCGCTCATCATTATTTCTAACATATTGAAGAATCACGAATATAGTAAGTTTTAGTTCAAACTGATTATTAAATTAAACAAATTTCATCTATATTCCTGGAATCTCCTCATTGTGTTCTTATATTTTATTATGATTTAAACATGTTTCTATATTCAGCAACAATCCACCCATCCATCTGAGAACAACTAGTTTTGCTGTAACCTTAATTTTTTAATTATCCTAAGCTATCAAGAAAGACTACCATTCTCTTCACTTATCTTTCGATTTAATGTGCAGTATGCTGGAAGAGATTTGCCCGACATTTTATTTTCTTCATACAATAACACATATCCGATTATTTTCTTGGACAGTATGATCCATTTCAATCTCACATTTCCAGAGGTTTCTGCGTGTTTCATTCTATACAGCAACCACTGATCTGTGTATATACCATTACTTCGTATGTTAAAATCCGTCGTTTGTGCAGTGTCCAATATATTACCCCAATCAAATCTTTAATATGATTATGCCATCACAACCAATGTATGTGCAGGTTTCTTCGAAATATTTCTTTACATATGTAAATGTTCCTGTGCATATATTCAAGAAACAAGAAGCTCGGCTTAATTACGGTTTATCGTTTTTTGCAGAAAAAAGATTTGGACTACACGATAAATAATCATACTATGATACACAATAAATTATATTATTCTATTTTGTTGGATTTTTTTCAGATATATGTTTAATATGTCTCGCCATTTTATTCCCCTGAGTATAGTCTGTAATTTAGAACATGTCAAATATCATATACGGATTTATCTTTTTCAAATTGCTACAGCTTTATTTCCTTATCCTTTCATTGCGAGATATTGACTATTGATCTTGCGATAGTCAATGAAATACTAGTTTCGTTTTGTATATCGCATGCAAAAGGCATTATCCAAGATTTCCCCAAATGTTCCATATTGAAAACTGGCATTTGTGAAATGTCACAATTTATGATATATATATATATATATATATATATATATATATATATATATATATATATATATATATATATGTCCGATAATCAACAAAAGTTTTGTAGATATATACTCCAATGTTTTCTCCGTGATTTTTGCTTTTTGAATATTTTATTGGATTCGATATATTTGAATTTAGGATATCGCGTCGTCAAACATCGGCGATTGATATATCGTTGTTCATCAACTATCGTATCCACGTGTAGCTTGTTGTCGTGACGAGTTTCTTTCAGAATAATTTTTCACTGGTCAGATTAATGTGGGTATTTAGACGGTGATTATCTCCCTTTGTGTAAAATGAACTCACGGTGGACACATGACGGTCCTTGAGCGACGTCAATTTCCTGTGTGATGTCAAACACCAGTTGTTATATGCTGGTAGAACAAAGAAATTTAAACCACGTGGTTTTAACTCCGAACATAAAATACACCACCTTCCTGACCTTAAACACATCGATAACGTATAAATGTAAGAACCTCTGAATTTTCACAGTTCACTACACTTATTTTATCTATAAATGTTATAGTTTCTCTGTGTAGGACAAATAGTGATAGGTATAGACATCATATCAGATAAAAGAATATATTTCAGAAGAATGTGTATTTGGTATTCATTACTTTTTGGCATGCTGCTCCTTCCTTTCCTAGAATTTATTTGTTAGTGTAACACCCATAACTTGATGCCTGTAAACACTTCCATTAATCTGTTATAGAAAATCCTTATATTAAAAGCTATTTAGCGAGCAGAAGGTGCGTTTTCATCTTTTATGTAGATATCATTTGTTTTAACACAACAATTTTACAAATAACTTCACACTTCCATTTTTTCAAATTTGTCACTGCAAGTATTGGAATTAATATCATCGTTGTTCCTGTCTTGAAACCTTCTTCTTGCTATCAGTAAATGGTAAATAGTTAGGAGGACAATCTACTATCGACTGTTTATTCCTTCCTCGTTTAATTCAATAACTTTCTCCGAGCGATGTCTCACTATATTGGAATGGGTTTTTCTGGGCAATAAGGGCCATTCCTATGAGGTGAGCTTGAGTGTTGACTAATCTACCAACTCCGTAAGGAAATTGTCGCATCATATGTACAATATTATCCATTAAAATTTTAACTTAGACCTTGAAGCAAAGACAAATATATAGACCATCATTTTTAAGTAAATCGTCCAAAAGCTACACCTCAAGCGCTTATAAAACATTGCGTCGACGTTGGGGAGCAGAGAAACCCAAGAATGAAAAATAGTTGTACATTTCATATTTAGAAAAATGTGCTATAAAATTCGAAAAGGCAAGAGAAGATTGACGATAAATATTAGTTATATTCTCAGGACAAAATTAATGACATGAATCCATTTATTCCATATCGTTGGGCCTGTACATGAAAGAACTAAATGTTGAAACAAAGAATGACATTGACTTCGTTCTTCTTAACAAACAAATCGAACTTAAATACTTTAATAAATTTAATATAGGTATCGATGCGCACGTCGAATAAAATATTAATTTAAATTGGGAAAAATTCAAAAGCGTACACGTAAAATAGTAATAGTCTTTCATTTGTTTTGTATTTTAAGTTAGATTATATTTACTTCAGTCGTAACAAAATATAGATATATATTTCCGCTAATTTGCCTTTTTTTTCTTTCGATATCCTTTTTTTTTTAATTTACGGTCATGTTGCATGGTGTTTTGTGTTGTGATGTACTTCTGCTATGATTCCTGAAATTTATAGTTTTAAGGACCTTGCTATTTTTTTTCAGCAGTAACATGATATCAAACAAGAGAAGACTGTATTTGCTTCAGTTTCAAAAGTGAAGTCTATTTTATCTATAAATACATATCGTATTCATTGTCATATATCATAAAAATAACCAAGAAATTATTGAAAATATTCACCGGGAGAAGAAAGGATATAAACAAATATTACCTATTTTTATATAAGAGGATCTAGCCATTTGCTATTAAAGATTCAAACGTATGTATATAACAAAAGTCTATTCTTCCTGGCAATGATGATAAACTACATTCGAAGTCTGATCATGGGATAAGAGAGTTGTGGAGCATGTGTCCACTACTTGAGTTCTGTTATTTCCAGCACTTTCTTGACCCATTTTGGTAGCACCTGTTACAGTCGCACCTATGGGCAAACAGTGAACCCGTAAGAAAAAGAAAAAAAAATCTTATAGTAAAAATACAACCAATAACTTTTTATATGAATGAAATTGCCAAAGATACATATTTATATTAGAATTACCAAAAATACATTTTTAAGAAAATTTACCAATTATATATTTTATAGAAAAAATGACCAAAAATAGCATTTTAATCTGCAGTTTAAGCCATAACATCGCCTTCAAAATATTTAAATTTCGGCATTATATAACCCATGCATATTGATAAACAAAATTAACTAACCGAAAGTCAACTATATTTCAAAAAGAAATTATTTTCAGGAAGTCATCCTTATGTGTACGCATCTATAATTATAGTTTATATGAAGGTGATATCAAACCAATTATTATAAAAATGTATACATTTATGTCTAAACAGAAGTTGCTTAAAATATCTATCCGTATTGTTTCAAATACAAACGTATTATTAAGGATATTGTATGCGTGAAAATAATTGTAAAGTTTAAAATAGTGAAACGGGCTTACTGCATTCACACACATACACGCACAGGAATACGCACAAATGTAAGCATGATTAACCCTTGAAATATGACATAAAATACACCTTTATTTATGGGTGTTGAATAATTGCCTCATTCATCTAGCATAAATATAATCGAAATTTAACGGCATCAGTTGAAAATTAATATTCATCAGTAGAAGTCAGCGACTCAGAAATTTTGGAATGATAACCACTGAACAATACTAGTTCAGATCATCTGAAGACTCAGAGAACGCTAAACAATACGTCTGTTGGCATTGATTGGTTCTAAAGGAGCCTGAACTTTATATCTCTTGGCAGGATAGACTAGTTTTAGATGCAAATTATTTATAATACATTATTGATAAATTTAGAAACAGGCTAAATAATGATTTTATTTATATTTTTATTTTCCATCTGTTTATTTCCACAAAACATCCAGACGCAATCAAACAATATAATTACATAGTCCGTCACATTTCTTAAGAGTTTTAGCAAATGATATATAAGATATTTCGCACGAGTCGATCAAGCACACTTTTTTCACTGCTTGCTTTCTGTAAACATATAGAATTTTCAAGCAGCCTCAATGGCTGAAATTGTCCACAACGAACACATGTCATATTCATGTCGAACGAGATTTCACTAGAATGGATTTAAGGAGCTATCTGTGTCCTTGTACCGTTGATTAGCGTACCAATTTCAAAATCGAGTGAAGACCGTTACGTCGGCTTCCACCCAAATGACTTTAAGAAAGACATAATTACAACCGTCCCAGCAACTGAGTGATCTGTTCGTGGTTAGCAACCAGTCTAGAAGGACGTACCTTACTTCAAAGCCGGTTGGAATTGCATCTATGAACACCACTCCGTAGAACCCTACTTGCTACATGAACCACAAAGAAAAAAAAGCATAGAATGATGAGGCTGTCGCTCTGTGCTCAACAATGCCTTCTACATCAATATGTATGTATAGCTGCATCGATGTGTGTATAAATTTAATCGTTTTCAGTGTTATTTTAATACACGCGTTTAAAGCAATAGGTCCGAAGCCGAAATAAGTTGGCTGACCATATATCTATATAAAAACATTACATATATTTATCATTACACATTTAATGAAAAGCAAATCACTACACAGAATGTAGCAGATTGCGATAGAAACATTGACATACGGACATGTTCTATTCATAGTACAATTTCGTGTGATTGAATACGAAATATATTGTACTATAATTATTTTTTTCCACTGAAGAATTAATTATAATTTGTTATTATTTGGCAGGAATAAGAACATTACCCATTTAGATAGACAACTGATAAACAAATATCAGTCAGTAAAAACCGACATTGCCTGCATAATATAACAATATATATTTATATATAAATATGTAGAAAACATTGTATGTGCATGTTTGTGCATTATGTGGGTTTATGACTAATCTTGATAGTTGATTTAATTGTTTTCGACGTGTGATGACCCAGCAGTTCAGTTCATAGAACCGAGCAACCAGACAACCCGTACATATGATTTAATTATAGTGGTAACATCTAATACAGAGACAAAGACGTTTCATAACAACAAAAATGAGCGAACTGGCGTACATAGTATGCCCGATTTTCACCGATCGAAACTAATCTGGCTTCAATTTAAATTTGTCCGTCTCCTACATTGGTTGCTACAATATACACTACTATTCAACCCATAGTTAGGGGGTTACAAACTAATGGCTTCATATTATTCCATAGTATGTTTGATTTTATGTGAATGCAACTAGCTCGACTGGAAATCAAATTCGGTTTTCTAATTTCCTCATTGCAAGCAGCTATCCTTTACACACATACCATGTCTTTATAAAAAACAATGTCTGCTGCATATCTTAATTATTGTCGGTTCTTTCAGTTGAGCGTAATGAGGTCAGTATAACAATTCACAACTGCGAATCTATGGACAATAAAAAATATAAGCGAATTTTGAGGCGTGGTATTTCCAAGACTGATGAGTTTTATTGATTCAGTTTGAAATTGTACAGTAGATTAGCGTGCTGTACAAAACGATATTCCACGTAATTAACGACGATGCCCATGAAAAAATGACAAATATTAAATAATTATTGATCAATCGATTTTGGACTGCAGACTTTCAAAAGAGATAAGTGTGAAAATATTCCTGAGAATAAAGATAGACAATAGACAAAGTAAACTAGTTCATTTGAAATCCTTTGTCCTATTGTTTATTCCTGTTCTTCTTTTCATTTTGTCTTTCTAAGGATCTCTCCTCTTTCTTTCCTTATACATATATGCATACGTATATATGTATCCATGTATAGGCACGTGGCCTCGTCGTTAGAACGTTTGCATTCTGAGAATGAGACCTCGGTTCTAAACTCACCATAGTCGATTTTTCAGGAAGGAGATTCCTTATGTCATCGGACTGGAGGAAAGTGTCTGAAAACAACACCCCGGGTTAACTCAAGCCTTGTGAGTGAAACTGGGTTGATAGAACCCTTGAGTGTTGTCGATAGCTGTGCTAGCACGAAGTCACTTGAAGGCTTGAGCGTGCTGTCTGTGTTTGAATTGTTGATCACGCCAGATAACATGCTCTTTCCCTGTAACTAAGGTTGCAGTATAAACCACAGGTGGGCTGTGTGGGTGTTGAATAAACACAAATTCGCCTGAGCAATCGTCTGCATTGGGCATTGGCTAGCCGACCTAGTAGACATGTATCCTCGAATAAGTGTGACCAGCTATACATGTATGTATATTTAGGCATCATATATTCAATCTTGCATGTTTGGTTGAAATAATTTAGACATATTACGTGTATTTATTTTTATTTTTCCAAGTACTTTCATTCTCATCTAAGATCATCTTCAGGGTCTCAATTGCTAAGACAAATAATTAATGTAAGTCATGAATATGTGAGCCTGAACGCTGTCAAATTCGAATCTTTACAGTAGTGTAATGGAGGTAGATTAATTTATCTAAATTCTTATTAAAAATTGTAATTGCGTGTTCTAAAATATTATTTTTAAATGTGGTTTTTAACAGTTACAGTTTTCATATTTTCAAACCGTGCTTTTATTAACATTTTAGAATTTTTTTGCTATAGTCATAATTGATTTTATTTACTTTTGGCCGTTATATTTTATTCAAAGTGCTCCCAGAATTTGAATTTCTTGTTTTTTTTTATTATTATGTTCGTGGTGGAGTATAGTTGTATTGTCAATATTCCTCTAAATTCTGAATGTGGACAGGAATTTTCCCATAAATATAAGGAGAATGAACTATTAGGTTGGTGCAAAAATGACGTAATAATGTCGTTTTGACGTATTTTTAACATCAAAAAACGACATTATTACGTCATTATTTCTGCACCAACCCAATATAATCATTCATGGGAAATGTAAGTCTTCTTAATAGAATCGTAATGTTAAAACCAACATATACTTACATTTTTATCTGGGATACAATCTCTCAAAGAACATCTAAATTGATATACGATGTTGGTTATTAGCAAAACGCTAGTTGACAGAGAATACTTATCACGGATGATTAAGTAGCTTGTATTAAATGTAGTGAAGTATATAATTACTTTTATGTTTTTACTGAGATCCAAGTGGTCATATAAGAGTATTTATCTTTTTTTAAGTATGATTTGATCTTGTTTGTATCTATTAATGGTTTTGATTGCGATATAAGAGGTTAAAATGTTTAGCATTATTTTGAGGATGTATTATGTTCTTTTTGATTTATTTCAATAATTCTAATAGCCCGACTAATTTTTTCATCAACAATTTAAAAAATTATTATTAATGAGAATGTGTTTAATGTTTTTTTAACTCTGGGTATAAAATCTTTTTCGGTGACGCGTTAGATTTTGCATGGTTTATTAAATTTCGTATTATACATAATTTTATAATAATTAGAACATTCACTTTTACAGTTGAGAGTGCACGCGTTTAAGCTAGTTGTTTTTTTTTTTCACGGGGAGCTAGCAAATGTATTATTACTAGTGTCTATCAATACCTCGATTTTATTGTTTATGCTAAATTCGTATGTGAATTTAAGGAGGGGTTATTTTTGGAATTTATTCTTCTTAATGTATCTCATCTATAATATGACTAACAGGACAATATCATCTACATATCTTGGGTAAATGGAGGTCATTTTAGTGATATTAAATATTAGGTTGGTGCAAAAATAATGACGGTCTTTGACGTATTTTTTAACGTCAAAAACCGTCATTATTTTTGCACAAATCTAATATTTTACTTTCAACGTTAGCTATGTAGAATTTACTAAATGTTTGTTACAGAAATTAACGAATAGAAATAAAATCGCGTTGTACTTAAGATTATATTTATGATCATAGAAGGGAATTTCTGGTAAAAATTAAAAGTAGTTTCCGCAATATGTTAGTTTAAATTCTTAAGGGAGGGAGATACTGATTGTTGTAAATATTCTTTATTATTATACCAAACGTTTCCCCCAACCGGGACATTGGTAAATAAGCGTTCAAAGTCAAGTGTGGCTATGATTTCAATATTATATGTGTTTGTTTTGTTTTAGGGCA
>OZ010594.1:93924782-93932282 GCA_963932145.1 Acanthosepion lycidas
CAAGTATTTTGCAGTTTCAGCCGGTGTATTGTGCTGTAGTTGCATCTCTACGCCCATTTGAAGCTCCAGTTTGAATTTGTTGGCTTCTTTCATTACGGAGTAAAGACGCTTACTACTTTCATGTTCCTTGACGCATACCATCATCCAGTCTTCTGTAGTTTCCAAGTATTTTTGGAGGCCAATTGTTGTAGTTTTGTAGGACATTTCTAGTTGAACTAATCCTCTGCCTCCTTCGGATCTGGGCACATACAGACGTTCACCATCAGATTTGGGATGATGCATGCGATAGCAAGTGAGAAGCTTTCTCGTTTTGGCGTCCATTCGCTTAATTTTCATCTATGGTCCAGTTAAGGACATTAAAGCTGTAATGCACCACTGGGACAGCCAATGTGTTTATAGCTGATATTCTATTTTTTTTAGTTTAGTTCAGTATTTAATATCAGACGTACACGCCTGTAGTACTCTTTTCTTATTTTTTCTTTCATTTGGGGGTGTTGTATGCCATCTCCTTCGCTAATTCCTAGGTACTTATAAGCTTCTTCATGCTCCAATTCCCTAATCTTTGTGACAAAATCTAAATCTATTGAGGGTGTTTCTGTAATTCTACCTTTCTTGAATGTTACTTTTGCACATTGATCTAATCCGAAGTCCATACCTATGTCGTCACTAATGTATTTTACAATATTGAGGAGGCCTTTCAACTCATTGTCGTCTTTGGCAAAGAGTTTGAGATCATCCATGTATAGTAGGTGATTGAAAATTTTCTTATTTATTTTGTAACCATAGCTACTGTTGTTCAGTTCATGTGTAAGAGGGGTTAAGGATAAACAAAACAGAAGGGGTGACAGAGAGTCTCCTTGAAAAATTCCACGTCGGATATTCAGACGGTTGGATATGGCAGTGCCCCCGGTGTGCCTAAGGTATATTTTTGTGTTCCACATCCCCATGCTGTGCTTAAGAAAGTTTAATACCACAGGGGAGACTTTGTACATTTCCAAAGTCTTAAGGATCCAAGAATGTGGAACACGATCAAAGGCTTTACGATAATCAATCCACGCTGCACTGAGATTTCTGCATCGTCTCCTGCAATTTTCCAGGATCATTTTATTTATCAGAAGTTGATCTTTGCAGCCATATGAACCTCTACTGCATCCCTTCTGTTCCAGCGGGAGAATGCTGTTTTTTCGAAGAAGGAGTAAGTACGGTTCGTCAGTACAGACGTGATCAACTTATACGTTGTGGAAAGACATGTTATCGGTCTATAATTTTTCGGGTCGTCTGTTTCAGTTGTTTTTGGTATGAGGTATGTAATACCTTCAGTAACCCATTCCGGGATTTTATTGGGATTATTTACAAGCGTTGATAATGTTTTTGCAAGTATGCCATGGGTAGATGAGAGATGATACAGCCAGAAATTGGGCAACTTGTCATTTCCTGGGGATTTCCATTTTTGGGATTTCGTTAGTGCTTGCCTAACATCATCTGTGGATATATTTACCCATTCTTGCAGAGGTGTATCCAGCAGTCGTTCTTCTTCACGCCGTATCCATTCTGCATTTGGGTTACATTCCTTTGGGTTGCTCCAAATATTTTCCAAAAATGTCTATACATTATCAATCGATGGTGGCGTTTCGACATGTATAGGCGTTTTTCCAATTTCCCTGCAAAATTTCTTAAGATCTGTTCGGAATATTTTATTTTGGCGATAGAATCTACAACGTTTCTCGTATCATCTTGTTCTCTGTGCTTTTAGCTGAAGTTTCTGTTTCAGCATTTCCTTGATCGATGGAATATAAATTAGGGATGTAATGCTATATTTCCGTTTGATCTTTTTAGATTTACGTGTGGAAATATTAGGGTTTCTGGTGAGCTCATCTAATATAGACAGCTCACATCTGATTTGTTTTATTTCTCGTATCAGTTTGGTTTTCCAAGCTGGTTCTCTGTGTCTGTTAATTTTATTTATTGTCTTGACACCAAGCTTCCGAGTCGCTGCTAGAGCTGTTGCGTATATGACGTTGTTAACTTCTGTTATGTTTCCCGGTGGTTTATCTGTTAACAGTGTTTCCAGGGCAGCATTGTATATTTTCACGATGTGCTTGTTGGGATTTGTCATATGGATTTTCGGGAGCTGGTCTCTGTCTGACAATTGTATGAAAGTTACTCTGCTGAGTACTTGGATGACGTCATTTTTCGCTTCGGTGATTTCAGCTTCGTGGTTTTCAAGGAATTCTAAATTAATGTACTGGAGTCATCTTCAGTGACAATTTCTGGAGAACTAGAGGTTGTGTCTAAGGTAGAATCTTCGGTTTCATTTCCTGGGAGATGATTTCGTATTTCATTCGCTTTAGCGTCCACCTCATCCTCTGTCGCATTCTTTATTTCAACATTCGTCTCAACAGAGTTTGAGTGATGGGTCATAGTATTTGGTCTTATATCTAATTTTATCTTATCTATTTCTGCCTTTGAGAGTCTGTTGTTTCGCATGATATCTCTGCGGACATTGGCAAGCATGTTTGGATTGAGGTTAGGTCTTATATCATTTCCCACCATATTTCTCCATATTTGGTATGTTTGATTGGTGGTGTTCTTTGCTGGGTTTTCGAGTGCAGTGAAGAAGGATGTCATAACTTGTCGATACTCTTCGCGGCTCCATTTCGTTCGTTTAGTTTTTACTAGTCGATTTGGCATTGAGACACTTGGTCCAAGGTTGGCGATAATCCGGGTTTGGTGACCTAGTGTCTCTTCGTGTGTGGAAGAGTTCGTTCCAGTGACAGACTTTTCGACCTCAGACTGGTTCCTCTCTGAGGGACGCGGCCCTTGTTGTCCCGGTTGACGGCCGATCCGTTATGAGATATTATTCGTATTCATTGAAATTGGTAGAGATGCGTTTTAACCTTGACCGCCAAGGGGTAATTTTGTTCAGATTACCAGATTTAGGACGAGACTTGAAGAAGGTCCAAGAGCAAGACCAGATTTGAGATAGTGGCTTTATTAATATATCGAAGTTAAAAGTTCATAACAGTGTATGGTATTCAGTTGGATAGATAATACTAAGTTTTAACTTAGTATACGTTGGAGTGACACCTCCAAGTGGGATAATTAGATTTCAGTATATAGACATAAAACAAAAAAAAAATGGACACGGGTGTCCGCTAAAAAAAGAAAAAAAAAAAATATTAGAGGAGAGAAAAGGGAACTGAAAAGCAAGGAATTAACTTGAGACATTAGGATTTACAATCATATCAAACTAAAGGAAAAGTATCATTCAAATATGCTACATTTACCATTTATTACAACTTCGGAGCATGGCACAAGTGACTCTCCACAAATATTCAATTTTCCGTCGCCAACGACAGATACTTATCAAATTTTATGGGGTAGGCTGGACTTATACTACAGATTGGTAGGGGGGAATATCGAAGAATTCATTAAACAAAGGGGTAGGAGCAAGGGAATAAAAGTTATACTTTTCCGGTCATCTCTCAACCTACTTACCGCTGAAAGATATGTTTTAAAATTTTCACTCAAAGAGATGATAGACAAAGGGCAGAGCATTGCAGGAAAATTACACCTGTAGCCATGAAAAAAAAAAACAAAAAAAACAGAAAACACAGATATAATACAGTATGATACCTGTCAATGTGGACATATCTACATGTACATTCAATATATATATATATATATATATATATATATATATATATATATATATATATAGAGAGAGAGAGAGAGAGAGAGAGAGAGATTAGCAAACATGTACATATACACGCACCGACAGAGATATGGGATGCCTAGGGTAAAAAAAAAAAAAAAAAAGTTTTAATCCACACCCCAGACCTTAAGCGGACATTACCGTTGTCATTCTTTCTGACATAAGTTTTATAATCTAATGCCGGCAAGCGAAGTTTGTGATTTGTTTCTTTTTCCTTCATTATGTATAATACATGTAAGAAAAATTATGCATATGTTTGTACTCTTTTGTGAAAACTTTAACTTGGAAACATGTTGTTTTTCATGAGTTCATTCTTTTTTTTATTATTAAAACCAAATCTCTAAACACAAATGAAGCAGATTTACTTTTTTAATTATTCATATTTTATTTTTTACACACACACACACACACACACACATATATATATATGCATATATATATATATATATATATATATATATATATATAGTCTTCTCGAGGTCTTTGTATTTGCTTATATATTCTTTGGCAGATATGTTTTGTCTATTCGTGAGCTGATTTCAATCTTTTTCTCGATTTTATGTTATCTATATATATATATATATATATATATATATATATATATATATATATATATATATATATAGAGAGAGAGAGAGAGAGAGAGAGAGAGAGAGATAGAGAAAGAGAAAAGAGGGACAGATAGAAAGACAGATAGATAGACAGTTTTAATATTTTAAATCATTTACAATTTCATTTACAGATTATATATGGATAGAACAGGGATTATGTATATATATATATATATATATATATATATATTTATATATATTCTATATATGTTTATATATTCTATATATATATATATATATTCTATATATGTATATATTCTATATACGGCAATGTATTTTTTTTTAAATAAAATGATGAAAGGAGTTATTAAAAAAATAAATACTTTGTTGAAGTTTGAGTCGAAACATATCAGAGGTAATAAGCGAAATATATAACAGTGAAGACCTACCGCAGGAACTCCTTAAATTTTGTCTTTATGACATTATTTAAAAGACCTCCCACAAATAAACGAATGATGGAAAACCTGATGAACAGAGCGAGAAAGACAATTATGCCGGTGGTAAGACAAAAGTAATGCGACTTTGTCAAGCACATTGGGACAATTATTGTGATATTCATGATTAGAATGCCATCAGAGAGAAATACAAACGCAGGAGGTGCGACACTAAAAAAATATATGAAATATGCAAAAAACTATATCCAATTGAAAAATATAGAAAAATATAGAAAAATATAGAACTTATACGGTGAGCAAATAGCCTATATACTGATACAAAATTAATTAGTTTATTTTAATCATATAACCACATACAAGGCTGTAAATCTGCGGAGACACAAGAGGTAACTGAGTTTGAAATATTAGGGAAAAAGAAAAACATTATTAAAGAGAAAGAACAATAGAAGGACTATCAACAAGAGTCTATAACGACTGACATTGCATTTTTGAAGATCAAATTGCGAGAAAAGACACTCTCAGCATAAAATATACGGGATATATTGTCAATTCATCTGTGAATTGATGAGATAATTACCATGAAAGCTACATTAAGTAGTGAGAAGGTGGCTGAAATCGAGACGCCAGTTCAGCCATATTTAACGCATGGAAGTATTAATGACTTATAAGTATGTAAGATAGATTCAGAAGAGAAAAATATTTCTAGCCAGACACCATGAATCAAATTCCTTGATAATATTTAAGAACAAAGTACTTTTAATGATAGAGCCATTGTGTCACCTGTATTAGGGAATATATATTTAGAAGAATGGCCATTCAGTATATCTTCATTTCATTATTTCATTTCCCGAATTAAAATACTGAATTATTTTCAAAAATTCGGCCGGAAATACCATAGCCTTTAAATTTTTGAAGAATTTCTTTATGTCAAACACTGTAATTTTTTTTGCTTTTAAAACGAGCTTTATCTGCCTTATCTAAAGATTGTCAGACTCATTTACCAATAATCCTGAGTAAAACCATAGTTGACCTAGAGAAACGAAAATCATATTGCTTGTATTAAAGGAGCCCAGAAATAAGAAATATTTAACCAACTAAGAGGCAGAAGGCCAATAGTTTGATAGATCGAAGGGTTAGATTGTTACAGATCTGAAAGACTGGAATAACCGATGATGATTACCAAACAGAGAGAAATGTAAGTGGTAGCGATACATTTATTGCACAGTTTAGAGAAATCAGGAACCAGCTCAGAAGCACATTCGCTAATGACAATGACATGAATGTCATGTGGTCCACATGCTTTCTCTGAATTCACATTTGAGATATTTGCAGAAAATATGGAAGGAGGTAGATGAATATTAAGCAAGAAAATCAAGCAAGAATACACCATAGAGTTTAAGAAGAATTTACAGGCAAACCAATCGGCTTTTTCAGCCGAATTTATTAACATCGCGAATTTAGTGAAAGGATGAATAAAAAACTTAATTTGATCTAATACACTATGAAAGAATCTCCAGTATTCACATAAGCTAAATTTTTTGGAGCCTATAGTGAGCTTCTTTCTATCAGCAAATACAACTTTGAGTATTTTGAACACACGTTTACATTTATTATGTTAAACACGTATAGGAAACTGTTGAGATCAGAATTGTCACATTGAATAGTCGGAAAAAATTCCAGTAAGCTACAGCTGCTAAACATGCTAGTAGAACGATGTTGATTGTTTTGATTTTACCTTGTATTTCCGAGAAAGTACAAAAGCATGGATGCCGGCTTTCATCCAAGAAAAAATCCCGCTAACTCAATTTTCAATAGGAAGGTTAAGAATACCAATTCAAATGGCGTATCGACAAAAGTCGCGAAGTTAATAGTAATCAGCAGGCTGTTGGCGGAAGCAGATCTTGTGAATGGAATGTTATTATGCAATAGATGACTGAGACGAAATATCAACATATACAACAATGTAATCAGATTTATCAAGAAAACTGAGTTGCGAAGCACGTCAAGAGCTATGCGAGTAGGTAAGAAACAAATCAACTATGAAAGAATTTATTAGGATAATGAGTAGCAAAATACACTACTTATGTAACAGTCTGATCAACGAAAAATATTGAATATCTAAATAAAAGAAATGTTACGTTATTATGCTTAGAATACTTGATACGGTGAGCGTTATACCAAAAACAAAAATGGATGTTCACAGAGGTATGGTGAGAGCGAGAGAGGGAGGGAAAGAGGGAGATAAATGGAAAAAAGAATGAGAGAAAGGTATTTCTATAATGTCAGAAATGTTGTTCAATATGCTACTCTTCTGAGAAGTAGGGCTGTAAAGGAAGAAGTGATAGCTAACAGTGTAATAATGTAAGCCGAAAACACATGAAAGAATAATATGTTGAATAAAATCACAATTCACATTCCACTGACAGATTTTATAAATACCAAGGCAATACATATATATCATTGACGATTTACGGCAAAGAGGAAGATAGCCTGATATAGATTATTCATTGCTAGCAATGGAGGAATTTAAATCGATTAAATGAAGGGCAATGAGTCCGTTTCAAAAGAAATAATCGACACGGCTGAAAACGGAACGGATGCTACGAATATTAGAGAAAAATGTTGAGAGGGGCATGTGTTTTTGCGTTACTGATTTTCTGATAGATTTTCATTGTATTTATGAGAGGATTTGTTTTGAGCAGATAAGTAAAAATGCCAAAATAGTAATAATCTATCGTTAATGCCAATAGAATCTAACTAGAAAGTGGCTGAGACTAAA